>JAHQIY010000014.1:1833187-2444250 GCA_019054805.1 Brachionus manjavacas | reverse complement strand
GAAATGGTCAATTTTTTAGCTACGATAATGATTAAAGCTCAAAAAGTCACTGCAGAATGTTCAGTTTTTTAGCTACGATAATGATTAAAGCTCAAATTCAAGAGCGCAAAAAGTTTTACATGATAAATTTTACAAAAATTCACATGGGAAATTTAGAAGATATTACCAGTCACTTAGTTTTCAAGTCACTGCAGAATGGTCAATTTTTTTGCTACGGTAAAAATTAACATCTAAAATTCAAGAGCGCAAAAAGTTTTACATGATAAATATTACAAAAATTCACATGGGAAATTTAGAAGATATTACCAGTCACTTGGTTTTCAAGTCACTACAGAATGGTCAATTTTTTAGCTACGATAATGATTAAAGCTCAAATTCAAGAGCCTAAAAAGTCTTACATGATAAATTTTACAAAAATTCACATGGGAAATTTAGAAGATATTACCAGTCACTTGGTTTTCAAGTCACTGCAGAATGGTCAATTTTTTTGCTACCGTAAAAATTAACATCTAAAATTCAAGAGCGCAAAAAGTTTTACATGATAAATTTTACAAAAATTCACATGGGAAATTTAGAAGATATTACCAGTCACTTAGTTTTCAAGTCACTGCAGAATGGTCAATTTTTTAGCTATGATAATGATTAACATCTAAAATTCAAGAGCAAAAAAGTTTTACATGATAAATTTTACAAAAATTCACATGGGAAATTTAGAAGATATTACCAGTCACTTAGTTTTCAAGTCACTGCAGAATGGTCAATTTTTTAGCTACGATAATGATTAAAGCTCAAATTCAAGAGCGAAAAAGTTTTACATGATAAATTTTACAAAAATTCACATGGGAAATTTAGAAGATATTACCAGTCACTTAGTTTTCAAGTCACTGCAGAATGGTCAATTTTTTTGCTACGGTAAAAATTAACATCTAAAATTCAAGAGCGCAAAAAGTTTTACATGATAAATTTTACAAAAATTCACATGGGAAATTTAGAAGATATTACCAGTCACTTAGTTTTCAAGTCACTGCAGAATGGTCAATTTTTTTGCTACCGTAAAAATTAACATCTAAAATTCAAGAGCGCAAAAAGTTTTACATGATAAATTTTACAAAAATTCACATGGGAAATTTAGAAGATATTGCCAGTCACTTAGTTTTCAAGTCACTGCAGAATGGTCAATTTTTTTGCTACGGTAAAAATTAACATCTAAAATTCAAGAGCGCAAAAAGTTTTACATGATAAATATTACAAAAATTCACATGGGAAATTTAGAAGATATTACTAGTCACTTAGTTTTCAAGTCACTGCAGAATGGTCAATTTTTTTGCTACGGTAAAAATTAACATCTAAAATTCAAGAGCGCAAAAACTTTTACATGATTAATTTTACAAAAATTCACATGGGAAATTTAGAAGATATTACCAGTCACTTAGTTTTCAAGTCACTGCAGAATGGTCAATTTTTTAGCTACGGTAAAAATTAACATCTAAAATTCAAGAGCGCAAAAAGTTTTACATGATAAATTTTACAAAAATTCACATGGGAAATTTAGAAGATATTACCAGTCACTTAGTTTTCAAGTCACTGCAGAATGGTCAATTTTTTAGCTACGATAATGATTAAAGCTCAAATTCAAGAGCGAAAAAGTTTTACATGATGAATTTTACAAAAATTCACATGGGAAATTTAGAAGATATTACCAGTCACTTAGTTTTCAAGTCACTGCAGAATGGTCAATTTTTTTGCTACGGTAAAAATTAACATCTAAAATTCAAGAGCAAAAAAGTTTTACATGACAAATTTTACAAAAATTCACATGGGAATATAAGAAGATATTACCAGTCACTTAGTTTTCAAGTCACTGCAAAATGGTCAATTTTTTAGTTATGATAATGATTAATAGCTCAAATTCGAGAGCAAAAGAGTTTTACATGATAAATTTTACAAAAATTCGCATGGGAATATAAGAAGATATTACCAGTCACTTCGTTTTCAAGTCACTGCAGAATGGTCAATTTTTTAGCTACGATAATGATTAAAGCTCAAATTCAAGAGCGAAAAAGTTTTACATGATGAATTTTACAAAAATTCACATGGGAATATAAGAAGATATAACCAGTCCCTTAGTTTTCAAGTCACTGCAGAATGGTCAATTTTTTTGCTACGGTAAAAATTAAACATCTAAAATTCAAGAGCGCAAAAAGTTTTACATGATAAATTTTACAAAAATTCGCATGGGAATATAAGAAGATATTACCAGTCACTTCGTTTTCAAGTCACTGCAGAATGGTCAATTTTTTAGCTACGATAATGATTAAAGCTCAAATTCAAGAGCGAAAAAGTTTTACATGATAAATTTTACAAAAATTCGCATGGGAATATAAGAAGATATTACCAGTCACTTAGTTTTCAAGTCACTGCAAAATGGTCAATTTTTTAGTTATGATAATGATTAACATCTAAAATTCAAGAGCAAAAAAGTTTTACATGATTAATTTTACAAAAATTCACATGGGAAATTTAGAAGATATTACCAGTCACTTCGTTTTCAAGTCACTGCAGAATGGTCAATTTTTTTGCTACGGTAAAAATTAAACATCTAAAATTCAAGAGCGCAAAAAGTTTTACATGATAAATTTTACAAAAATTCACATGGGAATATAAGAAGATATAACCAGTCACTTAGTTTTCAAGTCACTGCAAAATGGTCAATTTTTTAGTTATGATAATGATTAACATCTAAAATTCAAGAGCAAAAAAGTTTTACATGATTAATTTTACAAAAATTCACATGGGAAATTTAGAAGATATTACCAGTCACTTCGTTTTCAAGTCACTGCAGAATGGTCAATTTTTTAGCTACGATAATGATTAAAGCTCAAATTCAAGAGCGAAAAAGTTTTACATGATAAATTTTACAAAAATTCACATGGGAATATAAGAAGATATTACCAGTCACTTAGTTTTCAAGTCACTGCAGAATGGTCAATTTTTTTGCTACGGTAAAAATTAACATCTAAAATTCAAGAGCGCAAAATGTTTTACATGATAAATATTACAAAAATTCACATGGGATATTTAGAAGATATTACCAGTCACTTAGTTTTCAAGTCACTGCAGAATGGTCAATTTTTTAGCTACGATAATGATTAAAGCTCAAATTCAAGAGCGAAAAAGTTTTACATGATGAATTTTACAAAAATTCACATGGGAAATTTAGAAGATATTACCAGTCACTTAGTTTTCAAGTCACTGCAGAATGGTCAATTTTTTTGCTACGGTAAAAATTAACATCTAAAATTCAAGAGCGAAAACAGTTTTACATGATAAATTTTACAAAAATTCACATGGGAAATTTAGAAGATATTACCAGTCACTTAGTTTTCAAGTCACTGCAGAATGGTCAATTTTTTAGCTACGATAATGATTAAAGCTCAAATTCAAGAGCGAAAAAGTTTTACATGATGAATTTTACAAAAATTCACATGGGAAATTTAGAAGATATTACCAGTCACTTAGTTTTCAAGTCACTGCAGAATGGTCAATTTTTTTGCTACGGTAAAAATTAAACATCTAAAATTCAAGAGCGCAAAAAGTTTTACATGATAAATTTTACAAAAATTCACATGGGAATATAAGAAGATATAACCAGTCACTTAGTTTTCAAGTCACTGAGAATGGTCAATTTTTTAGTTATGATAATGATTAATAGCTCAAATTCGAGAGCAAAAGAGTTTTACATGATAAATTTTACAAAAATTCGCATGGGAATATAAGAAGATATTACCAGTCACTTAGTTTTCAAGTCACTGCAAAATGGTCAATTTTTAGTTATGATAATGATTAACATCTAAAATTCAAGAGCAAAAAAGTTTTACATGATTAATTTTACAAAAATTCACATGGGAAATTTAGAAGATATTACCAGTCACTTAGTTTTCAAGTCACTGCAGAATGGTCAATTTTTTTGCTACGGTAAAAATTAAACATCTAAAATTCAAGAGCGCAAAAAGTTTTACATGATAAATTTTACAAAAATTCACATGGGAATATAAGAAGATATAACCAGTCACTTAGTTTTCAAGTCACTGAGAATGGTCAATTTTTTAGTTATGATAATGATTAATAGCTCAAATTCGAGAGCAAAAGAGTTTTACATGATAAATTTTACAAAAATTCGCATGGGAATATAAGAAGATATTACCAGTCACTTAGTTTTCAAGTCACTGCAAAATGGTCAATTTTTTAGTTATGATAATGATTAACATCTAAAATTCAAGAGCGAAAAAGTTTTACATGATAAATTGTACAAAAATTCACATGGGAATATAAGAAGATATTACCAGTCACTTAGTTTTCAAGTCACTGCAGAATGGTCAATTTTTTAGCTACGATAATGATTAACATCTAAAATTCAAGAGCGCAAAAAGTTTTACATGATAAATTTTACAAAAATTCACATGGGAATATAAGAAGATATTACCAGTCACTTAGTTTTCAAGTCACTGCAGAATGGTTAATTTTTTAGCTATGATAATGATTAACATCTAAAATTCAAGAGCAAAAAAGTTTTACATGTTTAATAGCGTGAGCTATTAAATAAAACAAAAAAGAACAAAGTTCTGTAATTCTTTTATTTAAACAAAAAAACTAAAACTAAAACTAAACTTAATAATATCAAGAAAGGAAAAATATATTTAAACATGTCGAGGCGGGGACCGGGGTGAGTGGGGTGTTACATTGCTCCCCCCTCTACATGAGAGACATCTCCCGATGTCGAGGGTGGCACTGTAACTCTTCAGCTATAGCGTCCGACCTCAACTAAACAAAACAAAAATACAAATAATAACAAAAATAATAACATAAACAAAATAAGAGAAAAAAAAAGATAAAAATGATCTTCAAAGAAAAAAATGAAAAATTAATGAAAAAAAAAAAAAATTTTTATTTGACGTCGGCAAATGTGCGGCCCTCCTCCTCACTGTCTGTTTGTAGAGCCGATTCCTGGGAAGGTGCGGAGGGACCCGCCCTTGGAGTTGGCAATGTAAGGGCGGAGACGTGGCGATACAGTCTGGCTCTGCCTAATCCAAGTCTGGATATCAGAGACTCAGTGTCCACTTTCACCACCACTTTCGGATATATGTTTATTGTTGGTGGTTCGGGATGGGGGTTTTGGTGGTGAATGACATTGTCGTTCTGGGCCGAGATGGTGGGTGTCTTCAGCGTAGCTTGACTTGACGTCTTCACTGGAGGCTCCTTAGGTGGCGTAATGTGCTCCCTGGGTCGTAAAACCTCGACCTCTTCCTCGGCCCAGAGGGTGAGGATTCTTCCCTCGATTGGTGTGGACCGGAGCATGTCGAAAAGCCACTTGTTCTCGTAGATTCGCTTCATGGACACGAAAATCGAGAGTTTCTTCCGGTGCTCCACAGTACGGAACCTAGCGAGTCCCCCGCGCTCGCGACCACCATTGTTTAAAATAAACTCCTTGATGGTGTTCTTTTGCTTGAAGTCGTCACGAACTTGGTCGATTCTCACTTCCAGTGGTACCAGAGCAGTGTCCATTTCCTTTTTGGTTCTTTTCTTCTCCGTTTGGACTTCTTCGTCGGATTCGGGTGGCCTCGTTGTTGAAACGGCGTTAATCAGTGGTTGATATTGTTTTGGAAGGTCAGCAAAGCTATCTGTGGTGTTAGTAGATACCTGGGGACTTGCTGGTAGACTGCCACCAAACGCCTCTCGAATCAAGTTCAGATATGTCTTTACCGTACTGATTTTGAACGCCACGTCTAAGCCAAGGAGACAGTCATGTTTTAACTGCTTAACAATTATTACTTCAACCTGACCGCAAAAATTCTGGAGTTGTAGTTGACACTTGCTGGCGCCGACAATCAATAGTGGACCCCGTTACAAGTCTCCATTTTTCCATTAATCGGTCTCACCTTAATGTCGTTCCGGCTGACTTGTTTCCATACCCTCTCCGAAACGATTGTTTTAACCGTCCCGGTATCGAATAAAAATCTCACTCTACGTCCGTTGATGTTACAATCTCTCTGTATACTTTCCTCACATATAACACTGTTTATGACCACATTGGAAACCGTAGGCGGGTGTTGATCATTCGGGTATCCATTTGGATGTTTCCCTTGTCGGTAGTGATTTATCTTGGACAGACGCGCTTGGCATTCCGCGATGAAATGTCCCGGCTTTTTACAATAATGGCATGTAATGTTTGGTTGTACAATATTCGTGTCCTTGTAGTCGGAAACGTCCCTGTTGGGATGCCCTGAGAAAGGCGGGGTGTTTGTCGGAAACGGGAGGGTTGTCCTCCACGAGTTTAAGTGGGCCATCAACTTCATGGTAGAGTTAAGGGCTTCTAAACTGGTATTAGGCTTATTAGACGTTATCTGCATAACAAGGTACGGATCGCATAGACCGCTGATGAAACGGTCCCGCACGCAACGGTCATGATCTATGCACGGTTCATTTTTAAATGCGATTTTAGCGAGTCGCCACAACTCTGAGAAATACGACTTGGTTTCCTCATCCCGAAATTGTTTCCTACTGAAGAAATTAGCAAACGAGTCCACTTTGATTTCTTCACAAACTGCGAACAATTTGTACATTTGATCTTTTAGTTCATCTAAACCGGCTGTCCGTTCGGGCGTGCAATTCTCGAAAACTGGCATGCAATCGTCGTCGAGAAACGAGAGTAATACGGAACGTAAAGATTTCAACGGGACGTGTGCATTTTTAACAAAGATCTCAAACCTTTTCCACCATGTGTTCAGGTCCATCGAGCGTGAGTACCGACTGGGCCGAAAACAAGAGTCCTTGAATAGCCACTGCTCTTGTAAAACGCTGGGAGTACTCGTCGTATAGTTGTCTAGGAGCGCATCTCCCGTGATCCAACGAGGTCTCGTTTCAGTCGGATTGATGTTTGTTTCGGAAATCCGTTGTGCGTTGGTTGTAGTCTTATTTGGTTCCCGATCAACTGAAAATGGCTCCAAACAATGGTTCTTGATAGACGGATTTTCTTCTCCGAGAAGGGTAAACCCGACTTTAGGGGTTTGTTCGGTTTGTGAGTTCTTCACGGGTTGGATGACAGTATTGTCCTGTATACCTGTGTTCAGATCAGAAACGTTGGTGAAGCCTTCATTGTAATTAAAGGATTCGAACAGTCCAGCTGGGCGTCGGGGCGTTTCAGGCCACTTGCTGTCTACTTGAAATGGACGAGAACCGTTAAATTCATAATGATATGATCCAAGGGTTGTCTGTAAGCCTTCCGGTTCTAATTTCCTCTCAACTCGTCTCGCCACGTCTTGGTCTCGTGGTTTGTAATCTGAGTTTTCCTTTTCTACCTGACACCATTTTGATTTTAGCGTTGTTGTAGTCCGTGGCGTAAGCGCTCGCTCAAGATTTTCCTTCGCATCTTCTTCTTCTCGCTTGATATTAATTAATGATCTATTGACTTGTGTCAATTCAAACTCCTTGGAGTCGTGACGACGACGTTCAATAGGTTTACCGATTGACACGTTCTGTAACCACATTATTCCAAACGTGACAAATATTACTGTAGCTATCACCACCACAACACCTAAAACTCCGTTGAACAAAAAAACAAAATATAGAAAAACTGCCAATCCTAGGCTTGCAGTACATAACTGGACATTTAGCGACATATACCAATCCCTCCTGTCCATGATTAAATAGGATAAAAAAAATCCTCGTGGAAAAACTTCTTTACCGCTGCCACCAATTTAATAGCGTGAGCTATTAAATAAAACAAAAAAGAACAAAGTTCTGTAATTCTTTTATTTAAACAAAAAACTAAAACTAAAAAAAAACTTAATAATATCAAGAAAGGAAAAATATATTTAAACATGTCGAGGCGGGGACCGGGGTGAGTGGGGTGTTACACATGATTAATTTTACAAAAATTCACATGGGAAATTTAGAAGATATTACCAGTCACTTCGTTTTCAAGTCACTGCAGAATGGTCAATTTTTTAGCTATGATAATAATTAACATCTAAAATTCAAGAGCAAAAAAGTTTTACATGATAAATTTTACAAAAATTCACATGGGAAATTTAGAAGATATTACCAGTCACTTCGTTTTCAAGTCACTGCAGAATGGTCAATTTTTTAGCTATGATAATGATTAACATCTAAAATTCAAGAGCAAAAAAGTTTTACATGATAAATTTTACAAAAATTCACATGGGAAATTTAGAAGATATTACCAGTCACTTAGTTTTCTAGTCACTGCAGAATGGTCAATTTTTTTGCTACGGTAAAAATTAACATCTAAAATTCGAGAGCAAAAAAGTTTTACATGATTAATTTTACAAAAATTCACATGGGAAATTTAGAAGATATTACCAGTCACTTAGTTTTCAAGTCACTGCAGAATGGTCAATTTTTTAGCTACGATAATGATTAAAGCTCAAATTCAAGAGCCTAAAAAGTCTTACATGATATATTTTACAAAAATTCACATGGGAAATTTAGAAGATATTACCAGTCACTTGGTTTTCAAGTCACTGCAGAATGGTCAATTTTTTAGTTATGAAAATGATTAATAGCTCAAATTCAAGAGCAAAAAAGTTTTACATGATAAATTTTACAAAAATTCACATGGGAAATTTAGAAGATATTACCAGTCACTTAGTTTTCAAGTCACTGCAGAATGGTCAATTTTTTTGCTACGGTAAAAATTAAACATCTAAAATTCAAGAGCGCAAAAAGTTTTACATGATAAATTTTACAAAAATTCACATGGGAAATTTAGAAGATATTACCAGTCACTTAGTTTTCAAGTCACTGCAGAATGGTCAATTTTTTAGTTATGATAATGATTAATAGCTCAAATTCGAGAGCAAAAAAGTTTTACATGATAAATTTTACAAAAATTCACATGGGAAATTTAGAAGATATTACCAGTCACTTAGTTTTCTAGTCACTGCAGAATGGTCAATTTTTTTGCTACGGTAAAAATTAACATCTAAAATTCAAGAGCGCAAAAAGTTTTACATGATAAATTTTACAAAAATTCACATGGGAAATTTAGAAGATTTTACCAGTCACTTAGTTTTCAAGTCACTGCAGAATGGTCAATTTTTTTGCTACGGTAAAAATTAAACATCTAAAATTCAAGAGCAAAAAAGTTTTACATGATAAATTTTACAAAAATTCACATGGGAAATTTAGAAGATATTACCAGTCACTTAGTTTTCTAGTCACTGCAGAATGGTCAATTTTTTAGCTATGATAATGATTAACATCAAAAATTCAAGAGCAAAAAAGTTTTACATGATTAATTTTACAAAAATTCACATGGGAAATTTAGAAGATATTACCAGTCACTTAGTTTTCAAGTCACTGCAGAATGGTCAATTTTTTAGCTATGATAATGATTAACATCTAAAATTCAAGAGCAAAAAAGTTTTACATGATAAATTTTACAAAATTCACATGGGAAATTTAGAAGATATTACCAGTCACTTAGTTTTCTAGTCACTGCAGAATGGTCAATTTTTTTGCTACGGTAAAAATTAACATCTAAAATTCAAGAGCGCAAAAAGTTTTACATGATAAATTTTACAAAAATTCACATGGGAAATTTAGAAGATATTACCAGTCACTTAGTTTTCAAGTCACTGCAGAATGGTCAATTTTTTAGTTATGATAATGATTAATAGCTCAAATTCGAGAGCAAAAAAGTTTTACATGATGAATTTTACAAAAATTCACATGGGAAATTTAGAAGATATTACCAGTCACTTAGTTTTCAAGTCACTGCAGAATGGTCAATTTTTTTGCTACGGTAAAAATTAAACATCTAAAATTCAAGAGCGCAAAAAGTTTTACATGATAAATTTTACAAAAATTCACATGGGAAATTTAGAAGATATTACCAGTCACTTAGTTTTCAAGTCACTGCAGAATGGTCAATTTTTTAGTTATGATAATGATTAATAGCTCAAATTCGAGAGCAAAAGAGTTTTACATGATAAATTTTACAAAAATTCACATGGGAAATTTAGATGATATTACCAGTCACTTAGTTTTCAAGTCACTGCAGAATGGTCAATTTTTTTGCCACGGTAAAAATTAACATCTAAAATTCAAGAGCGCAAAAAGTTTTACATGATAAATTTTACAAAAATTCACATGGGAAATTTAGAAGATATTACCAGTCACTTAGTTTTCAAGTCACTGCAGAATGGTCAATTTTTTAGTTATGATAATGATTAACATCTAAAATTCAAGAGCAAAAGAGTTTTACATGATAAATTTTACAAAAATTCACATGGGAAATTTAGAAGATAATACCAGTCACTTAGTTTTCAAGTCACTGCAGAATGGTCAATTTTTTTGCTACGGTAAAAATTAACATCTAAAATTCAAGAGCGCAAAATGTTTTACATGATAAATATTACAAAAATTCACATGGGAAATTTAGAAGATATAACCAGTCACTTAGTTTTCAAGTCACTGAGAATGGTCAATTTTTTAGTTATGATAATGATTAATAGCTCAAATTCGAGAGCAAAAAAGTTTTACATTATAAATTTTACAAAAATTCACATGGGAAATTTAGAAGATATTACCAGTCACTTCGTTTTCAAGTCACTGCAGAATGGTCAATTTTTTAGCTACGATAATGATTAAAGCTCAAATTCAAGAGCGAAAAAGTTTTACATGATAAATTTTACAAAAATTCACATGGGAATATAAGAAGATATTACCAGTCACTTAGTTTTCAAGTCACTGCAGAATGGTCAATTTTTTAGCTACGATAATGATTAACATCTAAAATTCAAGAGCGCAAAAAGTTTTACATGATAAATTTTACAAAAATTCACATGGGAAATTTAGAAGATATAACCAGTCACTTAGTTTTCAAGTCACTGAGAATGGTCAATTTTTTAGTTATGATAATGATTAATAGCTCAAATTCGAGAGCAAAAGAGTTTTACATGATAAATTTTACAAAAATTCGCATGGGAATATAAGAAGATATTACCAGTCACTTAGTTTTCAAGTCACTGAGAATGGTCAATTTTTTAGTTATGATAATGATTAATAGCTCAAATTCGAGAGCAAAAGAGTTTTAGATAAATTTTACAAAAATTCGCATGGGAATATAAGAAGATATTACCAGTCACTTAGTTTTCAAGTCACTGCAGAATGGTCAATTTTTTAGCTATGATAATGATTAACATCAAAAATTCAAAAAGCAAAAAAGTTTTACATGATTAATTTTACAAAAATTCACATGGGAAATTTAGAAGATATTACCAGTCACTTCGTTTTCAAGTCACTGCAGAATGGTCAATTTTTTAGCTACGATAATGATTAAAGCTCAAATTCAAGAGCGAAAAAGTTTTACATGATAAATTTTACAAAAATTCACATGGGAATATAAGAAGATATTACCAGTCACTTAGTTTTCAAGTCACTGCAGAATGGTCAATTTTTTAGCTACGATAATGATTAACATCTAAAATTCAATAGCTCAAAAGTTTTTCATGATAAATTTTACAAAAATTCACATGGGAAATTTAGAAGATATAACCAGTCACTTAGTTTTCAAGTCACTGAGAATGGTCAATTTTTTAGTTATGATAATGATTAATAGCTCAAATTCGAGAGCAAAAGAGTTTTACATGATAAATTTTACAAAAATTCGCATGGGAATATAAGAAGATATTACCAGTCACTTAGTTTTCAAGTCACTGCAGAATGGTCAATTTTTTAGCTATGATAATGATTAACATCAAAAATTCAAAAGCAAAAAAGTTTTACATGATTAATTTTACAAAAATTCACATGGGAATATAAGAAGATATTACCAGTCACTTAGTTTTCAAGTCACTGCAGAATGGTCAATTTTTTAGCTACGATAATGATTAACATCTAAAATTCAAGAGCGCAAAAAGTTTTACATGATAAATTTTACAAAAATTCACATGGGAATATAAGAAGATATTACCAGTCACTTAGTTTTCAAGTCACTGCAGAATGGTCAATTTTTTAGCTACGATAATGATTAACATCTAAAATTCAAGAGCGCAAAAAGTTTTACATGATAAATTTTACAAAAATTCACATGGGAATATAAGAAGATATTACCAGTCACTTAGTTTTCAAGTCACTGCAGAATGGTCAATTTTTTAGCTACGATAATGATTAACATCTAAAATTCAAGAGCGCAAAAAGTTTTACATGATAAATTTTACAAAAATTCACATGGGAATATAAGAAGATATTACCAGTCACTTAGTTTTCAAGTCACTGCAGAATGGTTAATTTTTTAGCTATGATAATGATTAACATCTAAAATTCAAGAGCAAAAAAGTTTTACATGATTAATTTTACAAAAATTCACATGGGAAATTTAGAAGATATTACCAGTCACTTAGTTTTCAAGTCACTGCAGAATGGTCAATTTTTTAGCTACGATAATGATTAACATCTAAAATTCAAGAGCCCAAAAGTATAACATGATAAATTTTACAAAAATTCACATGGGAAATTTAGAAGATATAACCAGTCACTTAGTTTTCAAGTCACTGAGAATGGTCAATTTTTTAGTTATGATAATGATTAATAGCTCAAATTCGAGAGCAAAAGAGTTTTACATGATAAATTTTACAAAAATTCGCATGGGAATATAAGAAGATATAACCAGTCACTTAGTTTTCAAGTCACTGAGAATGGTCAATTTTTTAGTTATGATAATGATTAATAGCTCAAATTCGAGAGCAAAAGAGTTTTACATGATAAATTTTACAAAAATTCGCATGGGAATATAAGAAGATATTACCAGTCACTTAGTTTTCAAGTCACTGCAGAATGGTCAATTTTTTAGCTATGATAATGATTAACATCAAAAATTCAAAAGCAAAAAAGTTTTACATGATTAATTTTACAAAAATTCACATGGGAAATTTAGAAGATATTACCAGTCACTTCGTTTTCAAGTCACTGCAGAATGGTCAATTTTTTAGCTACGATAATGATTAAAGCTCAAATTCAAGAGCGAAAAAGTTTTACATGATAAATTTTACAAAAATTCACATGGGAATATAAGAAGATATTACCAGTCACTTAGTTTTCAAGTCACTGCAGAATGGTCAATTTTTTAGCTACGATAATGATTAACATCTAAAATTCAAGAGCGCAAAAAGTTTTACATGATAAATTTTACAAAAATTCACATGGGAAATTTAGAAGATATTACTACACACTTAGTTTTCAAGTCACTGCAGAATGGTCAATTTTTTAACTACGATAATGATTAATAGCTCAAATTCGAGAGCAAAAAAGTTTTACATGATTAATTTTACAAAAATTCACATGGGAAATTTAGAAGATATTACCAGTCACTTAGTTTTCAAGTCACTGCAGAATGGTCAATTTTTTAGCTACGATAATGATTAACATCTAAAATTCAAGAGCGCAAAAAGTTTTACATGATAAATTTTACAAAAATTCACATGGGAAATTTAGAAGATATTACCAGTCACTTAGTTTTCAAGTCACTGCAGAATGGTCAATTTTTTAGCTACGATAATGATTAAAGCTCAAATTCAAGAGCGAAAAAGTTTTACATGATAAATTTTACAAAAATTCACATGGGAAATTTAGAAGATATTACCAGTCACTTAGTTTTCAAGTCACTGCAGAATGGTCAATTTTTTAGCTACGATAATGATTAAAGCTCAAATTCAAGAGCGCAAAAAGTTTTACATGATAAATTTTACAAAAATTCACATGGGAAATTTAGAAGATATTACCAGTCACTTAGTTTTCAAGTCACTGCAGAATGGTCAATTTTTTAGTTATGATAATGATTAATAGCTCAAATTCGAGAGCAAAAAAGTTTTACATGATAAATTTTACAAAAATTAACATGGGAAATTTAGAAGATATTACCAGTCACTTAGTTTTCAAGTCACTGCAGAATGGTCAATTTTTTAGTTATGATAATGATTAATAGCTCAAATTCGAGAGCAAAAAAGTTTTAAATGATTAATTTTACAAAAATTCACATGGGAAATTTAGAAGATATTACCAGTCACTTAGTTTTCAAGTCACTGCAGAATGGTCAATTTTTTAGTTATGATAATGATTAATAGCTCAAATTCGAGAGCAAAAGAGTTTTACATGATAAATTTTACAAAAATTCTCATGGGAAATTTAGAAGATATTACCAGTCACTTAGTTTTCAAGTCACTGCAGAATGGTCAATTTTTTAGTTATGATAATGATTAATAGCTCAAATTCGAGAGCAAAAGAGTTTTACATTATAAATTTTACAAAAATTCACATGGGAAATTTAGAAGATATTACCAGTCACTTAGTTTTCAAGTCACTGCAGAATGGTCAATTTTTTTGCTTCGGTAAAAATTAACATCTAAAATTCGAGAGCAAAAAAGTTTTACATGATTAATTTTACAAAAATTCACATGGGAAATTTAGAAGATATTACCAGTCACTTAGTTTTCAAGTCACTGCAGAATGGTCAATTTTTTAGTTATGATAATGATTAACATCTAAAATTCAAGAGCGCAAAAAGTTTTACATGATAAATTTTACAAAAATTCACATGGGAAATTTAGAAGATATTACCAGTCACTTAGTTTTCAAGTCACTGCAGAATGGTCAATTTTTTAGTTATGATAATGATTAATAGCTCAAATTCGAGAGCAAAAGAGTTTTACATGATAAATTTTACAAAAATTCGCATGGGAATATAAGAAGATATTACCAGTCACTTAGTTTTCAAGTCACTGCAGAATGGTCAATTTTTTAGCTACGATAATGATTAAAGCTCAAATTCAAGGGCAAAAAAGTTTTACATGATAAATTTTACAAAAATTCACATGGGAAATTTAGAAGATATTACCAGTCACTTAGTTTTCAAGTCACTGCAGAATGGTCAATTTTTTAGCTACGATAATGATTAAAGCTCAAATTCAAGAGCGCAAAAAGATCTACATAAAACAATTTACAGGAGTCAAAAAACTTAAAAGGACAAGATTTTAGGCGACTTCGAAAAAGAGCATAAAACCCAAATTTTGACGTTTTTCAGATAGGATTTTTAGAATAAATTTTTCGAATTATGGAAAACCGAAGTTACCACTAAATAGATCATGAAATTATCTTGCCCTTGGCTTTTACAGATCAAAAATAGGAGAAAGATTCGAAAAGTGATGCGCAAGAAAAACTTTCAAGCAAGCTTTTTTTCTCCCTTCAAAAAATACCGAAATGCCTATATTTTGACAATTTTCAAATCGGTCTGTAAGTGTCAATTTTTTGATTTTTAGGACACTCAAGATATGTTTTGAAAGATCTTGAGATTTTTTTGAATTTGGCTTTTACAGATCGAAAAAAACTCAAATATTTGACAAGTTATGCAGTTAAGAAACTTACGTAAACGTCTGATAATGGTTAGCAAAATCTGTGCAAAATACACTACGCTCGATTTTATTGAAATTTAATTTCTGCTAAACCTTGCTCACGATCAGACCTTGATATTTGATGCAACTTTTTATGTTTCACTATGTTACATTTACAGAACTAAGTTTCAGAGTTGGGAAACTGATACTGAATAACTGATCAGTATCAGTTAATTTCAGTTATCAGTTAAACTGAAACTGACCGATAACGTATTTTGAATTAACTGAGACTGACTGAAAACTGTTTTACTATTTATTTGAATTTTTGAAAATTTTTTTTTCGGTTTAAATTTAGTTTTACACTTATATATTTTTTTGACTTGTTAGTAATGCTTTGCAATAAATAAAAATCTAATATATACATTATCTAAACCTTTTTTATTTTCTTTTATTTGAAATAAAGTTCATTTTAAAAATGTCAGAGATAAGGTCAGATTCTACATTTTTGATGAGACCACATAGAAGTAGATTCACTTTTAAAAAATTATCAAATATAATGTTTCTAAAATGTAATAAAAAATATATGTAAATATCCGTTTTAAATGTTAATTAGACTTTAATTTTTATAAACTGTTTAATAAATAAACTAATTGTATCATTTTTCTAATTAACTGATTTTTAACTGATAACTGATACCCATTAACTGAGACTGATACTGAACTGATGCTCGAAAAACTGATACTGACTGAAAACTGATTTTTTTATAACTGATCCCAACTCTGCTAAGTTTAGACCTTAAGAAAAAAATTTATTCAATTATTTTATATTTTTTTATGTTCTTTTTATCATTTTTACTCAATTTCACAAAACCCATTATGATCACTTGTTAAAAGTTATTAAGACATTCAGACAGCGAAATTGAAGACCCTTTTCCGAATATTGACGCAACAAACAAGCATATTAAAATAAATTTCCAGCATCAAATTCATCCTATAGCCTTTAAAATAACATCACATGAGCAAACTATAGATTCTAATGAAATTTTGAAGGAACTAATTTCCCTTTGTTTCTTTTAATGCAATCAAAGAATTGTTTCCAGAAAGCAAAATTTTAATTTGTTAGTATCATGTCTAATTGTTATTAGCAAAGAGAGTTAATTCTTAGCCAGCATAGAAAAGATTTGAGCTCTTCTATTAGAGCAATACATTTTTCAAAAGATAAATATGAAGCACAAGAAATATTTGTAGAACTATGCGAAAAGTTTATATCTTACTTCAAAGAAAAATTTATTAATAGAAATCGCTTAAGATTTTGTTGATATTATTTAAAATATTATTTAATATTATTTAAATGTTATTTAAGCTGCAAATATTTCTTTAAAATATAAGATTTGTAGTCATTTTGATTGGTTTTGATTTGCTTAAAATAAAAATCCGAATATCCGATTTTAAAATCTCCCTAAAAAAGGACGCCCTAAAAATTCTACAAGAGCTTTTGAATATTAAAATAGTAAAAAAACACTAACTTTTTCGATTCACTTTATATTTTATTGAATAAATTTTTTTAAAAATATACTTTTTATCACAACTTAAAAAAGTGTGTCAAAAAGTCTTAATAAAAAAAATAAAAAATATTTTATAGGATGTGTTTGTAAGTTTTTTGATGGTGATAATAAGGTAGTGTGCTTTGAAGTTTTAATTAGTGGACGAAAGATCTGATGAGTGTGTTGATAAAATTTTCGAGCATGCTTAAACAATTATCCCAATATACATATATATAGAAAATTATTTTCAAATACTAATTCTCCTTTCCGCCGGTCCACCATCCTGGATGAGAAAACACGCTTGATACATTTATAGATACGCTTGGTTTGTGGTTCCAAGCTAGTTTAAATAGCTGTCGAGTTCGCAGCCTTTGAGTGCTCGGATGAGACTTTGCAAGTCAGTTTTGACAATAGCTGAATACAAAAAAGCAGAAATTCTTTATTTATCTTCAGAAAATGAAGAATAGAAAGGAACCATCATAAGATAATTTAATCTAGAGCTTTAGATATCAATTGAAATTCTAATCTTAAAATTTTTTATTCTTTTTATTTATTTAAAAAATCTATTTAATTGTAAGAGTTCGCTGTTTTTCCGAATGTTCAACGAGTTTTTTTCGAACAAAAAGTCCTTTTCTCTTTCTTACACTGTTCATATATTTTCTAGCCTGATTTTCAAAATCAGCCTTTTCGCCATACAACAAAAGTTCGTCTTCTGTTTTAGGTTCCCAATATGGATCAATATCAATTGTTTCGAAATGACTGAATTCCAAATTTAAAGTAGCCAAACCACTTGTTCGTTTCCTGACTTCTTCTGACAGACCAAAACTGTCCGCTACAGGTATATATGCAATTATTAAAAACATGTTAGTGTTATCTTTCATCGTTTCTTCAGTAATTTTGGCATTACGTTTACCCAAAACCGCATACAACTTTCCTAATGCTTCTGAACTGACTGTCATTATTTCGCATTTGTACATGGCTGCCATTAGTCTTGTTGGCTGCGCTTCGAAAGCTTTTTTGCAGGCTTCTTTGGCCAGGGAAATGCATTGTGAAGTCAAACTGGACATAGAGCCTTTTGTTTTTTTCTCAATAGACAAATTTGTATCAATACTTCTAATATCGTCGTCAATTTCATCAGAAAAATTAAGCTTTTCTTCTAATTCTTCTTCAAGATCTTCTGCTCTTTCAAATTTATTCAAAAAAAATACAACGCCTTGCATCGGCTCTTCACATATTGGACCTTTTGAGGTTGCTATATTAAAGCCAAACACTATATTGCTCTCAAAATCTTTTAAGTAAGTAGCATTCTTTGGCAAAACTGAATTTTCAATATAAGACCATATGGTGTTTGATTTTTCACTCAAACAGTCAACGAGAATATTCGCCCCTACACGACTAGGACCAAAAGACAAAATTCTATCAATTATATTCTTCCATTCTTTTTCCTTAAAATATTCATCTTGCGAGCAGAACTCATTCAATTTTTGTCTAAAGTTATCTCTGAATTCATTGATCATACTAAAACTTTGGTTTTGAAAGCCGACCATTCTTTCCTGGTTCACTTTATTTAATAATTTAATCACATGAGAGTTTTGATGCAGAAACTTGACAATCTCTGATGGCAGAGCCCTAGCTTTAATGCCGATTCGGAGTTTTCTATCATTCGATGATAATTCAATGAGACCACCAGGTCCTATCACTATATTTCCTACTACATCCTCAATTATTTCTGATGATTTTGATTCTTGAACTTGCTCAGAAATTTTTATTTTCTCGTTGGCCAAATCAATTTGAGGAGGTTGAACAATAGTTTCTTTAAATGGCACAATCGGCTCGGACACATTGACCTCACATTTTGCATATCGCTCCACCAAATCTTCTACACAACGCTGCAGATGAACTTCACCAGCAGTGCATAAAACATGCTCCCCATTTGGCTGAACATAAATTTCAACACATGGATCTGCCTGATTAAGTAATTTAAGTCCTCTTAGTAAATCTTTAATTTTAGATGGATTCTTAGGCTCAATTGAAACACGAACAATGGGCGCTGTTTGTAAATATAAGCTGATAAAACTTGGACAAAAAAGAGTTGTTGATAGTGTTGCTGATTTTAAGATTGTGTTTTCTAGCCCGCCGATAGCTACTATATTACCGCATGGAACCTCTTCAATTGGTTCAAGCTCTCTACCCATCATCAAATACAAATCTTTGACCTGAAATTTCGAAGTGTGTTTAGATATTGATTTTATTTCTTCTTCAGATGAATTTAAGTCAATATTCTTGTTAAAAATAATATTAATTTTTATTTTTTTCCATAGTTGAATATACTTTTCCGATAAAGTCTTCCGGATTGTGCTTTGGTGATAGAATAAAAACAGTTTGATCTTTTTTTAAAGTTCCACTAAAAACTCTAGCAAAAGCTAAAAATTCAAGATTATTTTCATTTTCTTCCTCGTGTACAATTTCTTCTTTTTTTGGCTCAAGTTCACCATTAGCTTCTAAAAGCTTCCGTTGACGTATGGCTTCTCTTTTCTGCGCAATTTCTTCTAAGCTCATTACTTTTCTAAACACAAAATTGTTTCAGATTCTTTTTAATTTTAAGGTCCCTCAAACAAGTTTATGTTCATCACAATAAAAAATTTTTCACAAAATTTTATTAACTTAAACTGCTCTCCACAGATTTAAAACTTTTTAACACAAAAAGTAAAAATCATAATATCTTTTTTTTCTTGTTCACAAGTACATTTTAATTTTTAAGATAAAATTTTTTTAATCTAAAAGTTAAGAAATAATTTTTATTTCTCTTTTCAACTCAAATTGTCGATGATTACTAAATTACATGGATTCTTCACATGAGTGCCTGGCAGATTAATCTTTTTGCTTTTGTAAAGTTCTGGTATTTTTTCCCAGGTTTTCTATCGCTAATAAATAAATATTTAAAATTAATTGCTTTTCTCTTTTTTCTTTTTAAAAAAACTATTTCTTTATTCCTCCAAAGATATAATTTTTTTCTGTTCACCACGAAAAAAAATTGTGTTAAACATACTTTTGTGTTAAATGGTCTATGATTAAGAGATTTTTGGTTGAAGATAGCAGCTTTTCAATTGTGGGGACCAATAAACCCTAAAAATGTATTAAATGAAAAAATAAATTTTACTTTTTGGAAATATTCTCCTTTTCGGTGGCAAAAATTTTCGATATAAATACAATAACTGGTCTATCTTGGTCAGATTTACAGTTAACAAATTCTTTTTTCAGTGCTTGAGTTTCTAATGGTAATGATTTGAATGGTTTCAAATTGGAACAGATCAAATTTTCGACTTTTTCACCAGTTATTTCCAATGGACTTGGCAAAATTTCTATTATCATATCCAATAAATTACGTCCCAGCGGTAGCCAATTGAATAACACTGATTGTACTGGACCTCTCGAATCAGCATATTTCAATTCTCTTGGATTTATTTTTATGTTCAAAGAAGAGATTATTTTTTGTGTCATTACAGTGTCTCTAAAAATAAAATTAGCAAAAAACTAAGTCTTTCGTATTGAATTTTCTGATTAAAACCTTCGAGTGTAAACTGAATCGTAAACTTGCCACAAATTTTCTAAAATAAGTTGAACAAATAAAGGTTTTTTTCCTCTGCTCTTAAAAACAAATTTTTTTTTTAAATTTAACCAAATTAAATTAAGTTTCTACTTGAGCATTTTTCATTATTCGTTTTGTCTTGGTATTTAGATAATAGTCACCCCAAAGAGTCAAAAGTAATGATTCTTTTTTGAAGCCAAGTTTTGCCGAATACAAATCAGCAAAATGGTTGACCCCAAAGCCCCAGCCGTCTAGTGAACTAGCAAAAAATACATTATTGTATTTGGGGGAAAAATAAAGCTTTGATTCATCAAAGTTGTCATCCCATTCCTTTTTAAGAGAATATTAGCTTTTTTTTAATTAAACAATTTTAGCTAATACCACAGTTTCATCAGACTCATGTTGACTGAATTTGTACTAAAAATAAATGGTAAGGATATTCAATAAATTATTTATTAGGAATTATTACATTCGTTTCCAGTAGCAAAGATGTAAATTGCTGCGCTACAATCGCATTAAATTGTTCCAATATATTTTGCAAATGGTGATAAGCTTCAATTGGTGTCATTTTTAACTCAAGAATTAATCGATCAATTTTATTAAATACAAGCACTAGTTTTAAATTTTCTAACCAAGCTTGCCTTAATACGGCATGCGTCTAAAATTTGTAAGTAAAATTCTCAAGAAAAGATTTATATTCTGAATACCTGAGGACAAATTCCTTCGCAAGCATCGATCAAGATTGCAGCTCCGTCACAAAGGCGAACTGCTGTCGAAACTTCAACCGAAAAATCAACATGACCAGGACTATCAATCAAATTTATAACATAATTTTCATTTGCTTTAATAACAATAACCTTATTTTTCAAAATTTATTTTATTTAAATTACTTTTAGAATGAGTATGTATCAAGGAGATTGCACTTGATTTCATGGTGATACCTCTTTCCTGCTCATCAGGACGGCTATCCATATAACGCAACTTGAAATGGAAATTAAAACAGTTTTCTATCAGCTTTTATGAAAAAAAATTTACTTTTCCAGACATTTTAGAGGAAATTATGCCGTTGGAAGCAAGCAATGAGTCAGCAAGTGTAGTTTTTCCTTGTATTAGTTAAATTATTAATATTTTATAGATTTAATGAATAAATTAAAAATACCATGGTCAACATGAGCAAGAATACAAAAGTTTCTAATATTTTTTGTATTTTTTTGTAATTCAACAATTGATAAACCATCTCTTCGATACATTTATTCAATTTAAAAGATTTTTTACTAAATTTTTTAATATTCAACTTTTTTAATATAATATAAATTTCAATTGATTAATAAATTCATTTTCATTTAAAAATTTCAAACCCTCTTGTAATTTCTGAAGAATTTTTTGTCTTAACATGTGAACAAATATGATCATGATCAAAATATTTTGAAACTTATTTGAAATTAACTTAACAAAGCTTTTTTTTAGAATTATGCTAATCTTCTAGTTATGGGAGCACCTCTAAGCAATGGGTTCATAGTTTGTTTTAATTAAAGTCTGACCACTACTTTAAGAGTTAAAGATAACGAATTCGTTTTAAAACATTTTATTGAAAAAAATAAAAGTAAATATAAAACTGAAAGTAAACAATAAGACTTATTTTTTGTATTCAATTCGTAACGGTTAATAAAATTTATAGTGAAGTTCTTTATGTTAGATAAAAAGTGAATATAAATAAAAACTAGGAAATAAAGCTAAATAAATAAATGTTTATTATTTAATTATATTTTTAGCAATATTGAATTATCTTATCGAAAATAATCAAGAATCTTTTATTTGATAATTTTGGTTTTTAAAAATATCGAGAGCCCAAATTTAAAGTAAAATAAAATTGTACTCTTAAGTTATTTTTCGTCAATTATAGTAAAGTATACATTACAAAAATTTTATTAATTTCCATATTTTTTAATTTTTTTAAAACATACTACGAGAAAAAAGATTTTTATCGTAAAATTGGTGAAATATCATGAGACATAGTAATTTGAAAAAAATTAAAAGTCAAAATTATGTTTTTTTCGAAATTAATTTAGTCAAAATTTCGAATTTATTTATTAAAAAGAAAAACACTGAAAATTTTCACTTTTTTTCATTTTTAAGATTCTACGGTATTAAAAGTACAGAATCTAATTTTTTCAAATCTTCAAAATTACAAATCAATCACTTTTTCTCAATAGAAAAGATAATATTTCTATACTATCCACGCTGTGTTATTAGAAATTTTTTCACTTATAAAACTAAATTTTGGATAAATTTTTTAATCATTTTTTGCTTACATTTGGTACAGACTTGTGCAAAATTAAATAAAAGTCATTGTAAAGAATTTTTAAATATTAAGTTTTTAGTCATCTTAACTTAAAAAAAATATGATTGATCACAAAATCCCATTGATAATGACAACTTGAAGTTCATGATCATAATCAAATGATTAAAATTTAATTGATTAAAATCTTAATAAAATTGATGAAATTAGATTTTTAAAACTTTTTTAAATTAAACATAAGATCTTTATTATTTTTATTAAAAAAAAACAAATCTTTTTTTCTCTAAATGACTTTTAAATGATTCTTTTAAAATCTTTATTTGAAAACTTTGAAGACAAATTTAAAATCGACATTTAGGTATACAAATTATGGCTCTAATAAACGCTTTAAATGATATTTAAATATCAATTAAATTTAATTACGGCTAAACAAAGTTAAACTTTGTATTGTAAAATTTCAAAATATTGATTAAGTATTCAATTTACTTATATAGATAATTAAATACTATCTTTATTATCTAATATAATAAAGATAATAAAATTTTATTCAATTTTTTAAATAAATTGATAAAAAATACCTTTTTATTTAAATCAAAAACTAAAAATTTTGATTTGAAATTTACATTTGATCATGAACTTCAAATTGCCATTGATAATCACAAATTCAATTTGTTGTTGAAAAATTTTGATTTGTAATCATAAAAATTATCGTTTATTACAATTTAAAAAATTTCAATTGATCACATAGATATAAAAAAACAATCCAAATTAAGTAATTAATTTATGACAAAGAATAATTTACCAAACTGACAGAAACAGAACAAACGGAACTTGAAGTAAATCGTACTTTAAGTAAACACTAAAATCATTCTTTTGCCCTTTGTATAAACAGATTATGGAAAATGAGTAAAGTTTAAAGTATATCAGGTCAATTTGCATTAAAAATTTCTTAAAATTTTATTTTATTGACTATTTTATAATTTTTAAATAATTTAACTAATTTACATGTAATTTAGTAAATGATTACACTGTCATTTTTTAGTTAATTTTTAGTTTTTTTATCTCAAGAGTTTGAACACCGAAACGAGAAAAGGTTTGCCTGTAATCAGTTATTATCACCAACCAACTAAGAGCTAATTCAAAAGTTATGTGAATATATGATCACAAAACGACTATGTATTTTGTATTCTTTTTCGATTTTAAAAAATTATTTTTTTATCAAAATTTTAATTATTTTGGTACATTTTTTAGTCACATGATACATGTTATAAAACTCGAATAAATGCTTCAAAAGAATTCTGAATTATTCGATTTATTTATTTTAATAGACATGTTATAAAAGTGAATAATTCAATTTTAAAAAATAAGAACTGAATTAATTTCTAATGATCAAATTCAGCTTTTAAATTTTCAACTATTTAATTATTTAATTTTTTTGTTTATTCAATTTTAACTCTAAATTTATTTTGTTTTAAAATTTTTTATTGATTTGCATGATTTTTTCAAGCGTTTTGAATGTATACAATACTTGAAAAAATACTTTCAATACTAATTCGCTTTATTTTGTATCTTATTCATACTATTCATTAGCTTTTTATTAGGTTTGTTCAAATTTTTTTTATCTCATCCCATCAAAGACTTTGAAAAAAAGTTTGTTATCTTTGAGCTAGAATATTTGATGCTATTAAAGACATTTCTTAATTAATATGTACGTTTTCTGAAAGTGCATATTCCTAACTACAAGATTATGTAATAATTTAATTTATTATTTTACCAATTGATAAATTATTTGGCAAAAAAATTAGTATTTTTTACCATTTTTTTATCTAGTCCGCGATTTTTCCCTAAGCTCAATTATTATTGTAGAATCAGAAACTGTCTAAAATAGTGACGAAATTTTGGTATCAATTTTTAACATTTTAAATTTAAAGCCAAAAAAAGAATTGAATGAAATGAGTTTTGATTGAAGATGAAGATTTGACCATAAACTTCAGTTTGCCTGATTTTTTGAGATAAATAATAATAAGTTAAATTAATAAATAAGTATTAATTTAACTTTAGAAATTGGCATTTTTTTCTCTATTGAAAAATGTTGGCTGACCGGTGGCTTGACCACGAGTCAGTCGTTTTTATTAGAAAAATATTAAAAAAGTTCGAAAACTGCCGGTAATACGTCGGGCAGCTTATATTTATATGCGTTATTTATATGCCAAGGCGTAGGCTCCATTGATGGTGTTATGCGCCTGGAAGGCGCGTCTGCTGGATTGGCGGCAGAGGGCACGTATGAAACGCGAACGTCAAAAATGGTTCTCATCCAGTTCACCATGATGATTAGCGAAAGGAATCGGTGCATGTTAGCAGCCCCAGTGCTGTAGAACCGATACCATTTCGCTCTTACTCTCTTCCAGAGTCCGATCACTGCTTTATTGTCGATGAAGAGCCTAAGGATCGACGGGTGATCGGACATCAGTCCTGGGATGATTGACGCAGCTGGCTCATTGTAGAGTATAGCTTCCGTCGGGGCCGCTACTGAGAAATCCCTTCCCGAGTAGCCATCTACGACCCCAAGCTAATACTCACTGGCATCCGTATACCAGATGCGCTGTTTTCTGGGGGAGTCCTAAATTTTAGCCTGTCGCATTTAAGGATCAGTCTCATATACCACCAGTAATCGCGCCTGGTGGTGACAGTCATGCGGAGGAAGGTATTAATTATGGACCCCACTTTCCCCGCAAACCCCAGATAATAACTAAGGTACCCTCTCACTCTCATGAGGGTCCTTCCCTTAACATCAGAGAATAGAAGGGATTCCGACATTTCCCTAACAAATTTAGTTGCCTTTAGTTGCATTTTTTTCTCTATTAAAAAGAGAAAAAATGGGTAAAATAAAATAACTGATCAACCATGATGACAAATTGTATATAATATGTCTTTTAAAAGATCAGACAAAGTCTAAAGACATTTAGCCGAGTTAACGAAATAACGATCAAAAGATAATCAAATAGAAAAAAAAGTTTGATTCTAACTTTTTATGCCATTCTGTACATAAATATTTATTTTATTAATTAATCATTATTTAGGAAAAAAAATTTTAGAATCAAATTTTAATAAGAATTTTTCAATATACCGTAAACTCGTGTTCACGACTCTAAGAGTAAAAGCCAAAAACTCCGCTTTTACTCTAATTGAAATTGTCTTTTACTCTATATGGCAAAGGATGGGATTTTTTATTTTTTTTAAGTTTTTTTCCAAAAACTCAATCTTTGGTCATATAGAGTAAAAGACAATTTCAATTAGATTAAAAGCGGAGTTTTTGGCTTTTACTCTAAGAGTCGTGAACACGAGTTTACGGTAATAAATGTAATTTCAATTCAATTTAATCAATAGAATAAAATCCGGCGAATTAATTATTTTTACAGATATTTCAATTACGAAAATTTGTGCTCGTTTAACAATGACATGTCACTATAGACGCACGAGAGAGTCCTAGAAGTAAAAAAATATTTTTTAGATTAAAAAAATAAGTCATAAATACACCAGTCTATTTATTTAAAGTTATTAATTTTTTTTGCTGGCAATATGAAAACCTTGCCAATTTATTATTATTATTATTACTATTATTTATTTAAAGTCTAAGTCACATTGACTGTTAGATTGTAAAAATTAAAAAATACAAATAGAAAATACTAGTTTTGAAAATATTTCTAATTTTTGCAAAAGATTTACACAATTAGTTATCCGAAGTCATAGTTAACTTTTAATAAATTATTTAATACGCTATGTAGATAAAAAAACTCTTGATTCGTTTCCACATAATAAGTTATTCTTGATATAACAAATTTAACAGAGACTTTCACAAATAAAGTGGAAAATTTCTTTACATAATGGGCATCTCATCAATTGTTCTAAAAATTAATTTTATGTTTAAAATAGATCTCACTAACTGATTTCAACTTAATCGCATCCTAGAAAGGGCTTAAATTTATCTCTTCTCTGAGACAAAAACCATGATTGCTAAAAAATCCTCTGCATATGCAAATATTTTATATTTTAATTTAAGAAAATAAGCAACAAATGATTAAGCGACATCTTGGAAGACACAAGCTAAAACTAAAAATGATGAGTACTTGGCCCAAATCATAAATAAAAAAATTAGCATAAATAATTATTTACTCCTTAATCAATTTTGTTCTGTACTTTAATCTGTGAAATAATCACAAAATTTTTTTCTGAAAATGAAATTGAGTAAATCAACGATTCGCATATTTGGCTTGTGCGCTTTCTACCTGCTCTACATGTTCATTGGCGCCGCTGTATTTTCCTCCATCGAATATCCAAATGAAAAGCAAATCATAGAAAAGCTTAAAGCCAAACGTCATGAATTTCTACAGAAGCATAAATCATGTCTAAATGGTAAATTTGCTCTACCATCTTTTTATTTCTCTTTTTTTAGTTTTTTCTCTTATGCATAAGATTCCCAGCTTGAAGCGTTTATAACCAAAATAGTGAGCGCCAACAACCATGGAATATCGACTATCGACAATTCGACAGTAGAGCCAAACTGGTCATTCGGTCAAGCAGTGTTCTTTGCGGGCACAGTGCTGACAACCATTGGCTATGGACATGTGTCTCCCCTATCTACCGGAGGAAAGATATTCTGCATTTTATACGCAATTTTCGGAATACCCATCACTCTCATTTTGATCTCAGCCTGTGTCGAACGACTTCTCATTATCACAAATAAACTGTATGACAAACTCAAGACCTTGCCAATCTTTTATCGCAATAACTCTACTCTAAATCTCAAAGCTCTGACTTACACTCACCTTGGATTAGTTTTTGCTTTTGTGCTCTCATTTTTCTTCCTGATTCCCGCTGCAGTTTTCAGCTCGATTGAAAAAGAATGGAATTACCTTGACGCACTGTACTACTGCTTTATTTCGCTGACAACTATTGGTCTTGGAGATTACATCCCGGGAGACAAAAATGAACAACCATATAGAGTCTTTTACAAAATTGCTACAACATGTAAGTCCACTTATAGAGATTTCTAGTATTTAGTTAAATTGATTTAATTTCAAGTTTATCTTATACTTGGAATCATGTTTGTGATGTTGTTCATTAGTGTGCTGACTCAAATTCCAGAACTAAATTTGGCAAAGTTGTTATCACTCGAAATGGAAACGTCTAATGATCCAGAGAGACAGCTTTTGACCAGTGATGCACCGACATCCAGCTCGTATAGCAGACAAATTGACGAAGATGATTCACTGTCAGTCAACAACGTTCTTCCTTCCAAATATTAATGCCAAATAATTTAATAGAGTTGTTTACACGTGTTTTTACTTAATATTTAATGTAAAATTTATTTTTTATTCAACTAGAGATTAAAAGTCAGATTGGATTTAATGAAAAATTTAATAAAAAACATTTCTGTGACTGTTTCTTGTAGTTTAGATGGACTTTAAAATTGTTGTGATTTTTCACATTTTTTTTTACTCACCATTAAAAAATGTTCTAGAATTAAATGTATGTGAAAAGAGGGTAGTTGTAATCATTTTATGAATTCAAAATTTTTTCTAAATGTTGTTTAAAAATTTTTTATTTGTAGAATTTTTCTAAAGTTTTTTTTATATGAAGAATAAAATAATTGCAGCATGATTTTTATTAAAATTTTACATAAAATGGTGATTTAATTTTTAAGATATTTTAGTTCGTTTTAATGTCGATTTACATGATTTCTATATGGTTTAGTATCGAATGCAAAATTTATCTTTTATTCACAGTAAATCCTTGCAAATTACCCCCGAGTTTCAAGTGTAACCATAAGCCCATTAACCTATGACTCGGTTAAAACCCTATTTTTTTCTATTTCAAGTTCAATTTAAAAGTGATTTTCCGCTTTTTCCTCTAAAAACAATTTACCTAAAATAAACAATATCTACTTAAATTTAGAAAAGAAAAAAAACCCAAATTTATGTTTATTTTTGAATCTTCTAAATCCAAAAATTTTAGGAGCTTCAGCGTCTTTCGGGTGAGTTAATTATAAAATGTAAATAAAATGCTTTCATTTAATGATTAAGATTTTTGTAAATAATAAAAATTTTCATTATAGAAAAAAAAATCAAATTCCTTAACCACCAAGGAAACAAAAAATACACCAAAGATTTTAAATTTTTCGGATATTTGTGTTTTTTCAAAAATTTTCGTAAAATGTTCAAAATTCACCTATATTTACGAAATTTTTGATAAATTTATGATTTTTCACATTTGAATCTATATCGTTTTAATAATTTAAGCAATTAAAGCACTTACAAAAAAAAAATAATTTAATGACTAATTAAATGAATTTTGACAATAACTAACTAAATTTATTACTGATATTTTAAATAAAAATTATTTTTGTCTCTCCTTCATAAAAGTTTAGCTATTTAATTTTTAATTTTTTTGTCAGTTAAAAAATAATAAATTAGCCAGCAAATTATTCATTTTTTTTTCAGTTCAATAAATTAAAAGCCATTAATTTGGCAAATTGAAGTTTATAATCACATTTTCTTTTATTCATACTCAAAAATTTTCACAAATAAAGGTTGATATGACATTTTTGTTCTTAAATTTTACATTCAATGTTAAATTGAATTTTTCATTTCTGCAAATCACTACAAATCTTTAAAGAATGCAGAATTATGCACAATTCAATGGTATGATTTAACATGGTTTGCTTCACATGAAAATGTATCACTGCATTTAGTTATTTAATTTAAAATTCTTTAAATTCTTTTTTTAATTTTTGAGTAGTGTTGGAAATCGATTGTCAATAATCGATTCAAAAATTATTAAATCGATTTAAAAATCGATTTGATAGTTGACTAAAAATAATTAGTCGATTTAATAGTCGACTAAAAAAAATTAGTCGATTTATTTAATTTTCCAATCGATTGGAGTCGATTGACAAAACTATTATTGAGCATGATCATTAGAATTCGACCAAAAACTTTAATTTATCATTAACTATACATTTATCTTTTTAAATTTCAGAAATCAAAATATTATAAGCCCAGTCTAAAATTAACGAAATTTTACTCAGGGTTTCATTAAAAGCAAAAAAAATCTAGAAATACTGTTCTACTTATTATCCCACCCATTTTATACCAGAACCCAATGAGGTAGTTTGCAAGGATTTACGGTAACTAGATATTAAAAGTCAATTTGAATTTAAATTTTTCTGACTGTTTATTGTAGTTTGATGGACTTTTCAAATTTTATCAAATTTTTGTAACTCGAATCAATGTCAATGTGAAAAAAGGGTAGTTGTAATCATGTTATGAATTGAAATTTTTTTCTAAATGCTATTTAAAAATTTTTTATTTGTAGAATTTTTTCAAAGATTTTTTTAAAATTAAAAATAAAAGAATTGCGGTATGATTTTTATTAAATTTTACAATCGTCTAAAAAGAACAGTGGTTTTATTTTTGAGATATGTTAGCTCGTTATTATGTTGATTTACTATGGCGTTCTGAAAATATCTCTGCTCGATGTCAACATTTAGTCGTTCAAGTAAATCTTGGCACAAGTCTGGTACTATTGGCTGAAGAATAATTGTCGATATTCTAAGGGATTCATAGATCAGAAAAAGCATTTTTTTAATTCTTTTCTTGTCTGATTCTTTTTGACTTTTGACCAGCTCCCAAGGCTTGTACTCTTGAACCAAGCTATTTGCTAATCTCAAAATTGACATTATCTCTTGAATTCCTAGATAAAAATTGAACATTTCAAAATGTTCGTCGCATTTATATCTCAACTTATTCAAACCATCTAACAGATAAATGTCCGAATGGCTTAGTTCAGACTTTACATCTTCATACAGCGGATAGATTAACTCTTTATTAAAAGGTATGCAACGTTGGTATAGATTTCCAAGTGTATTTGCCAGCTCAACATTTATAAATTTAGAAAAATTTTCCAAATTCAAATTACAATCTGAACCAGGTACGCCTTCTCTAAGTAGATAGTACCTGACTGCATCTGTGTTGTATTTTTTCAGAATTTCGAAAGGGTCGACTACATTTCCAACACTCTTTGACATCTTTCTATTGTCAACTAGCCAATGACCATGGCAAAGAATTTTTCTAGGCGGACTCAAACCAGCAGCCATCAAAAACGCCGGCCAATATATCGCATGAAATCTTAGAATATCTTTACCAATGACATGAACATCGGCAGGCCACGTTTCGGCCATTTTATTCTTATCCGGATAGCCAGCCACTGTTAGATAATTAATCAAGGCGTCAAGCCACACATAAATTATTTGAGATTCATCACTAGGCACCGGTATTCCCCAGAATAAACGAGATGACTCTCTTGACACAGACAAATCTTCCAAACTATCTATTTGATTGTACAGGTTTTCTAAATAAATTTTCGGAATTATTACTTCATTTGACAAATATTTTCTCAGTTTTGATTTGAATTCACTCAAGCGGAACATGTAGTTGTTTTCTGAAGTGTATTCAACTACATGTCCACTTTCTTTTGAGACTTTGACTTTATTGCCATTGGAATCTAGTTTTTCTTCAACTTCATCATTTCCTAAAAAGCACTCGTCATTTACCGAATACCAACCACTATAGCTACTCTTGTAAATAAAGCCTTTCGAGTCCAATGTTTTCCAGAATTTTATGACTGCATTTTTATGCCGACTCTCAGTTGTTCGGATATAATCGCTATATTTTACATTAGAAAGGTCAAATAAGCTTTTAAATTGGCCTTAATTCAAAATATATTATAAAATTTTCTTTTTTTTAATGTTACTTGATATTTTGTCACAGAAATTCAAGCATTTCAAATTTTCAAGAGCAGCTTTTTTTTGAATTTTGTAACCATGCTCGTCGGTGCCAGTTGAAAATACGACAGACTCCTCTTTTGTAATTTAGTTATTTTTACAAAAAAAATTTTTAAATTACTTTTTAGTTGTTTCCATCGTGAGAAAGCGTCGGCCAAAAGTGCCGTGTACAGGTGACCTATGTGTGGTTGAGAGTTGACGTAAAAAATGGGTGTTGAAATGAAAAAATTTTTGCTTCTAATCAATCTTAAGGCTAGTGGAAGCAAATTGAATAATTGAGTGCTTTTAAAAATGTGAAATATTACTTGAAAATTTCATTCTAAAAGTAAAGTATTTTTTTTGTTTGAAAGAAACTAAAATTTTGCATTTATACACTCAAGATGAAATTTATTTTTTTAAATTAATTTATTCAAAAATAAAAATGACTTCTGATGAAAGTGAATTGATAAATTTGAAGGAGTTTTTAGAAGAAAAAATTGGACTTGTTCGAGAGGACTATTTTAAAAGGAACAAAAATGTACAAGAAATGATCAAATCTGACTTAGATTTGAACGATGAAGCGTTTAGCAGACTTGAAGATATGTGCAAGTAAAACAATTTTAAAGATCCAAATGATTGTTAACTAGTGAATATAATTAAGTCCACAGTATTTAAATTCAGACGAATTTCAAAAAGAAAAAATGGACATAGATGACCTGGATGCTGAACATGTATCTTTTGTTGATTTTCTAAAAATAAATTATGCCAGACCCAATCGAAGAAATCAACCGATTGAAATAAAATTTTTGAAAAATTTATCAAGACTTAACGAGCTCGATCCAGAGCCAGAGGACGAGATTTCCACTCCAGATATCATTTTAAGTGTGCAAATAAGTCAGCCGCTCAACACCAAACTTCGAGTACCATTCGAATATTCAATATTCAATAGGAATTTTAAATTTAAGTAGAAAGTGGCATGGTCTGAAGATTTTTACTTGCTTGGACAAAATTACTTGACAGAACTTAAAGATAAAATAACTTGCCATCGGAATGAAATAAAAATTGGAGAATTTTCGGAAGATCCGAACCAAGTGATTTCGGCTCCTTTAATGAAAGTAAATAAATCAAATAGCTAAATAAAAAATTTTACTCATTTTTCAAGGGTGTCATTAAATCGGGCTATTTTTTTATTGAAGAAACTTTGTTTAATGATATGAGAAATGAAAATAATGATTGTAGCGAGTATTTTGAATTTAATTAGAATTGAATGAATAAAAAAGAATTATTTTTTTTAAGAAACGTAAGAAAATGGGCGACAGAAAATAGAATAGCTATTTTGGAATCAAAAAAAATGGAGGAAACTAAATTTGTTGATTTAACAATAAAAATTGGCTTCCCATATTTATATAATCATTTGGGAAACTGTGAACATCTGATCATTTTTACTAGTGTCAAGTAACATTATTAAATACTCACAGCTTTAAAGGAATTAATTTTTTTTTCTTTTTTTTTTAAGGCTTGTTAATCCTTCGAGTGATTGCTATATCAGATCTAAATATCCAATTTTAAAAGACAAATCAAGAGGACGATTCACATTTTGTTGGTGTTGTAATAAGATTTACGCAAAGTAAATTGAGTTTACATTCAATATAAGAATTTGCATTTTTTTAAATATAGATGGATAGTTTGTAATTCCAAGTATGCAGTTGATGATCCAACGTTTTTGTGTGAGCGTTGTCTAAGAAATACCCACTATGTCGAGAATAAAACTAATGAGGAAAGTGGAGATGGAAAAATGGCAAAAGCATTTGATTTCAAAGCTTTCCATTACTCACAAATTTAGAAATTTAATTTTAAAAGTCTAAAATTTCTATTTAAATAAAATTGATGAATTTTCTATGAACTAAATTTTTTTGCCTGAGACTTTTTCTATATTAGTTTAGCATCTAACATTACTAAAATTTAATATTAATTACAAACGTTTTTGGATTTAAATTATTTTTGTATTTTACTGTTTGTTTTTTTTTAAAAAACAATATTCAATAATGCAAAATTTAGATAAATTGTAAAATGAATGCAAAAAATTACGTAATTTTTTGTACATGAATTTATCTTTCTTATTTTAATTTTTTTTTTAATTCAAATTTTAAACATCGCCGAACATGGCGTAATATTTGAAATAAATTATAATAATAATAATAATAATTACAATGCATTGACACAGCGTTGTAGTTTAACTAATAAATAAAAAATAAAATGCAAACACTTAAGACTTTATTGATAAAAAATAAAAAAGAAAATTAACGTTAAATTTGAGTAAAAATTAAAAAAAAATAAATAAAAAATAAACTTATTAATATTTCAATTCATTAAGATTTCTTTATGGCTGATTTCTAACATTTTTATGACAATTTTTATAAAATTAATCAACTTATTTATTTATTTAGAATATTTTCTCAAAAAGTTTTAAATCTTCGCTTTCAAAATTCATTTTTATTATTTGATTCGAGACATTCATTCATTTTATATATTACAAATTTTAAGCTTGGTGAGCGTAAGAATGATTATATAAAAAAGATTTCAAAACTGAAACACTTTTTATTTTATTTTATTTTTTTTTAACATCGCCAAATTTGGCGTAATTTTTTGAAATAAATAATAATAATAATAATAATTTATATTTTTATCAATGTGACATCTTTTTATCAAGAAAAGCTAATGGGAAAATTTTATTTTTTAATGATCAGTATATATTATAAAGATTGCTATTTTAATCATATTTTTAGTATGAGATTATCCAAATGAAATTTATTCAAGCGTGATCAGTAAAATTTTTTTAGTGATCGGTGTTAAAATTCTCGTGATCAATCATTTGATCACATATTGTGTGATCATCGATTTGGTGATCAGTCTTGTTCATAAAACCAGCATTATTAAAATGATCACATTTTTTGTGATCAAGTGATCATATATTGGACAAGACCTCTTTATTTTAATATTTAAGACCCTTGAAATCAATATCCGGTATAATTTTAAAGCATAAATTTTTTATTTATTTAGAAAATAACTTGGTTTAATTATTTTTATTTGAATTACAAAATGTATCTACTTTTGAAATAACATTGAAAAAGTGCAATGTATCAAATATTTTTTTCAAATAAAAAAATAATTTTAAGTTCCAAGCATTTTCATGTTTAAATAGAACGAATTTAGTTTTTTTTGCAAAATATCTAAAAATCTTAATCAGTTGGTATCTACTTGTAAAAGGATCAATTTTCTAAAATCTTATTTTTATGACAAACGTCATAAACAGTAATTTTTTTGATATAAATTACAAAATTCTTATAACTTCTTTGATAGATAAAATCTATTTATTAGGTGCCTTTTTTTTTGGACAAATCGAAATATCAAAATTGGCTCAACTCGTTTGGAAACAAGTTAATTTTTCAAAGTTAGTATTCTTCTTACGATAACTTCATTCAAAAATATTCCCATGAACGGATTCTGCTTATTCAAAGTAATCTTAGAATATTAAAAAATTTGAAAAGCATTAAAAACTTTTAATTGAAAAATACTATTGATTAATATGATTCTAACCTTTTAAAAAGTAAAATAGAAAATAAATGTTGAAAAAACTTTGAAAGTGTTAAATGAAGGGTTTGTATATTTATGAACATTTTCAACTATTGAATTTAAATTTAATCTGATTATTTAAAATTTTATAAAAGAATTTTCAATTTTGTTTCGGATTAAAAAAACTTCACATTATTTTATAAAAATTGCGAATTAATAATTAGAACATTAACAAAAGGAATAAATAATTTTTAATCTTAAAGAAAATCATCAAAAGCTGTTTATTTTTTCAAGAGAGAAAATCTTAACTTATTCACTAAATTAGTAAATTTTTTTAGATCTTTTTCATCAAAACATTTGTTTTGTTCGTTGAACTCAATTACCTTATCATTTAATTCTGCAAAAATTGAATTACCAATTTTAAATTTAAATTAAAACTATTTTTTTCAATTTAGATATTTTAATTTTTAAAAAGGTTCATTAAAGGCTGAAATGAACATCTAGTATAATTTTAAAGCATAAATTGTTCTCAACTTTATGGCAAGTCTGAATAAAAATTAAACTTTGGTTTGCAATATAGAAAGGATCTTTTAAACCAACAGTATAACTAAAGTGTGTTTTTTATTGTCATTTTTTAAGAATTCAAAGTAAGAAATTAAGACTAATTTCTTTTCAAAATTAGCGCATATACACTTTATTATTTATTGGGATAAATTAGACTTTAAATTACGGCGTTGCAAACGAATGCAAAAATTTCAAACCATTCACTAAACATTTACTTTCAACCATCACCCTGTCTCATTCAAAAACTTCACATCGTCATCAAATTTTATTTCAAAATCTTTCACTTTAATTCAAACATTTATTTCTTCATTTGAATAGATTACCGTATATTTTCGTGTACACGAATACTTAGAGAAAAAGAAAACAAAAAATAAAAAAAAACTCAAGTTAAGGTCATTGAAATGCCACATCGATAAAAAAATAAAAACTTATAAAACTTATCTTTTATTCTCTTTATTTTGTAGTTTAGTTTATAGAAAAAAAAAAAAATTTTTTCAAAAGCCGCAATCAATGGCCGCCAATTCACAAAAACCTCAAGCAGCGCCGCAACTATATCGTGGTATAGTCAAGCAAGTGACATCAGGCGATTGTGTAGTCATTAAGTCTCTTGGCAGCAAAAGTCTTGAAAAAACTTTGATGCTGTCGAGCATAACAGCGCCACGTTTGGGCCGCAGAGTGAACCCAAATTCTCCAGATAGTGTGGTCGAGAACGACCAGCCGTATGCATTTGAGGCACGCGAGTTCCTGCGCAAAAAACTCGTGGGCAAAGAAGTGTGCTTTGTTAAGGACGCCAATGCTCAGAATGTGGACCGTGGTGTTTTATTCCTGGGCCGGGATCCGAGCACAGGAGAGAACATTAACGAGGCCATGATCTCAGCTGGATTGGCAGAGGTAAGGCGACTGAACAAGCCAACAGAGACCGAGACTTTGCTAGTGGGCCTAGAGGACCAGGCTAAATCGAAAAACTTAGGCAAATGGTGCAAAGAGCCTGAATCGGATCACGTCAGAGACATCAAGTACACTTTGGACAACCCGAGCAGTTTTGTTGACTCGTTTGCTCAAAAACCTCAGGACGCCATCGTTGAATTTGTGCGCGATGGAAGCACCCTTAGACTGCTACTCTTGCCGTCCTACAATTTAGTCACGGTGCAGCTGTCGGGCGTCAAGTGTCCGGGATTTAAGCGCGAAGGCGACCAAGAGGTTCCTGAGCCGTTTGCCGACGAAGCCAAACAATTTGTCGAGACCAGGTTGCTTCAACGGGATGTCAAAGTAATTCTGGAAGGCCTGTCGAACAAATCAAACGGAATATTGCTCGGAACTGTTCTGCATCCCAATGGCAACATATCGGAATATTTGCTTAAGGAAGGATTGGCAAAGTGTGTCGACTGGTCAATGGGCAATGTGACTAGTGGGACTCAGAAGTACCGTGATGCTGAAAAGAGCGCCAAAATGGCCAAAGTTCGCTTGTGGAAGAACTACACCGAGCTCAAGAGCGGTGGCGACGAGTCGAACCGAAAGCTGAGTGGCAAAGTGGTCGAAATAGCCAACGCCGATGGTCTTGTGGTCAAGCTAAGCGATGGCACTTTGAAAAAAGTATTCTTGTCCAGCATTAGAGCGCCAAGGATTGCTGACTTTGCTGACTTTACGCCAAAAGCAGACAAAAAAGGAAATCAACTGTACGATGTGCCATACATGTTCGAGGCCAGAGAGTTCCTGCGCAAGAAATTAATTGGCAAAAAAGTCAATTTGACTGTTGACTACGTGCAGCCCAAGTCCAACGACTATCCGGAAAAAGTGTGCTGCACGGTGATGTTGGCCGAAACAAATGTGGCCGAAGCGTTGGTCAGTCAGGGTCTGGCCAAAGTGATCAGATACAAGCAAGAGGACAATCAACGGTCGTCGCGCTACGACGACCTCTTGTCGGCCGAAACCCGTGCAGAAAAGAAAAAAATCGGCCTGCACTCTCCCAAGGAGCCTACCACAATGAGAGTGGCCGACGTCTCAACTGATGTCAACAAAGCCAAACAATTCTTGCCATTTTTGCAACGCAGCGGAAAGATGGACGCTCTCGTCGAGTACATTTCATCTGGCTCTAGACTCAAGCTCTATCTGCCAAAAGAAACGTGCATCATTACGCTGCTGTTGTCGAGCATTGATTGTCCGCGCATGGCGCGTCCTTCGGCCAATGGTGCCGCCGCTCCCAGCGAGCAATTTGCCGAACAAGCCTTTTTGTACACCAAAACCCATTGCATGCATCACGAGGTCCGTGTGGAAGTCGAAGGAATAGACAAAGTCGGAAATTTCATCGGTCAGATAACTACTTTGGACGGACAAAACATTGCTGTAGGCCTAGTTGAACAGGGCTTTGCGGCAGTGTACAAAACTCAATCGACCAGTGCAGCTCTCTACGCGCTCTTGAGCACTGCCGAACTGAAAGCTAAAGAAAAACGCGTTGGCAGATGGAAAAACTTTGTCGAGGAGAAAGTGGTGAGCGAGGAGGTGGAAAAGAGCGAGCCGCAGGAAAGAGTGATCAACAACAAAAAAGTTGTCATCACCGAAGTCACCAACGACTTTCACTTTTATGCTCAACTGGTCGAAAACGGACCCAAATTGGAGCAATTGACTGTTCAATTGAGGGCTGAATTGGAGGCAAGACCGCCAGTGCCAGGAGCTTATACCGCCAAAGCAGGTGAGTTGTGTGTGGCCAAGTTTAGCATGGACGAGGAATGGTATCGGGCCAAAGTGTTGAGTGTTCAATCGAATGGAACAGTCAATGTTTTTTTCATTGACTACGGAAATAGAGAGAGCACAAAGTCAACTAATTTGGCCCAGATGCCAGCCGGATTCGAGGCTCTGCCTGCTCAGGCTCACGAATACGCCTTGGCCATGCTGCAGCTGTCGCCTGACGATGACGACAACGAAGTGGCACTCGATCAATTCAGAGAGCTAGTTCTTGCCGATCCAGAAGCCGAATTCTCAATCAATGTCGAGTACAGATCGGCGAATTTAGACTATGTAAGTTTGTATGATGTGAAAAATGATGACATTGGAAAAAGAATGGTGGCAGAAGGATATGTGTCAGTGGACAAGTCGAGGAAAGAGAGACGCTTGCAAAAATTGATCCAGGAATACTTCAAGATATTGGCCTCGGCCAAAGCATCGCACAAGAATATGTGGCGCTATGGAGACAAGGAACAAGATGACGCCAATGAATTTGGAATGAATGCCGCTAGAAAATAAGCGCTATTGTATTAATGAAAATTTCTACAAAAATATCATGGCTCATTGGGCCGACATAGTGTTAAAAATTGTTTCGTCTGAAAAAAAAATTTATAGATTTTAAATTCGTTTACTAAAGTTTTTCAAAAACGACAAGCTTTAAAAATATTTATAGAAAAATTGTTCTTTTAAACTTAAACTGTTATTTTAATTACTATAAAAATTTCTTAAATTTTAATAAAATTCCAATAAAAATTAAAAAAAAAAATTGGCTTTATTTAGGCTTGTTTTTGGGGTCACAACCGGATCTCTAAGTTGGTCACAAGACAAAAACAGTAAATTTTTATGAATTTTCATGAATTTTCATGCAAACCTTGCAAAAATTACAAAAATAAAATTTTTTTTAATATTAATTAAATTTGACAAAATTGAGCTTTAAAGACTTTGATAACGAAACAACATGAAACAAAATATATTTTTTCTAGATTATAAAAAATTAAAATTAATTCTAATTAACACAGGAAATACTAATTTTGAATTTTTTAAAAGTTTAGAGCAGCTTTTTCAGAATTTTGTAAGGTTCAGTGCAGTGAAAAATGGACCCGTTGTTAACTAACTTTTTTTTCCTATAATATTATGTATTTTTGGATGAGGTTTTAATTTTTGTTAAAATAAATTCTTTGACTCATTTAGAAAATATTTCAAAATCATGGCTATTTGAATTCAATTTTTTCATGATCTTAATTAGAATTTGTAAAAGCTTTAAAAAAATAAGCTTTTAAATTGAAATATAAATGAGTTCTTATTATTTAAAATTTTTTGTGAAATATAACCCTCAGTATCAAAATTTAAATTCTGACTTAGTTTAAATTAAGAAAACCTAAATATAAACAATTGTTATTAAACGTTGAATCAAAACCCAAAAGTTAAATTTTTGCGAACAAAAATTTAAAATTTAAAATTTTATTAATTTTTTTATCTCCTTCCATTTTGTCCTAATAAAATTAATGTTAAGATTCAATTTTAAAATGCTCTGGGTAATAGCCCTGAGGTTGACGTTTTTTACATAGAAATTTTCTTTTTAAATTATTTATAAGAAAATCTAAAATAAATGCTTACAAACATTCTAAATATATTATAATATATATCTATTTTTAAGAAAAAAAAATTATTTTTATTATTTGAACAAAAATGTGGTTATAGTAAATATTGACTGAAGACAAAAATACAGTCGTCTCAAATGAGTGACCTTTTGAAGCAAAACAAAATGCCGTTTTGTATGCAACGAATTAATTTGGCGTATTTTTTTGAATTTGTTTCTTATTTCTATTCATCTTCATCAGTGAATAATTAAGCTGTGCAAAATGAGTCGAAACGAGGAGAACTTCTACGACCTAAGTCAAACGCTCATCGAGAGAAGAAAACGGCTGCACGAGCTGGCCACCGAAATAAATCAATGGGAAGACGAGTCGCAGATGGCCGCACAACCAAAAGCCGTCCAACTCACACCAAAACAATTCAAATGGTCGAACAAAGAAAACCACTCGAACACTGTCCACAACCACGGCATACAAACACAAAAAACCCAATCTGTCCAAAGCATCAAATCCAAATTCGAGAATCAAAACGAGTCTTCATGCGAAAACCTCACTCCAAAGTCAATCATAGAAAAGTTTGAACAAATGTCGCGCGCAAACAGCGGCTCCAAGACCCAGCCATCATTCATCGCCAAACAACAAGCATCGTCGGGCAGCCTGAACAAGCCCGAGGCGAGCAAAGCGCCGTCGCTCGACGAGTCGTCGTTCATAAACACCGACAACATAAAGCCCAAGAGCATTATCGAAAAATTCGAGTGTCTTTCGAAAGGCAGCGCCTCGCTCAAAAGCTCGCACTCAGCCTCAGCCTCGCTCACCTACATCAGCTCTATGCAATCGGTCGAAGACGAAGACACCGACTACAACCAAGCAAAGTACATTGAAGAGCAAATATACGAGGACACGTCGCTGTTCGAAGAGACAAGCGATGGGTCGCCCGAGACATATTCCGTGTCGGCATCGGACTACACCGGCTCGCTAATGAACCAGGACGAGTTCGAAGACGAGTACGACGAGGACGCTGACGAGTACGACAGCTTGGACGATCAAAGCGAAACTATTCAAAAGAGTCCCCAAAAGCTGTCGTACTCGGCCGACATTTCCAGTCCGCCTGCCACCGACACCACTTCGTCTATCAGCTCCGATCTGCAGCCGTTCAGCATACGCGAGTACCGCAAGCAGAAGAAATCTGTGCGCCGCTCGTCCATCATGCCGAAACAGAAAAAACTCAAGTCGCCGCTCAAACAAAATGATCCGCACAAACAATCCAAATATTCAGAGCGGATCAAAGAACTGGAGGAACTGATCAAAAACGAAGACAATATCATACACCAGACGGGCATTGCTCTTGAACGTTGTGTCAACGATTTGACGGCCACTAATGAACACATCGAGTGCAATCGCATCTTGTTGATCTCGTGTCAGAAGCGTCAAGCCTACTTGTGTGAAATCGGCCGGTTGAAACATGTGCTGAGCGGCGAAAAGGCCGATCAATGTGAATCGAATGAGTTGACTGGCTTGTTGATATTCAGCGACCTTCAGCTTCCCATCAAAGAGTCCTATTTGAACAAGCTCAGGGGTGGCGACGAGAAGAGAATTTTTTACTTTCTGTGCTTGATCCGCAATGGGATTCAAGTGCTGCAGACCCAGGTCATAAACGTCCAGGAGTTGATCTCGACCAAAGACACTTGTTTGATATTTCCGAACCGCATGGCCATTAACAATGTAGACATCAACTTCAGGGTCAAGATTGACGTATACACGCTGGAAGTGATGCCCAACGTCAATCACAAAGTAAAGCACACCAGCTCGAATGCAAAATTTTTTTCACCATTTAAATTTCATCATCATCAGCACAATCATCAAAATGTGTCAAGTGTCAATGGTGGGTACAGTGTGGGCGACCAGACGGCCCTGAACAGTCAGAGGGCAAAGACGTCCAATTTTATACACGTGGACACGGTCGAGATAGGCCAAGCGGACATTTGTAGAAGCAAGTTCAAGCTGAGCATCAGCTCGAGCTCAATTCCGTTGAGCGGAGTGCTGTTCGTCAATGTTCGCTGCATGCCCAGCAAGTCCATTGAGCTCAAGGGCTTTATGAGCGTGTTCGAAGAGAGCAAGTGTGGCTTTGCCACCTGGGAGAGAAGGTGGTGCTTTTTGAACAACTACAACATTTCCTATTGGAAGTATCCGGAGGATGAGTACAGAAACGGGCCGCTAGGAGTCATCAATTTGACCAAGTGTGTGAACGACAAAGTTTACATATTGCCCAGAGATGTGTGTGCTAGGAAATATTCGTTCGAGTTGTTGACCGACGAGGAACAAGATGTCAAAATGTTCAGACTGTCGGCTGACTCCAGAGACCAGGCCAACGATTGGATTACCAATGTTAACTTTGCACTGGCCAATCTCAGATTGTGGAATCCCAGAAAATAGTTTTGATCAATACGAGTTTTTTGAGTTTATGTTATTTTGTTGTATATATATTTTAATTTAATGTTTGACATCTAAAGCTCCTCTCTCACTTTCGGATTGCATTGACTTCACTGTAAATTTATGATTTCATTCTTAAGATTATTATTTTTTTTCTATGAACACAATTTATAATAAAATGTTTTATATTTTAGCCTTACTAATTTTTTTTAAGCACTTATCCGTCTAATATCGGGCCAAAAATGACCCAATATTTGCTTGAAGTCTTAAATGGATAAAAATACACTATCATTTATTTATTTATTTATTTGTCAATCTATGCCGAGCTTAAGCTCCTTCATTTTAAGAGAAAAAAAGTTAAAATATAATATTCAAAAAAAATTTGAATAACATGAAAAATTAATGACATGTGCAACATGTTTTAGTATTGAAGAGATCAGGATAAAAAGAAGAAATAGTATGGCAGCAATTAGACAATCAAGTAAGTCGATTCGAGACTGTTAGCTATTTAATGCCTCGTGATGTAAAATGATGGAAGGTGTCATATTTGAGATTTAGAATAGAGCGAAGTGCTAAATTTGAATTTTCTTTTAATATCAGACAGAGCAATTTCGGAACCCCTAAACCCAAAATTTTTATCTCACATGAAAAAATTTCAGCAATTTACTTAATAATTAACAATCGACAATTTTTTTTTAATTTTTTTCTATTTTAATTTTATTTTTGTCTAAATGTAATCTATTTTCTTTTGTTTTCAATCGCTTGGCAAAAAGAAGGACTTTGATCCATTCTAAGCTGCCAGAGAGTGACCTCGAACTATTCAATAATAGTAATAATAGTAATGATAATTTTAATATCAGTTTCTGAGAATGAGTTAAGCCATCGGAAAGTATAATCCAAAATGAATCAAACTAAAAATTTATAAAGGTTATAAAGTTTTATAATTTAAACCACATTTGTATTCAACAAAACTTTTATTAAATTGAGCCTTTAATTAAAACGTTCTTCAATTTCACCTATCTATAGATAAAAATTTAATTTAGAATGAATTTAATACCAAGAAGCTATGTCTTTTTTTGTCAAATGATTTTATTTCCATAGATTCAAGCCTTTATTTCATGATTTCAAGTTTTAATCAGCCTTTTCCTTGATAATCTTGAAAAGACCATCGCACAAGACTGATATTTTCATTTTCCACTTCCAAAGCCACTGTTCTAGTTCATATAAGTACTTATTAATATTGTTTTCTAAATTACCCTGTTTCTTATAATAAAAAAGTGACAAGGTCATCAGCACAGAGGAGGGGATATTCATTATTTGTTTCATTTCTTTTTGAGATATCTTTAATAAATAAGCTAAATAATAATGGACTAATAATTGAACCTTGAGGTTCTTCTGCAGTTATTGAAAATTCAGTAATGTGATCATTTACGTTTACTTTAATTTTCCTTGAGTCAAGAAAAAAAATTATTCAGTGAATGACCTAGTGTGGGAGGTTCATTGTTATAATCTTGTAAATTGGTGTATTAATTTTTGTAGCTTAGAAAAAGAGCTTTTGGAATCTGTATAATAATAATAAAATATGTTTACTAAATTATTAGATTTTAAAAAGATACGACTTCTAATTTTGGTGCCAATCTTTGAGAGGGGGTAGCCATAAAAACATATCTTTTTAAACCCTCCTAAAAAATGGCTTTCCTAGGCTTCCATATATGCAAAATAAGAATTTGTGGTCGAAAAAGACAAATTCAGATAGTGCTGTAGTTTTGACCTGCGCGAACTTTATCATAGTTAATTTTGCTGTTTTCCAAGCTTTCGAAATTGTGCCATAATCAAGACTTAGATTAAGAAGGTAAATTATTTTTTTTTTCTCAATTTTTAGGTAAATTTTTAATATAAAATTTTGAATTTGAATTTGATCTGGTCCTAATGCTGCATTATCCCTCAGTTTTTTTAGGACCAAGATCAATTCATTTATGGTAATTGATTCGTTAAGAGAGCACTGTTCATTTACTTTAAAAAAATTCTATAAAAGTTAAAATCAGTTATTTCCCCATCTTTTTCCGAGTTTATCAAATCATTGTTAGGACACAATTCTGTTCATAAAATTTCTCCAAAATATTTTCCTCTTTCTTCGTCTGTATTAAGTTCCCAATTATTTGAAATCAAAGTTGGAATAAATTTTGATCCTATATTTTTATCTTTTTTCTTCTTAAATTTTGATCTTATTATTTTAAATTACAAAAAAGACGCTCTCACATCTTTGAATTTAGCTAAACTTTTGAGCCATTCAATTAAGAAACAGACTTTTCCAAAACAAAAATGTGAAATTTAAAATCGTTTAAAGCATAATGTTTATTCTCTATAAGAGGAATAGGAATTGTGAAATTCAAGTTCAAATTGAACAAAAATACTTTTTTTTTGATAAATTAAAATTAAAGATTACCAGAATTGTTTAATAGTCTCAAAATAAAGTCCATATCCGTACTTTAAATTTTTTTTTTAAATTGGATACATCAGCCTTTATATCAAAAAATTCATACTCTTGGTTTGTCAAATGCATAAAGATTTGCCATATTTCAGATTTTAGCATAAAAGACTTGGGCTTTTGAAAAAAGATTTTAAAAAAAAGTCCAGACTTGGACTTGACTTGAGACTTGTGACTGAAAATAGAAATATATTTTAAAATATACTGCAACATCAATTAACTTTATAATCTTTAATTTTGATTTATTAAAAAAAGAATTTTGTTTTTGAATTTCACAGCATCAAGGAATCAAAATTGTTAATAATTTAACTTTAGTAAAATAGAAATATATTAATTACTTAATATAGTTGGTATTAAAATGAGATTAACTAGATATCTAAATTGTTAATTTCTCAATTTTTTTTATAAATTTTTTTTAAAGGAAAAAGGCATCATGTGTTTGAAATAAGTTTGTAATAATAAAAACTCAAAAATGATACGCCGCTAATTAGAGTGTTAAACTGAAATATAATTTTTTTTTTCAAATTTATAAAAGTTAAGTTGATATTATTGAAAATTGAAAGCTTTGATGTAAAAAGTTTATAAAAAATAATCCCATGTTGAGCATTAGAAATGTTTATTTAAGTTTACTAAAATGGTTTTGAGAAATTAAAATGTTTTACTTAGTGTAAAAGTTTATTTTTTTATTAAGTAAAATTAAAGTTAAGCAACAAGTATAAACGTTTGACAAAAAATATTCTCAAGCCTGCTTTTGAATCCTTTTTTCAAGTAGTCTATTTTTTTAATGGCTTCAGAGTAGGAAAGAGCTCAATTTTTTTTCCTTAATGTGAATTTTCTTTGAAATAAAACATCCTATCTTCATTTCTTTAAATAATATGATTTTGATATAAAGAACTTATTTTGCTTGCATTTTTTGTTACAGATAATTGTTATTTTTTAGAGAATTTTTTTCTAAAATTCAATACCTTAAAAATCTGAATTTATTTCAAACTATAAATGCTCGAAATACTTTTAGTTGATAACTTCTTTAAATTATTTTAGCTGTATTTTCTGAATGTAATGAAATTATTTTGCATTTTACAAATTTTAGATAAATCTGCGTCTTTCATTTTTTACTACTTTTTAAAAAAACTCGTTCAACTTAGGACTGAGCATATTTAACTAATTAAACTCATATTAATCTTTTTAAAACTAAAAAGTTGTTTAAATTATAAATAAAGAGTATTCAACTTGACAATCAATCTTTAAATTTTTAAAAGCAATTATAACCCAGAAAACTAGCCTTATATTTAAGTTTTTTTTTTATAAGATTAAATTAAATTTGATTCTATTTAAATTAGAGTTAATATTAATTTTTTTCTAAGAAATTTATTTGAGAGCATTATTTTTATTGTTCAAAGTTAGCTATCAAGGCGTTTTTTAATTGCATCTGAAAATAATCAGAAAAATGCGTTTCAGTTCAAATTTGAATATTTTAAATTTAATTATTTGTAGCAAAACACAAATAATCGAAAATTTTCTTCCTATTTTATATTAGATCTCAATTTATTTTTTAAAATTAAATGAAATTTTACCATTTATTTTTAGAATTTCCAATATCATTAAGAATGTTTTAATTTTTTTGTTGACTCATTAATTAAATTCGAATTAATTAAATTCAAAATTTACTTTGAAGAAAAGGTTTTGTATCTAAACCAATTCTAAATTTTTCGCCTAATTTACCATTTTTCAAGTTATTTCATTCCGCTTTCATCAAGGGCAAGAACGTCTTAGCACAGAATTCGAAACAATATTTTCCTTTAAAATAATAATTAGAAACTACTAAAAGCAAGCCTTGAGAGATGAAAACAATGTAGGAATTCGTCTATGGTAGCTACGTTTGGCATTTAGCTGATTTCCAAGTCATAAAATGTCTGATTAGACTGATGATGTTATGATGATGAATGTTAGTTCATAACGCCTTATGAACTTTCACTCTTACTTAATATCAAACCAAATTTTCAAGTATTTATAAGTCCTAGTGTTTCAATGTTGGTGACGCTTCGAAAAGGCACCTTGAAGTAAATTATCAATTCAAAATAAAATTTCAATTCATTTAAAAAATCGATTTTAAATTAAAATTTATCAACTGATTCAGATTTATTTTGAATTTTTTTATTTCAAAATTATATGTATCGAGCATTCAAAATTAAATTCAAAAACGAAACTCTAATATTAATTTATAAATAGATAATTAAATCAATCGATAAAAATATTTTTTAAGTAATCGATTTTTAAAATTGTTTTAAATTTTTTTTTTTTAATTTACATTTAAATTTAAAGGATACTACACAAAAATTATTTAAATTAATTCAAAGATTAATTTTGATTTCAAAAGGTAAACTTTTTGGATTGATCATTTAATTCAAGATGAATTTGTTTAATAACATATTAATTCAGATTATTTTTGAATTCATTGATAGAAGGAGAGTTGATGAAAAAATCTGGAAGAATAACGAAATCCCATTTCGGGATAATGCGAAATATATAAAATTTTTCTCTTTGATTAAATTTCGTTAAAGTCGGTCTGCTTAAGTGATGCAAACTTCTTCTAACTCCAGCAGCACGGCCGGGTTGTTTTGACGAATTCCTCCCTAAATAGTTAAGTTGCCAGTTTTATAATATTAAACACGTTGTAGAATTTGAAAAATTGAATTAAATCAGCTCTGTTTCTTCTTAATTTCTAAAAAAGTCATTTTTAATTCCTTTAATCTTTCTTTGTATTTCAAATTCTTAACACTTGGCATTAGTTTGTTTGCTGGCCTCTTTATCTTTAAATTTTAATTATCGAATTTTAACTTCCCAAAAATTAAAAAATAATCAAAATGTTTATTTGCTTTTAAATTTTATATTTTTGCACCAAAAAGTATATCAATGTTATTTAATTCTTTTATTGAAAATCGATTATACAATTTTGAGGGGATTACAAAAGAACATAAAATAATTTAACCTAAATAAATAAGGCGAATATTTTAAAAAATGTATTCATTATTATATTAAACTAATATTCAAGTACTATTAAAATCATTTCTATATGTATTGTTTAGCTAATTCAAAATTTAAGAATATATACTATTAAATTTCAAGCACAATTCAAATAAAATATGAACAATTTTTTAATTTCAGCATTGTTATATTTCATTTTCGTTCAAATAGGTTGCTATGTTTTTATTTTTTATATTTATAATCATAATTTCAGATCAATTCGAGCTGGCTTTTAATTTTGTACTATTAAATCTTTCAATTCAAATATTAATATATTCCATTAATCAGAATATAGCAGGCGTTTTTGGGACTTTTTTAGAATTAAAATTTCAAACGTTTAAGTACTTAATTATTTATAACTTGAAAATGAAAATTAAATTGCTCTCAATAGAATAAATATCAAGCTACTTAAATTCTGAATAAATATTTATAGTTTTGTTTAAAGATTTTTGAGTAAATGACCAAATTAAAAAATTAATAAATTAATCAGAAAAATTGATGTTTAATTTTTATTAAATTTTTAGCTTATATATTTTTTACATCAGGCAATTTTTAATTTTCATCCTCTAGGTTAAAAGTACTTCTTGAGATAATCTTTTTAAAAAAATCAAGTGTAATTAATAAAATACCTTAAAAATATATTTATAATCTTATAATATCATGAAATATGTTATCAAACTTGTGAAAATTAAAATTTAATATTTTTGAAAAATTTCTGAGAGCTTAGAAAAGAAAAAATATTTTTTTATTTTTTAAAGTTAAGATGATTCTAAATTTAGTTTAATCAAAAAATATTTTTCTAATTCTGGAACTTTTATTTTTATCCTTATTTTTAAATTTAAATTTTTTTTTAATTTGAATTAGTCTCAATAAAAGGCTCAAAAAAACTGAATGATGGTTTTTTAAATTATTTCATTGATGATTAAGGTATTTTATAAGTTCAAATTAGCAATTAAATAGAAATCATTATTAGTTTTTTTGGAATTTTTTTTCTATTAAAAACGTTCGATGAAAAGGCTTAAAAATAGACTTATTTTAATTCATGTGTGACGAAAAAACTTGGAATAAATTAATTTTTATATAAAATAAATTCTTAGAAAAAATATTCTTGAGTTTTGACTCATTTAAAAATTTGAGTTTCAGATAGAAATCGATTTAAAAAATGGCGATCTATTCAAATTTTAAGCATGTCAATTAAATCTTTTTCATTTTAGTTAAAATTCAAATTTTTCTTTTTAATTTACCTATTTGTTCTTTAAAGGGTGTGAAAATCAGCATCTACCATCTACCTTTACTAAATTTAATACATAAGTTTTCTTAAATTAAATTTGTTAATAAATTCAACTTTTTGATTTTAGAACGAACGAAAAAAATATTTTATATTTCAGATACTTTGAACAGAAAAAAGAAGAGATTACATAATAGTTCAAAACTAAATTCATCGATGGATTTAAAACAGGTAATTTTTGTTATTTATTTTCAATGAATTAAAATGTCGTTGAGAAAGAAATTTTATTCAAAATGAAATCATAAATTATGTAATAATAAAGATGATTTTTATTTCAATTAAATGTATGTTTAAATAATGTTTTATGTTAATTTAAGCTTCCAAAATGGTCCTGTAACCTTTAGCAATTTTTAGTTCATTTTTAATGTATGAGAAAATATGAGAAAAATCGATTTTTGTTATTACGCAACAATTATATTTCCTCCGTCTATATATATAAAGCTATCAGAATTATTAATTTGATAGATCAATCTTTTCGAACTCTTTGAAATTTGGTCAGGTTATTCTTGAAAATTTTCATGTCAGATTATCTACGGAAACAATTGTAGCTTCATTTTTTAAGAATGAATATTGATTTAGTTGTTTAAGTACCAAAATTTTATATTCATGTTTTAAATGCTTTGAAAATTTATTTTCTGAAAATATTCTTTTAATTATTCATTTTTTAAAATAAAATAAAAAATTAGATTAACAAGTTTAATTTAAAAAAAAAGTATTTAGCTAAATTTTGTTTTAGGTTAAACGTAATAGCTCGATTTTTAGGTTTTATGACATACTCGTTTATTCACTATAATAATAATTATAATAATAATAATAATAAGCTAAGGCAGAGACCAGATGTGGTCTAAAAATGGCAGCTGTATGTTTATTAGTTTGCAAAATCAATTTTTAGACATGTCATTTTTAATAAATTAATGCATTTTTTATATTTTTAACCAAATAAATATTTTTTTTGAATTCATTATCAAATAATACTTTGATTAAGTTATATAATAGTTTATTAAAAAACTAAAATTGAAAAATCATAAAGAATTGTGAAAAAAATACATCAAAAAATCGAATAAATCAATTATTAAGTTCATTTTTTAATCGCTAGACCGTTTTAATATAAGATGATTTAATTTGATCTTATTTGCTTTATTTGTCTATAAAAAATAGTAACAAATCAAACTAAAAATATCTTTTTATTGTTTTTAAAGGTAAAAATAAAAGTTGTGATGAATCTTCCTTACGATTTCTAGTTAAATGTAAACATGGAATTTTAATTTTTCTTCATTTGTTATTTTTAAAACCACCTTTTATTCAATAGAAATTTTTTCAATAAAAAAGTTGCTTTGTTATCATTCATTTAGAATAAATTTTTATGTAACATTTCAAAATACTACGCAAAAACACCAAAAAATGTAAATTTTAGCTTCTATTTTTAAAAGCATTAAATAAAATATTTTTTATAAAATAAAATAAAATAAAATTTTTTAAAAAGCGTTTTTATTTAAATTAAATTGACAGTTTAAGGAATTTTTTAATAATAATGTTTAAGAAAAGATAAAAATTGAACTTGTAAATAAATTTCATGTGGGAGATTTAAAATTTATTTTTGATTATTTATTTTATTGGTTTTTTAAAGCACTTAGCTTAATATTTTGTTTACATATTTTTGTAAATAAAAATGCTTAATTGGACCCAGCATATAAGAATTCTAATCTTTTCATGGGATTAAATTTTAAAAAATTATATTAGGCAAGAATTTTTTATCTTTAATTAGGAACAAGCATATGATTAGTTTATGATAAAATTTCTATGCTATTAAAATTCTGAGATTTATCTCCAAATGTTTACATACAATGATTTTTTTATAATGATGTAGAATTAAATTCTTATAATACAACAATTGTTTTCGATAATTTAATTTACTTCATATTTTTACAAAAAGAAGCTGAATTGTAAAAATAAAAAATGTGCAAAATCGACGTAATAAAATGTAAAATTATTTCTAAATCAAAAATACGTTATATGAAACAAATGAGTTTTCATAATAACTACTGTATTATTAACAATATTAATATAACTAAAAATCAATAATTATCAAAGTATTAATTTTCAAGTATTTTTAAAAATTTTATAGGGTTTGTTAATTTGTAAGTCATCAAGTATGTGAAACTTGATTATCTGAAAAGTTTTTTTTTGACCAATTCGAAAAAATTGTCACTAAATTGATTACAAATTTTTTTTTTTAACAATTTTAATCGCATTATTTAATCAGAGGGCTTATATTAAAAAAAAAATAATTTGTAATCAATTTAGTGACAATTTTTTGAAATTGTTATTTAATAATTACATATCTATGACTAAAGCACGTAAATAGATTCAATATTTTTTCATATTTATTGATTATTTTTATTCGGACTTTTCTTTTTTTAAGATTGTATTTGTAAAATTCAAGTCAATCATTAAATTTTAATAGAATTATAAATAACTATTTTCAAAAAAAGGTTTTTATTTTCCAATTTAAAATTAAATGCACAGACATATTTTTATGTGAAGCGAACTGTCTTTAACCACAGACAAGTTTTACATAATACATAATAAAAATGATTTTATTAGTTTATCCTTATATGAAGATTTCATTGTAAGATTGATACAGATTTTGATGGATCCAGATCATATCTGATTTTAAAGAATTTTATTTCTCAAATAAATTAAGACAGAAAATTTTTGAAAGTAGCAATTTTTTTTGCATCAGTTAATCAAATGATAAATGTAGTTGCAGTGAATTTTGATATTAAATAAAGTCTTTTTTGTTCTATTTTGAACTTATAGTGCTTAAAATTATTTATTTATTTTTAAAAAAATCAATAAATATTATTCTCTAATAGTATGCAAAATAAATGTTCTATTAAATTTTTGAGGTTAATTAACAGAAAAAAGAAAAAAAGACATTATGAAAAATAGTTTTTTTATTGTTAAAAATATTGATTAAAGGATTTTTTGAAGTATTGGTATCGAGAATAAAAATTTTTCATTCATTTAATGCACTAAGATTTTGTGAACCTAAAAGTAATCAAAAAATGTTTTTTTTTATAAATTAACTCTTATATAAATTAATTTTTAATCTCAGAAATTTTTATTTTTTTCATTTTATTTTTTATCAAAATTAATTTTAAACATGCTTATTCTCTTTTTTTACAAAAGACTATTTTTATAATTTGATTTAAAGGAGAATGAAAAAGACTAAGCTAGTCGTAAAATTATTTAAAAATATAAAATTTAGTTTTTTATCTGCTAAGCTTTGATACACTCAAGTGGCAAAGTGATCTTTATATAATGTTTAGAATTTTTTTTTTTAATTTTTGAATACAAAATTAAAATAAAATAATAATTTTAATTTTGTATTTCGATTCAGGTATAACATGTTAGTTAGGAAAGAGAAAGTAATTTGAGTTAATAGATTCATTTTTATTATGTTGAACCTAAAATAGGTGTTTACAAAAACATTCAAAATGATCTTTAATCTTACAATTTGATAAAGTATGTTTAAAATCTTATTTTTAAAGAAAAATGAAAGATTGAATTGGCGAAATGCCACATTCTTCAACACTTTGGTATTTCATTAAATTTTGTTCTGTAAAATGTCTGCATGAATAAAGCCTTATATTTGAAATTATGAAAAATAAAAAAAAAAATAAAGTAAACAATTTAATGATTTATTATAAGAAGTCTTTTAATATTTTTAAAGATAGTTTGACTCTTTTTGATCTTTCTGTGCTGCTTTTCCTTTTAGATGACCTAATATTTCTACTCTATCCATAGGTTTTCTTTCTTTTGACATTCTGAGCAGCTGACTAAGTCTGTTGAGTCCTCTTTTGCAAATTTTATTGCTGATTCATTCGGTTCATGTTTTCCTGTACAATACTTCATTGGAAATCAATTTTGGTCAAAAGATTCATGATATTGTTTTAAATTAAGATAAAAATTATTTTAATTTGGATTTTTTTTTAAATGGTAAATTTTAAAGATTTCAATTTTTTATAATGATCATGACAAATATTTACAAAAATAATCATGAATCTCTAATTAATTCAAATGATAAATAAAAAACAAAAAAAAAACTAATATTTAGTGAAAGGTGTTTTAACAGAAGAATTGATGATATATTTTTTGATAAATATTAAACACATGTAATTCTATCTTAAATTTAATACTAAATGTTGAAATTTGGTAAAGCAAACTAAAATCCAAATTTATTAAAGGAACAAACATTTTTTGTAACAGTCTAGTGCAAAATAGTATAGTGCAATTAAAATTATTACATTATAGCTAAATGTGTTATTTTCAACAATTTATCAACAAAAATCTTGCTTTGCAGACTTGCAGAGTTTTTTCAGAGACTCAATTTGGGTGGTACAATTTTTAGACTCAAAGTAAAAGAGTTGTTTCATTTTAAAATTTTGCGTTTGTTCTTTGTTCCAGAATTCACAATGCCAGTTTTTAAGCTTTTGAAAATTTTTAAATTCGAGTCTTATTCAATATGTGAACAGAGGTTTCATGTCTACTTTGTGATCGGGGTCCAAAAAAATTGATCACCAAACTTCTAATTACATAGTATGTGAAAATTTTTCAAAATTTAATAATTTTAAATTTTTTTTGTAATCATTTAAAAAAGAAAAAAAAATTAATATCTCAAAATAAAATAATTTTATCAATTTAATTTTCGAATTGTTATAATAATTTGACTTTAATTTTTGTGTTTTTTCCAGTATGTAGCTTCACTCCTCTGTCTGATTAACTCTTTACAAATTTGACACTAAAGTGAATTTACAAGTTTTCTTGGTACATGTTTGATTAGCATTTAGTAATCCAAAGTCTTTTATCTATTTAAAAATCTTTATTTCTTCTTCACTGTCCATTTCAAACAAGTTTGAAATGAGTATAGTATTATTTAATAAAATAATTTTAGTCTTTGAAAGTTTCGACTTTTAAAAAAATTTGTGATTTCTCATTACACTATTTTTATTATAGCAGATTTTCTTATATGCATCAAATCAAAGTGGTCTTATGCTTTATACAATTTTTAAAGAGTCCAATAGTTCAATTTCTGATTTTTATTTGCTTGCGTATATTTGTAAAATAAAAAAAAAATTTTAATAGTAAAACTTTTTCTCGTTCTCCAGACAAAAAATAATTAAATTTCTTAAAAAAATTTTTTGAAAACCACTGTTTGATAAATAGTGACATGTCACTCTATTAATAGTGGCATAGTAGTAGTAGTAGTGGCAGCTTTGACACATGCGCATGCATTTGCGGAGTGCAGTTTATAAGGCTGCACTATATCAGCTGGTGCCTTATCTGACTTTATTTAATTTGAGTTTGAAATAGCGATTTTCATGATCGACCTGCTGATATGTGGTTGTCAAAAGCAGACTTAAAACTGTTCACCGTCTTGGCTTTCAGTACCGTGGATGGTAATAAATTGCAGGTGGTGGCAGTTCTGTTGGTTAAGAATCTGCTTTTCCCCATACTTTCCTTATAGATTTTTCTACCCAACTGGAATGTGTGTGACCTATTTGTTCTCTTTAACCCTGTATCCACCTCTTCTAGTCCATTGACTAATTTATATTATTTGTATTAAATACCCTCTTTTACGCCAGGTCCGTAATTCCCATCATCCTTAATCTTTCATAATAATTTTTTCCTTTTAATTTTAATTCTTCCACCATCTTCGTAAATTTTTGTTGTAAAATCGAGCAATTACATTAATTTGAATTTAAATTTAATTATTTAATGAGATTTTGTGTGACCACAAAATTAATTATTCAAGCCACAAAAAATCAAAATTTGTCCTTGATTGTCTTTTTGGTTCCTTTATTTTCTTTTTTTTCATTTTTCATTTTTTTTTCATCACCCAAGAGGAGAGTTAAGTTTATTCGAGCAGTTTAGGTGATTTTGAATGTTTGGACTTTTTTGTAATTAAATTGACTTTTTATTTTTTATTTTAAAGTATTGTCTTAACAAATGAAACAATTTGAGTATTTTGTTTTTAGTAAACATGGTAAAAGATAAAATATTTGAATGCATAAATTACAGTGTATTGTGTTTAAAGAGCCAAAGAATATTTCAATTTAAATATTAGCTTTTATAGTAAATCTAGATTGCATTTAGAAAAAAAAATTTTTATATGACACTTAGACAATATAACGATTTACTAATTTAAAGCGATTAGTAATAAGATACGAACAACTGTTTCTTTGAATATTTTTTGACAATGTCGACAAGACATTTGTGTTCACAGATTGAATAAAACAGTCAATATTTGGCAAACTAATACCATTTGAATTTGAAGCCTCGATGAAAGAAAATTATGTCGACGGTGAACAGTTCCATGTATCTATTATTCAAAACATAAAACAAATTGCATACATTTTAAAATATAAAACATTTTCTATTCGTGTATAATTTGCCTTAAATGTGACTAGGTGAAAGCTGGGAACGCGTGTGCTCAATTATTGTGTTGCCAGGCACCATTTGATGCACAAGTCGACTCGAGCTCAAAAGTCGCGCAGACAATTTAGCTTAGTTTCACAATAGGTGTTTGAAAATCTGATCTAGCATCAGTTAGATGTTCATTTTGCGCCGTTGTTTTATTTTTATTTTTTAACTTTGAAAAAAAAGCAAAAAAATTAGCATAAAAAATCATTTTAATTTTGTTATAAAAAGCACCCTGCTAAACCAGTCTCTCCCGTTCAAACTAGCTTTTCGCATTGAAATATTTCGACACTAAAACTAAAAATAGAATCCCCATTAAACTTTTAATGAATCGTTTAATTAGCTTTGTTGAAGAACTTCACACAGCGTCCATATTAAGAAAAAAAGAAGAAGAAACAAAGCTAGTTAGATTTTAGAGTTTTGGGCTGAGCTAGTCCCGATCATGATCACGAATCGGACGCCTCGTCGCTCACTCACCTAAATTATTACAAATAATTTATGATTGTTCAAAAAGTGGCATGCATTAGAGGCGGCCTCGTGATCACTCACACAACAACTAAATAATTTCTTATCTTACTTTTTATGTTGTTTAGACACATTTAAAAATGATTAAGCAACAGCAGCACAGCACCAATTCCAAGTCCGATAACTCAGACACCGAGCACAAAGTTAGCTTTATTTTAAATAATTTAGAAAAAAAAATTTTTTTTGTTTTTTTTTTTTGTTTAATAATAAAATTTTGTTGCATAAATTTATTTATTTCCATTCAACAAGATTAAGCTAAGTAACCAGCTCGAACAGCAGCACTTTCTACTGCCACTGTTGAACCACCAGTCGAATTACAGCCTCATTGAACAGTTGAGCAAGGCATTTAGCAGCTACACACAACAAGAAGCCAGCATGGACGAGAAGAGAGAGCACGTTGGCAAAATGAAGTCGAGCAGAGTGCACAAAAAGAGCAGCAAGAACGAGCCCGGCTCGTACTCGTCGTCGACATCGCCTTCCTTGTCGTCGGCGTCGTCGTCCAACTCGCCGAGCCGCTCTCCACAGCCCGAGCCCATCATCAAGCCATTTCCCAGCCACTCGTGCTACACCCTGCCCAACACATCCTCCTATTCGAGTCTGAGCGCTCCGCTGCCCAAGTCGGCCAGCTCGGCCAGCATCAGCAGCCAAGTTAAGTTGAAGCTGAAAAACTGCATCCTCCAAAAGCTCAGAAACTCGAATCCAAAGGTGGCTTCGAGCGCTGTTCTGCACCCGCAGCCCATTCGGCCGTGTGAGACAAAAAATCGGGCACCTCTTGCGCCTCCACCGCCTCCTTGTGTGGACGAAGCGCTGCTGCGTCGGACCAGCTCCGAGCCCAATCTTAAAGTGAAAACGGCGCTCAAAGACCGACTGATAGAAAAGCGCAACATGCTCAATCAGGCCAAGTGCAACAAACGCCTCAAATTGGACAATCAACGTGAATCACACGAGCAGATCATATTTGCGGCGGCGATCGCTGCGGCCACTGCGGCCTTGACCCAACAGCCTCAAAATATAGCGCAGCAAATAGCGTTCATCCAGCAGCAATTGATGAGGACCGAGCGAGCACAATTGTCTGTGCCCAACTTGAACTTTTACCAAAATCCAAGTCAGCCTGTCAACGAAGAGAACAGATCAAAATTTGGCCACATGGTACATGTGGAAGAGGACAACGAATTGCTGCTGGAAAGCGAGCTCAAACACGCCGCCAAACAAAACGAAAACGAGCTCAACAAAGCCATTTACAACGAGCAGCAGCCGCTTGCAAGAGCCAATTCATATCAATTCGAACATAGACACAAAAAATACTTCAACTACATGCAACAAAAGGAACAATCGAAACAAATCGACAATCGGTGCTTTTCCTATCCCAATTTGTTCGCCTCCACGACCAACAGCACTAGCAGCACTAACAGCACCCACGGCAGCAATATCAGTGATCAAGACAATAAGACAATTAGTCGGACAGAGGAGGAGAAAAAAGAGTACAAGTACACAACTGGTCTTGTTTATGACACGATGATGCTGAGACACGAGTGCACATGCAAGAATGGCAAAGTGCATTTGGAAAGACCGGAGCGCATCCGCGCTATTTGGAGTCGGATCAAGTGGGCCGGTTTGGACAGCGAGTGTGAAATGGTCAATGCGAAAATGGCGACGATCAGTGATCTGCTGGTGTGCCACAACGAGCAGTACACGCTCATATTTGGCACTGACTTTGAGCAGCGGGTCAAACTGCCTAAGGAATACTTGCAGGCCTACATGATGAACGTGTGCATGGCGCCGTGCAAAGGCCTAGCGCTCAAGTTCGATTTGGACAATTGTTGGAACGAAGAGTTTACGCCGCTGGCGTGCCGCATCGCCGTAGGCTCCACATACGAACTGGCCACGCTGGTCGCCGGCAATCGCCTACGCAACGGTTTTGCGATTGTCAGACCACCAGGCTCTCACGCCGAGTACAACAAACCGCTCGGATTCTGCTACTTTAACACTGTGGCCATTGTGGCCAAGATGTTGAAGAAAAATCTCGGCCTGGACCGAGTGCTGATCGTTGACTGGGACGTTCACCACGGCAATGGCACTCAACAATTGACCTATGATGACGCCAACATACTCTACATATCTCTGCATAGACACGATCATGGCAATTTTTTTCCCGGCACCGGATCTGTGCAAGAATGCGGCAGTGATCTTGCACCAGGCTTCAACGTCAACATTGCATGGAATACAGAGTTTAGCGGGTCGCTTGGCGACGTTGAGTACTTGGCCGCCTTTAGGTCCATTGTTATGCCCATAGCCGAGAGCTTTGCGCCGCAGATTGTGCTCGTGTCGTGTGGCTTTGACGCCACCGAACAGCACAGCAAAGAGCTCGGCGGCTTTAGACTAACGCCTACTTGCTTTGCCTACATGACCCGCAAGCTGATGAGCTTGGCCGATGGCAAGCTAGTGCTTGCTCTAGAGGGCGGCTACGACCTGCAGTCGCTGTGCGACTCGAGCGAAATGTGCCTAAGAGCTCTCATGAACAAACAAATACCTGCTTTTTCTAAATCAGTCTTGGACTCTTTGCCTGATCAGGATGCCGTCAAAGATATGCTCAAAGTCATTCAGATTCAAAGTAAGAATAGTTTTTTTCAGTTTTTTTTTGTTGCTTTTTTTAAGATTCAAGGTCAATCAATAGGGTATTGTCCTTGTACATAAAAACCCATTACCACTACATTTATTCAAATCAAAATTCAATACTTTTCTTAATTGTATATGAAAATAAAAATACTAAAAAAGAAAATAGGCTGAAAAATTTGACATTACATCGCTTAAAATTAAAATTTTTTTAAATTTCAAAGTTGGTAAAAAATTAAGTTGATATAGACAAAAATTGAAAGCTAAAATGTAGAAAATTTCAACATTGATCTCCCGATCGCAAAGCATTTAATTAATCTCGAGTAAAATAATCCAAATGCTTTTTCTTATTTGATTGTTTTCGGCAATTTTGTTCATTTATGGTTTTGTGAAGTTCAGTACAAAAGAACAGAACAAAGTGTAAAGAAATTAAATAATTTTTTTTTCTAAAAGCTTGAAATAAGTTGTTTGAGTGCAACACAGTGCAACTTTCAAAGTTAAATCAACTGTCAATGTCTGCTAATGATGTGCAACATCTCTGCAAAACGCACTACTCTCGATTACATTGAAATTTAATTTCTGCTAAACTATGCAAATGTAGCAGACACTGACAGTTAATGCAACTTTGAATGTTGAATTCATACTACTAGTTTAGAATTTTTTTGCATTTTTTTTGTTCTTTATCATTTTGAATTTCCCAAAATCTAATTTATTCGTTTGTGGAAAATAATGGAAAAGTTTTTCGTGTTAATTGAGAATTTTTGAATAGAGAACAAAATCAAAATAATTTTTAAATTCATTTTTGTTTAGCTAGTACAGGGTGTTCAAAAAGTGACTGCCATATTTTAAATTCGAATTTCTAGTTAACAAGGCGACAGCTAACTTTAATTTAAAGCATAAAACAAACAGCAAATAAAAACTTTATTAATTAAGTTTACCATGGTTCTCTAATATTTTCAAAAGCTTTTCCTAAAATTATTGAATTTAAAGATTTAATTTGTATTTCAATCAAGAGTCTTAAGAAAAAAAAACCGCAAGGGCTCAAGTCCACTTATCTAGGTGGTCACATATTTATATTCAAAAATCTTGTTCCAAATTTTGAGGTGAGCCATTTCGATTCCATTTACGGAAGAATCGAAAAAAACTAAACACATACCCGATTACATGATAATCGTGGTTATAAAGCAGAGTTGTTCGAAAGTCACATAGTCAGGTCCAAGCTAAACACTTTTTTTAAAAGTCCGGACTTGGGCTTAAAAAAAAAGTGATCAAGATCAAGATAAAAAGATCAATATATAGAATGTAATTTTTTTTTATAAAAGAGAATTTTTTTTTTTTAAGCAAAATTTGAAATTTTATGTCAAGTTCATTTTCATATTTAAAATTTCAAAACATCCCTTTTAATTGAACTTTAATAGGCTTAATTTTTTTAAGTGACTTTAATAAAAAGTTTTAAAGACAAATTTGAATGAATATTTTGAAATTTATATAATTTGTTTAAGTGGAAAATAAAATTGTTTAGCATAAATGAATGATTAAAAAATTATCAAAATCATTTGATTAATTAAGTTTTAAAATATTAAATAATTAAATAATCGTCGGCTCTCAAACTTCAATTTGCCTCCAGTGGATGTGTTTGAGGCATTAGCTGTCCTTCTAATAGACATTCCTTATTATCTATTTTTCCATTTTCCTGATTTTTTTGACCACTTTTAGGTAAGTCTTCAACAAAATTTGTTTTAGTCGATATAGAACCAGCTTGAGATATTTTAGATTATTTATTTTTTATTTGTTAATCTATTAATGCTCCTTCAGAATAAAAAATATAAAAAAAAATAAAAAAAAATAAGATAAAATTGATATTTCATGTTTTTTTTTCTTTTAATTTATTGAGAAAAATGTAGAATGTTATTTATTAAGTTAATTTTGTTTTCGAATAGTTTAAGCAAACCAAATTTTTAACTAATTGGAAATCCAGCAGTTGAAAATATTTGTTCAGAAGGAGCACTTAATGTAATTATGCTTAAAATCTTTACTATATGTATTAATATTTTTAAGGACGATTTTTTTTGAATGTCATTTATCCTTTATGAAGTGAACCTAAAAAAGGGTAAAATATTTTTTTGTGTCGAATTACTATCTGTTGAAATAATTTCATGTCGAGTTTTTTTGTTTAAGTTTTATAAAAATTGATTATATTTTGAAAATTTTAAACCTTAATTTTTTACCAAATTAAAGTAAAAATCTTTAATGCAATTGATTTCATATTAATTAATAAAAATGTTTTTTATTGTGTTGCTGTTCTTTGTTCCAAATCTCATTGTGTAATAAAAAAATCCCCTTTATGTCTTCCTCTTTTAATTTATTTTAACTCATTAAAAAAATGAAATTTTTTTATTTAAATTCTATTCCAAAATTTCAAAATTATTTAACTAAACAATTTATTTAAATAACATTGTTGAATGTCAATATAAAAATTGCATCTATATGTTAGACTATCAAAGTAAAAAATTAAAAAAATTAAAATAAAAAAATGATATAAACTTATAAAACAAAAATTGAATTAGATTAAAGAATCGTAAAAGTCCATGAGATGATTAGTTGAAAATTTTAATATCTGACTTAAAAAAATAAATAAAAAATATCTATCAATAAAAATTTGAGTAAGGCTGTTTTCGACACCAATAAATTCGACATGTATAATTTGGACAGGTAGCTTAAATTTTGACATGTTTGATTTAGACACAATATTTAAAAATTTATTAAATAGATAAAATTAGTTCAAAAATAAGAATAAATTTATAAAATTATCTATTAAACTCTATCAAATGAGATAAAATTTTAAGAAAAGATAGTTTTATGAGAATCGATTAATAAAAAATTAATTTTTTATTTTTTGAAATTATTTCTATGGATTTGAATGAATATATTTTTTTTTTGTCGAATTATCTGTCGAAATAATATCATGTCGTGTGTTTTTTGTCGAGAATAAGAAAATTTGTCTAAATTAATTTTGCCGAATCTAAAATAAAAACCTAAAAATTTTCAAAAAGAAAAAAAAACAATCATTTAATTTTTTATTTAACTTTTTCAGGAATATAACTTTAAAATTTCTTTCTTTTATTATAAAAGGCATAAACTATTTTGATAATTTTTTAGTTTAATATTATAACAATTTTTTTAATTAAAAAATTGAAATTTATTATTATTAAAAATATAAAATTTAAATTAAAGTAATTTTTTTAAGGGTTCAAAATCAGTTCTTTGTGTCCTTTCTTTTTAATAGACTGATTAATGGTTCATTTATTAATTTAAATAAAAATAATAAAGATAAATTTTATTGATTAAAATTAAAATTTTTTATTGACTTGATTAATTTAAAAAAAATAAAAAACCAACCTTGACATTTTTTTAAAATAAATTCTAATTTTCTTTATTTTTAAGAAAAATACTGGCCAGTAGTGGAAAAATTTGCCGATTGTGTGAAAATTTCTCATAATCAGTACATACGCGTATTTACCGAGTAGAGAACAAAATATGTTGTGATCGATTCGAGTGAATAAGAGGAATGTGGACGTTTATTAGAAGACACCAAATGACTCTCAAAGGTCTTTTTAGTATCTTAAATAATTTTTTTCTAACACATTATTCGTAATTTATAACTGTTGTTATTTCGTATTGATTTCGTATTCTAATTATTGATATTTTAAATTTAGAAATAATATTTTAGAAAGACCTGTATATGAACTGAGTGAGGGAGAAAACATTCCTATTTGTATTTAAAAAAAACACTGCCTGGTCCCTTGTTTTTGTTTCTGTAAAATTTACCTTTTTTTTGTTAAAACATTTTTCGATTTTTAGTAAACTTAAATTTAAAATTTTTAATGTAAATATTAAATTTTTGAATAAAAAAGTTTGAATAAACAAATGCTTTATTTTTTATATTTATGCGATTAAAATAAATATAAAACCCATCAGACTCGGACAAATTACCTTAAAGGTATTTGTAAATTAGAATAAATTTTTTTTGTTGATTTTGTGGCGTGGCTTTATTATTTAGAGAAATCTTTAATCATTTTTTTGCATTTCTTAAATATCAAAATAACTCTGAAATTAAATAACAAACTATACAGTCAAAAATTAAATCTAGGCAATAATTATTTTAAAACGTGACTAGAAAAAGTTTCAAAAAATTGTTGAAATATCTTCAATTAAATATGTAAAAAATACTTTTTTTGTTGAGAGCTTAAGTTGAATATTAAAAATATTTTTAATTATCGTCAATTAAAACAGACCTGGAAAACATTTTGACCTGTTCTTGCTTATTAAATAAAATTTTAAGTCCCCAATAATTTAATTTTTTTGTTGCTTTTTTATCAATTTTTTTTTAATCACTTTTAAACTTGAGTTAAAAATTTTATTGAATATCAAAAAACATATAATAAAATTTAAACGTAAAACAAAAAATTGAAATTTTTTGGTCTAATAGGCAACTTGAAGTTTAGTTTTAGATGGCCAAAATGTTCAAAAAAATTTTTGATTACGAGAAAAATTGTTAGTTCTTTATAGAATTATTGCAGAGTCACATTTTTGGATTTAACATACTGTTTTAAACATAATGATAGAGTCTGAAATTTCAAAATGCACCTTACAGAGTGCATACCATCTAAATAATGCTTTTTTAAGTAATTAATTTTTTTCAAACTTTTGAAGATTATAACAAAATAGGTTAAAAATCAGATATGTGCATTGTTATTTAAATGATCAATAAAAACAAAATGGTTTATTTAGCCCCATTTTCTAAATCAGAAGGTTAGGGGAATTTCAAATTTCAAATTTTATCATCAATCAATTTGAAATAAAAGGTTTAGATTTAAAAAGCAAATTTCAAATAGGGAAAAAAATTTTTATTCAAAACATTTTCCAATGCAACATAATAATTTGTAAAAATAAGAATTTCCAAAGGTGCATTTATTTTAAACTTTTCTTTTTTGGTTTTAGATCTTAAAAGATTTATTAGCTTCTTCAAATTAATATTAATTTCAGAAAATACTTAAATTAATTACTGCTTCCTATTTTTTTATTAAAAAATGCACAAATTTCCGAGGATTACAATGAAACCTTGTTCACCTTACTTAGATCACCTGCTTCGAATAATACTGGAATCGTACGGTAAAATCGCACAGAACTTCAAGTTGCCTCATTTAATCTTACTTAGATTTTTCATAAAAAAAATCTTTAAATTAAATAATTTATTGAATTTAAAGATTGAATTTCTTTAAAATTGACAACGATGATGGCATCATCTATTCCTAATTTGTGAAAAATGAAAAATGGTAGCAATCTGAATCAAATATTTGAATAAAGATTCTAAGACATTGAACTTGAACTAGTGCTATATTCATCATGTCTCTTAAAATAAAATTAATTAATCAACTTTTAAATTTAAACTAAAGCATACTCTAGTTAGAAGAACGGTCCATTCAACTGGTTTTTTATATCTTGGATAATAATAGCTATTTTCGTGGTAAAATTTTGAATTTTCGTATCTAGAATACATGTAGACAGGTCTAATTTAAGAGATTAGTTGGAATATTTACCATTACCAAATATACTCACAAGCTCGGTTTTATCGGGCGTCTCATTTTTTTATAGTCTTCATTATTTGTTGTAGCTTCGTATAATTGTTTAAACAATTCAAATTTTCTTAGTTTATCTACTGATTTTTGTTTATTATTTAAAAAAATTGATGGTAAATTCTGCGTTGGTCTATTTTCAGACTTTGACTGCATTGTAAACCTTTTTTGTGTATTCTTTAGAGCTAAATGTTCAAAATTAAAAAATGAAACTGTTACGAAATCAAATAATTCTGGTTTCCATGCCACTTTAAAATTAATTTAATAAAGGCTCATTTATAGAAAAGAGAGCTAATTAACATTCGAAACAAAATTCAATAATTTTATACCAAACATTTACAAGAAATCTATTATGTAATTGAAGGTTGTAATTGATTTTTTTTTTTCAGGAATATTTTCTCTATTTGAGCAATCAAAAATTTTTCTATTGAAATATTTACAATTTTAAATATTTATTTAATTGTGTTATTTAATCTGTATAAAACTAAAGCTCTTTTGAAATTAAAAAATAAAGTTTAATATAAAGTATTTAATATAAAATTTAAAAAAAAAGAATTAAATGGAAACAATGGACAAAATTACTGAAGCTCTAGCACAAGGTTTTTCAGTGGATCTGGTCTATACAGATTTTGCGAAAGCATTCAATAGAGTTTCTCATGATAAGCTTTTGTATAAGCTTAGGTTTTATGGTTATGGTGAACGTATGATAAAATGGATCACACATTTTTGAAGGGTAGAACCCAGAAAGTAGTGAAACATGGTGAAACATGTTCAAATTGGATAGATGTGATAAGTGGAGTGCCTCAAGGGTCAGTACTTGGGTCATTACTTTTTCTTATTTATATTAATTACATGTTAGAAATCATCAAAAATAAATGTGAAGCTTATGCTGATGATACAAAAATTAAATCCGTTATCAAGAGCTTCAGTTCGATTCCTAGTCTACAATCGGATTTAGACAACATATGTAGCTGGTCAAAGGACTGGTCAGCATCACTTAATATTGATAAGTGCAAAGTTTTACATATTGGCAACATGAACACAAAATTTGATTACACTATCGATTCAAAACCGCTCAGCAAGTCTGTTTGTGAAAGAGATCTGGGTATTTATATCCAAAGTGACTTGAAATGGGATTCTCAAATCAAAAATGTGACTGTTAGAGCAACCCGTTTATTGGGAATGATTCGCAGATCTTTCAAATTTCCAACAATAAAAATAGTAAGACTACTATACTGTTCACTTGTCAGACCTCATTTGGAATATGCCATCAGCTCATAGTGTCCTTACTTAGAAAGAGATATAGATGAGATAGAAAAAGTGCAACATAGGGCGACGCGGTTAGTACCTGGGCTTGCAATTTTGAGTATCCACAGCGGCTATCAAGGCTCAATTTACCAGGTCTAAAAACAAGAAGGATACGTGGAGATCTAATCCAAATGTTCAAAATAGTGAACAATATGGAGAAAGTGAATTTCAGTAAAGGTTTGAACTGTAGCTTAAGCATTAGGCCTGACAGTAAAAGGTATAATCTTAGAAGAAACTCGAAGAACTTAGTTCGAGAAAGAGTAAGGAATTTCAGTCAGAGATTTAATTATTTTACAAAAAGAGTTGTTGGTGTCTGGAATAAATTTACGGAAGAAATTGTTAGTGCAACAAGTCTAAACATCTTTAAAGCTAAGATTGACGTTTGGATGTCAAAGCAAATGAATCGACTGTTATAGCTTAGATTAGAGCTTTGCTTGGACTAGCTCCGAGTTGCAGTAATAATTACTACTACTACAACTAAATATTAAAGAAAATAAAATTAAAAGTTGACAGCAAAACCATTTTTAAAATTTATGAGGAAAAAAAAGAAATCATTTCTTCTTTTAGTAAAAGAGATAAAAAATTTAAAGAGTATTTTTTTAATGTCATTTTCTGAAGATGAACTCAAACAGGTAACACTTTATTTAAAAAATTTAAAAAATAATCAAGATTTTGGTAAAAATCTAAAATAATTTACAAAAAAATAGACAAAATCCAAGAAAAATTGTTATTTATTTTTAAAAAAAATGATAATTATACCTATATCCTCAATACTTGGTAGTAACATTTTTTTAAAATCAATTTGAAAAATTTTTGTGTTTCTCAAGGACCAAATTTGATTTTTTGCATTTTTGTGCATATTTTTACGAGTAAATCTCGATTTTTTACTTTTTTTACAAATATTAGAATAATTATACTCGGTGCTTGCTCAGCGCCTTCTCGAAGTAATTAGAATAATAGGAGTTTTAAAGTGTCCTCATTTATTCAACATTTCCTGTTTCGTGACATAAATTTTCAATTCATGTTTATTACAAAAATTCTTGACATAATTGCTTTTTAAAAGAACATGGGCATCAAACACCTCTTGAGGTCTCAACCTGAGTATGCAATCAATGTATGGAGTCAAATTCAAAATTAAATGTAAAAAAAAAACACTAAATTTATTTCAGCAAGTCCGGCAAGATCAACCACGCACTGCCTGAACTACATATGGGTGAGGATGATTCCAGGAGCGCGCTCGCCGTCGTCGACACGGAAAAGGATCTGGGAGTCACATTCGCATGTAACTTGATATTTTCTAACCACATTAAAAATCAAGTCAACAGAGCCACAGGAATACTCGGCCAGTTGAAGAGATCTTTCAGGTTCTGGACCTTAGATACGTGCAGGACCCTCTACTGTGCCTATGTTAGACCCAACCTGGAATACGCCGCTGTTGTCTGGTCCCCCCTTAGCAAGAAAGACGCCAAGATGCTGGAACAGGTGCAGAGGAGGGCCACCAAACTGGTGCCCCGTATCAAGAACTGGCGTTACGAAGATCGCCTTGCCGTCTTAGGTCAAACTTCCCTCCACGAGCGCCGGGTACGTGGAGACCTGATCCAGATGTTTAAGCTCGCCAAAGGCATCAATGAAGTTGAATGGGTGAACCCTCCGGTTCTAGCAAACTCACCTCACCGGACCGGCAAGAGGCATCAGAGTTCATGCGAGAAGACTGTCCGGCCAGGCCTCCATCAAGTGTCTACAAAGAGCCAATACATTCACGAACAGAGTGGTTAATGAATAGAACGCCCTGCCTGCCTCCGTCGTCAACGCCACCTCGGTAAACCAGTTCAAGAACCGATACGACGTCTTCCGGTCTTGTACCCAAACTACCGTTCCATAGGCACCACAAACAATTTTATTATTCTTGCAAAAATTATTTAACTTTTTTTTTAACCCTAAAATTTTTATTGTATATTTCTATCAGTGTTTTATCTCATTATGTGCAACGAGCTACCATAGGCGACCTCTCATGTAGGACGCCTCCGCAAGCTAGTCTTGCTGTAGCTTTTTTATAATAATAATAATAATAATAAATTGGACAATTTCTTTCGAAATTTCTTTCTAAACAATTTGATATATCACACTCGAAATATTTTATTTTTTTATGATCTCCTTTTTTTAGCAGACCCAAAAGTGGGCTAGACACAATATATATATTTTTGGCAAAATAATAATGTTATTTTTGAACATGATTTATTATTTAATAATTCATTTATTTATTTATTTGTTTCCTGTACCGAGCTAGAGCTCCTTCAGAATAAATTATAAAAAAATGAAATATAGTAAAATAAGCTACAAAAAATTAAAAGAAAGTTAAAAGCATTTATATTGAAATAGAGTGTTACACGTGTCCTCTTATGATAAGAGGATATGGTAAGGTAGTAATTACACAATGTTGTTGGGATTCAATATATCTTGATTCGAAACCTGCTTTTTATTCCTCCAGTAGTCTCACAACCAATGGAATAGAATGACTCAGTCGTGTACAAATATATCGCTCACTCAACTCAAAAATCTGATTCGGGACTGTTATGAACTGTCTTTTGAAGAATTTTTAGAATTTCTCTTCTACTGGCCTTTGATGCCCAAATACAGAAGTCATCTGAGAACAAGGCTATTTTAACATCATGAGGAATACTATTTATAGTAGGGGATAGGCAACTTCCTTGAGAGACTCCACATTTAATAGATTTATTTTTTGAAATATCAAATGTCAAATTGTAAAGATTTCTTGAACTTTTAAATCGTTTTTTACTAAAATTAATTTTATCCATTTTTTCTTTTTTTATTGTTTTTTATGATTTTTTTTCTCATAATTTTTTTGGTTATATGTTTTTGAATTGAAGTCAAATGAAATTTAAAAATAATGTCACTTTTTTAATTTTCCCGCCTATTATGCATGTAAAAACAATTCTTTTGTTTAAAAAAATTCCTAAACTTTTGCAACATACTGTATAAGCTTGCTAGCCAAAGTACAAATAAGGCCACAGCTAATTAATTGTTACGACGGATTTGCAATCAATGGAATCAATTTTATTAACAACAATTATATGATTTGAGACAATGTATTTAGATTATTTTAATACAAAGTAAAATTTATTACAAGAAATGTTCTGAAGAAACTCTAATCTTCCCTTTCCCTAAAGCTGCTAGTCCTTTACCATGCTTATCACGTGGTTTATTTTTGATTTATAATTATTTAAATCAAATAAAATGTTTGTGATTATAGTAAAAATTTAAATGGAAACATTATTTTAAATATCTAAAACCAATTTGTCAAAGAACCAAAGAAGCTTAGCTGTAAAAAAGGCAAATGGGTTTTAAATATTTAAAAAAAATTCCCATTAAATTGAAATTAATATAAAAATTAAAATTAAGATGTGAGGAAATTTGGTAATATGCAAACCGTTTGACCAATTCAGCGTTTATTTTGATATTTATTTGCATCAACTTGGACTTCATTTTTAAAAGAACCATCTTGAAACTTTTTTCTTCCAAGGACAGAATAGCTTATTAAGTATTAATTGAATTTTTTAAAATTTAGAACTAAATTAATTTTTATAATAAGTGAATTTTCATCTCTTTAATGAAGCAATAGCTAGAGAAATTTTTTTTTTTTTTTTTGAATAAAAGATAGCATCTATATTAATTGAACTTATTAGTTTATTGTTAATTAGATAGAAATTGATCTTGTCAAATTTATTTAGTTGATATTGGACCACTTGGTGTGCATGTATCTCTAAGAAGATAAATAATTATTGAAACCCAATAGCTTGCTTAGCCACATGATCACTTAATAAACTTAAGATATTAGCAATCTCTAGTACACAGGAGTATTTTCTCATCGACCAAATCAAATTTTTAAATATCTAGAAGCATTCAAAACTTGAAATTAATTAGCAAACTTTCTTTCTATATCGAGCAATTATCAACAACGCGTATTCAAGTGCATCTAGCGAATGAACAAATATTTATTTGAAAAATAGCAACTAGAATAGATAAACAAAAGATATTGAGTATATTTAGTTAATATGGACTTGAGTGAAATATAAACTCAACTAATTCATTTCTTTTTTTTCATTTAATCAAATTCAATTGATAAAAATTGAATCTCTATCTTGCTTAATTTTTTGATTACATTTTTATTTTGAAAAAAAAAAAAATTCTTTAAATTAGAAAAAATTCAACTTAAATTTAAAATTTGCTGTTTAAAAAAGTCATTTAAAAAATTTTTTTATTCTTTTGGATTACGTTGTTATGGGCGAAATAAATAATTAAATAGTCTTCCTTTATTGAATAGAACCTTTAAAAGAGCGAAAATATAAACTCATTTAATTAATTATTTTTTCATATTATCAAATTCACTTAATTCAGTTTTATTTTGATTTTTTTCTTTATCTTTGTCAATTCTGTAATAAAATTTTATTGTTTTAAAAATTTTCTTTAAAAAATATTTCCTTAGAAATGATCAAAAAACCATCTGTATAAATTCCTTATGAAAGCATATAAAGAAAAATATTTATATTATCAATCCAATGGTCTGTTTTTATTATTAGAAAAAATTGAAAAATCTTTTTTAAGTAAAATTAAATTTCATTTAAAAAAACTTAATCTTTAGGATAACTTTGCTACGGAATAAAATAATCAATTAAAGAATCTTTATATTTGCCAAAATTCCTTCCTCATTGAATTTAACTTTTGAAAATTGTACAATTATTGAAAAAAATAAAAAATATACAATAATTATCAAAAATTTACTTCAAGTTTTTTTTTTTATTTAAATAAATTTGGGCTTCCCCAGATTTACTTCAAGTATGTTTGATTTATTAAGTTCAAAGAAAGAAGAATGTTCATGTAAATTTGAAATAATTACAGTAATCATTATTCAGTTGATTTTAAAGGTGTTTTCAAATTCACTACAAGTTGGATAAAAATAAATAATCCTTCTTCTCCTTAAAAACAGATAAATCAACTCTTAACATATATTTTATTTAGCAATGTAAATAGAACAAAATTTTTATTTTCTACTCTTTTTATACACAAATATTTAGTAAATATTTTAATAATTTTGCAATCACGAGAGCTGAAAAGAAGGCTCGGTCATTCGAAACTGGCCTGGACAAACTTTTCCTAAATTATTTGTAAAATAAATAGAAAATCCGCAACAAAAATAGGCGCTAATTGCTTATCTTTTTGAAGTTTAATATTATGTCGTGTTGGTAAAAAAATTAAATGTTTTGAGTTTTTTTTTTGTTTTAATTTTTAATTTTTCAATTAAAGGAAGTATTCATGTTCAATTTTTAGAACAAATTGAAATTTGAAAAAAGATTAATTCATTTGTTTTATTAAGAATTTTACAATACCGAAGTTTTAAAAGAAAATATTTTTTTTTATTTTTACCGAGCTTATGCTCCTTCAGGAAATATTAATCGCTCTTAATATTTATCCAAAAATTAGAGTCGTGAACGCTCTTTTAGATATGAGAATAAAACTATGAAGGGAAAATTGCATCCGCCTATTAATTATATTAGTACACAATGACAATCTTTTATCTCTTAATCATAAATTGTGATCTTCTTTTCTTAAAAAAAAAATTGCCTTAGTCCAAAAGCGATTAACTTTTAAAACTTTTAGTTTAAAGTGAACGACATGGGCGTCACACAATGTCTAATCTTCATCCTCATCAACAAATCTTGTGTGGACAACAACAACAACAACAACAAAAATAAAGAAAAACCGAGCGCATGTCTCTTTAAAGTCATAGTAGATCTCTAATAACCGTATTAGCTTTATCGAATGCAATCAAACCGACCTCATCACTAATTGCACATAAAGTGATAGGTGAAAAAGAAAAAGGTGAGGTGATTGTGTTTCTGTAAATTCCACATTGTCAAGTAGGCCAAATCAAAATCAAACACAAATAGAAATTCCACCATTTTTTTTATTTATTAATTTTTTTCATTTTAAATTACTCTCTATTTTTAAAAAACTAAATTTTTATTTTATTTTAATCATTTTTTTGCAATGATTGGGTTTAAACGAAGACGTAAGTCATTCGGACGAACCTGGGGATCACCCCCAAATTATATTTTTAATAAAAATAAATAATAAATAATAAATAAAGAAATTCCACCATAATTCCACTTCTTTTTTTCTATTTCCGGCTAGTATCAATTGCATTCAAGGGCTAGCAACAAAAAATATTCAATAAATATTCAATAAACAAGTAATTATTATTAATTTAACTAGAGGGCGAGGTTTTGTTCAATTGGTCATTGATTAGTTTTCTCATTTGGCCAATAGAAATAAAATTAATGTCTTCTCATTTGCATATAAATACAACAGCTAAATCCTAAGGTTTTTTTTAATAAATTAAGAATCGTTTATTGTTAACAAAAACAAAAAGAAAACAATAAAAAGAAAAGAAAACAAAAATGCAGTGTCAATGTGCATGCTTTGTAAATGATGAGTTGGCTTTGAAGAGTATGATTAATTTAGAAGAATATTACACTGTGGCCGGATGCTACTTTAATGATGCCATAAGCAGTGAAATGAGAGAAATGCTAAGTGTTTGGATGTTGGAAATATGCGAAGCAGAGAATGTTTTAAATGAAGTGTTTTACACAGCCATGAACATGTTCGATCGCCTCATCTATTCTCTAGCAAAGTCAACTAGCTTCAAGCTTGACAAGTCTTATATTCAACTGTTCGGCACTTGTTGCATGCTCTTGGCGTCAAAGATACGCTCAAACGTTCAACTAGACACCCAAAGACTCGTTCAATACACTGACAATTCAATATCTCTCCAAGAGCTCCTTCATTGTGAACTGTTCATTTTAGAAAAGCTAAAATGGGACACAAACAGTGTTGCGCCCAACGATTATTTTGAATATCTATCGCACCAATTCAACTTGTGTCAACATGCTCAAGCAGCCGAGATCAAAAAACATTTTTACGCATTGACAGCTTTGTGTTCAACAGACTTTAAATTTTCACTCTATCCACCAAGCACGATTGCCTTGTCGTGTCTCCTAACAGCTTTATCTAATTTGAAAGCCGTTGAAATAGATTTACATAATTTATTAAATCAATTCGCACACATCGATTATGAACGCATTCGATTACTGCGAGAACAAATTGAAGCAGCTTTTTTGTCTAAATCAATCGACAATCAAGACCAAAAAGTTAAATTCGAAGATGACTATGATTTTGATTGTGAATACAACAATTTAAGTGACGACTCTGGATACGAAAATTCGACTTTAAATTTAAATTCCCTTTTGTCCGTATCTCCATTCAGCGATCAAAATCTATCATTCGATCAAAGTCTACATCATCATCATTCATCTCAAACCTCTTCACTCTGTCTCTAATCTAACACTTTGTTTTTACATTTATTTTTTTATTCTAAACCAAATTTTGTATAGTTGCTTATTTTTAAATTATACACAAAGCCGAATAAATTATTTATCATTTTAAATTTTCATTTGTTTTTTCTATAAGCTTTAATCATTTTCATTTTTACCGGACCTTCTTAAGGATCTGCAGGCATCTTGTTTATGACACAAAATAAAAAAATTGTGATTAAAGCTGCAAACTGGACAACTACTTAAACTAGCTTGGAACCAAAAACCAAGCGTATCTATAAATGGATACAAGCATATCCAAATAAAGATACTTAACTTTTTCACTACGTACTAAGGGTTTATCAAACACGTCATCAGCTCTTGTTTGAAAGTCTCATCACCCTCCCCATTTTCTCCTCCGGACTGAATCTGGTGATAACGTGTTAATGCCTCAAAATAAAAGTTTATTCATTTAATATTTTATTAAAAAGTGGCCGTTTCAAGTCAAGAAAATAAAAATACTTAGAGAAATAAAACATATTTAAATATTGATTAATATTTTTAAGGTTTTAATAGTCAAGAGATATACCTTGAACAAGTTAAATTTTTTTGTTTTAAGGGAAAAAGAAAAAATGAGTTTTAATTGCTTGATTGGGAAGGAACTTTCTTTTCTGTCTGAGTATTATAATTGCATTCTGCTAGATGATGAAGTTCTTTTTTTGATTGCTTGGGAGAATTTCATACTTTGTTTAAAACTTTAGGGTAAAAGTTTGCTGTAGTTTTTTAAAATTGAAAAATTGTAGTCTTTTGAACACATTAAAATTCTCAATTTAAAAAAAAATTTATTATAAAATTAAATTTTTCTTTTTATTAAGGAAATTTTTTTTTTTTTAATTGAAGATTTCTTGAAAAATATCAAACAGAAATAAAATCTTGCCAACTATTTCTTTATAATTATTTAATTTTGTGGAAACTACTGAATTAATTATTTGAATTCATTAGAACTCCTATTTTAATTTAGTGCTCATTTTTGCCTATTTTTAGGCAAGTTTTCTTTTAATCTTCTTTCACCATGCAAATGTGAATTCAGGAAAAAAAAATGAGAACTTTAGACAAAACTTTTAGCTTCATTTAATCGATCATTTTAGGATTTTGCATGAATGTTTACACCGGTGGATTTTTTCTACTTTTTTTTCTTCGATAAGTGTTCGAAAAAGCGTCTCATTCTGGAATTAACCATAAACTCAAAAAGCTAGGATTTTTAAAAAGGATTGAAGCTTTTTTGGCAAATGGGAAGTTCAAAGTCTCAATTGAAAGAATTTAACATTTGTTCTGGTGTGTCCCAAGGCAATTATTTAAATATTTTTTAGCGACATGTTTAAAGTTATCTGAAAAAAAAGTTTAAATAGTCCTTTTTGCAGGAGATTTATGTATTTAGCAATCATACAAGGCACTTAATCGAAAAAGCCAAAAATCTAAACCAGAAACCATTAGTTTTATTACAATCCTATTTTCAACCTTCCAAGGAATTAAATTCGATCTAAATTTAAGCTAAAAAAAACTTCGAAATCTGTGGAAATTCAAACTAAATCTTAGAATTAAAAGTTTATAAATTATGAAATTCAATTAAATTGTGCAGTATTTACCTTTTTTAAATTTTCTTCATTTTTCATTATTTACGTGTATAACCAAATTAAAAATATTATAATAAATTCAAATGATCAAGACGTCATGTCAATAGTATAGATGACGAACAATTTTGGGCCATTATTTTAAAAGTTTTAACATTTAGAAGCCTTAGATTTTCAAGAAAGGGTTGTTTACGTGCTTTTTTGCTTATTAGTACTAAGTGAAAAAATTAAAGTATCTCTTCATGGATTTGTTTGTATTTATCTTTGGATACTCTTGGTTTGCGGTTTCAAGAAAGTCTAAATAGTTACTCATACATTAAATTATAAGATATTTTTCGATTTCTAGCGTAATTGGCGTAATTTATTTGTTTAGATTTTTTTGTTTTTTCTATTTCTTTAGTCTGTGTTTTATCGTTGAATTCTCTATATGCAAAAAAGCTTGATTGAATTTTAAAAAAATTTCACGTAATAGATCAAATGTAAATAATTGTAATCAAAGAATGAAATAGAACAATTATGTGTATAGGTTTAAGTTTTAAAATAATTTTTTTCTTAAAAATTTTAATTTCTTTCAAAGATTAAAAACACAAATCTTTTTGCATTTGACTATTTCATTTCAATCTTTTTGTTGTTTTTTTTTGTTTAAACAATCTTATATTAAAACTACACCAGAAAAGAATACCTTAAAAGACGAGTTTTTACTTTTTTTTGACATTGGATAAGACCACAATTATCAATTTGGAATCAAAGCATTTATAGAGAGAAAATCAATGTATTTTGGAATTAATATTTGAACTTGCAAAATTTAAATATTAAGACCCCCTTCTGTTTCTACTTAAGATACAAATGTGGATATATGGCTAGCAAGATTTGATAATTATCTAGATTTAAATAGAATTTCTGGAGATAGAGATAAGATAAAGACTGAAATTAAGAGCTGCAACGTTAAGTTTATAAAAAGATAAATGCTTCTTTATGAAAGATGAAGTCATATTTTTGGGACATGTAATAAATCGGAATGGACTTTTACCCTGTGAAGACAATGTTAAAGTGATAAAGAACTTAAAGAGACCGAAATCCGTCAAACAGCTTCAGAGTTTTCTCACTATAACAGGTTTTTAAAGAAAATTTATTGAAAACTATGAATAGCAAAACCTTTGTTTGCTTCATTTAAAAAAAACAAAAAGTTCGAAAAACATTTTGATGACTAATGTAGTAATTATTTTGATCTTTTTAAAGATATCATAACAAGTGAAAATTTTCTTATTTTTCCGAATTTCGATTATGTTTTCAAGCTAGAAACGGACGCAATATTGGTATAGCAAGTGTGCTTTCTAAAAAAAGAAATGGTGAACTGAAACTGATTACAAATTAGAGTAGAAAATTGATCTCTACAGAAAGAATTTACTCAACAACATAAAAAGGAAACTTACCAATATTGGGTCCATTTCCAGGAATAAAAGACGGTTCAAAATACATAATAGTCTTTATTTGTCACATCACCGAATGGATTGAATTCTACAATCTAAAAACATTAGAGCCAAATGAAGCTGCAAAGTGTTTTATGAACCTAGTTTGTCGACATGGTGTACCAAGGAGTTTCTTGTTTAATAGAACGACAAACGGAAAAATTTAATTGAACGTTGATTTCAATGATAAAGTTTTCAAAGACAAAAATCAGGCCAACTGGGATATCCTGTTAGACAAAATGGCTTTCGCTTACAAAACTGCTGTAAACTGGACAACATGACAAACCTCATTTGAATTAATGCACGGAAGGAAGCTGAAGTTCCCTATTTATTTGGTTTTTCTAAGTGAAAAAAGTTATGTTGTAATAAACTACTGTGACTTTGTTAATGATCTAAAGGAAAGATTTATACCCCAATTTGATATAGTTATTTGATAAAGTATTTTAGCATGATGATTGATTGAATGAAAAAAAAACTTTGATGGAAATTTAAAGCAGATTAATTTTAACTTTGGTGGTTAGGAATGGCTATTAAATTCTGTAAAAAAGAAAGGTTAAAATCCTTTGCTGTCTAAATCTTTGAAAGGACCTTATGAAGTTTTGGCTAAAATAACGAAACAAACCTACAAAATAAAATAGACAAATGTAAAGAAGTAGCTGATTGTCATTATAAATAGATTTAAAAAATAATTAATCCTAGCCGTTTAGCAAGAAATAATTTTTCTGTCTCAGGACCAAAACATTACAAAAAATTTAGATTGTTATTTTAATAATTATCACATTACAGAAGACCTTTCAAAGGAAGATACGAGAAGACCTAGGAAGATCTCTAGCACTAGCAATTATCGAAGTAGAAGACACCCTTTAAGAAAAGTGAAAATTATATTTTCAAAAGCTTTGTAAGCAGGTTGAAAATAAAGAAATATTTTTTCATGATATAAAAAATTGTAAATTTAAAAAGAAAAAAAACTATAAACAAAAAAAAGGTAAAAAGTAAAATCATCCCGTTTTTTTTTCATCCCAAAAAGTAATCCGGTTGAAAATTATCCCGTTCTCTTATTTTAAACAATTATCTCGTTTTTTTTAATAAAGAAATTCATCCCCTTTTCTTATTTAAGAAATCTATCCGGTTTTTAAAATAAGAAAAAACATTCCGTTTACTTATCTAAGAAAACTATTTCCTTTTTGCAAATAAGAAAAATGTTCCATTTTTTTTTAATCCCAAAAAGAAAAAAGGAAAATTATCCTGTTATTTTTTTATACCAATAAAAAAATGCGAATATATCCATTTTTTTAAGACAAATAAAATGAGAAATTATTAAGGCAATTATTATTTATTTAGTATATAAATAAGATAGTAATATAATTAAAATTTAAATTTATCAGAAAAAATAACTTTTCTTAATAGTCAGCTTTACATGAATATCTTTCCAAAAATCCAAGTCCTTTTTTGTTTTTCCTCAGTTCTTACTTTACTGATTAAACTTGCTTTTGCTAATTCTTGGTCCATTTTTGATACCCATTTTTCGCCCACAACCTCTTTGCTTCATTCTTGATATCCGAATCTGTTAAAGCTTCTTTTCTCTCAGCCATTGCTCTTAAAACACGTTCTTGCTCATCTCGTTTGGCTTTTCTCATTCTTTCTAAATTCTTACTATTTATAAGCGACTCAATTATATTAAAAGAATCATTATTATCACTGAAAATAAATTTCAATACTTGGTCTCCTTTTAAAGTCAAACTGGCATAGCATTTTGAATTTATACACACGTATCTTGTTGAATATTTTTTGTCATCTTTCCATCTATATCGATACCCATTTACCATCGCTATTGGGCGCGATTTGTTTTGCTGGGTGATACCATAATTGCTTGACAAGATTTCAACAGTATTTTTGTTTGATTCAGACATTATTCAATTTAAAATTATTTTATTTAATAAATGCTGATTGATTAGTTTTTATTCAAAAATAATCAAGAGTTTTTTATTAATAAAAAATTAGTTGTCAATTATCTCTTTTGGATTAACATAATTTCGCATGCGGACGCATTCAAACTAATAAGTTTTAGCATCCATAATAGATAAAAGAAAAATTCCGGAAATAATTTCAAAGAAAATAGTATATTTTTCTAATATATCAAAACGGGATTTTTCCGTTATTTAAGAAAATTACTATAAGATGATTTGTCTATTTTTAAAATTACTGTTAGATACGATGTTTTGTCTATTTTTAAAAACGGGATAGAAATAGAGCTTTTCAGACGCGTTTTTGAGTCTGAGTCTTTAGAAAAATACTTAGGCAATCATAAGTCCGAGTCCGAGTTTGACTCGGGAGTCTATTGGACTCGAGTCTAAAAAATCAAAAATTAAGTTATTTCTTCTTGTCTTAAATATTAAGCTCTTTGTTCTCCTCGTCCGTCAATTCGCATAATTCTAGAAAAATTGTCTTAATATTCTTCAATATGATCATTATCAAAAGCTTTAATCTTATTTGATGCTCCATCACTCAAGATTTTAAACACTCTTTTTTCAATTTTATACTCACTAATAAAATCTAAGGAATGACTAGATATTGATTCATTTGTGTGTGAGCCAATTTTTTAGGGTCTGTTTGTACTTAAAATCTTGATATTTTTTTGTGGACTTGGACTATACAGTGTTATTTTCAGATTCCAATTTATTCAAGTCTTAGTCGTTAAATTATGAGTCCGAGTCTCTATAAAAAGATGAATAATAACAATGGTAAAAACGATTTCCGATGAAGTGGGTAGAATGCTAAGAAAAGAGATGTGTGAAATAAGTTTAAAAAAGACGAGAAAACAGGCACTCATCTCAATCTGAAAGATGATAAAATCGGAAATATTACCAATTTTTGATGTTGGAGAACATCCTTAAAAAAAACTTTTGAAAGGGGGAGGAAGAAATCCCAAAACCAAAAAAAGTGGCAATTTGATTGAGTCTGAAATCGTTCCGGATTTAAAAAAAACTACCATTTCAAAAAATGATCAAAATATGGTGACCGTTGAAAACACACGAAATATTATAAAAGACAAAATTGAAGAAGTCTCGGTAAGTTCAGGATTTGAAACCAAACAAAAACTCAAATGTAGCATTTGAAATAGAGCTATAAGGCCCAAATTATAAACCAATCAAATGTAGATGTAGACCACTTCCTTGGAATCTTAAGAAGAAAGTCAAAAACGAATTAAGCAACCAATTGATAGCCGGCATTTTTCGACCGAGCAGAAGTCAATGGTGTTTTCCTTTACAAAACTGATGTTCAAATCGAATTACAGTGTAAAACAAACCACTCAACAAAGTTCTAAAGGATGTCAACAAGCCGATCCCGTCTATAAATGACTTGTATTATAAATTGAAAGATGCAGACACCTTTACTAGAATCGAAATGAAAGCAGCATACCACAAAATTCCTCTCCATCCGAACTCAATACAATATATTGCTTTAATCGTAAATTTGGTCTATTTGAGTATCTTTCAGTGCCAATGGGCATCAAATATTCCCCTGCATGGTTTCGACGTTTTATCGAAGCATGTTTACAACGATTTATATTCGATAATTCACTGAGAGTTATTTTTGAAATTCAAGTGTTGGGAAATGTGATGTCCAAAGGAAATATTAAACCAGACCCAAATAGGGCTTTGGGTTTTTCGAAATACGGAAAACCAGCAACAAATAACCAACTTCAGTCCTGATTGGTGTTGAATTCTGAGAGTGGAAAAACGAACGCCGATAGAATAGCTCTGAATCCAAGTTCTTCTATCGAGAATGATTTTGAGAGCAAATTTGAGAACAAGAGAAGGACGTATAAGTCCAGTGGATAAAAGGACTTATCCTGTAAAATGGGGCTGAAAAACCAAGATCTCAATTTTTGAGAGCCAAACACGTCGTATACAATAAACAGTACGACCATTTTAGCTTGTTGATATTTTTCATAAGAAAGATAGGAATGGTTTCAAAACAACACAACTCGTTGTACCAAACTAATATTAGAGCAAATTGTCAACCAAATTCACAGCACAATTTATAATGTTCAACTAAGAAAATCAAATACATTGTCTAAATAATCGATAGATTTTACAGAGCATTTCTCTAAGACGAAATCATTAGATGTGCCAAAAGATTCAGCTCACTCAATCAGCTCGACATGCTGATCTACTTAACACCATGTCTTCTTAATCAATTGATAAGTACTGATTTGGCAGTCTATTCCCTGTAACACGCCGTGGTAACAAGTATCTTCAAGTCATAATTGTTAACTTTACAAAATTTATAAAAATGCACGCACTGAAAAGCAGTAAGACCACCCCAATTGCAAATAATAAAGTTGATAAATGATGCAGTAGATATGGAATCCCTTAATCAATATTATCAGAATTCGGGAAACAATTTCAATCAACGATTTAAGACCTGGTGTATGAGCATTTATACATAGTTATAAACAACTCCTTTACACACACAATGTGATGGTCAAAGTAAGATAACATTAAAAATAGTAAAGAAGATGATTGCAGCATTTGTTGATGACGACCAAATGAGTTAGGACCTAAACTTACCATACTTTATAAAACTTACTTCATTGATTTGTCTTCCTTTCCTCTTCCTTTTCTCTTCTTTTCTTGAGAAAAAAGAATTAAAAAGAATAAAAAAATAAATGCTAATTATGAATCTATTTTTAAAAAAAATTACAAATTGGTGTAGGTCCACGGCTTCTAATACCTGTCCAAAGCAGTAACTTTTTTGACTAAAATATCAATAATAAGTATAGGTTAAACTTTTTTTTTCAATCCATTTTAGCGGATGCTTAGCAATAGGGGCTTTTTAGTAGCCGCCATCTTTTTGAACGGCTATCTTTATGAAAAAAGATTCAAAAATTTATTTAAAAAAATATTATTCATTTACTTTTTTAATTTGAGAATTTTTAATTCAATCATACATTCATCAATAAAAATGCAGTTATCAAATATCATGACAGGAAAATCAAAAAATTTGAGTACAATATTGGAGATTATGAACTCACTAATCACCCAGAATTAATAAAAGGTCTGTCAAATGGTCTTGTTCACAAATACTATAGTCCATTCATAATTTTTGGAAAAAACGAGAACAAATGCTACTATTTAATAAAACTTGCATCAAGCCCTCGTTCGAAAGTGAAACAGGTCCACAAAAATAGATTGAAGAAATACTTTCACAATGGACATAGCTTACTAATGATAAATGAAGAACCAGACGACCAAACCGATGGTCAAAAGAGAAGGTTCACCAAAAATTTGAAAAATCAAAAAGCCTTTAGAAAATCAAGAAGCCTTTAGAAAATCAAAATAAACCTGAATAAAATGTCAAGGACACGTTTAATACTCATCCTATGTCCACAAAAAATTTTCCTTCAGGGGACAGCGATTCAAATGTCGGGTTAAGGGAACAAAGGGCCAGAAGAAGAAAAAACGAATTTAATGAGGTATATTGCGTTCTGCGTATGTAAAAAACGAACCGAAAGTGTGAAGCGGTTAAATTTATAAACAGCCTTACGTTCGAAGGTCAGAAACTTCTAGCCAAGCTTCACGACATCAAGACAGTATCTGCACAGTGGTCAAAGAAAACGATGGTGGACCAAGATGATATGCCGATCTGGTACCATGCAGAAAAATTAAAGACCTCGAAAGGACAAATCAAACCCTGGAATTCCAATAGCGCCTAATTTCCCACATTGGGCACATCGATTTAGCGAGGAGCAGGAAAGAAGACTGGAAGCTGAAACTCGTCTAATACAAACTAAAAAAGTCTGCAAGAAGCTCAAAACAAAATAAAAGAACTCGAAGATGTTCTCAAAATATGAGCCGATGGAGGAACAGTGAGACGCACTGTCCCCAAGTTTTGTTTGTTTCCTTTTTATATGTTTTTTTATTTTATTTTTTTGCAATTTTCTTTGGCGGAGAGGTTTGTTGTAGTTTTCTAAATAACTACAACACCAACTCTAGTTAACTTTCAAGTCTATAGTTTCACAATGCAATTCTATGATCTAGTCGCTAGTATTTAACACTGTGTAAATATTAGACAGATTTTTTCATTCTATTAGTATTTTCATTATATTTTAGTTTACTTTATTATTTATTTGAGCTAGAAGTGGCCATTTATTAGTAATGTTGTTATCATTATTTAATTTATTTTCTTTATTATCTGTTTTATAACTCCGAGCCACCAGATCCTAACAGATCCGGACAAACACGTCCAATTATATAAGGTATATAAAATATCCAATTTTTCATATATCTTTAATTTTTCTTTAATTTCCGATTTTTAAAATTTCAGAACGATTCTTTATGAAATTAAAAAATTACGTTCATTTTTTTTGGATTTTTACATTTGTGGAAGATAAAATTAAAATTTCGCAGTCCTGAGCAATTACGGTTGAGGACATTTCATAATTTATCCATTCGAGAGGCAAATTTTTTGTTGTCATTATCAAAAAATCTTTTTATAAAGAGATTAGTTAGCGTTATTTTAGTTAAATTTCGCTGATGTCTTGAGGCGTCAACTTGTTCATCAACTCTATCTTTCAGGAAGATTTTACCTACATTTTTACTAACATTTGTAAAATAGTCCAGTTATCCATGCCAAACTTCGTCAGCAGAACATCTAAAATATGCTGATTATATTAAATATCAGTTTTTTTGACAATTAGCTTGAACTTTAAATTTTTTCGATTCTGGTGTGATTCTGAAACGCACCTGATTTGCAAACTTTGAAAAAAATGAACATTGGTAAAAAGGGACTTTTAGATTGATACCTTAATTTTTCCAAATTTGAGCATTTAACTTGTTCACAATCTTTATTAAGATTGATTGGTAGAACAGTAGTATGCATACTGTTTTGACTGGACTGTGACGAAAAAATTGGTTTGATTTTATTGAGAAGATTAGAAAAAACCCACTGACAAGAAGACCTTTTTGGAAAACAAATAAATAAATTTAGATCAAAAAAAGTATCAAATTTAATTCAAAATTTGATTTTAAATGATAAGGAATTCAAAAGTAATGAAGAAAAAGAAAAATGCTTCGGATAACTCTTATCTTCAATATTTAGTCCTAATTCTCATTTAATTGATACTGAGAAAGATATAGGAATATTTGATTCTAATTCTGAATTCTTTAGAAATTATAGTCAGTGTAATTCCAATTTGCTAAAATGAATTAATTATATCTTTAAAAAGATTGAAAAATGAAGCGACATCAGGACCTGACCAAATTCACGATTTAATGTTAAAAAACTTACCTAAAAATTCATTAATAGAAATCATAGAACTTTTTAATTTTCTCTTCGAGAAGATAGAGTTCTGAAAGCGTGGAAAACTTCGATTATAATTTGATTCAATAAAAGGCCTTTACTTTACAAGATCCTTTAAATTATAGATTAGTATTAGTTGTTAAGGAAAGTTACTGGAAAGAATAGGATATTCAAGATTATACAATTTTTTAGAACAAAATTCACTTCTTATCCAGGAGCAATTTGGATTTAGGAATCTCCGGCGAACATTAGATAATCTTTTGTTTTTAATTCAAAAATTTTGGGGTCATTTAATAGAAAAAAAGAGTTTTCTGCATGTTTTTTGATATTTCTAAAGCCTTTGATAGGGTTTTCCATCAAGATTTACTTTTTTTTTTTTAAATTGATTTACTATTTTTTGATTAATTTTTGATATGAATTGGTAAAAATGAATCCACCTCATTACTTGACCAACTGGATTAGATCCTTTTTATACAGTAGGACATTTAAGGTAAATGTGAATGACCACTTGAGCGAAGAATATCAAATAACTTCAGGTGTTCCTTAAGGCTCAGTAATTAGTCCTCTTTTATTTAGTATATCTATTATAGACATCTCCAAAAGAAACAAAACAAATAATGAATACTCTCTGCTTTTCGCAGATGATCTAGTTACATTCTTCATTTATGACAAAAAAGGGAACCTTGAAAATAAGATAAATAAATACACGAACGAACTAGAACAATGGCTTATTAAATGGAAAATGAAGATATCAGTAGAAAAGTCATGTTCAGTAGTCTTTTCTAGGTACAAAAAAGAGGGTGATAATCTAAACTTAAAAATCTATGGAAACAGAATAGTGAGCCAAAAAGAAATCAAGTTTCTTTGATTCTAAGTTAAATTTTAATGTATTATGAGACGAAATTAAAGAACGCTGCAATAAAAGGTTAAATATTATTAAGATATTGTCAAACAAAAAATGGGGTCTCAATCAAAACACACTAGGAAATTTATATAAATCTTTAGTCGGATCAATTTTAGACTATTCTTTTCCTTGCTTGAATTCATTTTCAGAAAATAATATCAAAAAACTACAAGCAATTGAGCATACAGCAGTAAGATCTATCCCTTAGTTAAAATATGATACTCCCTCCAACATGGTGCATCATGAGGCTTTGAATAAACTTAAATTACTAACAGTCGCAAATCAATTTTTTGAATTGAGTGAGAGATATGTTGGGACAGGACTGAGTCATTTTATTCCATTGGTTGACAGACTAGTGGATGAATACAAACAAGGTTTCGGATCAAGACATTATTATATTGAATACCCAACTCAATTGTGTAATTGCTACCTTACTATTTCATCTTTTTTTCATGAAGCTTAAACTATTAAAACTTCTGTCACATGTAACAACCTATTTCAATATATTTCTTTTAAACTTTCTTTATATTTTTTTAGCTTATTTATATTATTTTATTTTTATTTTTTCTTATTTTAATAACTCTAGTTTTATTTTTTTTATAATTTTTATGAGGGAGCTCTAGCTCGGTACAGAAAACAAACAAATAAATTAAAAATAAATAATTCAATAAAATTGACACTAAATTCAGTATTTTTTTTTTTTTTAATTATTTTTGTTTTGGAAAATATTTTACGCGATCTAAAAACTACTATTTCAAAAATATTATTTTATCTACAATTTTTTTAATATATTTCTTGAAGTGTATAAGTTTTAAAAAAACGCTTCAACAAAAATTTAATTTACATTTTAATGTTTTATTTAAAACTAAATTGGCTTTTATATAAATTTTATATAAAAAAATAATTTAAATCTTAAAAAAATTAAACAAAAGGATTCTTTAAAAAAATTTTCTTTTTTTTTTTTTGAATAAAAGATAGCATCTACATTAATTGAACTTATTAGCTTATTGTTAATTAGATAGAAATTGATCTTGTCAAATTTATTTAGTTGATATTGGACCACTTGATGTGCATGTATCTCTAAGAAGATAAATAATTATTGAAACCCAATAGCTTACTTAGCCACACGATCACTTAATAAACTTAAGATATTAGCAATCTCTAGTACACAGGAGTATTTTCTCATCGATCAAATCAAATTTTTAAATATCTAGAAGCATTCAAAACTTGAAATTAATTAGCAAACTTTCTTTCTCTATCGAGCAATTATCAACAACGCGTATTCAAGTGCATCTAGCGAATGAACAAATATTTATTTGAAAAATAGCAACTAGAATAGATAAACCAAAGATATTGAATATATTTAGTTAATATGGACTTGAGTGAAATATAAACTCAACTAATTCATTTCTTTTTTTTCATTTAATCAAATTCAATTGATAAAAATTGAATCTCTATCTTGCTTAATTTTTTGATTACATTTTTATTTTGAAAAAAAAAAATTCTTTAAATTAGAAAAAATACAACTTAAATTTAAAATTTGCTGTTTAAAAAAATCATTTAAAAATTTTTTTTATTCTTTTGGATTACGTTGTTATGGGCCAAATAAATAATTAAATAGTCTTCCTTTATTGAATAGAACCTTTAAAGAACGAAAATATAAACTCATTTAATTAATTTTTTTTCATATTATCAAATTCACTTAATTCAGTTTTATTTTGATTTTTTTCTTTATCTTTGTCAATTCTGTAATAAAATTTTATTGTTTTAAAAATTTTCTTTAAAAAATATTTCCTTAGAAATGATCAAAAAACCATCTGTATAAATTCCTTATGAAAGCATATAAAGGAAAATATTTATATTATCAATCCAAGGGTATGTTTTTAATATTAGGAAAAATAAGATGAAAAAGGCTTACAATCGCCAAAAATTATTCGCTTTAAATTTTAATAAATTAATTAATATTAAATCTATCAAAATTGAATTTTTCAATATAATTTTTTCTTTTAATTTCTAAAATAAAATTAATAAAAATTAAAAGTCATAATTAAAATGATTAGATATTTGATTGCCATGATCACTATTGTGTGTATCTTTTAAAATACTGTTTCTGAATTAAAAAGGCTAGTATGATTTTTTAAATAAACAATTTTCTACTATTAAAAAAACTTCAGTTAGTGTAAAATTTAAAAAATTTAATATGAATTTAATTCAAAACAATGTAATTTTAAATCTTTATCACTTTTACAAAAAACAAAATACCATTTTTACTTTTAATAATAAAACTTTGCAAAATCCTTTAAAATATTTTGAAATACATTATTAGCTCTTATACAATACCTAAATGTTTATGGTTTGATGATGAAAGCAACGAGAAAGGAGACGTATCAGCTTCAAAAAGCTTTAATTTTAGATTTCAAAAATGGGCTTGTCTTAATAAATAAATGTGGCAAAAACTAAATATTTTGGTGTCATTTAAAAAAAATTAGCATTAAGAACAAAAGGCTGCGATGGCTCGGGCATGTACTTAGAATGAAAGATACACGGACACCGAAAAGGGCCCTTCAATGGACACCTCAAGGGCGATGTAAGGTAGGACGACCAGCAGTAACATGGAGGTCAACAATCACGAAAGAGCTCATCGAAATGGGGATGACATGGGGAGAAGCAAGGGTAAAGGCAAAAGATCGACTTGAGTGGAAATCAAAAGTAATGACCCTATGCTCCACAAGGAGTGAATAAGGAAAAAATTTTTAAAAAATTGGGTTATTATTTTTACTAATTTTGTGCTAAAATGTTTAAAAATAATATTTTTCTAAAATATTGTGAATAAAATTATTTTTTGATTTTTTTCTGATTCGGGGTGTCATAAATAAATTCGCTCTGTACTAAACAGAGTTCTAAAGAGAGCAAAAAAATTTATTAAAAATAAACAAAGAATAATCTATTAAATTTGATGTTTATTGCTGAATAGTGAATTCTATTTTTAACTTTATTAATAAAAGTATTTTAAATGTGATTATTAGTTTATTTAAAATTTACCCTAAAAAAAAATAAAATGGGTGAATGTGAGAGTGTTTTTTTTTTAATTTAACCAAGTATTTTCCAATTTTGGTGATGCAAGGAACTGTTAAACGAAAAATTTTATAATGGTTGTGTGAATAACTATGTTTTATATGTTTTAGAAGCATGAAAAAAATGAAAAAAATTTCAATGAAAAGATTAATACATAGATGAAATTTCAAGGAAAAAATTTAATTTAAATAAAAATTCAAAGACTGTATTAATCGCTCTTTAAGAAATGAGAATAAAACTATGAAGGGAAAATTGCATCCGCCTATTAATTATATTAGTACACAATGACAATCTTTTATCTCTTAATCATAAATTGTGATCTTCTTTTCTTAAAAAAAATTGCCTTAGTCCAAAAGCGATTAACTTTTAAAACTTTTAGTTTAAAGTGAACGACATGGGCGTCACACAATGTCTAATCTTCATCCTCATCAACAAATCTTGTGTGGACAACAACAACAACAACAACAAAAATAAAGAAAAACCGAGCGCATGTCTCTTTAAAGTCATAGTAGATCTCTAATAACCGTATTAGCTTTATCGAATGCAATCAAACCGACCTCATCACTAATTGCACATAAAGTGATAGGTGAAAAAGAAAAAAGGTGAGGTGTTTGTGTTTCTGTAAATTCCACATTGTCAAGTAGGCCAAATCAAAATCAAACACAAATAGAAATTCCACCATTTTTTTTATTTATTAATTTTTTTCAATTTCAATTACTCTCTATTTTTAAAAAAAACTAAATTTTTATTTTATTTTAATCATTTTTTTGCAATGATTGGGTTTAAACGAAGACGTAAGTCATTCGGACGAACCTGGGGATCACCCCCAAATTATATTTTTAATAAAAATAAATAATAAATAATAAATAAAGAAATTCCACCATAATTCCACTTCTTTTTTTCTATTTCCGGCTAGTATCAATTGCATTCAAGGGCTAGCAACAAAAAATATTCAATAAATATTCAATAAACAAGTAATTATTATTAATTTAACTAGAGGGCGAGGTTTTGTTCAATTGGTCATTGATTAGTTTTTCTCATTTGGCCAATAGAAATAAAATTAATGTCTTCTCATTTGCATATAAATACAACAGCTAAATCCTAAGGTTTTTTTTCTTAAATTAAGAATCGTTTATTGTTAACAAAAACAAAAAGAAAACAATAAAAAGAAAAGAAAACAAAAATGCAGTGTCAATGTGCATGCTTTGTAAATGATGAGTTGGCTTTGAAGAGTATGATTAATTTAGAAGAATATTACACTGTGGCCGGATGCTACTTTAATGATGCCATAAGCAGTGAAATGAGAGAAATGCTAAGTGTTTGGATGTTGGAAATATGCGAAGCAGAGAATGTTTTAAATGAAGTGTTTTACACAGCCATGAACATGTTCGATCGCCTCATCTATTCTCTAGCAAAGTCAACTAGCTTCAAGCTTGACAAGTCTTATATTCAACTGTTCGGCACTTGTTGCATGCTCTTGGCGTCAAAGATACGCTCAAACGTTCAACTAGACACCCAAAGACTCGTTCAATACACTGACAATTCAATATCTCTCCAAGAGCTCCTTCATTGTGAACTGTTCATTTTAGAAAAGCTAAAATGGGACACAAACAGTGTTGCGCCCAACGATTATTTTGAATATCTATCGCACCAATTCAACTTGTGTCAACATGCTCAAGCAGCCGAGATCAAAAAACATTTTTACGCATTGACAGCTTTGTGTTCAACAGACTTTAAATTTTCACTCTATCCACCAAGCACGATTGCCTTGTCGTGTCTCCTAACAGCTTTATCTAATTTGAAAGCCGTTGAAATAGATTTACATAATTTATTAAATCAATTCGCACACATCGATTATGAACGCATTCGATTACTGCGAGAACAAATTGAAGCAGCTTTTTTGTCTAAATCAATCGACAATCAAGACCAAAAAGTTAAATTCGAAGATGACTATGATTTTGATTGTGAATACAACAATTTAAGTGACGACTCTGGATACGAAAATTCGACTTTAAATTTAAATTCCCTTTTGTCCGTATCTCCATTCAGCGATCAAAATCTATCATTCGATCAAAGTCTACATCATCATCATTCATCTCAAACCTCTTCACTCTGTCTCTAATCTAACACTTTGTTTTTACATTTATTTTTTTATTCTAAACCAAATTTTGTATAGTTGCTTATTTTTAAATTATACACAAAGCCGAATAAATTATTTATCATTTTAAATTTTCATTTGTTTTTTCTATAAGCTTTAATCATTTTCATTTTTACCGGACCTTCTTAAGGATCTGCAGGCATCTTGTTTATGACACAAAATAAAAAAATTGTGATTAAAGCTGCAAACTGGACAACTACTTAAACTAGCTTGGAACCAAAAACCAAGCGTATCTATAAATGGATACAAGCATATCCAAATAAAGATACTTAACTTTTTTCACTACGTACTAAGGGTTTATCAAACACGTCATCAGCTCTTGTTTGAAAGTCTCATCACCCCTCCCCATTTTCTCCTCCGGACTGAATCTGGTGATAACGTGTTAATGCCTCAAAATAAAAGTTTATTCATTTAATATTTTATTAAAAAGTGGCCGTTTCAAGTCAAGAAAATAAAAATACTTAGAGAAATAAAACATATTTAAATATTGATTAATATTTTTAAGGTTTTAATAGTCAAGAGATATACCTTGAACAAGTTAAATTTTTTTGTTTTAAGGGAAAAAGAAAAAATGAGTTTTAATTGCTTGATTGGGAAGGAACTTTCTTTTCTGTCTGAGTATTATAATTGCATTCTGCTAGATGATGAAGTTCTTTTTTTGATTGCTTGGGAGAATTTCATACTTTGTTTAAAACTTTAGGGTAAAAGTTTGCTGTAGTTTTTTAAAATTGAAAAATTGTAGTCTTTTGAACACATTAAAATTCTCAATTTAAAAAAAAATTTATTATAAAATTAAATTTTTCTTTTTATTAAGGAAATTTTTTTTTTTTTTTACTTGAAGATTTCTTGAAAAATATCAAACAGAAATAAAATCTTGCCAACTATTTCTTTATAATTATTTAATTTTGTGGAAACTACTGAATTAATTATTTGAATTCATTAGAGCTCCTATTTTAATTTAGTGCTCATTTTTGCCTATTTTTAGGCAAGTTTTCTTTTAATCTTCTTTCACCATGCAAATGTGAATTCAGGAAAAAAATGAGAACTTTAGACAAAACTTTTAGCTTCATTTAATCGATCATTTTAGGATTTTGCATGAATGTTTACACCGGTGGATTTTTTCTACTTTTTTTTCTTCGATAAGTGTTCGAAAAAGCGTCTCATTCTGGAATTAACCATAAACTCAAAAAGCTAGGATTTTTAAAAAGGATTGAAGCTTTTTTGGCAAATGGGAAGTTCAAAGTCTCAATTGAAAGAATTTAACATTTGTTCTGGTGTGTCCCAAGGCAATTTTTTAAATTTTTTTAGCGACATGTTTAAAGTTATCTGAAAAAAAAGTTTAAATAGTCCTTTTTGCAGGAGATTTATGTATTTAGCAATCATACAAGGCATTTAATCGAAAAAGCCTAAAATCGAAATAATCGAAAAAGCCAAAAATCTAAACCAGAAACCATTAGTTATATTACAATCCTATTTTCAACCTTCCAAGGAATTAAATTCGATCTAAATTTAAGCTAAAAAAAACTTCGAAATCTGTGGAAATTCAAACTAAATCTTAGAATTAAAAGTTTATAAATTATGAAATTCAATTAAATTGTGCAGTATTTACCTTTTTTAAATTTTCTACATTTTTCATTATTTACGTGTATAACCAAATTAAAAATATTATAATAAATTCAAATGATCAAGACGTCATGTCAATAGTATAGATGACGAACAATTTTGGGCCATTATTTTAAAAATTATAACATTTAGAAGCCTTAGATTTTCAAGAAAGGGTTGTTTACGTGCTTTTTTGCTTATTAGTACTAAGTGAAAAAATTAAAGTATCTCTTCATGGATTTGTTTGTATTTATCTTTGGATACTCTTGGTTTGCGGTTTCAAGAAAGTCTAAATAGTTACTCATACATTAAATTATAAGATATTTTTCGATTTCTAGCGTAATTGGCGTAATTTATTTGTTTAGATTTTTTGTTTTTTCTATTTCTTTAGTCTGTGTTTTATCGTTGAATTCTCTATATGCAAAAAAGCTTGATTGAATTTTAAAAAAATTTCACGTAATAGATCAAATGTAAATAATTGTAATCAAAGAATGAAATAGAACAATTATGTGTATAGGTTTAAGTTTTAAAATAATTTTTTTCTTAAAAATTTTAATTTCTTTCAAAGATTAAAAACACAAATCTTTTTGCATTTGACTATTTCATTTCAATCTTTTTGTTGTTTTTTTTTGTTTAAACAATCTTATATTAAAACTACACCAGAAAAGAATACCTTAAAAGACGAGTTTTTACTTTTTTTTGACTTTGGATAAGACCACAATTATCAATTTGGAATCAAAGCATTTAGAGCTGCAACGTTAAGTTTATAAAAAGATAAATGCTTCTTTATGAAAGATGAAGTAATATTTTTGGGACATGTAATAAATCGGAATGGACTTTTACCCTGTGAAGACAATGTTAAAGTGATAAAGAACTTAAAGAGACCGAAATCCGTCAAACAGCTTCAGAGTTTTCTCACTATAACAGGTTTTTAAAGAAAATTTATTGAAAACTATGAATAGCAAAACCTTTGTTTGCTTCATTTAAAAAAAACAAAAAGTTCGAAAAACATTTTGATGACTAATGTAGTAATTATTTTGATCTTTTTAAAGATATCATAACAAGTGAAAATTTTCTTATTTTTCCGAATTTCGATTATGTTTTCAAGCTAGAAACGGACGCAATATTGGTATAGCAAGTGTGCTTTCTAAAAAAGAAATGGTGAACTGAAACTGATTACAAATTAGAGTAGAAAATTGATCTCTACAGAAAGAATTTACTCAACAACATAAAAAGGAAACTTACCAATATTGGGTCCATTTCCAGGAATAAAAGACGGTTCAAAATACATAATAGTCTTTATTTGTCACATCACCGAATGGATTGAATTCTACAATCTAAAAACATTAGAGGCAAATGAAGCTGCAAAGTGTTTTATGAACCTAGTTTGTCGACATGGTGTACCAAGGAGTTTCTTGTTTAATAGAACGACAAACGGAAAGATTTAATTGAACGTTGATTTCAATGATAAAGTTTTCAAAGACAAAAATCAGGCCAACTGGGATATCCTGTTAGACAAAATGGCTTTCGCTTACAAAACTGCTGTAAACTGGACAACATGACAAACCTCATTTGAATTAATGCACGGAAGGAAGCTGAAGTTCCCTATTTATTTGGTTTTTCTAAGTAAAAAAGTTCTGTTGTAATAAACTACTGTGACTTTGTTAATGATCTAAAGGAAAGATTTATACCCCAATTTGATATAGTTATTTGATAAAGTATTTTAGCATGATGATTGATTGAATGATAAAAAACTTTGATGGAAATTTAAAGCAGATTAATTTTAACTTTGGTGGTTAGGAATGGCTATTAAATTCGGTAAAAAAGAAAGGTTAGAATCCTTAGCTGTCTAAATCTTGGAAAGGACCTTATGAAGTTTTGGCTAAAATAACGAAACAAACCTACAAAATAAAATAGACAAATGTAAAGAAGAAGCTGGTTGTTATCAAAAATAAATTTAAAAAATAATTAATCGTAGCCGTTTAGCAAGAAAAAATTTTTCTGTCTCAGGACCAAAACATTACAAAAAATTTAGATTGTTATTTTATTAAGGCTTCTACGCGTCTCCCTTCATGTAATGCAGAAAATAATTATCACATTACAGAAGACCTTTCAAAGGAAGATACGAGAAGACCTAGGAAGATCTCTAGCACTAGCAATTATCGAAGTAGAAGACACTCTTTAAGAAAAGTGAAAATTATATTTTCAAAAGCTTTGTAAGCAGGTTGAAAATAAAGAAATAATTTTTCATGATATAAAATTGTAAATTTAAAAGGAAAAAAAACTATAAACAAAAAAAAGGTAAAAAGTAAAATCATCCCGTTGTTTTTTCATCCCCAAAAAGTAATCCGGTTGAAAATTATCCCGTTCTCTTATTTTAGACAATTATCTCGTTTTTATAATAAAGAAATTCATCCCCTTTTCTTATTTAAGAAATCTATCCGGTTTTTAAAATAAGAAAAAACATTCCGTTTACTTATCTAAGAAAACTATTTCCTTTTTGCAAATAAGAAAAATGTTCCATTTTTTTTTAATCCCAAAAAGAAAAAAGGAAAATTATCCTGTTATTTTTAATAAAAAAATGGAAATATATCCATTTTTTTAAGACAAATAAAATGAGAAATTATTAAGGCAATTATTATTTATTTAGTATATAAATAAGATAGTAATATAATTAAAATTTAAATTTATCAGAAAAAATAACTTTTCTTAATAGTCAGCTTTACATGAATATCTTTCCAAAAATCCAAGTCCTTTTTTGATTTTCCTCAGTTTTTACTTTACTGATTAAACTTGCTTTTGCTAATTCTTGGTCCATTTTTGATACCCATTTTTCGCCCACATCCTCTTTGCTTCATTCTTGATATCCGAATCTGTTAAAGCTTCTTTTCTCTCAGCCATTGCTCTTCAATCACGTTTTTGCTCATCTCGTTTGGCTTTTCTCATTCTTTCTAAATTCTTACTATTTATAAGCGACTCAATTATAAAATTCAATTATAAAAGAATCATTATTATCACTGAAAATAAATTTCAATAATTGGTCTCCTTTTAAAGTCAAACTGGCATAGCATTTTGAATTTATACACACGAATCTTGTTGAATATTTTTTGTCATCTTTCCATCTATATCGATACCCATTTACCATCGCTATTGGGCGCGATTTGTTTTGCTGGGTGATACCATAATTGCTTGACAAGATTTCAACAGTATTTTTGTTTGATTCAGACATTATTCAATTTAAAATTATTTTATTTAATAAATGCTGATTGATTAGCTTTTTTTCAAAAATAATCAAGAGTTTTTTATTAATAAAAAATTAGTTGTCAATTATCTCTTTTGGATTAACATAATTTCGCATGCGGACGCATTCAAACTAATTAGTTTTACCATCCATAATAGATAAAAGAAAAATTCCGGAAATAATTTCAAAGAAAATAGTATAATTTTCTAATATATCAAAACGGGATTTTTCCGTTATTTAAGAAAATTACTATAAGATGATTTGTCTATTTTTAAAATTACTGTTAGATAAGATGTTTTGTCTATTTTTAAAAACGGGATAGAAATAGAGCTTATCAGACGCGTTTTTGAGTCTGAGTCTTTAGAAAAATACTTAGGCAATCATGAGTCCGAGTTTGACTCGGGAGTCTATTGGACTAGAGTCTAAAAAATCAAAAATTAAATTATTTCTTCTTGTCTTCAATATTAAGCTCTTTGTTATCCTCGTCCGTCAATTCGCATAATTCTAGAAATATTCTTCAATATGATCATTATCAAAAGCTTTAATCTTATTTGATGCTCCATCACTCAAGATTTTAAACACTCTTTTTTCAATTTTATACTCACTAATAAAATCTAAGGAATGACTAGATATTGATTCATTTGTGTGTGAGCCAATTTTTTAGGGTCTTTTTGTACGCTTCAAAAGTATTGATATTTTTTTGTGGACTTGGAGTAGATGCCATCAATTCGATATCAATTAATTTTTGTTTGGTTCTTTTTGCAGGTGTATTAATTGTATTAATGCTTTTTTCTTTAATCAGACATAGGTGTTAAATAAAGTTAGTTTGTGATGGGTCGGACCAAGATTGAAGTTGGGTCAGCTAATTTGAATTTTTTACTCACTTTTACAACCTTTACACTATACAGTGTTATTTTCAGATTCCAATTTATTCAAGCCTTAGTCGTTAAATTATGAGTCCGAGTCTCTATAAAAAGATGAATAATAAAAACGATTTCCGATGAAGTGGGTAGAATGCTAAGAAAAGAGATGTGTGAAATAAGTTTAAAAAAGACGAGAAAATAGGCACTCATCTCAATCTGAAAGATGATAAAATCGGAAATATTACCAATTTTTGATGTTGGAGAACATCCTTAAAAAAGACTTTTGAAAGGGGGAGGAAGAAATACCAAAACCAAAAGAAAGTGGCAATTTGATTGAGTCTGAAATCGTTCCGGATTTAAAAAAAACTACCATTTCAAAAAATGATCAAAATATGGTGACCGTTGAAAACACACGAAATATTATAAAAGACAAAATTGAAGAAGTCTCGGTAAGTTCAGGATTTGAAACCAAACAAAAACTCAAATGTAGCATTTGAAATAGAGCTATAGGGCCCAAAACATAAACCAATCAAATGTAGATGTAGACCACTTCCTTGGAATCTTAAGAAGGAAGTCAAAAAGAATTAAACAACCAATTGATAGCCGGCATTTTTCGACCGAGCAGAAGTCAATGGTGTTTTCCTTTACAAAACTGATGTTCAAATCGAATTACAGTGGAAAACAAACCACTCAACAAAGTTCTAAAGGATGTCAACAAGCCGATCCCGTCTATAAATGACTTGTATTATAAATTGACAGATGCAGACACCTTTACTAGAATCGAAATGAAAGCAGCATACCACAAAATTCCTCTCCATCCGAACTCAATACAATATACTGCTTTAATCGTAAATTTGGTCTATTTGAGTATCTTTCAGTGTCAATGGGCATCAAATATGCCCCTGCATGGTTTCGACGTTTTATCGAAGCATGTTTGCAACGATTTATTTTCGATAATTCACTGAGAGTTATTTTTGAAATTCAAGTGTTGGGAAATGTGATGTCCAAAGGAAATATTAAACCAGACCCAAATAGGGCTTTGGGTTTTTCGAAATACGGAAAACCAGCAACAAATAACCAACTTCAGTCCTGATTGGTGTTGAATTCTGAGAGTGGAAAAACGAACGCCGATAGAATAGCTCTGAATCCAAGTTCTTCTATCGAGAATGATTTTGAGAGCAAATTTGAGAACAAGAGAAGGACGTATAAGTCCAGTGGATAAAAGGACTTATCCTGTAAAATGGGGCTGAAAAACCAAGATCTCAATTTTTGAGAGCCAAACACGTCGTATACAATAAACAGTACGACCATTTTAGCTTGTTGATATTTTTCATAAGAAAGAAAGGAATGGTTTCAAAACAACACAACTCGTTTTACCAAACTAATATTAGAGCAAATTGTCAACCAAATTCACAGCACAATTTATAATGTTCAACTAAGAAAATCAAATTCATTGTCTAAATAATCGATAGATTTTACAGAGCATTTCTCTAAGACGAAATCATTAGATGTGCCAAAAGATTCAGCTCACTCAATCAGCTCGACATGCTGATCTACTTAACACCATGTCTTCTTAATCAATTGATAAGTACTGATTTAGCAGTCTATTCCCGGTAACACGCCGTGGTAACAAGTATCTTCAAGTCATAATTGTTAACTTTACAAAATTTATAAAAATGCACGCACGGAAAAGCAGTAAGACCACCCCAATTGCAAATAATAAAGTTGATAAATGATGCAGTAGATATGGAATCCCTTAATCAATATTATCAGAATTCGGGAAACAATTTCAATCAACGATTTAAGACCTGGTGTATGAGCATTTATACATAGTTATAAACAACTCCTTTACACACACAATGTGATGGTCAAAGTAAGATAACATTAAAAATAGTAAAGAAGATGATTGCAGCATTTGTTGATGACGACCAAATGAGTTAGGACCTAAACTTACAATACATTATAAAACTTACTTCATTGATTTGTCTTCCTTTCCTCTTCCTTTTCTCTTCTTTTCTTGAGAAAAAAGAATTAAAAAGAATAAAAAAATTATGCTAATTATGAATCTATTTTTAAAAAAAATTACAAATTGGTGTAGGTCCACGGCTTCTAATACCTGTCCAAAGCAGTAACTTTTTTGACTAAAATATCAATAATAAGTATAGGTTAAACTTTTTTTTTCAATCCATTTTAGCGGATTCTTAGCAATAGGGGCTTTTTAGTAGCCGCTATCTTAATGAACGGCTATCTTTATGAAAAAAGATTCAAAAATTTATTTAAAAAAAATATTATTCATTTACTTTTTTAATTTTAGAATTTTTAATTCAATCATACATTCATCAATAAAAATGCAGTTAATAAATCAAATATCATGACAGGAAAATCAAAAAATTTGAGTACAATATTGGAGATTATGAACTCACTAATCACCCAGAATTAATAAAAGGTCTGTCAAATGGTCTTGTTCACAAATACTATAGTCCATTCATAATTTTTGGAAAAAACGAGAACAAATGCTACTATTTAACAAAACTTGCATCAAGCCCTCGTTCGAAAGTGAAACAGGTCCACAAAAATAGATTGAAGAAATACTTTCACAATGGACATAGCTTACTAATGATAAATGAAGAACCAGACGACCAAACCGATGGTCAAAAGAGAAGGTTCACCAAAAATTTGAAAAATCAAAAAGCCTTTAGAAAATCAAGAAGCCTTTAGAAAATCAAAATAAACCTGAATAAAATGTCAAGGACACGTCTAATACTCATCCTATGTCCACAAAAAATTTTCCTTCAGGGGACAGCGATTCAAATGTCGGGTTAAGGGAACAAAGGGCCAGAAGAAGAAAAAACGAATTTAATGAGGTATATTGCGTTCTGCGTATGTAAAGAACAAACCGAAAGTGTGAAGCGGTTAAATTTATAAACAGCCTTACGTTCAAGATCAGAAACTTCTAGCCAAGCTTCACGACATCAAGACAGTATCTGCACAGTGGTCAAAGAAAACGATGGTGGACCAAGATTATATGCCGATCTGGTACCATGCAGAAAAATTAAAGACCTCGAAAGGACAAATCAAACTCTGGAATTCCAATAGCGCCTAATTGCCCACATTGGGCACATCGATTTAGCGAGGAGCAGGAAAGAAGACTGGAAGCTGAAACTCGTCTAGTACAAACTAAAAAAGTATGCAAGAAGCTCAAAACAAAATAAAAGAACTCGAAGATGTTCTCAAAATATGAGCCGATGGAGGAACAGTGAGACGCACTGTCCCCAAGTTTTGTTTGTTTCCTTTTTATATGTTTTTTTATTTTATTTTTTTGCAATTTTCTTTGGCGGAGAGGTTTGTTGTAGTTTTCTAAATAACTACAACACCAACTCTAGTTAACTTTTAAGTCTATAGTTTCACAATGCAATTCTATGATCTAGTCGCTAGTATTTAACACTGTGTAAATATTAGACAGATTTTTTCATTCTATTAGTATTTTCATTATATTTTAGTTTACTTTATTATTTATTTGAGCTAGAAGTGGTCATTTATTAGTAATGTTGTTATCATTATTAAATTTATTTTCTTTATTATCTGTTTTATAACCCCGAGCCACCAGATCCTAACCGATCCGGACAAACACGTCCAATTATATAAGGTCTATAAAATATCCAATTTTTCATATATCTTTAATTTTTCTTTAATTTCCGATTTTTAAAATTTCAGAGCGATTCTTTATGAAATTAAAAAATTACGTTCATTATTTTTGGATTTTTGCATTTGTGGAAGATAAAATTAAAATTTCGCAGTCCTGAGCAGTTACGGTTGAGGACATTTCATAATTTATCCATTCGAGAGGCAAATTTTTTGTTGTCATTATCAAAAAATCTTTTTATTAAGAGATTAGTTAGCGTTATTTTAGTTAAATTTCACTGGTGTCTTGAAGCGCCAACTTGTTCATCAACTCTTTATCTTTCAGGAAGATTTTACCTACATTTTTACTAACATTTAGTTTGTAAAATAGCAGAACATCTAAAATATGCTGATTATATTAAATATCAGTTTTTTTGACAATTAGCTTGAACTTTAAATTTTTTCGATTCTGCTGTGATTCTGAAACGCACCTGATTTGCAAACTTTGAAAAAAATGAACATTGGTAAAAAGGGACTTTTAGATTGATACCTTAATTTTTCCAAATTTGAGCATTTAACTTGTTCACAATCTTTATTAAGATTGATTGGGAGAACAGTAGTATGCATACTGTTTTGACTGGACTGTGACGAAAAAATTGGTTTGATTTTATTGAGAAGATGAGAAAAAACCCACTGACAAGAAGACCTTTTTGGAAAACAAATAAATAAATTTAGAACAAAAAAAGTATCAAATTTAATTCAAAATTTGATTTTAAATGATAAGGAATTCAAAAGTAATGAAGAAAAAGAAAAATGCTTCGGATAACTCTTATCTTCAATATTTAGTCCTAATTCTCATTTAATTGATACTGAGAAAGATATAGGAATATTTGATTCTAATTCTGAATTCTTTAGAAATTATAGTCAGTGTAATTCCAATTTGCTAAAATGAATTAATTATATCTTTAAAAAGATTGAAAAATGAAGCGACATCAGGACCTGACCAAATTCACGATTTAATGTTAAAAAACTTACCTAAAAATTCATTAATAGAAATCATAGAACTTTTTAATTTTCTCTTCGAGAAGATAGAGTTCTGAAAACTTCGAACATTAATTTGATTCAATAAAAGGCCTTTACTTTACAAGATCCTTTAAATTATAGATTAGTATTAGTTGTTAAGGAAAGTTACTGGAACGAATAGGATATTCAAGATTATACAATTTTTTAGAACAAAATTCACTTCTTATCCAGGAGCAATTTGGATTTAGGAATCTCCGGCGAACATTAGATAATCTTTTGTTTTTAATTCAAAAATTTTGGAGTCATTTAATAGAAAAAAAGAGTTTTCTGCATGTTTTTTGATATTTCTAAAGCCTTTGATAGGGTTTTCCATCAAGATTTACTTTTTTTTTTTTTAAATTGATTTACTATTTTTTGATTAATTTTTGATATGAATTGGTAAAAATGAATTCACCTCATTACTTGACCAACTGGATTAGATCCTTTTTAGACAGTAGGACATTTAAGGTAAATGTGAATGACCACTTGAGCGAAGAATATCAAATAACTTCAAGTGTTCCTTAAGGCTCAGTTATTAATCCTCTTTTATTTAGTATATCTATTATAGACATCTTCAAAAGAAACAAAACAAATAATGAATACTCTCTGCTTTTCGCAGATGATCTAGTTACATTCTTCATTTATGACAAAAAAGGGAATCTTGAAAATAAGATAAAAAATACACCAACGAACTAGAACAATGGCTTATTTAATGGAAAATGTTGATATCAGTTGAAAAGTCGTGTTCATTAGTCTTCTCTAGGTACAAAAAAGAGAGTGATAATCTAAACTTAAAAACTTATGGACACAGAATACTGAGCCAAAAAGAAATCAAGTTTCTTTGATTCTAAGTTAAATTTTAATGTATTAGGAGACGAAATTAAAGAACGCTGCATTAAAAGGCTAAATATTATTAAGATATAGTCAAATAAAAAATGAGGTCTTACTCAAAATACACTAGGAAATTTATATAAATCTTTAGTCGGATCAATTTTAGACTATTCTTTTCCTTGCTTGAATTCATTTTCAGAAAATAATATCAAAAAACTACAAGCAATTCAAAATACAGCAGTAAGATCTATCCCTTAGTTAAAATATGATACTCCCTCCAACATGGTGCATCATGAGGCTTTGAATAAACTTAAATTACTAACAGTCGCAAATCAATTTTTTGAATTGAGTGAGAGATATGTTGGGACAGGACTGAGTCATTTTATTCCATTGGTTGACAGACTAGTGGATGAATACAAACAAGGTTTCGGATCAAGACATTATTATATTGAATACCCAACTCAATTGTGTAATTGCTACCTTACTATTTCATCTTTTTTCATGAAGCTTAAACTATTAAAACTTCTGTCACATGTAACAACCTATTTCAATATATTTCTTTTAAACTTTCTTTATATTTTTTAGCTTATTTATATTATTTTATTTTTATTTTTTCTTATTTTAATAACTCTAGTTTTATTTTTTTTATAATTTTTATGAGGGAGCTCTAGCTCGGTACAGAAAACAAACAAATAAATTAAAAATAAATAATTCAATAAAATTGACACTAAATTCAGTATTTTTGTTTTTTTTTTAATTATTTTTGTTTTGGAAAATATTTTACGCGATCTAAAAACTACTATTTCAAAAATATTATTTTATCTACAATTTTTTTAATATATTTCTTGAAGTGTATAAGTTTTAAAAAAACGCTTCAACAAAAATTTAATTTACATTTTAATGTTTTATTTAAAACTAAATTGGCTTTTATATAAATTTTATATAAAAAAATAATTTAAATCTTAAAAAAATTAAACAAAAGGATTCTTTAAAAAAATTTTCTTTTTTTTTTTTTGAATAAAAGATAGCATCTACATTAATTGAACTTATTAGCTAATTGTTAATTAGATAGAAATTGATCTTGTCAAATTTATTTAGTTGATATTGGACCACTTGATGTGCATGTATCTCTAAGAAGATAAATAATTATTGAAACCCAATAGCTTACTTAGCCACACGATCACTTAATAAACTTAAGATATTAGCAATCTCTAGTACACAGGAGTATTTTCTCATCGATCAAATCAAATTTTTAAATATCTAGAAGCATTCAAAACTTGAAATTAATTAGCAAACTTTCTTTCTCTATCGAGCAATTATCAACAACGCGTATTCAAGTGCATCTAGCGAATGAACAAATATTTATTTGAAAAATAGCAACTAGAATAGATAAACCAAAGATATTGAATATATTTAGTTAATATGGACTTGAGTGAAATATAAACTCAACTAATTCATTTCTTTTTTTTCATTTAATCAAATTCAATTGATAAAAATTGAATCTCTATCTTGCTTAATTTTTTGATTACATTTTTATTTTGAAAAAAAAAAATTCTTTAAATTAGAAAAAATACAACTTAAATTTTAAATTTGCTGTTTAAAAAAATCATTTAAAAATTTTTTTTATTCTTTTGGATTACGTTGTTATGGGCCAAATAAATAATTAAATAGTCTTCCTTTATTGAATAGAACCTTTAAAGAACGAAAATATAAACTCATTTAATTAATTTTTTTCATATTATCAAATTCACTTAATTCAGTTTTATTTTGATTTTTTTCTTTATCTTTGTCAATTCTGTAATAAAATTTTATTGTTTTAAAAATTTTCTTTAAAAAATATTTCCTTAGAAATGATCAAAAAACCATCTGTATAAATTCCTTATGAAAGCATATAAAGGAAAATATTTATATTATCAATCCAAGGGTATGTTTTTAATATTAGGAAAAATAAGATGAAAAAGGCTTACAATCGCCAAAAATTATTCGCTTTAAATTTTAATAAATTAATTAATATTAAATCTATCAAAATTGAATTTTTCAATATAATTTTTTCTTTTAATTTCTAAAATAAAATTAATAAAAATTAAAAGTCATAATTAAAATGATTAGATATTTGATTGCCATGATCACTATTGTGTGTATCTTTTAAAATACTGTTTCTGAATTAAAAAGGCTAGTATGATTTTTTAAATAAACAATTTTCTACTATTAAAAAAACTTCAGTTAGTGTAAAATTTAAAAAATTTAATATGAATTTAATTCAAAACAATGTAATTTTAAATCTTTATCACTTTTACAAAAAACAAAATACCATTTTTACTTTTAATAATAAAACTTTGCAAAATCCTTTAAAATATTTTGAAATACATTATTAGCTCTTATACAATACCTAAATGTTTATGGTTTGATGATGAAAGCAACGAGAAAGGAGACGTATCAGCTTCAAAAAGCTTTAATTTTAGATTTCAAAAATGGGCTTGTCTTAATAAATAAATGTGGCAAAAACTAAATATTTTGGTGTCATTTAAAAAAATTAGCATTAAGAACAAAAGGCTGCGATGGCTCGGGCATGTACTTAGAATGAAAGATACACGGACACCGAAAAGGGCCCTTCAATGGACACCTCAAGGGCGATGTAAGGTAGGACGACCAGCAGTAACATGGAGGTCAACAATCACGAAAGAGCTCATCGAAATGGGGATGACATGGGGAGAAGCAAGGGTAAAGGCAAAAGATCGACTTGAGTGGAAATCAAAAGTAATGACCCTATGCTCCACAAGGAGTGAATAAGGAAAAAAAAATTTTTAAAAAATTGGGTTATTATTTTTACTAATTTTGTGCTAAAATGTTTAAAAATAATATTTTTCTAAAATATTGTGAATAAAATTATTTTTTGATTTTTTTCTGATTCGGGGTGTCATAAATAAATTCGCTCTGTACTAAACAGAGTTCTAAAGAGAGCAAAAAAAATTTATTAAAAATAAACAAAGAATAATCTATTAAATTTGATGTTTATTGCTGAATAGTGAATTCTATTTTTAACTTTATTAATAAAAGTATTTTAAATGTGATTATTAGTTTATTTAAAATTTACCCTAAAAAAAAATAAAAATTGTTGAATGTGAGAGTTAAACGAAAAAGTTTTAAATGGTTGTGTGAATAACTATATGTTTTAGAAGCATGAAAAAAATGAAAAAAATTTCAATGAAAAGATTAATACATAGATGAAATTTCAAGGAAAAATTTTAATTTAAATAAAAATTCAAAGACTGTATTAATCGCTCTTTAAGAAATGAGAATAAAACTATGAAGGGAAAATTGCATCCGCCTATTAATTATATTAGTACACAATGACAATCTTTTATCTCTTAATCATAAATTGTGATCTTCTTTTCTTAAAAAAAAAATTGCCTTAGTCCAAAAGCGATTAACTTTTAAAACTTTTAGTTTAAAGTGAACGACATGGGCGTCACACAATGTCTAATCTTCATCCTCATCAACAAATCTTGTGTGGACAACAACAACAACAACAACAAAAATAAAGAAAAACCGAGCGCATGTCTCTTTAAAGTCATAGTAGATCTCTAATAACCGTATTAGCTTTATCGAATGCAATCAAACCGACCTCATCACTAATTGCACATAAAGTGATAGGTGAAAAAGAAAAAAGGTGAGGTGATTGTGTTTCTGTAAATTCCACATTGTCAAGTAGGCCATATCAAAATCAAACACAAATAGAAATTCCACCATTTTTTTTTATTTATTAATTTTTTTCAATTTCAATTACTCTCTATTTTTAAAAAAAACTAAATTTTTATTTTATTTTAATCATTTTTTTGCAATGATTGGGTTTAAACGAAGACGTAAGTCATTCGGACGAACCTGGGGATCACCCCAAATTATATTTTTAATAAAAATAAATAATAAATAATAAATAAAGAAATTCCACCATAATTCCACTTCTTTTTTTCTATTTCCGGCTAGTATCAATTGCATTCAAGGGCTAGCAACAAAAAATATTCATTAAATATTCAATAAATATTCAATAAACAAGTAATTATTATTAATTTAACTAGAGGGCGAGGTTTTGTTCAATTGGTCATTGATTAGTTTTCTCATTTGGCCAATAGAAATAAAATTAATGTCTTCTCATTTGCATATAAATACATCAGCTAAATCCTAAGGTTTTTTTTCTTAAATTAAGAATCGTTTATTGTTAACAAAAACAAAAAGAAAACAATAAAAAGAAAAGAAAACAATAAAAAGAAAAGAAAACAAAAATGCAGTGTCAATGTGCATGCTTTGTAAATGATGAGTTGGCTTTGAAGAGTATGATTAATTTAGAAGAATATTACACTGTGGCCGGATGCTACTTTAATGATGCCATAAGCAGTGAAATGAGAGAAATGCTAAGTGTTTGGATGTTGGAAATATGCGAAGCAGAGAATGTTTTAAATGAAGTGTTTTACACAGCCATGAACATGTTCGATCGCCTCATCTATTCTCTAGCAAAGTCAACTAGCTTCAAGCTTGACAAGTCTTATATTCAACTGTTCGGCATTTGTTGCATGCTCTTGGCGTCAAAGATACGCTCAAACGTTCAACTAGACACCCAAAGACTCGTTCAATACACTGACAATTCAATATCTCTCCAAGAGCTCCTTCATTGTGAACTGTTCATTTTAGAAAAGCTAAAATGGGACACAAACTGTGTTGCGCCCAACGATTATTTTGAATATCTATCGCACCAATTCAACTTGTGTCAACATGCTCAAGCAGCCGAGATCAAAAAACATTTTTACGCATTGACAGCTTTGTGTTCAACTGACTTTAAATTTTCACTCTATCCACCAAGCACGATTGCCTTGTCGTGTCTCCTAACAGCTTTATCTAATTTGAAAGCCGTTGAAATAGATTTACATAATTTATTAAATCAATTCGCACACATCGATTATGAACGCATTCGATTACTGCGAGAACAAATTGAAGCAGCTTTTTTGTCTAAATCAATCGACAATCAAGACCAAAAAGTTAAATTCGAAGATGACTATGATTTTGATTGTGAATACAACAATTTAAGTGACGACTCTGGATACGAAAATTCGACTTTAAATTTAAATTCCCTTTTGTCCGTATCTCCATTCAGCGATCAAAATCTATCATTCGATCAAAGTCTACATCATCATCATTCATCTCAAACCTCTTCACTCTGTCTCTAATCTAACACTTTGTTTTTACATTTATTTTTTTATTCTAAACCAAATTTTGTATAGTTGCTTATTTTTAAATTATACACAAAGCCGAATAAATTATTTATCATTTTAAATTTTCATTTGTTTTTTCTATAAGCTTTAATCATTTTCATTTTTACCGGACCTTCTTAAGGATCTGCAAGCATCTTGTTTATGATACAAAATAAAAAAATTGTGATTAAAGCTGCAAACTGGACAACTACTTAAACTAGCTTGGAACCAAAAACCAAGCGTATCTATAAATGGATACAAGCATATCCAAATAAAGATACTTAACTTTTTTCACTACGTACTAAGGGTTTATCAAACACGTCATCAGCTCTTGTTTGAAAGTCTCATCACCCCTCCCCATTTTCTCCTCCGGACTGAATCTGGTGATAACGTGTTAATGCCTCAAAATAAAAGTTTATTCATTTAATATTTTATTAAAAAGTGGCCGTTTCAAGTCAAGAAAATAAAAATACTTAGAGAAATAAAACATATTTAAATATTGATTAATATTTTTAAGGTTTTAATAGTCAAAAGATATACCTTGAACAAGTTTAATTTTTTTGTTTAAAGGGAAAAAGAAAAAATGAGTTTTAATTGCTTGATTGGGAAGGAACTTTCTTTTCTGTCTGAGTATTTTAATTGCATTCTGCTAGATGATGAAGTTCTTTTTTTGATTGCTTGGGAGAATTTCACACTTTATTTAAAACATCTATAAATGGATACAAGCATTTCCAAATAAAGATACTTTACTTTTTTCAATGTTTACATCCGAGCACTTAAAGCCTGCGAACTCGACAACTACTTAAACTAGCTTGTAACCAAAAACCAAGCGTATCTATAAATGAATATAAGCATTTCCAAATAAAGATACTTAACTTTTTTCACTACGTACTAAGGGTTTGTCAAACACGTCATCAGCTCTTGCTTGAAAGCCTTCTTGCCCCGGCCGTTAGGCATCTGCATCATCACCGTCCTTCCTCATTTTCTCATCCAGACTAAGGACCGGTCGAAGGTTTAGTTAACAGTATTGATTTTTGTTCTAGAATATAATTTTCTTTAGATACAAAATATTAGTTGAAAATGAATTTACATATTTTTAGTTATTTATATTATGAATCAAAAATAAATTTTTTAAAACCAAGTTTATCTGTGAGTCTATAAGACTATTTTTTTAGAATAAAGTATTTCAGTATTTTTAATTTCAGCTACTGTCAAAGCTGACTCCTAGTGCGCTAATTGGTTTCCTTTCCATTTTTTCATACGATCTTGGGAACGACATTGGTTTGGTTACAACTCAACAATCTGCTGTCTAAGTTTTATGGGACGTTCATCATTTGTTAATTTTTTAAGTAAAAATGACGAGAAGTTTTAATTTTAAACTGTTTCTGGTTCAAAAATAAAAAATGACAAAGTTAAATTTTTGCTCAATTTTTAATTTGCTCTTTTTGTTCCAAAATTTCAAATGCGCAATTTATTTGCAATTATTTTAAATTGAAATTTGAAAGCTTTAAAAGTTAAAAAACTGCGCATTTGAAATTTTTGAGAAAAAAGAGCAAATTGAGAATTGAGCAAAAATTTTACTTTGTCTGAAAAATAAAATTATATTTATGCGTATAAATATTTCAGTATTTTTTCTATATTAAATTGTCCAATATTAAATAATTTTATGATCCCAAAAGTAATGACTTTATTTTTAATAATAATTAAGATTTTACTTTAAATATCTATAAAATTTTAAACAGAATATATTTTATTTCTTTTCTTTATTTAATAATAATCAGCCAATTTTAATCTTATTTATATTTTGAATAATTCCAATGATTTTGACTCTGACCAAAAGACCATTTAATAAAAATGGTTTGGCTTTATTTAGTCCAGAAGATTAAACCTTTTTTTAAATCTAAGAAAAAATTTCTCAACTTGTGCTTTAAAACTAAGGGCTACTTATCTTGATTTGCCAGTAAATAAAGCTATAGCTAAATTTAATATATAAAATTATTATTTCAGCAAAATTATGATTGATTAATTGACATCACAAATCGATTATTTTCTTTACAAAAACAATATTTTAAATTTTACTCAAAAAATAGTTTTTCTTTTTGTTTTTTTGATTTTTAAATATTTCCTTTTTTTAGTTAAAATTTTACCATTAAACATTTAAAAGCATAATTCCTTTTACATTTTAGAATAGCCCACTTGGTAACATATTTTTAATTTTTCAAGTTTTTGAGTATAAATACTTTGATTTTTAAAATTTGCAAAAAAAATGGAAACTAAAAATCAGAATAAATATTCTTTATTTGTTAAAATAAAACTGATTGTCGTTCAAATAATACTTTCAACAAGTTGTCATGGTATACCTAACATATTTAAATCGACAAGAATAGCTTTGAAAACATTATGGATTATATGCTCCGTTCTATCAGCATCTTTTTGCTGCTATCTTGTTTTCAGAAATATTTCAAAGTATTTTAGTTATGACGTAACAACAAAGATTAGAATTGAAAGTGACACATTTGCCGAATTTCCTGCAATTACCATTTGTAATATTAACTCTTATACAACTTTGAATGCAGCTGAACTATTAATTCCGGCATTAAACTATTATTTCAGTTTTGATCAATATTCAAAAAATTATTTTTCATTATATATCAGAAACATTATTGATCAAGATGGTGGATTTTGGAGTCAAAAAGAAACATTTGGAGACGCCAAGCAGAAGCTAATAAAATCATCGGTTTTCAATCATACACAAGTTTCTTTGGATGAATACAAATATTTTTTCCACTCAGAATATGGAAATTGTTACACATTTAATTCTGGATTTAATGAAAACAAAACCCAAGTACCTATTAAAACAATGTTACGAAACCAAAGATCAGATGGTTTGAGACTAGAGTTGGATTTGAGCGTACATGAATATCTAAAAAGCTATATTAGCGAATATGGCGGAATTATATTTATCCATAATCGAACCAGTTCGCCAAGTTCAGGGAATAGAGTAATAGTTGGAACAGGTTTTACAACAAACATAGCTTTAAGAAGATCTTTTTCTCGGTCTGAACCAAAACCATATAGCAAATGTGATGGAACGCTGGGTAGATTGGATAGCCACGAATCCCATTTTTATAAACTTATTCTAGCTAAGACTGGTTTTTATACTCAAATTAGTTGCATTGAACACTGCTTTCAAAAAATGCTAGTGGAAGCGTGCAATTGTACCGAATCGTTCTTAGAATCGATTTTTGATGCAAAGTTTTGTGATTTTTTAAATAATAGATGTTATAATGAAACTTCTAGAACTTTTTTCACAACTGAAACGATTCAAAAAAAGTGTATTCCAATATGTCCTTTAGAGTGTGAAAAAGATAAATTTTCAAAAACTGTCTCAGTTCAATTTAGAAATAGCACAAATGCCATGGTAAATATTTATTATGAAAGTTTGAGTTACGAAAAAATCGAGGAAACACCTATGACTAGTTTGTTTGATCTTATATCAAGCGTTGGCGGCGTTGCAGGTTTATTTTTAGGTATAAGCTTTTTAAGTATGGTCGAAATAATAGAACTTTTGCTTAGATTATTGTTTGTATTTACAGATAAAAAAAACAACATTTTTTTGAAACTAAATTTTTTAAAATTAAATTTTTAGAAATTTTGATTGAATGCTAACTATTGATTTAATAATTTTTATAATTTTTTAACTCCCTTTAAAAAACATAATGAATGTTTGATCAGAAACTGAAAAGAATAAATCAAAATTTCACTTCTCGTTTTTAAATTTGCAATTTAAAATGTTTTGTTTAAAATATATATTTTTCTAAGCATATTATCTATTTTTTTTCTTTGACTCTTTTTGCCTAAGAAGCTCTACTTGAAACAAATTAAAAATTAGGAAATTTTTTTGATATCAAAAAATACTTTATATTTTTAATAGTCATTAATTGTTTCCGAAGCATCTTTAAAAGTCGATTGTTTTGTCACGAACTGTTGTCATTTAAGAATTTTGCTTGACCGTTTGTTTTAATATTTTTTTGTTAAGTTTCTTGATAAATTTTACATAAATTTTGGTCAATCAAAAGTCAATCGAATAAATGTTGCTTTAATTCAAAATTTCTGATTTTATAACCCAAAAAATAATTTTTTTTCCAGAGTTGATAGAAACTTTCATGTAATTGTCAAAATTCAAAAATCAAATTTTGCTTAGGTAAATGAAAATGAAAAAAAAATTATTAGGATGTCCGTATTTTGCCCAGCACCACGTAATGTCATTCTCTATTTATTTGATTTAAATTTATTTTTAAAATTTTTGTCAGTTATTTCTTAAGTCAACTACATTAATCTATCATCATTTTGGTCTAATTGATCGCACTGGAAATATTTAATTTGTCTGTAAATTTTATCTTTTTTGTGAATAATTTATTTTTTTTTAAATTTATTAAATGATAGCCAAAAAATATTTCTTAAGTCAAATTTGACTTAGTGTAAAGCTTAAGCAGATTTTTTAAATAATTTTTGACTTTTGATTAACTCAACTAGAATAAAGCTTCGATATTAAGACACAAAAAAATCAATTTTTGATTTTAAAGCTTTCTTTTTTATTATTTTATGTTTCCTTGAGATAAATTAAATTTAATCTTTTTTAATTTTCTCTTATATAATTTTAGAAATATCAAAAAACTAATCTTAATGTTAACGTGTGAAAACATGCTTAATTTTGACTCCATTGGATTTCCTTAGTGATCCTTTATCAATTATTTTAGTTTTGTTTTAATAACTAATTGTCCCTGGTTGCAATATATAATTAAAATGAATAAAAATATTTTTATTATTTTATGTGAGATTGTTGTTTTCCTGAGTCAGCCACGTTTTATGATCACGTCTGATCACAATTAAAGCTTTCTCCGTTGTTCAAACTTTTTGATTAACATAAAATAAAAACTAAATAATTTGATCATTTTTTAAATAAAGAAATTTGTATCAAAATTAATATCCCTTATATTATTTCAACGATAAAATGGTTTAATTTTTTGTGTTTGAATTACAAAATGTATCCAATGTTGAAATAACATTGAAAAAGTGCGATGTTTCAAATTATTTTTTCAGTTTCAAATAAAAAATTAATTTTAAGTTAACATTGCAAGCATTTTCATATTTGATATTAAACTCTTTAGTGAGATTGAATGAGTTTAATTTTAATTTTTAATTTTTATTTTTAGTCGGTTTGGTGAACCATAGTTCACTTATTATACGAAATATTTTGTTCTGAGGTTTTCAAAATAGAATAAGACGATAGAGTTTTAGATTATGCGAGCAAATTGAATAAAACTCAAAATTTAATAGAATGCCTTATTCTCGAAACTGATATAAAAATTAGTTAATAGTTTTTTAGGATTTTTTTTTTGGGGGAGCTTTTGAAATATCATTTGCTCTGATCTGGTTGACTTGGTATTACTCTTTCCATAATCCCAAATACCTAAATGCGCTCTCTTCTTAAATGTTTGCCTTTCAGCATAAATTAGGTGAACTAAAAGTTTTTCATGCTTGCAATATTAACTTAAAATTAGTTGAAACGCATTTTTCAATGTTATTTCTAACATTGGATATATTTTGTAATTCAAATACAAAAAAATTAAACCAAATTTTATTTAAAATAAAATATATTTTTATTAGAATGTCTTATTTACAGTGGTCAAAGTTAAACTGTATAATGGGAAAATAATGTAATCTTACCCATCATACAGTTTAACTTTAGCCAATGTATATAATAGTTGATTTAATAGAATTCAAAGAATTCTTTAATGCTTTTTGGGCAATATGAAACTTAACGGCTTATGCTAAAATACGGACCACCTGTTTTTTACTAAAACACTGACCGCGGTCGGATGGTATTAGGAATAATCCAAAAACTTCCGACCATCGACCATTTTGTAGAGAATTTGAAAAACTTTTACGCAAGAGTATCAGTTGGATCATAAGACCTAGTTTTTGAATTATAAAACTGGTAATAACGAGTAAAATCTTGGGTTGCTGTTAACGGACCATATGTTTTCAAGATAATGATTATACCTTGACCTTCCGACCACTAACTATATGAAAGAGAATAGCCTCAGCATTTTTTTTTCCTTATTCACTCCTTGTGGAGCATAGGGTCATTACTTTTGATTTCCACTCAAGTCGATCTTTTGCCTTTACCCTTGCTTCTCCCCATGTCATCCCCATTTCGATGAGCTCTTTCGTGATTGTTGACCTCCATGTTACTGCTGGTCGTCCTACCTTACGTCGCCCTTGAGGTGTCCATTGAAGGGCCCCTCAGCATTATTGCAAAAAATTAATTGTGCCCTAGCTCTTTTTTTAAAAAGCTCATTGCTGATAAACTAAAAAAATAGCAAAAAATGTATTTTTTTGGTAAAATTCTTTAATTTTAAAAAATTGAAAACTTAATTGCATACCGTTTTGTAGATAACTAAAATCTCTACATTCTTATATAAAAAATGAATATTTATTTTGGAGCTCTCGGTCAAAATTACTCTTAATTTATTTTTGCTTTAACTAAGGCAATTCTTATTTAATTATTTTAAGACAAAAAAAGCATAAAAAGCAAAATTTTATTTAGAGACAATTTTATTTCAAGACATGGTTTCTTAATTTTAAAAGAATATCACAAATTTTGACCGAGAGCTCAAGAATAAATATTCATTTTTTATAAAAGAATGTAGAGATTTTAATTATCTACAAAACGGTATGCAATAAAGTCTCTCTTTTTCTCTTTTTCTTTACCATATGTATAATGATATCTCCATTTTTACACTGTCGTGTAGCCTAAAATATCAAATATCAAAAAACATGTTTATTTAATTTTGCAAGTATCAAAAAACTAATCTTAATGAACTTATCACGATTGATGTTGAAAAGAGCCTCATATTTTCTACTAGGCTGTAAGAGAATTTTTCTTTAAGAGATGCCTTTGCGTGAAATCTGTGATTCATGGCAAGGTTATTTAATAAATAAAATATAACAAATTAATTACGCAAAAAATCAAATATAAATTGTCTGTGCTTTTATTTGGAAAGCTTGATAAAAATAATTAAAATCTAAAATAAAATTGAATTTTTTTGTTGTTGAATAAATGATAAGCTAATAATTAAAAATTTATTTGAGGTAATTAAAATTTTGAAAGAACAAAATTGGAATTTTTAAACACAACAACAAAAAAATGAGTAAACTTTTTTTTAAACATAAATTTTAACTTAAATTAAATAAATTAAATTTAAGAACAAAACAAACATTAAATCTAAATCAAGTGAATCAATTAGGCGACAAAATTACATAAACTACTTACATAAGTACAAGAGAAAAAGATGATTAAAAATTAATTAAGCTTTAGGCTTTCGATTGTTTAGAGTTCTTTTCAGAGTCCTTAGTGATGCCTTTGCCAAATGCCAAGCGCGTCTCGGTCGAATATTATCAGGTAAATAGTGCTCCACTGCCTCTTTCCGTATCATTTCCATAACTTGCGAGTCTATGTCTTGGACATCATGGGTCCTCATAAAATCTGGTCCCAGCAGTTGATTTATGGACTCGCGAACAAATGTGTTAAAAATTCGCTGCTGTTTGCTTCGTTTGTTGATGGTGTTAGGCTCCGGTTTTGTCTGTACCGCGCAAAATTGCTTATTCTCTGCTTGAAATGTGGCCTGTTTATTTTTGTTAATTTTCCTAATTTTTTTCTGGCCATTTTGCGGCTTCTGGTCAATTATCTTTACCAATTGGTGATGATCGGCCAGTTTTATCTCGTCGTCCAAGTCAAAGCTGCAGCCTGCACTTGCCTGGTGCCCGTTTGTCGCTTTTTCACAATCAGCAGGTTTTATTTCAAGCGAATTGTTTATCTCAAGGAGTGAGTTACGGAAGTTGTTCGAATTCGATGATTTTATCTTGAATATGTTCTCTTCTGCATGGCTGACTATCAGGTCAAGTTTTAAAGCCATGGATTGTATCTTGGCAAAAATTAGAATCAAACAATGTCAAAAAAGTACGCTCAAAATACCTGGCTGTTCAAGTTTTGTAGAATTTTTAATTTTTCTTTGTCATAATTTTCGGCAAAAATCTCTCGAGTGAACATTTTCTCTTGTCAAATTTTTAAAACTTAAGCTTTAGGATTTAATAAAATTTTAAAAAAGCATGCTCTTTTTAAATAATAATCTTCTGATTAAACCCCTACTTTGAATTGGATTTTTATTAAATAGTGCAAAAATTAGTCCCGATCATTTTCAAGACCGTGAGTTTGTCTTTAAACCATCGCATACAACAATTTACATCAATTTAGAATTTAAATTTTTTATTCTTTTTTTTAAATTTAAAATCTTTATCAAATGCTTTTCAGAATTCGGATGGAGATTAAGAAAACATATAAAATGTGAATCTAAAATTAAAGTTAGATATTATTGTTTAAAAAAAGAAAACAAAACAATAAAACAAAAATTAGACAAAAACTCGAATTGATTTTAATCACTAAAGTTAATTCTGAGGTCGAATTTTAATATTTTTTAACCTTTTTTTTTAAATCAAAATGACTCTTTTCTTATGATTTAATTGCCTTTTTTTGCCTACTTCACTTGAATTTTTTTAAAATTTGTACAAAAAAATTAATGTTTTATTAACGATACAAAAAAAACAAATTTATGTCTTGGTTAACATTTTGAAAATAAAATTATATTTAAACTTCCTTCACTTTTTTACATGTTTTGTCAACTCTCAACCTCAGAATCCACAGAGAAGTCTCTTTAGAGGAGCTTGATTTTAAAAGATAAGTTTAAGTAATGCTGTCCATCTACAACTTGATAGTTTTTTTGAAAATTTACTTTAGATGAAAGCTGGTAAAGTTATAATCCATTTTTAAACAAAATTACAATTTTACATTCATAGAACCAAATATTTATCCAATGTTTATAACTGATACATAAAGTTAAAAAGTGAAATTATCCAAAAAAGAAATTTTTGACCTGAAAATCGAATTTTGAAATTTCATTTTTTTAAACTAGTATAAAATTCAAAATTTTACATCCAAAAATACATTAGAAAATTATTAATAAAGAATTCTAAATTTCATCCCCTTTTGACAATATTGCCAAATAGATAACTCATTAAAAAAAGTGATTGTCGTCAAATTTTTATAACTTGCAATTGCAAAGACTTGTTATATAAATCGACTAATCTTTATATAGCTTTAGATACAATCCAATTTAAAACTAGTTTTGTTCCGATTTAGAAAGTCGGTTCCAAACTAAAACCGATTCTTACAACTGGCTTTAAAAGAAAATAAGAAAGGTTTAAGAAACTTATTGAAGAATCAAATTGATTTTAAAACTGGTTAGAGACTGATTTCACGGATTTGGCGCGAAATGAAAAAAAAAATTTTTCTTTTTTATTTATTATTTAAAAAAACAATGAAAAATAAAATTTTTTTCAAATTTTAAATTATTTAATTAATAAAAATTCTATATTTCAATTAAAATTTTAAATTTTTTTGCATCATAAAATTTATTTCAAATCGACTTTTTGGTTTATTTAAGGAATGTTCTATTTGTCACCATTGAATTTTTGCAAATAGAGACAATATCATTTGAAATTATTTTCAAAAATCAAACTTTTAAATTCATCCTCTCAATAGTTTCAAATTGATTTTCAGACCGCCTTTTAACTGAAACAGATTTTTTCAGCTTTTTGAAACCGGTTCCATTTAAAAATCGGCTCTGTTATTAGTAGCTTAATAATTGTGATTAATTTTAATTCAATTATTTGAAAGATTTTTTTTGTTATACTATAACGTTAGGTTTGAATAAAAAATATTCATATATATAAACATATTACAATTGTAAGAAAATGAAGAGGAAAATCGTTTATATTGAACTTTTTGGACCTCAGGTTATGAAATTCATTTAGGACGTATTAATTCATTTAAAAATATACGATAATCTTTAAATCTTATGTTTTCTGGACACATTTTGATAGAGTCAGAAATCCCATCACTGAAGAAAAAATGTCCCTTTAACTCCTTTTTAAACTTTCTTATATTAATTAAAAGTAAAGGAAAATCTACATTAAAATGGTCAATCAAAAGTTGAATGTCTGTTTCAAAAGAGTTATTTGACTTTGATGAAGAGATAGTTACGTTTTGTTTAATGTACTCAAAATTACTAGATGCGTTAAATCTATAATAACAAATACTATAAGAAATTAAATCTTATCGTCTCACTAAATGATAGTTTAGAAAAAAGATAAAGTTGATCAAATTTTAAAATCTTAAAAGACCCCGAAATGTGGCATGTATAATGAAGGTTGAACATTTGTCTTATTAAATTGTTTTGATTAATATTTAATGTATAATCGTTGTTTTATTATATAAATTTCTTTTTTTACTAGAACGTCTTTTGACTCTATCCAGTCGGACTTTCAAAGTCCTACTCCAGGTTTTCCGATTAAAACAATAAAAGTTTAACAGTAATTTTATTGAGACACGAGGTCAGGATCCAAAAACTTAACCATAATTAATAACTATTAAAAAATTAATAACATAAATATATTCTTTTTTACCGAAAATTACAAAATTTGAATGTGAGTATTAGTTTCTAATTGAGCAAAACAAGTTTCTTCTTGAAACGTCTACAATTATATTAATTTAAAAAAAAATTAAATTTCAAAATTCGATTTTCACTTCAAAAATGTCCTTTTTGCTTAAATTGATGAATTATGCAATATTAAGATACTTTTTGAAAATTCAATCATAAACCAACCATAAAACGTTTGCGATCCAACTTTTGGCAAATCTCTGTTCTTTTTTACATGCTAATTTAAGTTACCATTATTAAAATTGATAATTTCAAGAAAATTAAATAATAATGTAAAATTTCAAAAAATCATTGCTTTATCATTCTGCAAAATGTTGACAAAATAACATGAACGACCATCAGACCTATCATAAAATAAAATGGCGTGTTACAAAACATTGGAGTACCATTAAATTAGGAAAAAACTGCATCTGTTTAAATAAAATTATTATAATAAATTTTTTTTTCATTTTAAAAAAATTAGATGAATGGTATTAGGGGAAAATATTTTGAAAATTGGGCAAGAACGTACTCGTGTCGACCGGCACTTTACTTCGAACCTGAATCCCAAGAAGAAATAAAAGAAATTCTTAAAATGGCCAACGAGAATAGAAAAGTTGTCAAAGTAGCCGGAATAGGACATTCACCATCTTCAATAGCATGCACCAATGACTATATGGTATCGCTTAAAAAAATGGATCATCTGTTAGAAGTACCTAGTTGATTTTGTATATTAAAAAAAAAACTAATATCAACAATTCAGATTGATGCGGACAAACTTAAGGTTAAAGTTCAAGGCGGAATGAGGGTAGATAAATTAAATGATATTTTATATGACAATAACATGGCACTGAGCGTGTAAAAATTTTATTTCTAATTTTTTCTTGAATTAAAATAAGCTTTTTAATGTAGACTTGGATCGATTTCAGATCAGACAATAGCCGGTGCCATTTGTGTTGGCTACCATGGAACAGGTACTCGATTCCCAATTTTAAATTCATATGTTACAGAAATAGAGCTGATGTTGGCATCTGGTGAGATCAGAACATATGCGGATTCTAGTAATGACTTCAAAGCTGTCTTGTGTTCTTTGGGATGTCTAGGCATCATTCTAAGTGTAACCATTCAATGTGAGCCAGCGTTTAAACTCGACCAGACTGAGTTTCCAGCCAAATTGGAAGATGTGTTGAGCTCTTTGGATGCATATACAAACAGCGCTGATCACTTTCGGATGCTTTGGTACCCGCACACCGACCATGTCTTGTGCTATGCGGCCTCTCGCACTGACAAGCCATTAAATCCGAGAAAATTCAGCTGGTTCAAAGACAGACTAATTGGTTTCTATTTACTTGAATTTTTGTTCTACATAGCTACATTTTTCACCTTCTTAATACCCTACATAAACTTATTCTACTTTAAAATTTTCTCGAATCGAAAGCAATTTGTAGACCGTAGCTACAATGTATTCAATTTTGATTGTTTGTTCAAACAGTATGCATTTGAATGTGCCATACCACTAAAGGAAACATCACACTATTTGCTCAAGCTAAAGACGTGGCTAGAGGATAACCCGAGTGTGCGGGTTCATTTTGGAGTCGAGATTAGATTCAGCAAGAAAGATGACATTTGGATTAGTCCTTGTAGTGAACAAGACTCGTGTTGGTTGAACATTTTGATGTTTAGGCCCTATGGTAAAGAATACACCAGAGAGAAATGGTGGCGAAAAAATGAAGAGCTAATGATTGAGTGCAATGGTAGACCCCATTGGGCTAAGACACATAATATGCGCAAGACAGACCTGGTCAAACTTTACCCGAAATTTGAACAATTCGATGCACTGAGAAAAAAGCTAGATCCAAATGAAATTTTTGTAAACGATTGTCTAAGACAAATATTTAGCAATTAGTTTTAGTTTTTTTGAATAAAATTTTAGACTAAATTAAATTTAAATTTTCAAAAAAATTTTTAAATTTTAGCTAAAAAATGAACAGTTTTATTTTTTTAACACTATTGCTCCAGCTGACCAAAACTAATGGTTAATTATATTTTATTTTTAAAATTTTTAATCAGACTTTTACTACTAATTTGCTACTTAAAGCGTTGTGGCCATTTAGTGCCAATCCGTATATCACCAATGTTTTCAAGAGTATGCATTTGTCTGGTTTAGGTGATGGAGTCAAGCCCCTCGGTTTCAGACAACGGTTGACTCAGGATGCCATGATGAAGCCGGGGTATGGGCGAAAATTGAACGGATTGCTTAGAAGCGGGCAGAGCTCCACTTTACCAAGCATTAGAGAACAAGATTTTGAAGAAGAATCTAAAAAGACTAGATCGCACCGGCGAAGAAAAACAACCACTGCAACCACTACAACCACTACTTCAACTACAACCACTACATCTACGACCACAACAACGACTTTGGCTGCAACTACCACTGTGACAAATAAAAAGATCTACAAAAAACCATTAGTTCGCTTTTACAAACCAAAGTATATAAGTTTGGCTGAAATGAGCACTGCCGAAAAGCACAAAAACAGTCTTTTGAACATGCTAAAATCAGTTGTTAGAAAAAATCGAGAAAGAAAGCCATCTAGGCCTAGATTTAGTGAGCCTAGAGGCCAAATGAGCTTTTTTAAAACACATAATTTGGCCAAAATAAAGACTACAAATTTAAATTATAGATTTCAGCATCCTTCTCAGTTGAATGCGAAAAAGTTTGGAACATTGGTCATAGTGAACAATAACAACAATAATAACAACTTAATTCAAGGCTTGGATCCCATAGAGCTTGAGCGATTTTTGCGCGCTCACCAAGACTTAACAATCTCCGAGCTACTCCATTCAAACATTACCGAACGACTTAGGGAGTTTTTTGAACTCGATGAAAGAGAAATAAATGAATACATACAATTGGAAAAAGCGACTGGACTATCCAAGAGACAACCGGTTTATAAACTAGTCGATTTACGTTCAAAAAAAAGCCATCAACCATTGAGATATACCTATTACCCAAGTATGTAGTCTTAGTTCACTGACTCTATTTATTTTGAATAATACAAAAATCGAGTTTTAAAGTCTTGATAAAAAAAATGTAAAAAAGATTATGTTTTTAGTCCATAATTTCCCTCATCGTTAATTTTAATAAAAAATTATTAATTTAAAAAATAAAGTATTTATTAGAGTAGTCATTAATTTCTATAAAAAAAAAACATAGCGTAAATTTACGTGAATTTAATTTTTTGCAGTAAAAAATGGTAAAAAAAAATCAGAAAATAATAGTATTTTTAATCAGACAGCTGCCATTACCTTAGAAAATATAAAAACTAAAAAAATTTAACTGGGCTCCTAAAAATTACCATTTTATTAACCATTTTTTAAAAAGTGTGATATTACGAAAATTTACGTAAGATTTAATACAAAAAAATATTTTCTTATTTTTAAATACTTAAAATTAAATTATTTTAGCCATTGACATATTGCAGTATGAGCACAACTTATTTTCTAAAATTTGAGTAATATTTATAGTATTTTTGTAGTTGCATTTGCGGTTTTTTTCTAAACTAGTTTAATTGTTTTTGAATGATAGACTGTGTGCACTCTGCAATGTGCATTTCGTTATTGTAAATTTTACCTTTAAATTTAATCAAGTATGAAATTAAATCAAAAAATGTACCTCTGCACTATTTAATTAAAAAAATAACAATTTATTTAATAATTAAAAATTGATTTGATCATTTTGAGCATCAAAAAAATGATCATATACTTAAAACTGTTTTAAGTATAAGTATAAAAAAATTAAATTTTGCACGTTTTTAAATTAAACTATTATGCTTGACTTGGTCAAATGCTTTCGAAATATCAATAAATAAGTTGAAAGCTTTTTTCATTTTATTAAATGATTAAACAACTTTTGAAATAAGAAATAATAGATTGTCTGCAGTTCTTCTCTGAAAAAAATTTTGTTAAATTTAAATCAATTCCTTAATATCAATTTATTTATCTTGATAGAAGCACACTGCTAGGATGATGGTTGGAATCCGATTCCTAGCAAAAAAATAAATGGCATTTATTTGTATATCTGTACCGAGCTTAAGCTCCTTCAGATTAAAAAAATTATTTATTTTATTTATTTATTTGTTTTCTGTACCGAGCTAGAGCTCCTTCAGAATAAGTTAAAAATAAAATAAAAAAACAAAATAAAAAAAAAAAATAAAAAAATTAAATTAAAATAAAATTAAAGTTAATAAAATTAGATAAAAAAAAAAAGAATCAAAATGGAGTAAATAAGCTAAAAAAATGAAAGTTGAAAAGACATAAATTGGAAAAGATTGTTACATGTGGCACATGTTTAAATAGTTCAAGTTTCAGGATAAAAAGAAGAAATAGAAGATGCAAATATTATATATCTCTATTTTGGAAATCTATATTTGACTGTGTACTAAAATAGCTAAAATTAAGTTAGCTAAATCAAAATAGCAATTTCAAAATAGCTAATTTTTTTTCCAGCCACTTCATGTAATTTAATTGTTAATTTAAAGATGATTGAATCAAAATAGCTAAAAAATAACTAAATTTAGATGAAAGAAAAAAATTGATTTTGAATAACTGTGCTAAAGAGAATATTGAGAAAACATTACACAATCTGAGTCTAATCGTGAAATATTAATTAATTAAGCGATAATTGAAATTATTTTTTTTTGCATTTTTGACTTAAAATTAATTAATAAAAATAAAAAAAAAGTTAATTTTGCTATTTTGAACTACGCTTTTTTTATTTAATTCTTGATTTCAATTAATCATAGCTATTTTGAATCTAGTTAATCTAATAAAGCTATTACAAAACGATTTTTTTTATTTTTTAGCTAATTTGATTAAACCATTTTAATTGATGCTATTTTAATCTACCCCCAGTTTATTTAGGAGTGAAAAATTTTGGATAAAAATACAGCTGCATTTAGCATTTATTATTTCTAGTGAAAATATCGAAGATAAATCCTATCGAGACGTATCATTAGGTTAGTTTGTTTTTGAACTGATTTGTTTTGGTAATTAAGCATCTTGAAATTTTGCTTTGTGAAGTTAATATGTTCATAAATTAAGACATTATCTGCAACAACAAAAAAATAGTGAAATTGATGGAATATTTTTATTTGAAATTCAAAATAGACAAGTCCAATTTATGAATTTTTTCAAAAAAGAGAGATGTCTAGTTTTGTTTAAAAAATTACAAAAAATTTTTCAGTTTATTCACTTTAGTATTTAAGTCAAAAATAATGGGAAATTAAAATAGATTTTAAATTTAAATACATTTTTAAAGATGCTAATGGCGGTGTGATAGTTATCAACAATTCAAACAACAATAACAACGATTTTACCATTAGAAAAATACTGAGTGGCGAAGGCATCAATGTTAACAATAACAATGAAGGAGTTGCGCTTAATTTGCCACCGGAAGATATAGGTAATTTTAGATTGGCATAAATTATGGATAAGTTTGCTTATTTTTAATTTAAAAGAACGATTGCTCAGAAACGCAATTATTGTTAATAATGATAATAACAATAACAATGCAAATTGAAGATTGATTTGAAGTTTTAGTTTTTTGTTGCTGGATTTTATTCTATGTTATTTTAAAAATAAATTTTATTTTGTAATTTTTTATTTCTATTTCTAATCCCCTGAGTATCGATTTCCTTCTCAATCATAAAATTCTCGATTAATTTTCTATGAGTTTTAAAAAATATTAGCTTGATTAGCTCATAAATAAAAGCTCAAATCTTCCATGTATTTAAATCATAAATTATTTTGCTTTTGGAAATGATTGCGTGAATATGAAGAAAATAGTTATTATTTTTTTTCTGGCATTGGTTGTTTGGGCTCATGAGGAGCTTGATCAAGAGTCTAGTCTTGATCTAATTGTTAACAAAACACCGGTATCGAGCAGTGAAGATCTTTCTCGACTTCGAAAAACTCTGCTAAATTTTTACGACCGAAAATCGAGGCCTTTAAAAAACTCGTCTCAACCCATTCAAGTCAAAATTGGCATCAGTGTATCACAGATCAATAAACTCGATGAAGTTTATCAGGTGATTTTTTTACCTAATTTTCCTACATTAAAATTTATTTCAAAATGAAAAAAATATGACTGAAATCGATTTTTAAAAAATTTAATTTTTTGTAGTAATAATTAATAGTAATAAAAATTAATAGCGTCTTAAGTTTGCTTAAACTTTAATAAAATAATATCTAAAATGTTGGTTATTTAAAATTATAGAAGCTGAACTAATTTGTAAAAATTTAGTTTAAAATGAATACAGTTTTTCACATAATTTTGTTTATGAAAAAGAAAATCTGAAAGGCTTGGGTGAGTGGAATATGGCAATGAGAAGATCATTTAAATTTGATTAAGCTCGATTAACATTCTTGTGAAAGAATACAAAATTGTAAAAATGTACACTTTGATGTTCTGCATTTTGTATTACAACTTTTTAGGTAAATTCTTGTAAATTTACAAAAGTAAAAAAACATAAATTTACCATTCATTACGTAAATTTCTGCAAAATTAAACTTTTCCAAAATATTGAAAAAAGGCATTTTTTGGCATTTTGAAGATTTTTCTAAAATTGATCAAAAAAAATTACCAAAATTTACGTAAATTTTAGTAAAATTCAATTTTATCAGAGTTTTAGAATTTTATCAATTTTACTATGGTAAAGAAGTAAAATTTGAGATATATTTTTTTGTAAGAAAAACTTAAAAAAATAGTTTTTCTTTTTTTAAAAGAAAAAAAATAAGGATTTTTCACGTAGTTTTATTTTCTGTTGATAATGAACATCCTCCTTCTTTTTAATTCAGAATTTCACATCTTTTTTTTTTATAGAATTTGGCTTTCATTTTTATTTTTAGTACTTTACGAAACTTTTATCTGGATCGTACATAAATTTTGTATTAATAATAATAATAATAATAATAAGCTACAGCAGGAGAACTGCGGAGCGAGACTAGATGTAATTAATGTAATTAATAGAAATTAGTGTATTATCTCAAGGCAAAGGGATATCATTGATGGGAATCACAGGTTTTGCAAATTGTTTATTAATGACTCTGTTTAATTCAATATAAAGGAACAGAACGAAATTAAGCGTAAATTAAAATACTTGAAAACATCGAAAAAAATTCGATAAAAATATTTATTATTTTTAAATAATTTATAAATTAATCAAAAGTCAAAACTTTCTCAACTAGAAGAAAAAAATAAATACGATTTATATACAAAATTATTAAATAATTTCTCATTTTTTTTTTATCAAAATCTGGCTGTTTCGCAAACAAAAAATCAAGTATTTTTTTTGAAAATCTACTTTTCTATTAAAAAATTTACCAAATAATTTCTCTATATTTTAAATTCATTATACCTTTGGATTAAAAATTAGTTGCTATTTTAAAAAATTTCATATTCATATTTTTTAGTTAATAATTAAATTAATATTTATATTAAACTATTATATTAAATAGCAAAAATACTTATTTTATATCCCGTCTCTTATTTTCTTTAAAATTTTTTTTAAAGTCTATCCATGATCAAATATTAGTATTTTATTAAAATTTTAAACTTCAATTTTTTATATGTAAGACTAATGCTTTTATGAGGCATTGAATGACCAATTTTAAAATTATCAAAACTTGTTTTTTGGTTCTTAAAAAAATAATCTCACATAAACATATTCTTTAGTAATTTTAAATATTTTCTTTCTCATTCTGCAAGTTCTATTAATAAATTTGAGTTTTAATAATAATTCAATTTGGTTGCTCGAGATAATTATAAAAATGGTCTTTTAATTATTGACCATAAAAAAATATTTAAGTTTTATTTGATATAGAACACCAAATCATAAACTGTAGTCAGTCAAATTGGGGTTGTGAAGTTCGTTTCAATTCGATCTTTTCAATTCAGAAAAACTTGAATAGCTTTTTTACTAAAAAAGATAATTCAGTTCTGTAAAATGCTTAATTATAAGCAAACTTGCTTAATCCAGTAAAATAAGTCTGCAAAATACTCTGCAATTTTCTGCAATTTGCACACCATTAAAAATTATTCTAATCAAGGGTGTGCAATTACATTGCAGAGTTTTTGCAGACATATATTTTTGGATTGAGCAAAGTTCCTTAACCACTAAGCATTTTATAGAAGTAAACTATCTATTTTTGTAAAAAAGTTATTCAAGTTTTTCTGGATTGAAACGATCGAATTGAAATGAACTTCACAACCCCAGTCAAATTCGAGTCTTTTATGACCTTCGTCAGATTCTATCAATCTTAGTGATTTTTGCTTTAAATTAAAGTTTGTAAATATCTTTACAATTATTTGAAAATATTTTTAAAACGGTTTATGATTTGGGTTTCTTTATTTGGGTTACTTTGCAAATTAAACTCGCGATTTAGCCCAAATATCAAAAAAAAAAAAATTTAACCATCAAAATATAATATTTATTTATAAAATAGTTCTTATTTAAAATTTTAAGCGATTTATTAAAAGTGGACTTTTATACCTAATTATAATTTTTTCGAGATATTTGAGTTTTTTTTTTTTTTTTGAATTGTATATAAATCGTATTTTCTTTTTACTCTATTTATAAAATTTTTTAATTTTCTCTAAATTTTACTATATTGCCTAAGAGGCTTGAATTAAAAAATAATAATAATAATAGTAAATTTTGAGATTACATAAATTAATAGAATATCGATACGTAAAATTGTAAAAAAACATGAAAAATAATGGATTGTCTAAATTTACTAAGTGAATTTGTAAAATTTCTTTTGTGTGCGGAATTCTTTAGAATTTTAAATTTAATCTCGTATTTTAATAGATAATTTATGGGTAAATTTTTTAGAGCAGTTTTGCCTAAATTAAGCCTAAAAATGAAAATAAATTAAAAAAAATTAAAACCCATTTTTTTGAATATTTTCGATGGAAAAACCATTCTCCCATCACAGGCATCAAATTTACCCGATTAAAGCAGTATTTTGAATTGATACCCCTCTTGGCCTAAGTTTAATAAACATTCCACTTGAAGAATGGTCAAAACTCGAAACAGCCAGGCAATTATTTGATGTCTTCGAGTATCCTTAGCTAAAACGAATTAGGGGATGAAAATTGGGAACATGACGGTCCTGATGACGTTTTGATCCCATGGAGTCCAATAACAGAGCCGTCAGAGCCAGAACCAGAATTAGAGATCGACAGTGCCGCTAAAATTTTTAACAAAATTAATGAGTCGAGTCATAGACATTGATTACCGATTTAAATTGTATCAACTAGAATGTGAAGCGGGCGTTTTTACTGAAATTTTCGCCAGGAATTGTTCAATAAATAAAGACTTTATTTTTTTTTTAAATTTTATTTTATTTTACTTTAAAAATTCACTTAAAAATTACTAGAATTTTTCCAGTTAATTAGGAGAATAAATTAAAATTCAGTTGATTTTCAGATTTTTTTTTATTTATTTTTTACAAATTTACTTATTAGAGCTTAACTCTATAGATTTCCATGTTTTTCAATTTTCCGATAACATTTAAAAATAAGAAATGAAAAAACAAAAAAAAATTCTAGTTTGAAATTGTGGTCCTCATTTCCTAAGCGTATTTGTTCACACCATTAACCTTTTTTATTAGGTAATGACAAGCACACTGCAATTAAGTTTACGGTGGCGAGATGAATTCATGAAATGGAACTCAAGCGTTTACTCGAATACATTGTCATTCAAATCCACAGAGATATGGGCGCCCGACATAATCGTGTCAAACAATGTAAACAACTTCAAATTTGACTCGGAAAAAACCGTCCGCTACACCCAATCCAGCAATAATATTTACGATTTTTCCGAGCGTAACAAATACTTCATTCTAGTCGACCCGAATGGCGATTGCAGATGGGTATTTCCTCTCAAAGTACTGACCATATGCGAGCTGAATCAAGACAATTTTCCATTCGATGTGCAGCAATGCCACATTGACTTCAGATCGTCAGCATTTATGAACGATCTACTAACTCTGGAAACATTCGGCACTGGTGTTCACTTGCAGCTGATAAATGAGGCCGAGTTCGACCTAATCAATGCTAGTGCTTCCAATTTTGACCAAAAGTATTCATTCAGCATTCAGATAGAAAAAGAAATGAGCGTGGTCCGCCTAAGTTTGCTGATGAGGCGAAAAATCCTTTACTACATGAACAAATTAGTCATGCCTTATTTCTTTTTTTACATTGTGGCACTCTTGACTTACATTGTCCCGGTCGAGAGCGGCGAAAAGAAAAGCTACTCGACAAGTATTCTCATCAGCGGAATGATGTACCTAAAGGACATTAGTGATCTAATACCAAAAACAAGCCAAATGCCAATGCTAAGTATTTATTTTGATCTAAATTTGGTCTTCATATCAATTTGCATCATGTTGACCACCATTATTTACTTGGTCTATTACAACTACAAGACCAAGACGCCAATATCCGGCTGTTTGAAAGTGATAGTTCAGCAAAGTCGGTATGTGAACGATGAAAAAAAGCTGTTCAAGACTAATTTGAGCAATTTTGAAATGGAAAATATAAGAAAAAGGTTGTTGGATTTGAATAAAAATTTGTTTATTTTAAACCAGTTTGTGGACGAGAGTGGCAAAAATGAAGAGTGTGTAGAGGCTTTAATCGGCAATGAGGTGTTGAGCTTGCTCAAAACTCTTAAAATGTACATAGTCCGCAAAAATGATCTTAAAATGAGCATCAGGAAAAATTGTTTTACCAGAGAAAATGTTGATAACTCAAAATATTTGAATACATTGGAAAATTTAAAATTCAATTTGATCAAGTCTGGCTTATCGAATGCAAAAGTGAGAACAAATGAATGCATTGATTTAAATCAAAGACTTGATGACTTTTCAAATGGATTGATGGAAACAAAAAAGGCTAAATATTATCTTGAAAATTTGGAAATTTTTAAAATATCTATCAAAAATTATATTAATTCAATCCAAAAGGCTAAAGATATTCACAATTTTACTCGTTACTTGCAAAATCAAATGAATAATGATCAAATATTGGTTCATCAATGGAAATATTTGGCAATGCTTATTGACCGGTTTTTTTTTATTTTTTTTGCAGTTGTTACTCCCATTTCTTTAATTTCTATGTATTTTAAAACAGTTGACAATTAGTATGCATCTATTTTAACAAAAAAAATTTTAATAAATTTTAATCAAAATTCATAAAATAATCTGATCTTGACTCCATCGAAAAAATATTAAAATTAAAAATTTTGGATTTATTTTATTAAAACATTCAACTCAAATTTTGATTAATAAGTTTTAAAAAATCCAAATGTGGAAAAATTTGGCTAATTTTCCAACATTTAAAATAGTTTTTGAAGGAAAAAGGCTTTAATTTGAATAATTGCTTCAAAGAATCCATCTCTTTTATACGATCGATTTTAAGGGGAATATTTAACTTTGAATGCTGACCGTAGGAAAAATTAAACACTTGATAATTAAAAAATGTCTATTGCAATATGCTGATCATTACATTATGTGATATATTATTTTTTAAACTATTTGTATTTAAAAAATTCAATAATTTAAATCTGCATTAAAAAAATAAAATAAATGAACAAAAATTAATCCATTTTTCTAATATTTTCATATTTTGGAAAGCTTTATCATTAGAATATAAAAAAAAATAATCGATTTTGATAAATCGCCTAACTTTAATATCGACTAGAATTTTTTAGTCGATTCCAAAGTTATTTAAATTTTTTGGATACAATGCTCAGGTTACATGTTTTTTTAATTTTCAGATAAAAAAATAAAGCTAATTTTATATTTTGATAAAATAAAAGTTTAAAAATCTGTACCGAGCCAATGGTCCTTCAGAACAAAAATATATAAAAAAATGTAATATAAAGTTAAATAAGATAAAATGAAATAAAAGAAAATTAAAAACGGTAAGTTGAAATAGTTAGAGTTCAGACTCTTTTAAATACCTGAATGATTGAAAATTGATGATATTTTTATTTTGCATTAATTTATTTATTTATTTATTTCACTGAACGCCTTGAAGGCGATGTAAAGTTATAAGATTAAAAAAAAAAAAAAATTAGATAGTTTTAATTGCATTAATAATTTAATAAATCAAATTTTCAAAAAAAATTATTAAATTGTTAATTAATTTTTCACGACCAGTAATTAATTTACCTAGCCGTCAGGTTAATAGTCGAATTCAAATTTAAGTGGCGGTACAGAGGATGTATCAGTTGCTACAACCAACTTTACTCAGCCTGACGCTTCTGAGCTTAGACGCTTTTTTAATTTTGTTTTTGTACCAAAATTCACAATGCTTAAAAATTATTTAAATAAATTCAAAAACGAATTTAATATCTAAATTTAAACTCTTTAAATTAAAACGATATTTTAAATTGATCATCAACTTCAAGATGCCTTTTTCGTATTGATTTTTAAGTTTTGATTTACCTAAATTCCAAAGAATCTCTAATTTTGTCTTAAGATTACAATAAATACGAAATGGTGAAAAAAAATAGAAAATCCAAGTTTAAAACATTCTAAAATCTTAAAAAAAAATGATTTAAATTGTTCAAAAATTTTTTATTAATTACCGAGAATATTTTGAGTTTTGAATTCGATTTTTTTTTCAGTTATTGAAAAGAACATTTATTTGAAAAAGTTGAATAATTTGAATAAAATGTAACTCTTAATTTATTATTAATAACTCACTGTAATTAATTGTGATACAAAGTTGATATTTAATGCACACATTAAAAAAATATTTTGATTTGCTTTAAAAAAATCTACTTTTATTAATTTAATAAGTTTGGAGTTTAAAAAAATTTTAAAAGTTATTCTTGTAGTTTTTACATTTGTACCATTGAGCCAGTTTATCCGATGTCCTCGTTAAACGTATTGCAGCAGCTATTTATTCTCCTTTTTAACTAAAATGCTCATGATTAATTTAACTAACTTTCCTGTGGTATTGTCAAAAATGTCGCTATATCGCATCTTCCGCCGCTTTTATAAAGCGAACGCTATGGAACTGTTGATCTAACCAGAGTTTTTAAAAAGTCACAAGTCTCAAGTAAAGTCCAAGTCCAGGCTTTAAAATTTTGAATATTGTGAAGACATTAATGCTAAAATTGCAAGAAAATTCTGATATTTAGAAAATCTATTGCATTAGACAACCCAAGAGTTTAAATATTTTTTGATATGAAGCCTGATCTAGCAAATTTTTAAAAAAGTCCGGACTTGGACTTTGAAAAAAAAATTTAAACAAGTCTGAATCTAACCAGTATCCGGAACCATCCTAAGACTTTTATTTTCTCCAGGTACCAATTGTCACACGACAGGTAGCCACTGAACGCACTATAAACATTACTGCCTCCACTGGAAAGTAGATTAACTTAAGCATGAGCGTTTAATGTGCATTAATAGCTATTCCAATACGTCTTTCGAAGAGATCGGATAGACAGACCCAAGAGTACTAATGTAAACATCACAAAACTCGATAGCAGTAATTTTTAAAAGATATTTTTATTTTTGAAGAGAATTTTTTTATCAAAATAAAAAGCATGAAAAAATTTAAACAAAAATAGCTGTTGGCACCCGATGTCACTTGTCTGATTAATTTCCATTAAAAGACCTTGTTGAAAAAATAAAATAGTTGAAAATAAAAATTTTTATTCAAAATAAAAGAGAAAAATACTCCTGAACAAAAAATAGAAGAGTCTCGTTATAAAAAATTGTTACAAGTCGTTTTCAGTTAACGAATGGAAGTTGGCTCCGAGGCTCGCAGCAATCAAACAAAATAATTATTTTAAATATCAAATTTTATTTCTATGTGAACGACGCAATTGATTCTTAATAATATAATAATATTAAAAAAAAATATTCTTTTTGTATAAATTACAATCAATTTTTATTTATAAAGAAGCGTTTTGTGTTTTAATCTTTTTTAAATAACAAGTTTCTTTGATTTGTGAAAATTTTTTTTAAATATTAAAGAATAATTTCAATAGAGAAGAAAACAGTTCAAAAAAAGATACAGATAATAATTTGTTTGTTTAATTTTGTTTCAGTAAAATTCTATAATCAATTGAAGAAATAAAAATGTATAAAATTTTTTAATTTTTCCTTTTCAATAAAATAAAGCTGCTCATTTTTGTCGGGCATTTCTTTCTTTTTTGGAACGTCGGCGGAAAAAACAGCAACACCTTTTTAGAATAGAACTTTAAATCTCGTGATAAAGCGCCTAGAACAAATGGGCCTCGAGAGCCCACCACTTACTTGGTATCGCTGACTACTTCGACATTGGGTGGCGATATTGGCGTGTTGTCATTTGCATGGTGTTCATCATCTTGGGAACTCATGACCTTAAATTAGCAAAATTATTACTTTCATTTGTCTCAGATTAATCTCGATTGCAAATGCAAACAGTGACAGCTAGAAGGCAGTAAGACACCCGCTTTAATCATCTCGGACCTAATTTGGTGTGGCAAATTGGACCCGAGCTAGTTAGACATGATAGTTCAAAATTGGTTAGTCAAAGGTGCAAAATTAATTTTAAAAAGACAAAGCTAGTTTTCAAACAGAAATGCGACTTACTGATTGTTCGAGTCGTTTAAAGTTTATTACTGTTTTATCGTTTTCTTTCGGCGTTGTGCCGCCGATTCTATATTTCTACAAATTAGTTAAATTTTATTCTTGAAACTTCTGACCTCTGGTCAAAATGCTTCTCTACCCCAGTTTTTTTTATTCTATTAGATTAGTTGTAATTTTTAAAAAGAAAAAAGAAAATTTTTTTCCCATAGTTTTTTTTTTTTCCAAAAAACACTATTTACTGACTTTTTGTGTGAATCGGTTCTTTGTCGATTTATAGAATTTTTTTTTGAAAATTTTAAAAACAAAGAGAATTTAAACATTAAAATTTATTAAAAATAAAAAAAAAAATCACTTGAATTTTTTTTGAGACTTGATTTTTGATTTTTCAAAATTAGCTTTAGAATTTTGAATTTTTTTTTAAATGAAAAAAAAGCTTTGATCTAAATTTTGACTTACAGAAGCTTAAAAAATAATTATTCTCAGAATATCACAAGTTATCTTGTTGTTAAATTAAGGCTGGACATGAATTCGAACGGGACAAAAAAGAAATTCAAAAAGATTCACTTATTAGGAATTTTGTTGTTATTTATTTATCGATGTTATTTATTTATTTTTAGAAATAAAGTTGGGAGATAGTCAATCAGGTTGGAATGAAGCTTAGCCCTTGCTTTTGGTCAAGTGTTAAAGAGGTTTTGATTTTAGCTTGTTGAAGTAAAAATTGAAGAGTAAATGAAAAAATACAAGAAAAAAGAAAAGAATTCTATGAATCAATTTCTAAATATCATTTCTATAAAAAGTATTTTTAAACATAATTAGAAAGATTTCTTTAAATAAATTTTCTGTAAATCGATCCAGATACCATGGTTCATGAAATGATAAATAAAATTTTTTTTTGAAAATTAATCGAATGAATTTTATTTGGGTGATATTTAATTATTTCAATAAAATTGTAAAAAAAATTTAATATCGAGATATTATAAACTTTTAACTAAATTTCAAAGAATTTTTTCAATTTAAAACAAATAAAAGCTCTTAATATCTAAAAGGTGAAATCTTGTTTTTTTTTATTACTCAACACACATTCTTTCATGTTCAAAATAATAAAGAACAATCTAAGCATTTTTTGAAATAACACAACATAACATACGATAGCGTATGATAAATCAAGACATTTGCATTTGTTTTATACTTATAATATCTTTAAATTCGAATTTGTTTTTTCGAGGTAGTGCAAAGTTCGGAGCAAAATTTTAGCTAACTTTTTATTAATTGTATTTTGAAATTTAATAAATGTAGCATTAATACTTGGCACTGTTTGCTTCCTGGCTGGATAAAATTTGTTAAATCTTGAGACAAACATTTTATCTGCAACAAAATTGAAAAATTAACATTAAAATTAAATTTGAATAAATTTGTCTCAAGATTTAGCATGAAGTAAACCAAGAGTGCATTAATGCCACAGTTGGAAAATTTAACACTCAACAAAAAGTAAAAATTTTGCTCCAGTCTTCACATTAACCCGAAAAAACAGATAGTTCAAGGATTTTAAAGTTTTTTATTTAAAAAAAAAAACATTTTAAAATTTTTGTAGCTGAAAATTTCAAATTTGTCTCAACATATAAAATTTTTTTCAATTTTATTGAAATAATTGAATATCAATGATAATGGGAACAATGGAAAAAATAGAAGACCAAGTTTATTCCAGAATCATTAGCTAAAATTTAAAAATTTATTTTGATTTATAAATTTGCTAAATTGACCCTAATTCTCTTAATTTGTACAAACACAATATTTTTCTCTTTAAGACTATTATCTTTTGTCCAAATCATTTAACATAATTTTTCTTATATAGTTAAAAAATTTAATTTTATAAAAATTCGTGTTCACATTATAGGTTAAAAAACAGGACATAAAAAAATTCAATTCTGGTTTTGATACTTGAAATTTTCAGAATGTCAATTCCTGATTTCTTTTTTAATCTTAGAAATTAAAATTTGGCAACTTGAAGTTTTGTACGATTCCAATTCTTTCCGAAACAGGTGATCTAAGAAAGATGAACGAGGTTTCATTTTAATCAAATTTGTACAAATGCCATTTATTAAAGTTTTTTCTGAATATTAATCTTTTTTTGAAGAATCTAATAAATTTTCTAACATTAAAAACCAAAAAAGAAAAGTCTAAATATGTTGCAATAAAAAATGTTCTGAATAGTAAAAATTTTACTTTTCGAAATTAGTTTTTATATCAGATCTATTGATGATAAATTGATGATTTAATAACAAGCGCATTTATCATTTTGTTTTAACTTGTTCTGGTTTAATGGACTCATCTTGGCTTAAGTTGTTTGGGATTTCGATAAAAGACATTTTGAGAATAGTGAATATTGTCTAGCTCAAAAATTTCCTTTTTGTATAACACCAATAAACTCATCTTGTCGGAATCAGCTTTAATTAATCTTGTCGGAAGGTCTTTAATTAATTATTGAAAAAAAGTTTTTTTGGATATATATTTGTTTGAATTAAATCAATTTTGGTGTCAAAGAGATAAAACAGTTACTATCTTAATCATATTTGACATTATTTAATTTAATTGTACTAACAAAAAATAATTGACACTAACTGTTCTAGAAAATATTATTTTTGTTTTTTAAAAATATTATACGCGTTATTATAAATAGCAACAAAAACATTAGTTTTGATATGAATTAAAAAAAAATCCATCGGTGAACTGATTGTCCTCCAAAGTTTGATTTGCTACTCTGCCTCCTGGATCGAAGAAAAAAAATAAATAAAAGAAATTTTGAATAATATTTAACCAAACTAGTTTAATTAACATTTTTTACAATAATTATTTAGTATGATTTCAAATATTTGTCTTTAATCTCTTTAAAACTGTTTATCTCATTTATTCTTTTTTAATATTTTTTAACATCGCCTTAAAGGCGTTCACTGAAATAAATAATAAATTTTTTTATACCAATATTTAGAATATCTTTTTTTATTTTACTTAATTTTATCATAAAGATAATGATTAAATTCAAGTCTCATAAACTAACTCAACTACTCTCGGGTAGGTTCTTCTTTTGCGTCTAAATAAGGCTTCAAATAAATAAAATAGAATTATTTTTATTCCGTAATAGGCCAGAAAATTCGAAATTTTCTGCTTTACGACTAAATTTTATTATGCAGTTTTTGATATTGTAATAAACCAGAATACATCTGGTTGGGAAATAGGCATATAAAAGGCAGATTATTTCAACATTTCTGAAGGAGCATTAGTTCGGTACAAATTCACAAATAAATAAACAAATAATATTTTTAAAAAAATTTCCGAAATAAATTGAATTTTAAAATCAATTTTTTATAGTAAAATGATAGAACAAATAATATATGTTAGGAAAAACAGTGCACTTTTACTTTTGGATTTTTACTTTTCTCTGGTAAAAAATTCAGTTTTAAAATTTTCAAAATTTAAACTCATTCTTTTTTAGTTTGATTTTTTATTGAAACAGACAGTTCTTAATTTTGTTCACTTAGTACTAAAATATCAAAATAGTACAAAACTTCAATTTTCCTTTAAATTTTTCAATTTTAAAAACATTAATTTGCATCTAACCCAAGTAAGAAAAAAAATTTTCCTAAAAAAAAAAATTAATTTTTTCCTGTTATTTAAAAAAACAGCGCAAAAAAATGAACGGGCCAGAGAAGACTTTGCCGGATAAGGTTAATAGGTCTAAGACATGCTTTCACAAGAAAAGCTCTTTCGTTTTTTTTAAAACAAAAAATCACAATAAAACAACAAAAAGTTAAAAAAAACAAAAAACAAAGACTAGTACTTACTTTTTCCCTATTGTTGTTATAATTGTTATTTTTGGTATTATTTAGCTGGTTGTTATCTGTGGTCGTGTTCATCGGTTCTTTGGTATTGTTGGTGGTGGCGTTGGCAGTGGTGGTGCCGGTTTGGTTGGACGACGAGTTGATGTGCTTGCCGAACCAGTCGAATTGCCAGTCGCAGTCCCATCCGCGCGCCTTCATCAAGTCCTGGAACATGCGCCGGTACTTTTCGTAGTCGGGCTTGTCAAAAAAGTCGAGTCCGCGCACATACTTCAAGTATTTGGCGAACTCTTCCGGGTAGCCTTGACACAAGACCTCGATGGGCGTCGAACGCTTCGTGTCGCCAATCTTCTGGTATCGTTCCTTGAGCGTGTCGGCCTTGAGGCCCTGCCACGGCAGCGAGCCGCGCAAAAAATACATGAACATGTGGCCCAGCGCTTCCAGGTCGTCGCGTCTGCTCTGCTCCTTGCCCAAATGGGTGTTTATGCTCATGTAGCGGGCCGTGCCTGTCAAGCTCTTGTGTTCACGGTACGGTATGTGCTTGTTGGTCTCCGGGTCTATGTAGGCCTTGGCCAGGCCGAAGTCTATGATGTGAATTATGTGCTGGCGACGCGTAGAGTTTCGCCCTATCAGGAAATTTTCCGGCTTGACATCGCGGTAGATTAGATTTTTCGAATGTACATATTCCATGCGAGTTATGAGCTGGATGGCTATCATTAGGACAGTTTTGAGCGAGAACTTGCGGTCGCACAGGTCGAACAGGTCCTCGAGACTGGGCCCGAGCAGCTCGAGCACCAGTGCGTTGTATCTAGAACACGGGCCAAAATAAAACACTTGTGGAACGCCTTCGACGTCTAGGAAAAAAGGGAGAATTTTTTTTAAGATTTTCTAAATTTTATTTTAATTGAAAAAAAAAGAAAAAAAAATAGAAAAAAAAAAAATTTTTTAATTACTTGGGGAAGCTATTTGTTTGTAGAATCGGTACTCGAGATGCAACTGAGGGGCGCGTGTCTTCATGGGCTCTAGTTTGATGGCAACGTGTTCGTTAGTGTACAAATTTTTGCCAAGACGCAGCTCGCCAAAATTGCCGCAGCCGATTTTCTTGCCGACGCGGTAATTAGGCCCGACCATGAGCTGCACACTGCTGGCGGTGCTAGCCGGCCGCTGATGATGCGACTGGCTCTGACTGGTCGGATTCGAGTTCTGGTTCAGATTGTTTGTGCTACTGCCCGCTTGCAGGATGTTTATGTTGGACTGAGCGGCAGTGACCGTCTGGGCCGGCTGCGAGCTCGTGTTCAAGCCGTTCTGGCCCTGGTTTATGTCGTGCACACTAGTCGACACGCCGATCCCGCCTGATACCAAATTAGTCGAACCGCTAGTCGCCATTTTGCTCCTCAATCAATCGCTTTATTTAAATGACTAAATTTACTGTTTATAGATAATAACAAAATATATCTGTGTCTGTGTGTGTTGAGTATATGATTGTGTGTGTGTGTGTGTGTGCTGTGTTCGAATTTGATCAAAGTAACAAAGTCATTTTAGGTTGTTTTAGAACGGCGGATATATCATAATCTAAAAAAGCGCTAGATGCTTATAGGGTCCGTCCAAAAGAAAAACACTGATCAACAACAACAATAATAAAAATAAAACTAAAATAAAATAAAACTAACCTTATTTTTTATTAAAATTAATTAAAATAAAAAATATATTATTAAATTGTATTAATAATCTAGTTCAACAGTTCAGCACTAGTTCTTTTTTATTTTTTTTGATATAGCTAAAACGAGTTGATTGCTTGCTTGTTTGCTTTTAGATTAATAATCATAATTATGAATGATTGCTATGTGTACGCTCAATTGTATGCTAGCTATTTTAAAAATGGTTAATATTTTTTTCTCGCATAAATTATAATTATTATTCAAAGTTAATTGCAAATTAGCATTTTTTCGAGAAATCTGCTTCACTTTTTTTTCTACGTGTAGAAAATACTTTCTCTAAGCATGTGTCTTGTCTATGTGCTCCAAGTGTGCTAATGTTCTGTTAAGTTAGTTTTGCAACTTGTCGTTTTCTAATTATTTGACCTCTTAGTCTAATTTGAACTTGCAACACACTTGATTTTTAATAACTTATTTGCACAAGCACCAACTATAGTTATTTATTTATTCGTTTTTCTGTACCGAGCTAATGCTCCTTCAGATAAAAAAAAAATAAAAAAAAATAAAGAGCTTATTGTAAATAGACAAGTCAAATTCTTAACAAGACTGGTAGAATTTTAACTTACAATATCAATAAACCATGAGCTAATAGCACATGATTCCCAATCAAACAAACTTATCAAAAGCCTTCTATTCGAAATAAAGGTGATTACGAATAGACAAACAATTTATGAGATGATAAAATATGGAAATGAAGTTGGAAGAATTTTAGATTGCCGAAAAGATGATGAAGTCACAAATACAATAAGGTTGAATCAGTTGTTCCACATCGAGTGCTAATCAATAGCTAACAAAAAAAGAAAAAAATTTGTTTATTATCATTTTTATTATTTCAATTGTACAATTGTATATATATTAGTTATTTTATTAAGGGTCCAGGATTGACGCTCCAACTTCCAAAATCGCCCTAGCTGCCGCTTTTTGATTTAAATAATCAAATAAATAAAGCTAAAAATAAGGTGGAATAAAAAAAAATTTAAATTTTTAAATGAAAAAAGACAAAAATAAATTCTTAGTTAAATAAATATACTACTAAAATATAACACTTGGGGATATTTAATAGGTCAAGCCGACGGCCTCAAAAAAGTGATGTATCACAAATAAAATTAAACTGAATAAAAGGATAGAGAACGCTTCAATACAGGGTCAAATTAACAAATATCCTAAAGAACTGTAACCATGGCTTGTCAAGTGGAAAATGAAGGTTTCAGTCGAGAAGTCATCTAATACAATATTCACAAAAAACAAGTTACTCAACTCTTAAGTTAAACATTAAACTATATGCCTCTTTTATTGTATGATAAAGTCAAATTTAAACTAAAAACCAACCCAAGGCTTGACATGTCTCTACTCTTTATTTAATCTTTGATTAACTGCTTCATTATGATTCTTTAAATGTAGCTAACATTTAAACCACTTTATTTTTGTTATAACTTTGGATTCCAATTAAAAATTTACACTCAAACTACTTGTTTTTATTTAGTATCCAAAATTTCAGTTAAAGCCTTGCTAGGCTCTTTACAATTGCAACAGAACTAGCTAAAATTTGGTCCCTTGGTGGATGAGTTAAAAGAGCGCTGTAACTCAAGACTTAAATTAATTAAATGTCTCTCAATTAAAGACTAATGTGGGGCCTACAACTCAAAAATCTTTAATAGAATTAGTTTTGGCCTATTCTTTTCCGTGTTTGAATTTCATATTTAGAAATTAAAATTTAACACACTTTTCAACATTATTATGAGTGAGAGATATGTTAGGACACAACTGAGTCATTGTGATCCATTGATGGTCAGAGTGGTAGTAAAATTGGTGCAGAGCTCCATTTTGTAAATGCTACCTTGCTATTTTTTCTTTCTTTGATGAAGCGCTCACTATTTATGCATGGAGCATGCTTATTTTAATTTATTTTACTTATTTTTTTTTCATTTTTCTAATTCATTTTATTTTGAAATTTTTTTTCATTTTTATTTTTTAATCTGAAAGAACTTTAGCTCGGCACAGTTAAATAAATAAATAAATTAGAATTCTTAACAATTAGTCTAGAACAATTAAATCAATACAATAGACAAGAATTTACAGATCTTTCGTTAGAAAGTAATCCAAATCGACCTGCTTTGGGCTCGATGGAATCATAACCCGTACTCTCAGTGGCAATAAGCTGTTGTTTTACACATCATCAAAACCACCTTCTTTCTAAAAAATTAAAGGCCATTGTCTTCAAATGCACGAATGTGAGCTTGCACGACTTATAGAATGGGCAAACAAAAGTTAGGAAGTCAAGGTACAAGACCAATATCCTACTTTGGCCAAATTTCAAACTGCGTTTTACAAAATGGCTTTATAAAATCTGGACAAGGAGTTAACTAATTAAGAGCATACACATCTGCTCCAATGCATCTAGTTAAAAGGAAAACCGCCCAAGGCTGCTTACAAACATTTGAGCAGATTAAGTTCACAGGTGGATCGTGTAAAATTTAGGAACATTTAAACTTCATTAAAGAAAAGAATTTAAAAATTGAATGTCTTATAGAATAAAGTGGTATTAATTCCAAAGGCCAAACGAACTAATCTAAAAAATTTTAGAAAAAATGGCAAACTTTCTACAGATTCGAAAAGAGCTGTTTCAAAGAATCATGAAATGTTGATAGATCAAATTTCTTACTTGGTTTCAAAACCAAAAAAAGCTAAAATGAAGATCTTAAATGACGGCGTTGTACACAAATACGTGAGCTAAATGAGATGATTTTGAAAAGGAATAACTGTTCAGGCTAATAATGCCTCACCAAAAAGATTGTTCACTTCCGAAAATAAATAAAATCTAAAACCAAGACTCTTTATTGAATAAATGTCCAGCCTTCAGTTACATATTTGAAGACAAGGAAAGTGTCAAAAATTAAACCATGATCGTTTTTCTTTTCACTTGCATATTGAATTATTTAAATTTATGTTTAAAAAAAAAGAAATACATAAACATTCAACTATTCCCATATTATGTCATATGTATTTAATAAACTATTAATACTGGTTTGTATTTTTTTATTTGATTTTTGAAAAATCTTTCTAGAAATTTGAAAAAAAGAAAATAGAAGAATTAAAACAAATTTAATAATTAAACCAAAGAAATATCAATGGACTTTTATTAAATGCTTCAATTAAAAACAAAAAAATTCTCTGATTTATATTTTAATACCAATTTACTTGTTATAAATATATTTAAAAATATTTTTTTCTCATTTCTTGCCTTCTATTTATTCTTTGATAAAAAATGTTCATTCTAGACCCTGTATATAAAATTTTTCAGAAAAAGTTTACTTTCTTTCACAAAAGAGATAAGTGATTGATTTAATTTTATTCTTAAAAAATACCAAGACAAATTTTTCTATTAAAATTTAATAAAGCCTTAAATAAAGGAAATTTCGAAAAGTTCAATTGATATTTTAATATGTTGAGGATGTAAATTAAAATCATGTTTTTAAATTCTTATCAATCGTTGTCTCAATATTCACACAGTTTAAATTCTTGGGAAATTACTAATTTAATTTTTTAGTGAATACACAACAATTGAATTTGATAATAAATTTGAAATTTCTTTCAAAAGTAATAAAATTTTTAATACATAAATATATCTCTGCTTTATCTGAAAAGAAAAATTATATAATGAAAACATTTATCAAATCGCTTCAATTTAATAATTAAAGCTTTGCTTATTAATTTTTATAAACTTGATAATAAATACTAATTTATTCAAAATAATAAATATAATCTTAAATTTTTAATTTAGGCTAGAAATATTACTATTGACCAGTAGTGGTAAAACTCTAAATTCTTGAAATTCCTAATTTTTGTCAACATTGGCATCTAAAGAGATCTTTAAACTGAAATTTGAATTTTCGATTTTTAGTATTTTATTTGGTCATTTAATGTCATGAAAAAAAAATTTTTTTTTTTATTATTCAAATAATGGCCGACAACATAAATTTGAATTTATAATTCTTATCAATTTACTTAGAAGATAAGTTTTAAATTTACAAAAATACAAATATCACAATGATAAAAATTTTTAAATGCTTACCTTGTTTTAATAAAAATTATATTCAATAAAATTTTCTGACTTTGTGACAACTTTTTTTGATTCAATTTTTATAATTTGGCATTCGAAATTTCTAATTTAAAATTTTTTAATAGTTCTTTAAACAAAATCTATATTATCTAGATCAATATTGCAATGAATAATCACATTAGACATTAAAATATCAGCAGAAATTCACTCTAGCAATAATCTAAGGAGGAAACCATCATTTATGAGAAAAGAACTTTAGTGAAAATTACTTTATAGAAAAAAAATTAATTGAGTAACTAATTAGTTATAATTTACAATAAAATTTTCAATATTACAATTTATTTTTATTTTACTTTTTTTATTGTCATAAACGGCAATTTATTATAAAAAAAAATCGCTCTTCCTTATTGTATTCTTCTGATAATTTTTTGAACTTCATCAATTAAATTTTAAGGCCCATTTTAGTTTGTCAAAAGACTATTAAAATTGATTATTAAAATTTAAAATAATAAGAATATTCTATTTCGAGAATTTACAAGAAAAATTATTTAACCATTTTTTCTCTGAATAATTTTCTCTAATATTAATATTTACTTAATATTTCAATAAAAAAATATTCTGCAAAACTTTTTGAAAAAAATTTTTTTTTCCAAGAAATAAGAGTCATATAAAGTTATGATAATTCTTAATTGAAATAATTTTTAAAAAGAGAAATTTATCAAAATATAGGATATAACTTCATTCTATTTTCTTTTTTAGATTAAAACTTTGAAATTATTAATTATTTACTTTTTTGGTCCTGAAAAACCATTTCATTTTGTAAGGCATTAAAATTATAAAAATTAAAATTATAAATTAAGTATGTAAAAGTCGTAAAGAAAAAAGGTGAACAAATTAAAATACAAAAAGCCTAATAAATTTTAGAAATAGAAAGTAGAATTATTTATTACTATATTTGATTATTCGGTTTTAAATAATATAATTTATCAATGTTTACTAGATCAAACTACCAATTCTATAATTTAGGTGACCATAAATATTTTTTTACTAAAATCAAAATTAATTTTTAACTGATTCATGTTTAAGAATTTAATCAATTTTATTAAACTTTTCAACTTGAAAACAAGAAACAAATAGATAAATAATATATTTAAATATTAATAAGAATAAACAATTTTTTTTTCTACTTTAAAAAAATAATATTTATCGATTTTGATATATCTAAAGATTTTTAAACATTTAATCTATAAATTATTTCATATTTTGGTCCTTTATCCTGGAAAATCATTTAAAAAAATAATTTAAAATTTATTGAGATTAGAATAAAAATTTATTAGTAAAAAGTATAATTGTAATGATAAATAATGCACTCGAAAAAATAAAAAAATAAAAACAGCAAAATACTAATAAGTCAATTTTGAGTTATTATCTATTTCTATTTGAATTCTGAAGTTATAAAAACACGTGAATTTTTAAAATGTATTGATTGTGTAATGATGAATCAAAATGAATCATAAGATATTTCACCTGTAATAATTTTCGACATAATTAAAAATAAATATCAAAGAATAAAACTTAATTTACATTCGAATATCAGCTTAATTTGTATGAGTATCAATAAAATATAGAATAAAATAATATTGTCATATTCTTTTTTAATTAATCTAATTTTAAGTGTCAAATTTTTTCACAATACACATAAAAACATTTCATAGAAAATTATTTGCAAAGGGCGTATTAAAAACTTTAAAATCGTCTAAATATTTGAATTAAAACTCGATGAGATAAACAAAAAATGAAAAAATAATATCATTGTTAATTGAATAGAAAAATAAGCGAATTTTTGTAAAAAATTATAAAGGAAATTTAATATTTAAGTTTAACTCGACGGCTTCTAATTTATTTTTTTTGTAATTAAAAATAAAGACTAAAGCTATTTTAGAAATTTTCATCATTCAAAAAAACTTTTGTTTTTTTTTACTTGAAATAAAACTTCAGAACATATAGACCAAAGTAACAATTGAATTCAAAGTTATCTTAATCATTTTTAAACAAGTTTAAAGTTGTTAAATTTATTCATGCAAAAAAATAAAATTATTGACGTTTGTTTAATTTAATAAATTAAATTCACCAAAAAAAGCTAATTAAATTCACTTTAGACACTTAATTTTTGGTTTTTAAAGCAACTAAACAATTTTGAAAATTTTTGACTAAATTTACATTAGCATAAAAAAAATTTACTACAAATAATTTATTATTTTCTTGAGCAACAAGCTTGGTATGTACCTTTGAAGATTTTTATCTCAATCAGTATTATTCTAACTTATTCTATAGATTCCAAGTCATTTTTTTAATTACATCAAAAGCTTAAAGGCACCAATTTAATTATCTTTATTATTATTTAATTTTAAACAAGAGTTTTATTTGTTTCTAAGTAATGATTAAAAAAAAATTTTAATTAAAATATTTTTGACGAATCGATAAATCAAATGCTTCAATTTTAAATTCAGTAATTTTATCATGAATTGTTCGTAGACATAAAAATTCATGTTTTTTTTAAAAATCTAGAAACAAAAAGTTGAATTATTTTCTATAACCACTTGATTTCAAAAAACATACTTAAAAAATTAAACGTGATTTTATTTCAAGCTGCCCGATTTTAGATTTAATTTAAATTTTCATAAAAAAGTCCTAATATTGAACAGATTTTTAATTTTAATATAAAACATATTTGCTTTATCTGATTGTCAATTTTAGCATTAGTTTTACTGTTTTAAAGATAAAAGCCTGATTTATTATAATCGTGTATTAAGGTTACAAAAATCCCAACAAAAAGCATAATTTTATTAATCTTATTAAGTTGATATAATTCTTAATTAAATTAAATTAAAAGCTTTAATAACGATAAATTGTCTTCATACTGTAAAAGCTAAAAAGTGTTTACAACTCATCATTTTCTAAAGGTTAAAAACAATCTTTAGCTGATCTTTAAAAATATTATTTAACAGGTGCCAAAATTTACCAAAGATTAATTAATACCTTGAGCATCTATTTTATTTAAATAAATTATTTAATTTGTGCATTCGATGGTTTCTTAGTTATTAGCAACTAATTAATATTTTATAAACTAAAAAATGTTTAAATTATGAAATCTTTTCTCTTCTTTTAATAAAATCAAATTCTGATGTGTATTAAGAAAAAGATTAAGAGAAAAATATAAATTTTTATTTTAAATTATTTTTCGTAAAAAATTTAAAAATCATTTTTATGAATTTTTTTCAGCACCTTCCCTTTGATTATTTTAGCACGGTTTTAAATTCATATCCTTAATTTGGAAATTACATGTCATATTAAAATATGATCATGCATACCGACAAAAGTAATTATTTAAAGAATTTCAAAATATCAAAAGATTAATAATTAAAAATTTTTAATTGTTTGCCTTGACAAATGTTAGAATAAAACGAAAATATGCGAATCTCTGGTTAACTTGATTTGGTTTTGATGCAAGAAAAGCCTACTTAGACTGAGTGTTTAAAATTTGTTTATTCCTAAGAGCCTTAACAAATGAGCAAATAAATAGAATAGACCTATCTATTCGAAAAGCCAGTGTCTGAGTATTAAGTTAATATTAAAAGTCGAATTAACAATTGAAATTAATTAGGCCTTGAAATAAACAAATAATTTTAAATTGGTCACTAGAGCGGTTAATTGATCCGTCGTCAAACATCTTGAGTTCAAGTATCCTAGACACTCTAATCGTGATGGCGAATTGTTTTTCGCATTGACAATTATTTTAAAATCGAGGTATCAGTTTATATTTATAAAACACTTTTGATGAAAAAATGCTTCGTTTCAGGAACAAATTTTTTATAATCAGGCCTAATTTCAGCAAATATTTATCCAAATTAATGTTTCTTAATAAACCAATCCTCTTATGTGATTAATTTGAAAATTTGAATTTTTCTCTTTTTGGCTTGATAAAATCCCGATGGCTTTACAAAAATATTCAAATTACTGCTTTATCAGTGAAAATTATATCTAATTTAATTTATTAAAGAAAAAATTCTACATAAAAAATAAATGAAATTTTTTTAAAGATTTTTTTAAAAATTGAAGTCTATTTTATTTTATTCGTAAATAATTTAACGAAAAAAAACATGGCTAAAATTAAGTGCTTTTTATGAATATATAATTAAATGAAATTGGCTTTTATTTGGGAATTTTTTTAGTGCTAATATAAAATAAGCTTGGTGATAGATAAATTTGTTCCGATTTAGAGAGATGTTTTATTTAAATCGAATCTATCAACTGGAAGAAGTGATCAAAATTAATTTCGTCAAAACAGTCTTTTTTTTAAGTTCGTTCTTCGAAACTAATTTTTATCGCAATAAATTTTAATTTTAAGTCATAATTTTTGCATCAAATAAACAAATGATTTTGAAATATTTTTTTAAGAGATGACAGAATTCAAAAATCTAAATCAGATGTTGGTATACCAGACTTTGTGATGATGTAAATGCCATTGTTTTGCCAATGGGCTTAGGTTGACGACTTCAAAAACTTAAGTCATTAAGTAAATTAAATATAAATAATAAAAAATAAATTATAAGTTTTCCAATATTGACGCAATAAGATCGTATCAAGTATTTATAAACTTTAATTTTTAGCATAAATCACATTGTTCATTTTCTATTCTCTTTAAAAATTTTTGAATTAAGTTTTTAGTCATATTGTAGCCGAATGAGCCTTTCAATAATTAAGTTGTCAAATTTTTAAAAAATTGATGTATTATATTAGATGTATTATAAAAACTCAAAAAAAAATTAAGATCAAAGTTTCAGTTATCTGTTTTAAAAATTCTTAATAAGTTCATAAGTTCAAAAATTCCATTTCATAAAGTTGGTAATTTCGACCTCGGACTCAAATTATGGATCCAAGAAAATTATCACCCTACTACCAAAACAAAAAATAAATTTCTTGATTTTTTGAAACCCTCAGAGAAAACAAAAAAATTTTAAAAATACAACGATACAAAAAATTTAGATTAATTTGAATAAAAATTTGGTAAAATTTTTCAATTATAATTGCTAAGCATTAAAGCTGCATTTAACTTTAATCAATTTATGAAAAATTGATTTTATTGCAGACTCAGTCTTTTAATATCTTAGTGAACTGAAAAAAAATTCTTCGATCGAAATTTTAAAATTTTTCACTTTTTTTAATTTTAAAATAATGTTTTTCTAGCTTTCCTTTTATGTTTAAAAAAGTGATAATATCTTGTGTTGCTATGAAAATTTCGTTTTTCAAATTTGAGTTTTGAGGTGGTAGAATTTTTATGGGATATTTTTTGAAGAAGAAAAATTAGCTTTTTATTCTTTGAGAATAAATAAAATTTTTTATTTTAACTGATTTCGCTCATTAGAGATTAAAAAACAAAAAAAAATGCTCATTTTATTCATAAATCACATGGCAAAATTTAAAAAAATCAATATTTCAATATTATATTTAATTTAGAATCAATACTAAATTAATTAAATGTTGTGCAAATTATGAAAAACAAATAAAACCATTTAGCTTAAGCTCAAAGCCAGTTTTAAAAGAAAAATAATTAATTTGCATGAAATAAATAAGCAAACAAAAAATTTCCTTTAGAGAAATAGTTGAAATAATTTGTTTTAATTTAAAGAAAAAAAAACTAAAATAAAAAGTTTAAATTTAAAGATCATTTAGCAAGATTTATCACTTTTTTTCAACTCTGGTGAAGCAAAAAACACCATACCGTCCATTCACACCGAATGATCTAAAGATGTGTTCTAAGTCTTAAGTTTTAAAGATTGCGATTTTTCCGAAAATCAAAAATAAAATAATGATTTTTCCAATTTTTAAAATTTAGAAAAATATTTTTTTTTCAAAAAATCTCAAAAAATGTTTTGAGATTGGCGAGATGGTGTTTGTTTCATGCACCAAAGCTGATTTTTTGTTTATCAGGCTTCAATATCGAACAAGGGAATACGGTTTACGGTTTTTCATAAATCAATCCTTGAAAAATAAATACTTAAAATATTTTTTGAGAACATTTATGAATATCAGATGCCAAATCGCTATAAAAATAAAATATTTAGTAAAATTGGATTTAATGAGGATTTAAAAGCAATAATTAAATTTCAGCTTGTTCAAAGATTAAGCGTTGTCTTATGAGTGCAGAATATTTACTCCCGAGTAAATTGATCATAAAAACGAATTCAAGATTGTCTGAGATTCCAAGTATCACGTGATAGCCACGGAATTAAAAAACTAATTAAATTTTTTTCCCTACTGTTAACAATTATTAAAATACGGTATCGAATATATCTTGAAATTAGATAATTAGATACCAGATCTACAATTTAGAGGAATTTTTAGCTCAAAATATGTTCTTAAGAGATTTATTTACCATGATCAAAATCAGCCTTGCCACAAATATAAATAGATATCTTTTCTAGTTTATCTTTTTCTTTTTTTATTTTAATGAGTTCAGGCAATTATAAATACAAAACGAAAAAAAATTTTCTAAATTGCTCTAATATCTAGCTTTTTAAGTTTTATAAATCCAAAGCGTTGTTTTTTTTCTACTAATCTCTTTTTGTTTCTGAAGAGTTTTTAACAAAAAAAAGAAAAGAAAAGAGAGAGAGAGAGAAAGAGATAACAAACAATTCCAAAAATCATGATGAATAAGAATGTGTTGTTATCTTTTATTTTGATAGATTCCAATATTTGGGCTTCGTTAAATTTCAAATGAAAACAATTCGAATAAAGATAGCTGAATGTTATTTTGGATGTTATTTCGCCTCTTTACTCCAAACAAAAACACTAATTAAAAGATTTTCTTGGCGAGAACAAAGCATATTGATTCTCTTAAACTAAATGTTAAAAATAATGTTAGATTATATACAATAAATGTTCATATTTTGTGAGTTTGTCGATATTTTTTTTTCAAAAATTAATTGATTTTTTAAGTATTTTTTTTACTCTAGATTTTATCAATTTGTTAATTTTAAATTTTAATAAAAAACAGATCTATCTCACTTTTCTGAATGATTCAATACTTACTCGAATATCAGCAAGCTGTTGTGCTATTAGATTTCTCCAGATGGAAGTAAAAATTATTTTTGTTCAGAATTATTATAAACTGAGCATAGTCTTGCACCTGGTTCACTTTTAGAGCTTAAAAACTTTGATTTTTTAGAATTTGTTTTTGTTTTTTTTTTTTAATAAAATTAAGTAAAAGATTTTGGAAAATTTGCACTCACGCGCCAAAGTATAAATTATCGATTCTGAATCGTGTTTAGACTCACTAACTGATTTAGATTTTTTGATCTGTTCAATCTTCATGTTTCCACATATTTACGCTTCATTACATCTAAATTTGCATACAAATTATTTTCAATTATTGAATATATTAATTTTCTTTTCCTTTCTATTGTTTAATAAAATTTCAGTAATAGATAAATTAGTAAAAGATTTTTGTACAATTGATTAATTTCTTATCAAGATTTGACAAGCTGAATTAGAAGCAATAAATTTTGATCGATTTGATGAAATGTTGAGAACAATAAAAGTTTGATTAACTTTTTCTTTTTGATTAAACATGATTTGAGTCGACTCAGGGCAACAGAAATAGATATGAGTTATTTAGATTCATTACTTTTTTGGGTAAAATAAAATTTATTTTTTTGATAGTATTTTTGATGAGATCAAAGACCATAAACCACTTTTCTTGACTTACTCTGTATTGCAATATTCAGGGCTAAAGCAATAATATACAAATTTAAACTTTATTTATTCTAATAAAACTAAAATAATCAGTGAGTTAAATACAATTTTTTTAGATTTTAGTTTCTGATGCAAATGATAGAAATTGCTTCTGAGCTAAATCGTAGTAGGTCGAGCTTTTATTTCATCAGAATCATTTATGATTAAAACTATTGTTTTTAGGAATTCTAGAAACAAAAAACAATTGAGATTTATTAATATTTTTGTTATTTATTTAATAAATTAAATTCCAAATTTAATAAATTTATAAACAAAATTTAGTTGTTTTTTTCTGCATAATTTAATTTTAATTTTTTTTGTCTACTTTTAAATCAATTGAGGACTAATAGAAAAAAAAATAAAAATTTAAAATTTGTTAGCTATAAAATCAGATGGCCATTGCAAATCCGCTGATCATTTATCATATTAATTAGACAAGAGTTATTTCAAAATGGCAGAATAATAAAAATTCCTCGATAATGCCTAGTGGTATTAAGCTTTTTGGCGAATATTTTAAATGTTTTTTTTTATCTTTGTATCGTGGGTTGCAAAGCTGTACATTAATTTGAATTGCCGTAGTTTATATTTAATTATACAAGCAAAAAAAGGATGATTAATGAGTATTACTTTTTATTTATTAGTTTGAAATCGTTTAATTACAATCAAGAATTTCCTCAGAATTTCATCAAATTTAACAAGAAAAAATTCTCAAATTTATTTGAATAAAAAATTAAAAAAAGAGGTTGAGACCAAGGCTAAATTTTTGTCATAAATAAAAATCAAATAGGTCTTACGATGTGTCCCAGATGAATCATCAAGGTAGGAAAAAACTCAAGCATTAATAATTGTTTTTCAAGGTAAATTTTAAAACGATTTCAAAAAAAAGTTGATCGCGTGGGACATTACTTTATTTTAATTTCGAAATTCCACTAATGCCGAGATTATTCATGAGAATTTTGATTAACTGGGAAAATCAATATTCCAATATCAAGTTTGTTCTTAGTTATTTCCAAACGATTTGATTACAATCTCGATTAGTTTAATCGGTGCTTTTGGAAGCCCGATTAAACCGAAATCTAATATCTTGTATATTTTTTAGATCATGTTTTAAATATTTTCAGATACTGATGTTAATTACCTTAGGTAGAGATAGAGCTGTATATCCATTTCTCTATCCAGAAATTGTATTTAATCTCTAGCACCTTTTTAGATGGTCTTAATTTTGGCCTTTGCTTTGAAAAGCGGACAGTTGTGCAAATAGAAGCCACAATCGATCAATGACAGAGAGCTTTAAGTGCTCGAAATGAATCGATCATGGCTGCTAGTCGATGATAAATTGATTTTATCAGGGGAATCAGAGTGAAGCAATAAATAAATTGGCGCGCTTCTGTTCTAAATCAAGAATCTTTAGTATGGCTTAAATTTGGCTCGATAAGTTAAATTTAGATAAAACAATTACGGGCCAAACATAAATGTTTACAATCATTTAATTTAAACAATTTTAAAAATATTTTGTTCTAGCCAGATTTTGCAAGGGGCCTTTAGTGCTTTGCCGAGTAGTTTTGCTGCTATTCTTTTCATTCCATTCAATCAACAACATTTGCGAAGAAATCTTAAAAAGAAAATACCTTTGGCATTTTTGAATATTTGAATTCGCATAGCTCTATTAGTTACTTTTCTGACAACTACACAAAAAAAATAAGTGAAAAAAATTTAGAGAGAATTTAAAATTTTTAATCAGAGGTCTAAGGCACTTTGATTAAAGAGTAGCTAAAGTGACGTAACTTGTTTAAAAGGTTGATAGTTGATTCCATCGATTTTCTATCACCAGGCTTTTTTTATTTTATTTTATCAATAAAATAAGTTAGAACAAAAATAGCGCATTGCATAATATTTTCACTTTTTCGACAACTCAAACTTTAAACAGATATTTTGTTTTCAATAAAGATTTTTTGGAGGGTTTTTTTCTCTTAAGAAGCGTAAACAAATCAATAGATTGATTAGAAATATGATAAAAATTCCATTCTACACTCAACCACTATAAGAGTACAAAGAAAATATTTTTATTTTGTTTTATTGATTAAATTTTTGCTTTAAAATTATTATAATTGAATGGCTCAGTTGTAATTGTAATTAATTAAATTTGATTTTATTCAAAAGATTTGTATTCAAACAGACTCGAATGCTACTAACAAAGCTATTTGAAAGCAAAATCCATTTTTTAAAAACATGAGACAGGTTTCCTCCGGAGAATCGAAAAATAAATACATTTTTGCTCACATTCTCTTTAGTAATCCATTTTGATATCAATGATTCTGTTTATTTTTGTTTGATTTTTAATTTAAAAAATTAATAAAAAAATCCTAAGATTTTAAATTTTATCTTAGTAATTCTAAATATCAATAGCTAAGAGTTATTTAATTTCTATTTTATGTTTAAAACTCTCGGTTCTTTAGTTGTAATGACAATTATTTTTTTCTAAATTTAAAAACATTAAAAAATTGATAAAAAATTTCATGATTTAAATTGAATTTTGTTTATAAATTATTAAGATTTTTCTTTAGCTTTTTAAGGCGTGTAAACTTTAAGTAATTATTTTTGATATTAAAAATGGTAAAACGCAAATTAGAAATAGCCCTGTAAGGCTTAATGAAAATAGCAAAGTATTTAAACTTTGCTTAATCTAGCGTTAGTCCTTATACCTGATTAGACTTGGGATTAGATCGACCAAAAGCTAGATTATTTAATACTTTGAGAATTTGTTTGCTCTATTAAACTTCAGTGGAATCTGTTAAACAAACCTTATTGTTGAAAAACTAAACAATCTTAGTATTTATTTACGCGAAATTAACTTTTTTAAAATGATGGCCACTTTGAGCCGTAAAGAATGGAATTTTGAATATTTATTAACTAAATCCATTTAAAATAATTTAGAGCTAAAATCAATATTGTATAACCAGACTAAGCAAACGTAGCTTTTAGACAATTTTTTAATAGAAAATAAAAGCTGTAATCGAATAAACTATTTTTTTTTTCAACTTTAGACCAAAAAAAGTGTTTTTCTCAACAAATTTTTTAAAATATAGATTTTGGCAAGAAAAATCCAAAACTTTTTCATACAAAAACAAATTAAAAAAATAATTCTTTAATTTTATTTCAAATGAAATTTTATTATTTTGTAATTAATGTATTTTTAAAGGATTTCAATAGTTCAAACTCTAGATTCAACTAGGTACAGCACATCAGCGCTTGTTCTCATGACAAAATGAGTAATTGAATTTTAAAACAAATGTTTTTTAGCAAAGGTGAGGATTTCGAACAACTTTACTCAAATTCAATTTCTTTAAGTATTTTAAACTAACAAATAATAGCAGCTAAATTAATTCGCTACCTAGATTTTTAAATTAATGAAAATAGTTTTAAATAAAGCCTAAAAATGATTTATTTAAGTTTTAAATGACAACATAAATTTTCTTTGCTTGCTTTTTTCAGAGCATTTCAAGACTTGAATAAAATTTGTCTTGCTTCTTTCAAAATTAAATGCTTTTTTTTTGTTTTATTTTCTAACAAACAATATAGTTGTTGAATTAAAACTAATAAATGTTTTTGGATATATTTATTTAACTTGGTCTGGTTTTATCTAAGTTTCGAGATGAACTTTTCTACTGTTGACATTCCGAAAAATATTTTGCGTCATTTTTTAAAAACGATTTCTCTAAAAATTTATAATTATTCCAATATTTTCATTAATTGCTTTTGTTGAAAATTTGCTTAGAAGTTCTCTGGACCAGAAGATGCTAACTAATGTATTGCTTTGATTAGTTTTGAGACGGAAGAAGCAGATTAAGTTGAATTGACAAAAGCTATTAAATTTTTGCAACAAAAATTAAGAAAATTTTTTTATTTACTTTTTATTATTGTTGTACAATGTAAAACTTTTTGATTAATTAATTTTATTAAATTTCCAGGAAATTAGATTTAAATTTCTAATTTTTCAAGCTTGCACGAAAACGAAACTATTTTGTTTCCTCATTGGAAATTTTTAAACAAAAAAATATGAAATAGTGTAAAATTAATAAAATGATGTGCAAATTAATAGTTTGATTTATAAAAAAAATAGGTAAACACATAAAATGAGAAAATAATTCAAATTTTTTAAATTTTGTCTTTTAGATCAGCATCCCAAGTTTTGATTTAATTCAGATCAAGTTAAAAAACTTTTATTAAATTTTTCAGGTCCTTCTTGAGTTTATTTTTTTAATTTACATTTTTTTTAATTAACAATTGAATTAACCGTGAAAGTGTTGAGAAAAAAAGTGATCAATAGATTTAAAATTGCAAAAAATAATATATTAATTAGAAAAAAATTGTATTTCTAATAGTTTTCTGGGGCTTAATGAACACATTATGACTATTATTTTTTTAAAAAAATTATTTTTAATGTTAGCTTTATCATTATTGAGTTTTTTTAAAATTTTATTGCATTGAGTTGTGTCTGATTTCGATAAGTTTTATTCTTTGTGTTATTTTATTTTTTTTATTTTTAATTTTTATTTTAAAATATTTGGCAGAGTGAGGTTTTTTTATATAAATTAGAATTGTCAATGTTCAAATGGGTTTTTTTAAACAACTAAATGACACACTATTTAAATTGATAGAATTTAGAACATCTCTTCATGATATATTTTTATTTTAAATAAAATTTAAAAATTTTAAAAATTTAGTTTATAATTAAATTAAAAACTATTTAAAGTATACTAATATTTACTAGACTCGAACTATTTTATAATTTAATAAATTCACACTTGACAAAATTTTCAATTTCTTAAAATTTATTTTTGTTGCAATTATCTTTAAAAATTCTCTTTTTAAGTTTTCTATCAAATATTCTGTTTTCTGAGCATCCATTGCATTGCTGCTCTAACAGATTTTTTTAGAGACAAATGGCTATTTAGGAAAAATTTGGAAAATGATGTTGTTTTTGTAGCTCAGATTATTGAATACACGAAGAATGAGAAATTAAACTTGAAACAATTAAACAAATGCCGTATTCCTTCAAAAATAATAAAATTGCTTTTATATGAGTTATTTTTTAAAGTAAAAAAGTATTTTGTTTACAGAAAAATTCATGAATCCTGAATATTGAACATCAGTATTTTTTCTTGTTTCAAATAGAAGAATAAATTAGAAATCTGCTTTTCTAAGGTAAAATTTTAAGAATAGAAGAAATTCGTTGAAGACTACACTCTCTTTTATTTGAGAAAGCGCCTAATAAACTTCCCTTTTATATAAATTTCAGCATTAAAATCTTAGAATAAATGGTATGAAAGCTTTAAGCCTTTTTTAATTTCATTTGTTTTGATTTCCAAAAATTTAAAAAGGATTCTAATGTTGTACTTCTGGCTTAGCAACATGCCGAGACTCTTTTTAATGTAAAGATCTAAAAATTTGATTTTTTCATTCAGTGTAATAAAAATTGTTCATTTATACATTTATCCAGTTTGTTCTTGAAGCTGCTCTTAAAGAATTCAATTTGGTGAGTATTTGTTTGAGCAAGTCATAATTCATAATCATATTTTTTAGATTGAGCTGAGAGGAGTTACCCCATTGTGGTAATCAAATATTGTTATTAAAAACTAAATTTTGGTTATCTAAAAAATTAGTGTCAAAAATTGAATTATGACTAAGTTTTAAATAATTGAATTTGATGAAATTTTACATTTAAGAATTCAAATTTTTATTTTATTTTGTAAATTCAGAATTAAATAAATGAGTATTAGACTTTAATTTAACAATTTTATTTTCATTTTAATTTTTTAAAGTGTCGTTTTTCTGAAATTAATGAATGAGACAATTTTTATTAAAAGAAATCAAATACATGATAATCTAGCAGTTATCAATTAATCTGAGATTACAATTAAATTTTAAATAGAAGGTAGAAATGCAACTAAAGAGTAATATTTATTCGAAATGTCTTTAATTCTTTTAATCAGAGACTGATTTTGAAAAAAGAAATTTAAAATGATAGTTTTTTTTTTGTCTCAAAAAAATAAAGAATTTTCTTCTAGTGTCTATTGAAGATAATTTTTTTGTAGTATTTTAAAGACTCTTTTGCAATAGTCAATAATATTTTATTTACCTGTAAATCTGTAGCTCTTTCATATAAACAAAAATAAAGAAAAATAGTTAATTGTTTAGTTATTTATTTTTTAAGAACAGTGTCCGATGGAACCTGGACATTTTCACTTTTGAGCCCACAATTTAGCATATAAAAAAATTCGTTTAAATGTTAAAAGTTACAGAGAGGACAGCAAAAAATTAGAAAAAGAATTTTCAAAGTTTATTCAATGAAAGCTTCTAGAGTTGTATCTCAATTTTTGTAGAATATATTTGAAATCCATTAAATGTAAGCTCACGTTTCTCAAACCACAGCTCTTTTAAAATGAGCTTCTTCGTTAAACATTAAAAAAAGTTGAGTTTCCGTTAGCTAAGGTACATGAGTATTGATTGATTGATTGATAAACTATTTTTATTTAGGCTTATGAAAAATGTTCCAAAAAATGAAATAAAATTATCTTATCATAAGATCGTACCTTAGACAATAAAAAAAGTTAACTTCATTGTTTTAAAGAAAACAAAATATTTGCAGCGGCAAAAAATCAAAAACTGATAAGAAATATTTTAACTCCAACCAGGTACTATTTGGGCGCTGTGAATTTTGAAGCAAAAAACAAAAACAATAATCTTAAAATGAAATAACTTTTTTACTAAAAGTCTAAAAATAGTTCTGCAAAATGTATCAGCTGGTACAAACTTTGTACCACCCAAATTTAGTCTCTGCAATAACTCTGCAATTTAATTTTAATGATTTTCTAATACTTTTAGTGCTTTGCAAACTTGCAGAGTTTTTGCAGAAACTAAATTTGGGTGGTACAAAGTTTGTACCAGCTGATACATTTTGCAGAACTATTTTTAGACTTTTAGTAAAAAAGTTATTTCATTTTAAGATTATTGTTTTTGTTTTTTGCTTCAAAATTCACAATGCCTACTATTTGTTCTTATTATTATTATTAAATAGTCTAGGCTGAGCCTTGGCAGGCTGGAATTGAGACTGAGTCCTTACTTTCAGCCATATGATTAAATTTTGAAATAAAACAAAAATTGAAAATAAAAGTTAAATAAATTTAAATTAAGTTTTTAGAGTTTGTTATGAATGTCGAAAAAAGAATAATTTCATAAACAATGTTTTTGTTTTAAATATATAATAATATCTGTTATAAATTAATTTAATTTAACAATGTAAATACAATATAAATACTATTTTCTACTCTAATTGTACACATATATTTAATACATAATCATAACCATATATTTAACATTTAATCATATTGGAATCATGAGGACTGAAAAGAAGGCGCCGCCATTCGCAACTGCCCTGGATAAACTTTCCTAAATTATTTTTTAAATAAATAAAATAAATTATAAAATATGGAAATGACTAGGCTTTTGAATAAGGAATATTTTCGTCTTTCAAAAGTCTGTCTAACTAAGCTTTAAAATGGTCAATTGTTTTTGTTTCAGTGAGTCCACTCTTTGACAATCCTGTTAGTGACAATGTTGAATCTTTGCGTGCAATTCTTAACAAACTTTTCAACTAGGACTATTGGCTCTTGTTTCGTGCACAAGCCATTTACATCTCACTTTGTATTTGTTCTTTATTTGGTACATTTGAAAAAGTCATTTCTTCTTGTCCCTAATTTGGTTAAATTCAGCCTTTTAGATCTGTCATCATATTCAAATTTATTGTATCTCCTGTTCGGACCTTTTCCACCACGGCAATAAAGAACCCATGCCTGAACAGCATATTCTAAATGCCTGCGTGAAAGGCTTGAAACCATTTAAAGTCTGAAAAAGAATTCTGTTTGCTCTACCAATTAATTTTTTTGACTGCTTCAATTTTTGATTATAAAAAATAGGATCGAACTTTGGGTTTTAATCTTGAAATAATTTGAGATTGGGTAAGAGTCTGGTTACCACCTATTGAGGTGTTTTCAATCTTTCTCTTTGAGTTTTTACTTTTTGGTTGCAACTAACTCTGCCAACACGTTAATAATTGGGGGGACACAAGCAAGGATAAATAAAAGATTATTTTATTTGACTCGTCAGCGAGCTTAAGTATTTTATTTATTTATTTATTTAAGAGATATTCACAATGCCTTTATTCTGCCAGCATGTTAGGAATATATTTGTATTAGTTAAATCAAATTAAGTGAGTCAACGGATAAATATCTCTGTTAGTTGACTCGCTCATTTATTTAAAATTAGATTTTTTACAATTAACTTTCGATATCTTTTAAATAAAATAAGTTTATTTTTTTTGTCACACTATTATTCTAGAGTAAAAGTAGTTATATGATGGGTACGACAACATGATAGCTGGAGTGGCATTTAGTGCGTTACTTTTAGCCAAATGAATGATTGTTTGGAAAAGGTACTAAAAATGTTGCTTAAGAATTGGATAATTGGGTTTAGGAGAAAATTAGAAAGCTCTATGCTGACATTTGTTTGTAGTAGTGAGTGATTTGTGGTCAAAAGAAAAGGAGAAGAGTATTGTTGAGTGAACATAAGAAAAAGAGCGGCATGCTTGAAGTGATTTGAGTGGAGCGTGTGTGTGTGTGTGTGTATGGATGCATCGGTTTGGTAGCTGGTGATCAGCCGAGCATCAAATTTATCTGTATTGAAGCACATAATTTAGATAAATACAAATAATCAGTGGTCTTTGCTCTCTAGCTTATCTGAATGCTGGTTGTTTTTTCAATCATCGATGAACAATCTTTGATTCTAGCATGGATTAAGAAACCCCCAAATGATATCATTAAGATTCTCTTTTATATTAATAATTTATATTCTACATAGAATAGATAAAATAAATAAATAAAAGCCTAATGGAATAGTTTAAGCTTTTACTAACACACACACACACAATTCGAACAGAAGCTTAAAAGAGAAAAAAAACTGGCGAGATAAATAATTTTCAAAAATCAGCAAAGAACAAGCATAAGCTTCTTTTTTTTTTTTGCTTTTTTTGTTTTTGGTTAAAGTCAGATATTGGATGCAATGCTTGCACTTCTCCATTTGTTTTTGTTCTGTTCTCTTTTCCCTTTGCAAAGCAAATTAGATAAAACTAATTAGCTTAATCCATCAGCACTAAACTAAAACGAATATTGAATTTTAAGCTTAGATGAATAGATAGTATCGGGAGCGAAGCAACGAGGCAATAAATCATTTTGTTCTTTGTTATTTGTTTTTATGTAATAGCAGCCGAGAATAGCTGAGCCAAAAGTAAACGCTCACTCACACACTCACACATACACACACACACACTCACATACACTCACATACACACAGCGCGAATAAAGTCGTTTGTTTAGAGAATGCCCGTTGGCTTGTATGTGAATAACGCGGCGACGTTGGACGGCAACGATGCCGCTTTCAACAACGTTCTATCGCAGATCTACACATCGTCGCCTTCTTGCTCAAGCGTGTCCTCGTCATCGTCGTCATCCTGTTCCTCCGACTCTCGACTAGATTCCAGGCCGGTCGTGTTCGTCGTTCTCACCCAGAACGAGCTTAACAATCTGCACACGTCCAAGCTAAATCTACAGTTCGTCGACCACACCGCCATCAACAAAGAGAACAACGAACAAGTCAGTCAGATAGATGACGACCAGATAAAATATGTGCTAGACGAACACAGCTTCGTCCAACATCAGCAGCAGCACGAGAAGCACGATCACACAACGACAAAGAACAACATCGACTATGCCATAGATGCCGTATTGGCCAAATGCAGACAAGAGAGCCGAGAGCCCAGTGTCGACACTATTCCGAATGTAAATAGCAGCGAATCGAAGACAGCCAAAAAAGTATGCAAAAGCAGAGTGGAGATGGAGACGGAGAGCCAGCAACAGCAACAGCAACAGCAGCAACTGCAGCAGACCAAGTCGAGCAAAGCGCGCACGTCCTACATCAGCAGTTTGATTGCGAGCCGGGAGAAGAGCGCCGACGACTCTCAAATCGACAAGACAAGAACCATGCACCCACTGCTCGCTTCTAAAAGCCACGCCAAGCCGAATCAAGTGCTGATCCAGCCGAAACCGGTGAGCAAACCAGTGGCTGGGAGCAGTCAGCCGGCGGCGGCCGACTTCGTGCTTAACAAAGCGTCGCCGTCGTCCAATCTGAGCCGATTGTTGAGCAGCACAAGCGCCTGGATGTGCCAAGAGCTTGACTATGACACGCTGGAGCAGAGCATGTGCGACACGGACCGCGTTCACCTCAAACTAGTCGAGTTGAAGTCTAGGCCAGTGAAAAAATCAAAGCCCAAGCGACCTCTCGACCAAATCAGCACTCTCGCGGACCACTCCAGACCCAAAAAACTCAAAACAATCGCCGACATTGTTAAGCACCGGGCAAGCAGCAGCAATCAACAAAAGTCTGTGCTCGTTAATCAACACAATATGATCGATATGCAACAACAACAACAACAACAACAACAGCAAGAGCAACAACAACAACAACAGCAACAACAAGAGACTAGCAACGAAGATTTAACGATAACATGGATCAATCAAAACCATTTGGTAGACAACATGCAGTATTCGAACGAGAGCGAGCAGTTGAGCATGGACAATTTGCTGGAGCTCGAGTTGAACACAGAGCAGAGTTCGCCGATTGAAAAATTCATCGACTTGGACGAAATAGACGTGAATCCGCTGGACTACCGGTCGGGGGCGCACATGGTGTGCAATCAAATGGACGAGTTTAATGTGCAGTTTTCAGTGTGTTCGTCGGGCAGCTCGGGCTTCTCGGAGCCGTCCAACTTCAGCTGTAGTAGTAGCATTAGTGGCGGCAGTGGAAGCAATTTGGGCTATGGCAATTGCGGCACCAATGTTCTAAGTGTAAATAGCATCAACAATTTGTTCTCTCCAGACGACGCTAGTCCGTGTCCGTACCAGTCCTACGAGCACAATTCGCCCTATCAGAACAGCTACAGCATTGGTGGCGCCCAGCACTTGACTCTCGACTGGAACATGATCGATTTGGCTGCGGACAAAGCCGACCAGAGTAGCGCGTCGACGGTGAATTGTGGCGAGAATGTGTTTGCTAATTTTAATTTTTTTAACGATGAAATCAAGCTTGAGATTTAGACTTTTTTCTGTTTGTTTTAGAATTGACTTTGTTTTTTAAAAAGTGGATAATCGAAAATTTGTGTACAATTGACAATTTGTTTCAAGCGTTTGTTTGGCACAATTAAAAAAAACACGTTTATTTTGTTTTTTGTGTATTCATACATTTTTTAAGGCCTAAATTATTTATACTGTTACTTTTTCGTTTTTCTTTCGTTTTTTTTTTTTTTTTCAGTTTTTTTTTCAGTTTTTTTCTCTCTCTCTCTTCTAAGTGTGAATTATAAAGTATTTTTAAATAAAAAAATTATTCTATTTGATTAATAGTTTATATTTTAGTGATGCCGATGTCGTTTTATTTTTATTTTTCCTTTTTTTACGTTTTTAACGCAAAAGTATTTATTTTTTAACATTCTAGCTTATATTTTTATTAAAATAAAATTTGATTCAATTTTTCCTTTTAGAAAATTTTTCGATTTTTTTTCATCAATATCTGATCCATACAGACTGGAATGAAGCTTCAGCATTAGTTTGTCAACTCAACTTAGCAAACTCTGTGAAATTAAAGTTGAAGAAATCTATAGAAAGAGAAAGGAATTAGAGATAGATGGAATTGTTGAATCGCTAAGATACTGCTTGAATTCAAACTAAGCTGATAAAAAAATAAACTTATACTTTAGCTCATAACTAAATCGTACTACTACTACTACTACTACTAAATTCGAAAGTAGCCAATACCTTAAAAACAGAGACATCATTTATGGAATTCCCTAATATTCATTTTCACTTTTATTATCCAATTTAGAATATTTAAAACTCAAGCAGGTGATTTGAATTTATGGAAACAGAATAGAGAGACAAAAAGAAATCAAGTTTCTTGGTATTAAATTTGATTCTAAATTAAACTTTAATATACTGGTAGATGAAATTAAAGAGCGCTGCAATAAAAGGCTAAATATTATTAAGATATTGTCAAACAAAAAATGGGGTCTTAATCAGAACACACTAGGAAATCTATATAAATCTTTAGTCGGATCAATTTTAGACTATTCTTTTCCTTGCTTGAATTCATTTTCAGAAAATAATATCAAAAAACTACAAGCAATTCAGAATACAGCAGTCAGATCTATTCTTAAGTTAAAATATGATACTCCCTCCAACATCGTACATCATGAGGCTTTTAATAAACTAAAATTACTAACAGTCTCAAATCGGCTTTGTGAGTTGAGTGAGAGATATGTTGGGGCAGGACTGAGTCATTCTATTCCATTGGTTGTAAGACTGGTGAAGGAATACAAAGAAGGTTTCGAATCAAGATATATTGACTACCCAACTCCATTGTGTAATTGCTACCTTACTATTTCTTCTTTTTTTCCTGAAACTTGAACTATTTAAACATGAGTCACATGTAACAATCTTTTCCAATTTTATATATTCTTAATTTTCATTTATTTAGCTTATTTACTTTTTTTTAATTCTTTTTTTTTTTTTTTATCTTATTTTATTAACTTTAATTTTATTTTTATTTTATTTTATTTCATTTTTATTTTATTTTTTTTAATTTTTAACTTATTCTGAAGGAGCTCTAGCTCGGTACAGAAAACAAATAAATAAAATAAATAAATAAACATGAAACAATCTTTTCCAATTTATGTCTTTTCAACTTTAATTTTTTTTAGCTTATTTACTCTATTTTGATTCTTTTTTTTTTTTATCTAATTTTATTTACTTTAATTTTATTTTTATTTTATTTTTTTTATTTTATTTTTAATTTATTCTGAAGGAGCTTTAGCTCGGTACAGAAAACAAATAAATAAAAAATAAATTTGAAAAATCTCATTAAATGATGCAAGTTTATTCATTATAAACACATCAACTGTCCTTGTGTTTAATTATTTAATTAAAGCTTAAGTCCCACGGAAAAAATGAAATACCAATTAATAGAAAAATAGAAAAATTTATTAGACAATTAAGTAAAAATTTCAGATTGTAATATACAAAAAAATGTTTAAGATTTTTTTACATACAAAATTTGACTAGGTAAAAATAGTATTTTATCGATTCGGTTAGTCCAGAATTGTGACATTGAAAGCACCATTCAATCAAAAGAACACCGAAAGCTAGATCATATTCAGTGCAATTTATATGAGTCAAATCTTCTACTTATGACAACTGTTTAAAAAAAAATTATTTTCTCTATCAAATATTTTAGTCTTTTATTAAGTAATCAAATTTATTTTTTAGAAAAAAAAATCCAAACACCATTAGACAACATCTTTTAAGCATTAAACAATCTGGATTAAAATGACTAACAGCCCTTTTAATTTTATAAAAACACTTTCATTGTAATTTTATTTTTAGAAACTTTGTCTTTAGAAATTTATACCAATTTCTATTTATTTTTTATTTGTACTTGTGTCTAATTGACTCCAATTTTAGTACTTTGATTCATTCTAAGTCGCCTGAGGATTTTCTCAGAATATTTATATAATTAAAAATAAATAAAAATTTTAATTTACAATTTATTTTTTTTATTTTTTGTGACTTTTTTTCATCATCCAAAAAGTGTTTTTTTGATATAAATAATAAATAGAAATAATATTACTCGTTGTTATTTTGATTCAATGTTTTGATGATAAGAGAAAATATAAGCTTAAAAATCAAAGCTGCTAATAAATTAATTTAAAAAATGACTTATTCTCTTTAAAACTTCTATTATTATTTTTTTTGAAAAATTACTCTAGATTCGGCAATGACAAAAAAATTTCAAGTATAAAAATAAAAAATTATAAAAAAATGTTTTAAACTTATGAAATCTTTTTTTTTGGCCCCTACGAAATACAACAACAGGTCGCTTTTATAAGAGAGAGGTTTGCTGCACTCATCTCAAGCACCTCTAAAAAGTAAGATGTAACTCTTCCTATATTAAATATTGACTTATCCAAGATTCAAAAATGTCAGAAATTATTTACTTTTTGTCTTTTGTACCGAGCCAGAGCTCCTTCTAATTAAAAATAAATCGAAATCAAAATCATGTTAAATAAAATAAAATAAAAAAAAATAAAAGATATATTAAAAAATTAATGATTTGAGATTGTTGTGTAGTTTGAATTGACTGTAGATCTCATGATGCAAAATATTGGAAGGAGTACCGTATTTTAGCTTAAGAATAGAACGGACTGCTGAATTTCAATTTTTTAATTGTAAAAAAGTCAAGAAAAAAAGAGGGCGCAACTAAACCACCTTGAAGGCAATTCTTATTCCGAACTTTTTGTTTATCTGTTTCGAGCTAAAGCTCCTTTAGATTAAGAAAAAAATCAAATTCAAAATTATGAATATACGCTTTTATTGATCGATATAATCAAACAAATCTTAACCATAGAACCAAATTACATCTTTAAAGTAGTCTTATCAAATCTGTGCTGCTAAATGGATCCAAATGTTGGAGAATGACCGAGAGAGTGGCTTACAAAAAAAAGAAGCTTTTAATAATTGCCTTAGAAATATATAACTACAAATGAAGAGTTATTCTGGAAAACAAGATCCAAGCCGATCTCCATCACGGTACACAGAACACGGCCTAAATAGCTTGGAAATGTTTTAAGAATACCAACAGATAGAATTCCTGGAATAGCTTTTTTCTAAACACCACAAGCAAAGAGCAATGTAGGAAGACCAACGATGACATGGAGGAGGACAATTGAAAGAGAGCTGAATGAGACTCACGTGAAAACAAGCAGAAGTATGTGTACGTCTTATGCTCCAAAATGACATGAATTTAAAAAATTATAGAATAAAATTCAAACGATGATCTCCTAGATATTGGAAGATCAACTGATAAAGATATTCGTTTATTAGTTTTCTTGGTAACAAAAAAAATAGAAATTTATCATTAGATGCTCTTACACTCACTTAGAAATAGTCAAATGGTATAAAAGGTTTCTCTGGTTTGGAACATTATTAGAAAGTATAGCTAGATTTTATTATTTTATCAATTTAAATTAAAAAGAATTATTCGTGTTTTTTTTGATGAAAGAAGGACGCAAATCCTTAAAGCAGCTGACCCACTGGTTATTTTTTAAAGTAAAAGTATTTTTTAAGTTTAAATGTCAAAAATATTTAAATATACGGTTGATGATTTGGTGCACTTTTGGATATTTTATTTTAGATTCTATTATTTTGCATCAAGAAATGCGTTCATTTGAGGTTAGCTGTTCGAATGAATTGTAGAGGTGGCTTATTAAGGAACGTAAAATTATTCCAATTCATTTTAAATTTTTGTTTTTTTTTAAGTCATAAGTCTTAAGTAATGTCAATTATTTTTTTATTGAAGCCAATTCTCAATTTTTTATTTTTACACTTCCTGTTATGTAATCCAATACATAATAGCTAAGCTTTTTTGTTTTTTTAATGGATATTTTTTGTATAAAGAATTGAACTCAATCTGAATTTTTTATATTAATCAATATTTTTAAATATAAAAAAATTTTCTTCAAATAAAAAAAAATAAAAATTAGATTTTGTAACAATAAAATCATTTACTAAATATAATGAAAAAATCATAAAATTTGATTTAGTAAAAATTAACATGTTACATGTCAGTTTTCAACATATTTTTTGCTGGAATCAATTTTGAAGAAATAATTATTAACTTAAAAAACTAATTGAATTTTTTTGGGCTAATATCAATAAAAAGAATCCAAACGCTTACATTTATTTATGGTATTTATTTTCAGGCCATTGATTGAAATTACAGATAATATATCCACAAATAAAGTAAATCTAATAAATCCATTTATTTAGATTATTTTAAATTAGCTTACGAAGCAATGATGCAATATCGGAACTTGATAAAATCTAGTTTATCTTTTGGGTAAACATCAAGTTTTGAAACAAAAATTTTGCCATAAATGTCTAATTGATTTGTAAATTAGATTAGATTTTTTCTCAATGTTTTCTTTTTTAGTACAATCTGGATTAGAGTAGGCTGTTACTAAAATTAATTCTATTCCATACTAACTATAGGGCCTTTTTCCTAACAATAGATTATTCAAACTTATGCAATTAATCTTTCATATAGCTGTTATAAATCAAATTATAAGAGTAATTGCTCTCTACAAGGATTGTCTTATCATTCAACAATCAATTAGCTCTGCTGGAATTTTTAATAATTACAAACTGACATATCTAACCTTTTAACTGACAGATTGAGATATTTATCATATATTGATTTAGTCACTTTCTACACATATAAGAAATATGGTAACATTTCCATATTTCTTATATATGATTTTAGTTTCATTTTCATTAATTGACAAAATTACCGACTTTTGTGTCCTAAATAGTCAAGACATGACTAGTGACCATTTCCCAATCGAAGCATCGATTTCTATGGGCTATTAATTAGAAAATAAATCAGCAGCTAAAAAGTTTAACTATAAGAAAGCAAACTGGCAATTATTCAGCGAGATTTTAAATTCTCAAATAGTGAATATCACTGAAAGTTCCCTCACAAGAGATCAACTAAATGATAAAATTGCAGAAAAATTTTTTTCTACTTCACATATAAGCATTCCTTATCATTCTCAGAAAATCTACAAAACTAGTCTTCCCCCGAACATTGTTATTCTGATAAAAGAACGCAGGAAAGTAAGAAGAAACTTTCAAAAAACTCGCTGTCAAAATCTCAAGAAAAAATTTAATCAACTTACATTTGAGTTAAAGGCCTCTTTAAAAAAATTCTGGAATCATAATTGGTTTGATTTTATTGAGAATATGGGAAAAAACCCACTGACAAGTAGACCATTCTGGAAAAAAATAAATAAATTTAGAACAAAAAAGGATCAAATTTAATCCCAAATTTGTTTTAAAATGACAAGGAATTCAAAAATAATGAAGAAAAGGGAAAATGCTTTGGAGAACTCCTATCTTCAATATTTAGTCCTAATTCTGATTTAATTGATCTTGATAAAGATTTCGAAATACTCAATTCTAACTCTGAATTCTTTAGAAATTATGATCAGTCTAATTTTAATGATCCAATTTGCTTAAATGAATTAATTATGGCTTTGAAAAGATTTAAAAATGAAGCGGCATCAGGACCTGATCAAATTCATAATCTAATGTTAAAAACTTACCTAGAAATTCATTAATAGAAATTATAGAACTTTTTAATTTATCTCTTCGAGAAGGTAGAGTCCCTAAAGCATGGAAAACATCGAACATTACTATGATTCAAAAAAAAGCCTCCTCTTTACAAGATCCTTTAAATTATAGACCAATTAGTATAACGAGTTGTTTAGGAAAGCTCCTGAAACGCATAGTATTTTCAAGATTATACAATTATTTGGAACAAAATTCACTCCTTATCCAGGAGCAATCTGGATTTAGGAAACACCGGCGAACATCAGATAATCTTTTCTTTTTAATAAAACTAATTAAATTTAGAATAACATATTTTAAGTTTTTTTTTAAATCCTCAGCCAGAAAATTGTTTTTAATTAAATTGCACAATTGAATTAGAAACTTTTTTATGAGGTGCATTTTCCTGCAAAATTGCAGAGTTTTTGCAGATCTCGTTTTGAGAAGTATATTTTCTAATGGTGAGCAAGTAAAAAAAATGCGAAACATGAGGCTTTAGCTACACAAATAAATAACTTAACTGAAGCATACTTAAAGATAGACGCAGGTGTGGTGATATTATTCAGCTTCGCATGGTCATCGGGTTACATTCACAAATGGAGATCAAAAATGGGTTCAAGCGGCCTAGAAAGCCCGGAAGAAAACTTAATAACATTTCATAAAGCGATTGAACGATAGCAGATTCGCAATTGTGGAGTGAAACACAATTTTTAACACACCGGACAGTAGGAAATTGGAACAGTCTGGATGCAGTGATTAAGTGCGTCACTAATGCGAACATTTTTTAAAAAAGAATTCACAAATTATTGAGACATTGTTTTTTAAAAATTCTTAAATTCTTGTTTAAAAAAATTGGCTGTAGGCTGTTATAGTCGGGCGTCTACGTGCGCCACTCCTAGGAGACCAAATCCTCTCACAGTATTTATACCAATACTGCTACAAAATAAATTAAAGAAAAATTTCTTACATAATCTCAAAGTAAAGGTTTAACTTAAAAAACTAAATATGAAAACAGGATAATTTTTAGGGAATAAAAACGGAATGATTTTAGAATATAGCAAATAAATCCTAGTTTCAAGAGCAGTTAAAATCCATTAGCAATAGTTACTAGTTGCTAGGCAACCAAACAAAATAATTCGTAACACATAATTGCGGATAATTTAGTTAAATATTTCGGAAAATTTTAACGTGCCTTTAAAATGGACGATCAAAAAGTAGGATCGAAGCAGAGCAAGTCTGCGAAGAAAAAAGAGAACGACAATGGCACCGTCAAAACAAGCAGCACTAGATCCAACTCTTCAATGGGCTCGAGAAAAAAATCCAAAAGACAGGAGTGGGAAAAATACTTTTGTTATATAAATGACAAAGAAAGAGAGCAAATGATGAAATTACCAGATTTATCTCAAAAGAAAAAGAGCAAATCGAAGAGAAAAATGATCAGACGATCTAAATCTGCCACAGTCACTAAATCAACTTCGGTTAATTCAGCTGCTCAAGTAAATATTGAAAAAGAAAATGATACCAAAAGAACAAGAGAGAATGTTGAGGTTGATAAAAAAATCATTGCGCCTCCATTTAGTACCACTAAAACAAACAATCGAAAAATAAATACAAGTAAAATGGAGCAAAGTACCGACTCGGAGATTGCAGGTGCCTTGGATTCACTGCATATTAAACCAACATACAAATATCTGATGAGATCGATGAAAGCTAATTTGTAAATTTAAATTTTAGTTAAAACATTTCAATTGTAATTTTTTTTAAAAAGAGATCAGTACCTGAGGATTAGAGAGTATACAAACAGATCGTATATTAATACGCAAGATTATTTGGATTATGGCTACAGAGCTCGCATAAATGCTAATTTTTAAAGCCCATTTTTTTTTTAAATTTTTTAAACAGTTCAAACACATTCCTTATTAAAAAAATTTAAATTATCTTTTTTAAAATGATTACTTTATTTTTTTTTTCAAAAAAGAGAAAAATAATAAAGAAAATAATAAAGCTACATTAGACTAACTGTGGAGCAATATCTAGCCTTGCTTTGTTAGCTGTCTGATTTTAAATATGACTTGAAAAGATATTGCTAAAATTAATTATTTTGTTTCAAAAATTTATCCAATTTGTTTTTAAAATCATTTTTAAATTCTGCTTTTACGGCGTCTATAAAAAATTCTCTCTAATCTTGATTCTTGTAATTTGCTTGGTCAATCTTCTTTGATATCCTCGGATTCCACCAGCTGAACCATTGTTAGTTAGTGCATGGCTTTTAATGCACGGATTCTGTCATTCAGTTGTGCTGAAACAATTCATTAATTTGAATGCTTCTATTAGGTCTCCTCGATCTCGTCTTGTATTTAGGTCGTTAGCCCTAACATGGTAAGTCTTTTATCATAATCCAGATTTCTTAAACTAAACACTAATTTCGGAGGTCGTCTTTGCACTTGTTCCAAGAGAATAAAAAACATTTGTCAAAAAATTAGCAAAACTTCAAAAATTTTAAATGCCTTTCAAATAATTTTTCTTAATATTTCTTTTGAAAAATGTGACTTAATTAAATGATTAAATTGACTTTGTCAAAAATTACACCATCATTTTAACCAACGTGGAAGTTTGAATCTAAGCTATATTATTTTTCAGTATATAAATAAAATTCATAAAAAATAGCTTTCCACAATTTATTTAAAATCAAAAATTATTTTCTAATGTTTATCTGGAACTGGTTGACTAGAATTCTCAATTTTTTGGGATTTAACCAAAAAAGTGGCTCACTCGTTTTACTGGGACTTGAAAATGCAGGTAAAAACCTAGCCAAATAAAAATTTAAAATCAATTTATTTTCAATTCAAAATTTTTTGTCTTAAGGTAAAACAACTTTGCTGCGAATGCTTAAGGACAATATATTTATTCAACATTCACCAACACAATATCCAACATCCGAAGAATTGATCCTGGGAAAAATAAAACTTACGTGTTTTGATTTAGGCGGACATAAGATAGGTTTGAAAAATTAAAAAAATACATTTTATTTAAATAAAAATTTAAAATTTAAGCTAGAAGAGTATGGAAAGATTATTATCAGATTGTGAATGCTATCGTTTTTATGATAGATGTAACTGACACTAAATTTTTTAATGAGTCTAAAGCCGAGCTAGACTCGCTTTTATTAGACGAACAAGTAATTAATTGTCCGGTTTTGATACTAGGAAATAAAATAGACAAAAATGGTGCACTGAAAGAGCATTATATACGCCAAATATTTAATTTAAATGAAATAACAACTGGCAAAGATAATGTACAAGAAAGTGAGTTAAGGACAAGACCGATAGAATTGTTTATGTGTTCTATAAAAGAGCGCGAAGGATTCGGAGAAGCATTCAGATGGCTATCACATTATCTTTGAAAATTTTTGTTTATTTGACTAATATTTTAATTATAATATTTAAACGCGTTTAATAAAACTAAATTTGTAAAGTAAAATTTTTTTTTTTTTTATTATATTTGCTTTAAATTCAAAGTTTAAATACACTAGATATTACGATATAGAATCTTTTTCGAAAAAAAAAGTTTTTAAATCTTAAAAAAAGTTTTTTATAAAGATTGCTATTTTTATATTTAAAAGGAATAAAAAATTGATTTTATAATCGATATGGATTTAACTCCTTTACAATTAATTTTTACAAATTTTTAAAAGTATCTTTTTATTAAACGAAACTGAGATTTAATTTTTGATAGATTATTCTAATTTAAAAAAACATAAACATTGACAAAACCCGAGAACAAGAATATTTCGCAAAATAGGTGAACTATGGTTCATCTAACTGACTTTACTCAGTTTTTCAATTATTGAATATAAATTAAAAAAACTAAATGAATTGTTTAATTTTTTTCTTTTATTTTTATTCTGAAGGAGCATTAGCTCGGTACAGATAAACAAATAAATCAATTAATTATTTAAAAGCTAAAAAAGAATTTTCAAAATTTTTCAAATTTTCCGATTTTTATTTCATATTTTCTAAATAAAAATTAAGCCCATTCAAGATTTACTTTAGAGTTTTATATCAATCATGAAGATTTGAAACTAAAAATAAATTCTCAAATAATTTACCTAAATCCCAGATTTAACAAAACTAATACGATATTTTGGGACAAAAGCAATGTGAAATATTAGTACAAAAATTACAGTCCTAAAAGTAAAAACTTTATAATTTTTTTTCTAATTGTGCAAAAATGGTTCTGTAAACAGTACAATATTGTACAAATTTTTTAGAAACGAATACCAAGCTCTGCGGAAACTCTGCAATTTATTGCAGATATTAATCATATATTTTTTGATGGTGTGCATTTTACAGAAAAATTCAGAGTTTTCGCAGAGCTTGGTATTCGTTTCTAAAAAATTTGTACAATATTGTACTGTTTACAGAACCATTTTTGCACAATTAGAAAAAAAATTATAAAGTTTTTACTTTTTCTACTGTAATTTTTGTACTAATATTTCACATTGCCGGGACAAACGGGTTAAAATCGGTTAAATGGGTTATTTTTGGCGTTAATGGGGTGAATTTTCGGAATTAAGGGGTGAAACCCTATTTACCTCTTAAACCCAGGAATTCACCCGGTTAAAGATCAGTACCTTGATTATTGGCAGCTTTTATCTTTTTTTTTTATTTTATTAGATGATTTAGCTCAAGATAAGTTAGCAAATCGGCCAAAATCAAATTTAAAATTTGACCAAATCTCACTAATTGCCCCTTGATTTTTTTTGAAGTTTTTCAGCCCCAAAAAGATAAGCACATATCAAACAAAAAAAAGCTTTTTTTTCTACATACCCTCTATTATGTAATAATTTAAAAAGAATTTAAGACATATAATATTAATGAGGAAGAAAAAACACTTTTTCACATAAAATAATATCCCCATCTTACAATATCAAAATTTAATGTTACAAAATTACTTAAATATTTTTTGTCTTAGAAAACTGTCTGAACGCATTTTTTAGCGTATTCTGTTGCTTTTGCTTTTATTATTGATCCATCTCTGGTCCATTCTACGAGTGCTTTTTCGAGATGATCCTATTTTTCAGTTTTGATTTTTTGACATTCTGCGGCTGTTGCGTCCTCTTTGGACAATTTTTAGATACTTTTCTCTCCGTTTGTAAATACCACTCATTGTATCTACTGGAATTTTAAATTCCTGGCAGACTTGGGTTCAATTTTTTTTCCCTTCGATAAGCTTTATGTATTTTACTAACTAATGACCAGCTTATTATTTTTTTTTCCTTTTTTAACTTAGCCAAGTATAGCTAATATGTTCAATTAGATTCAATGAATTAGAACTCTCTCTTGAGATTTTATGATCTAAATATTTTTTTAAAACATTGATGTTTTGCCGATAATTCGATGCTTCCATATCATAGAGACTATTAAATTATATATTTTATTGAATTTAAAATTCCGCGGGGAATTCCCCGTGCCTAAGGCACTCTATAGCAAATTAAAGGACCGGTTAAGGATTTGGCCAAACGCTGGTTGCGCCCGTTCTAAAGGCTTAAATTAAAGCCAAAGACAAAAACAGGTGTATGAACTTCCTTACTCCGAGCTAAAAAGTGGAAGAGTTCGTAGTTATGTCAAGTACTACTCGCTATTCCGGTACTTTTTTCCCCCCGGTTTCGAGACCCGGCTCGAAGGTAAGACCTATAGCAGATTTTTCTGCATTAACAAAGATTATTAGGGCGCCAAAATTTTGACTGAAATCTATTTACCAAGTGGTCAATAATTTTAATTCACAAACACACTTTTGGTATTCTAAAATAGATTTCAATCAGGCGCTCTTTAATATTAACTTTGACCTTTAGTCAAAATTTATAACCACTTTCGGTTACGGAGATAAGTTTCACCAATTCCCCAGGATGCTCATCGGCTTGTGTATAGCCCTCTATGTCTAGCAAAATTTGCTCAACTGCGTTCTTAAGCTTATAAGATAATGTAGTACAGGCCGAGTGTGTGAATAATAAGCTTAGTATTTAGTTAAACACTTTATTTAAAATAAGTTTTATATTTCTCCTAACAACAACAATAATGAATCTTATTATTAATAATATAAAGTTATATTTATAGTCTGATTGTGTCACTATACTACAATAATATAGACAGTTTACTTACGGGCATCTGGACGACCTCATCATTGTACATCCAAATCAATGCAAACTCAAGGTGCTTATGAATGTGTTAAGGGCAAAATTGAGGAACCCTAGGTGGGTTTTAAAAGCACACAAGTCGGTTTTAAATCCGACTAAAAATATAAGTTTTCTTGGAGCTAACTGCGATAGTTTGGGAATAGTAAGAAACAAGAAAGCTTCTAAGTTTGTCCACAACATGGCAGAATCACCGCTTAATTCTGCCCAAGAGTAAGAATCCTTATGAGAGCTAGAGGCTACTTGAACAATTATTTGGGGTAGACGGGCAAAGTAGAGTCCATTATTAACACCGACCTCAAAATGACCATGCTCACAAGGTGTGAGTATTGGTGGTATTTAAGCCCAATCCTAAGCATAGACAGGCTTAAGTTTAGTAAGCACCCAAGATTGCATCGGGTCTTGTATACAGACGCCTCGGAGTACCCGTTAGAGGCAGTCGATGACCACTCAAGAAGGGAATATTCAATCATGGCTCTAGCTGACTATAAATTATAAAAAAAAACTTTTTAAAATAATAATAAAAAAATAAAAAAGAATTTTCTTAATTTATTTTAAAAAGATTTTTTTTTTCAAAATTTTACAAAAAATTTATTGACCACCCACCAAAAAGTTGGCCGTATTTTTAGGCGGTCTAAAAAATAGACCGCCTGGCTGACCGGACAAAGACCGCAAAAAACCGTCCGTGTATTGGACCGGTTTGTCTTGACCATATCCAACAATCCTTTACGTTTACCAGTCCAGCTTCGAACCTCTAACTTTTCCTAACCACCAGTCAGCCAAACATCAACAAGGAAGAAAATCCTTGTTAATGTTTGGATATTCTGAATTGATTATCAACTTCAAGATGCCTTAAAGATCAAGTTCAATTTCAGCACTTTTGATTTTAAACAAAATGTTCAATTTAAAAGAGATCAAATTTTGGAATTAATTCTAGTTAATAAATAATGGTATTTTTTGATAAAAAAAAAGTAATTTTTAGAGTAAAGTTTAAAATTTTTATTTTTTAATGTTTATTAAAATCTATATATTAAAATAATTTTATTAAAGCTAAAATTGAATGAATTTTATTTTTAGAGAGCTCTAATTAAATGCGTCGAAGCGTTGATATATTTACAATTACTACTGATATCAAAATAATATACACGTTATTTGCTTGATTCCTATCATAAACTGACAGATAACATTGACAGATCAACTAGAGTTCTAGGAAAAAATTAAGAAAAATTACTTGATCATTAAACAAGAAGAGTGTTAAAGACCCTTTAAAGTTTTTGCTTTTTTCAAAAATGGTCCAATTAAACCCAAAGGACCCTTAGCTTGAGCTCAGTCAAAAAACCTGTTAAATTGAACAAAACAAACTTTCTTTGACAAACAAAAAAGCTTTTTAAAAAAACAGATTTTTTTCCTTTATTACCAAGCTAAAAGCAAAAAATAATCTTTTACTTTTGTTCGAACACCAAGTGAATTAGACATGTCGAGAATTTTTTTGTCCGTGCTTTTTAGCGTAATTAAACGCTTAGAAGCGTTTTTAATTATTCTATTATCACTAGACGAATTTTGAGCTTTGGCTTTATCTTCAGGTAAATTCTCATTTTTTTTACTCATTTGACTAATGCGTTGATTTCTCTTTTCCTCTTTTTGTCGCAAAATTTCCTCCCGCTTTCGTTTCTGTTCCTCCATTTTCTTGATGTAATCCGGGTCCTGGGCCAAAATGAGACTTTCGCTCTCCGACTTAACTTCTGTCTTGATGCATTTCTCGGCATTTTCCAATTTTCGTTTGGCCATTGTTTGCTCAATCTTCTCTTCTTCGATTCTCTCTTTTTCCAACTGAGCCAAGCGTTTTTCCAACAAAAGGTCGAGTTCTTTTCTAGACCGAGATGAATTGGGCTTTTTTGCCATTTCTTCTTTTAGATCAGATTTTTGTGCTTTGATTTCGGTCGCATAGCTTGACTTTCTTGGTAAATTATTTGGATTAAAATGATTGTATTGCGCTTGGATAAGCTGATTTGCCGGAATTCGCATCTCATTCTGATAATTGTTCATTGAAGGTTGATTAGGAAACGGGTAGCTCGGATACATGTATCCTTGGTCATAGATTCGGTACGGATTTGGCTGATAAGGTCCCATTTGGGGGTTGTACATTTCATTAAAATTGAATTGAGGACTTGGAAACTGAGCCATTTGTGAGAATATTAAATTGGGCATGAAATTTTGTGTAGGCACATTGGATGATGGTAGATATTGAGTTGGTATTGGCAGAATACCGTCATTTTTGGAATAATTTCTAATTATTTGAGCCCTTTGCTTGATTTTTTTGTGCCGTGATTGCTTAATGGGACTCTTGTTGGTCATAATAGAATTTTCATAAGTCTTGTCAATAGTCTTTTTCTCATCATGTCTGGACGATTGTGGAGAATAAGTAGTATTTTGTTTTTCTGGTTCTTTTGGACTATCATCACGAAATGGCTCTTTTTCTGGCTCCTTTTCAGATTCCTTTTCTGACTCTGTCTTAGGCTTATCCTCTATCGTTTCTGTTTGATCACCCAAAAGACCAAGATCGTCTTCCTCATATTCAAGCCCAAGAAACTCATTTTGATCCAATTCATTTTCGTCATATATTTTCTTTAATTAATAAATGTTTATTAAATCGATTTTTTAATTATTTTGAAAAGTAAATTTAAGGTTCTTTTGAAGAATTAACTGAAATTTGTTGGTTCTTAAGATTTTTAATTATTTAAATTTATTAATTTTTTTTGGCTAAAAACGTAAAAAGAATCAAGAAAATAAAATGTCAAAACAAAATTTCGTAATGTATGGATAATATATTTTTAATTTGAGTTTTCAATAAAATTGCTTATTAACTGTTTATAATCAAATTTTTTATTTTTTAAAAATTCTAAAACTTCATGAGTTTCTATTTGAAAGGGTTTAATTTATGAGGTAAAATTTTTTTATTAATATTTTCTAATCATTTTTCGTTGGATTACTAGTCTAGATATCTTGATTGTGCAAATGTTTGTTAATAGAATAAGATATTGGCTTTCTTAAAAAAATAAAATAATTTAATTATTCTAAAAAATCAAAATCAAGTCAGGTCCTTTAAATTTACTTTATTTTTTTTTAATTTTGAGAGTTTAAAAAATTATTAAAATTTAAAAAAAAATCCTTAAGTTGTAAATTAATTAATGATAATAAAATTTAATAAAGCAAAGATAAAATTATTCTTAATCTCAACGATAAAATAAAGGATTAAAGTCATTTAAAATGACTTGGCTTCAAAAAAAATTTAAAATTACTTTTTTATGCCAAATGTAGCTTTTTGTAAAATAGGGACATCAAGTCAAAATGTCAACAAATTTTCTTTTTATGAAATGTTCAAATATGAATTCAGGTTTAATTAATAATAAAATATTATTGTATTGTACTTTTTTTCACAAAAATTAATCTAATTTCCTTTACGAGTTTAATAGCTATTCAAAATTTTTTTTTGATCCAGGGCACAGATAAACAAATAAATAATTAATAAAATTGAAGACTTCTTTTTTTCTGATTCATAATAAAAGATAAGAAATGAATTCAAATTTAATTAATAAAAAAAAAATGTAAATCTTTTTAATTAGGTAGGATATCACAGATTTTTAAAAATTTTATGCGAAAATTTCAAAATTTAGTTAAATGAGGATGATTGAAAATAAAGTTCATGTACTTATCTGTATTGAAAGAAAAATTCAATGTGTGAACATGCTGTTGTTTCTGCTTAAATAGAGAAATCCAGTGGTATTAATCATAAAATCCGGTTCTTGTCAACTGCAAATTCCAGCAAAAAGACCAAGAGGAAGACCAAGAAAAATTCAATTACAAGATCCATAATAACTGGAAAACATAAGGTCACGGACAAATAAATTTATCTTTTCTTTTTATTAGTTTTATCTTTTTTATATCAATTTAAAAAAATTTAGCCTAATATGTGAAAATTTTTTTAATTTTTTGAAGCATTAAAAAAAATAAATTAAAAGCAATTTGATATCAATTTTTTAATTTATATCAAATAATTTATTATGCTTCATCGTAAAATAAATGGCCTTATAAAATTAGTAAATCGATACTTTAAACAGCAGACATCGGAAATAATATTAGGAAAAATAAACTATTTTTAAAAAGCCACATCGGCTTTTTTAAATTTATCAAAATTATAGTGATATCTTTTTTTTATCTTCTGACGCAAGATTTTTATAATTAAAAGCTTTTAAAAAATTTAAATCAACTACAAATAAATTCTACATACAAATTTACTCATCTTTATTGAGCAAAAGAGTCTTATTTAATTTTCAAATTCAAGCTCTGATCAAAATGTGTAAAATTCAAGATTTTTATTGAAAAAAAGTATTCAGAGTCAAAAAATTTGTCTAAACTAGTAAATGAATTTGTTAAAAAGACTAGAACACTTACTTCATCAGATGCTGATTGTTCTATTTTCTCGTCATTTTGATGTGTCACATTGTCCGATTCATCCAGTAATTCATCAATTCTTAAATTCAAAAATAAACACCAGAAACATAAAAATGCCCACTTACGTTTCCCACAAACTCATCATCTAAATCTGAACTTCAGCTGTTAAATTTTCAAAAATTTTATATAATAAACAGAATTCATATTTTTTTTTAAATAAAAATAAAAAATAAAAATTATCAATAAAACAAAAAAATCATAGACTAAAATATTAGCCTAAAAAATCATTAAAATACATCATAATAACATAAAAAAAAATTTCTTTTTTTTTAAAGTTACTAAATCTGACCAAATATGCCGTCTGAAAACAACAAAATAAAAAAAAATTACCAACAAATATTTCACGAATTAGCATTTAACTACTCTAATTAAACTCGATAATAAATTAGAATAATTTTTAATTATGCAATTGTGTGTGAGTGTGTTACACTGCTGACTAAAAATGTCAGAAGTAACTTAAATTTATCTTGGTTTCAAGTCTTCACATTGTAAATTAAATAAATAGTAAAACTAAGAGCCTACGGAATACCAATAAAAATTATCAGTTGGGTTCGAGCATTTCTCAGTCACAGGAAGCAACGTGTTGTCATTGGAAATTAAGTATCCCAATGGGTCCAAGTATACATAAATGACTTACCTGAGATATGTAATGCTGATGACACAAAGCTCATGAACTCAGTGAAACAAGAAATTGAGAGAATAAAGCTCCAGAAGAACATTGACAATTTAGTAAAATAGTCAGTTGACCTAAAATCAAGTGAACAATCTAAACGAGCTGATGCTAAAGCAATGACAGCGGCATATAGGATCAAGAACACTTTCAAATATTTTACAAAAAAGACTGTCAATTTACTTTTCAAGTCTCTGGCGCCTAAGTTTCTATGGGATGTTCATCATAAACAGCGCCCATCATTCGAGCAGTTAAAGGCCAAAGGAAGAGTTGGCAGTATGTTTTTTTAATTAAGTAATTTATTCATCAGAATTTAAGATTAATTAGAAGATTAATATTTTCAGTCAAATGAATAAGAGTTAGTTGAGTAGCAATTTATTAATTATTATAGACTTGTCTTTTTATTGCAAGTTTTTTTTTTAAATTATTTATCAATGGATAGAGAAATTTTGTTTTTAATTATCAAATCATCATTGATTAAAAGTGTGACCAAAGTGACCTCGAGACCTGACTGTCTTTTCAAGCGTATACAGCATCGGAAACATTGGCGTTATGAATACATCGCTAAAAACAAATATCAAAACCCGCATTCTGCCGACCAATACTCACCTATGGATGCGAGGCAATCAAGCTTAACCAGATTCACTTAAAAAAAATTAAAACAACAGATGGCAACTTGGTGAAGAAAATGTTTTGACTCTGCAAGAGATCAAGAACAACAAAACTGATGACCGCACTTGAATGTAGAACCAATGGAGAGAGTAAGGTAAAGAGAAAAATGTGCTTCATAATGAGATATCAAACAACAAATTTACAAAAACATTAGTGAACAATATCCTAAAAGAAAAAAGAGATAAAGAAAATAGAACTAGCAAAAAAACCGTTATAAATGAAATGCAAAACATCCTAGAAGAAAAAGAAAATATAGGAAATATGGCAGCCCAAGCAAGTGAAAAGAGAAAGCTTGAAAATATGCTTAACAAAGAAGAAAGCAAAGATGGAACGATGAAGTCGACAAGGTACCTTTTTTGAGAATCGAGTGAGAAAAACAGAAAAATCCTAGAACTAATCCACAAATCATATTAAATAATTTCGGATTAATTTAAAAAAAAAAAAAAGGGTCTTGTTTAAATTTTTTTTTTACATTGCCTTCAAGGCGTTCATTGAAATAAATGATAAAAATAAAAATAATATTTCGTTAACTCGGCTATTTCTCTATCAGTCTTTGTCTGATTTTTCAAAAAACATGCAATTTGCCATCTCTGTTGATCAGTTATTTTATTTTTACCCATTTTTTCTCTATTTTGTCAGATTTTTTGGTAGTCATACTTTTAAGCTATTATTTGAAAAAAACTCATAGTAATTTTTTAATTGCAAAAAATTAAAAATTTTTATTTTTTCAACTTGATTCTAACTTTTTGTGACATACTGGAAAAACAAAATTTCTTGTAAGAAAAACTTGAATGAATGAATTTCAATGAATTTGAATGATTTTTTCTTTTCTTAATTTTTTAATTAAAATTTATTTTTAAGTTAAAATTTATTAAAAATTAATATACAGTATGTAATCTAAAAAATGGATTAAGACAATTATAAAAGCACTATATTCAAATATTAAAGTTAGTTATCATAAGTATATGCATGAAAGTTTTACTTTTTTCACACATGTGGGTTTTAAATATTTAGATAATAAAAAGCAAACAAAAATTACATGAAAAAATGATAATTAAAAATTTGACCATTTAAAATATTGAAGACACCAGCGAATTGATTTTTATTTCAAAAATGCTTGAAATGTAATGAGAAAATTCAGGAGTTTTTTAAAAAAATGTCTTGAGAAAATATCTTAAAAAATTAAATTAGTGAAATAATTTAAATTCTCAATTCACCATCTTCTTTTTAACTTACACCAATTAATCCATTTTCAAATATGACCCATACTAGTCCATTTTGTTAGAAATTGTACATAAAACTGTAAAGACCAATTTCGAACATTTTCACCTTTTATACTCTCTAAACTATGTATATTTTGGATTATTTTTAATATTTATTATTTTTATTCAATTTCAATTACTTTCTATTTTTAAAACAGTATAAACTTTATTTTATTTTAGTCTTTAATAATTGAGTTTAAACGAAGGCGTAAGCCATTCGGACGAACCTGGGGATCACCCCAAAATTATATTTTTAGTAATAAAAAAATAATAAAAATAGTCCAATTTGTGACTCATCTTCATTAAAATATCTTTAAAACTATATGATTCTAATTAGACTAGTCCAAAATTAAAGGATTGCCTCCTTACTCATTCTTCTAAAAATCTAAAAATGGTAGATTAAAAAAAAAGCATTCTTAAAATTTATTAATTGTTTTTCAAATTTCAAATTATGTGAAATTAAAAAAAAAGAAAAAAAATGAAAAATTGAATCTTAATTTGATAGATTGAATTCTGACCAATTTAATTGATTACCTAAAAAAAATTTAATTTTAATTTTTTTATGATTAACATCAATTTTTACCTATCTCACATTCATTTACCTGTTTTAGTTCTCTCAATAAATACAAAACCGACTCTATCCAACTAAAACGACTATGATCTCATGCGCTTAGCAAGTCGCTAGTGTTAACACTGTGTAAATTATTAGACATAAAATTTATTACATATAGAAGAAATTATGATTTTAAACTTAATTTTTTGTTATTTTTTTCTCTTTGTTATATATTCGTTGGCTAGAAGTGGCTATTTATAAAAACACTCATTCTTTAATTTTTTTCTTTATTATTTTGTTTTATAAACACGAACCACTAGATCCTAATAGATCCGGAAAATAAATAGGTTTATTAAATACATAATCATGAACAATAGACATTAAGCTTGTTTTTTTAGCAAAATTTTCTTTTTTGTCCTTTTTTTTACCTAATACAGATAAAAAATTCATAATTTAAATATTAAAAATTAAAAAAATCTCATTCTAGGTTAATAATTAAATTTAACAACACTTCTCTTTAATAAAAAAAGATAAAAAAGACATTAGAAGATTTTTTCAATTTTAGAATAAGCTCATTTTCAATCCATGCAATCTTTAGAATAAAATGAGCAATTAGTTAATTAAAAAAAAATGAAAAAAGCTTTCAAAAAATTTGTCAAACAAGAATTCATGTTGTATTTTGAAATAATTAAAAAAATATTATTTAAAATATTTTTTAAAAGAGGTCAAAAGTATACACTAAGAATTCTCGAAGTTGATGTTAATTTTTCAATTTATCCCAAAATTTTAAATAATTTTTAAGTTATGATCAGAGATATTTATTCAAATTTAAATGTGATAACAAATTTTCAAGTGACAATCTTTTCCAATTCTATTGCAACAATTCTAAATTCGCCATCTTTTTCATCATAATTTTTTAAAAATTTGGAAAAAGAGCTCCAACTCGTCATGTTGTCTGGAAACATGTGTAGTGTTTTTTGAAACATTTTTAACAAATATCCTGATGGATCTTTAAACCTGTTTTGTATTAGCTTTTGAAGCAATAAATATTGAACACATTCATAGAATACCTTTAACAAAAAATAAATAATTCAAACATCAAGTGATTTTTTAATGTTTTTTACTAAATTAGCCTGAGAGCTTGTGGCAAATATAATTTTTCCAATCAATAAAGCCAGATCGTAATTTTTGCTCCGTTTTAAACACAAGCAAAGTTCTATCCAACCTCGAGTTTCAGCTGGGTACTCATGAACATACTTGGATACCCACCTAATCGCTTTATCAAAATCTTTCTGTAAAAGAAGAGGTTTTAGAAAATCAAAAATTAAATTAAAAAAAAAAATTACTTCTAAGCAATAGTAGACTGATTTTAGCTTTAGAATATCAAATCTGTATTTTAGATCACTAATGGTGTCCAGTTCCTTAAAAACTGCGCTTATCAATGCTTTATCACTTTTAAGCAAACCAATTGAGCATAAAGCAAAAAGTGATTGAATGCATTTAACTTTACACTGAAAGCTAAGAAAGAAAAATAAAATTTTATATATTATTTTATTAAAAAACCTTTTGAAAAAACAGCTTATTGCTTCTTGAATATTATATTTTGATATGGCCATGCCCATGGCAGTGTAAACTATAGACTTTTCGTTTTCATTGCAAACATTTAATGCACTCTCAAAGACTAAAAAATTATTTTAAATTTTTTTTAAACGGAATTAATTGAGTTGACTTACTTTGAGCACATTTTTGATATTTTCCCATATTATAAAAAAATTTTGCCAAAGAAAATATGTCTTCAACAGAATTCTTTACATCAATTTGTTTATATTGGTTGAAAGCAGCTTCGTATTGCTTCTGTGAGCTCAAAAGTCTGGCATACCCACGTCTACTCTGCAAACAAACTTCACTTTCATCATCATCATCAATCAATTCAAAAACCCTGTTTTAATTTTCATGTAAATAGATTAGAATAGAAATTTAAAAGAAACTTTTCATAATATTTCATTGATGTCAAAGGAAGATGAAGTTTTTCAAGCAAAACACCGCTTAGAAAAAAAGCATCCACGTTGTTCACCACTCGGTCTAGTTTAAATTCATTGATAAAAATTTATTTTGGGGATTTTTAAATTTATCTACCACAATATTTAATCAAACAGTCGGAAGAAAGTGGTATAGCATTCAAGAATTGAATGTAATCTTTGTAAATTGTATCATTTTTAAGAGCGGGATCATTTGATATTTTGCATACTATTCTAGCGTAGCCGTAGAACGCTTCTGTCTAGTAATTTTAGAAAATTTAAAAATTATTTTTTTTTTAAATCGAGTCAGCAAGTTTGGAATTGGCTTCATTTTGTTTCAGAAGCAGAACTGAACTTATAATCATCACCTCGATTTAAATTAAGTAAATATTATTTTGCACTAATTTAGTAAGATATTTTTCCATTATTTAAGCTCTTTGCTTAGGTTTTAGAAAAAGTAACTTTTTGCTAAAATATTTTTAAACTTTTAAATATTTTAATTTTCAATAATAATTTTTTTCTAAATTTAAATAAAGCGCCATCTATTTTACTTACATGCAAACCAAGTTCAACTGCATGCCGATACAAGTCAATGCATTCTTCCATGTTAACTGTTTCGGCTATAAAAGCCTGACCTATCCATGCAACTCCATATTCTGGATCAAGAGCCTGCGATTTCTTAAAGCATTCATGAGCTTTTTTGTTCTCGTCGACGAGCAAATAAAAAACTCCCAGGTTTGTCCACGTTACTGCGTCAGACTCATCGATTTTAAGAGATTTTAAAAAACAATGCTGTGCTAAATGTGGCTTGTTTATTTCTTAAAAATTAATTGAACATTAATTGACTTTTTTTTAAAAGTTTTAAATAAAATATTCGAATTAAACTACCTGTAAATGCATATAAAATTCCCAGATTGTTCCAAAATAAATGATTTGAGGGATCTAAATTGACTGCTGTTATCAAACACTCTTTAGATTTGTTAACTAGCAGAGTCAAATTGGCTTTTTCGCTCATGCTTTGAATGTTCATTGACAGTGATTTGTACTGGAATAGATAAGATAGTGATAGATCGTAGTAGTATGAACCACAATCTGGTCTAAGCTTACAACAAATCATATAACTCCTTTAATTTTAAATATATTTGAAAAATATCAAGAAAAGTGGAGAAAATTTAGATTACTCTTCGGCAAGCTTGAATAATTCCTGATTATTGACTAGGGTTGTTTCGGTATCTGGAATGCTGAATTTTTTTTTCAGAATACAAGTGGGAATCTGAATACTATGGAAAATAATTTTGATTATAAATTAAAAAAATAAATTTAAATTTTTTTTTACATAGGATCATTTTTTGGATAAAATCGTACCATGTTACAGCAATCGCCGAGAATTTTCCACACACAGCATAGATCTTTTCTCATACAAATAGCCTTTGTCAAATATTTAATGCTCATTTCAATGTATTCCAAATATCTATTATCTGTTGAATTTTTGACATTCTCTTTTGCCATTAGAAAATAAGTCTCGCCAAGTCCTTTAAAAGTGGGCACATCATTGGGAATTCTATTCAAAACTGCAAAATAATCGATTCTAGCTTGTTCATACAAATTTAGCGTTTGTTTGATACGAGCAATTCTAAAGGAAAAAAAATATTTTTTGTTTATTATTCAACATTTTAAATTTACAAACATAATAAAAACAAAAAAAATTAAAAAAAAAAAAAACAACTTTTTTCTAAAAGCTCAAAAGTGGTTCTGAAAATGGTATCACCTAAATTAGCCTCTACAAGAATTGAAAAAAAAGCATCTATATCAAATTTTATTTAGATTTAATTTGCATACTATTGCAGAAGCTAGACACAGGTGATAAATTCAATATTTCAAATGATATATTTAAAATTCACAGAACTTTCTTCAGGCTTTTAGTAGAAAATTATTTCTACTTTTTTTTTGTTCTAAAATTTAAAATACCGATATTGCGCATTAAAATAATAAATTCTTACTGATAATAAGCATATGATGAGTCCGGATTTAATTCAATGACTTTGTTGAATGATTTAAGAGCTGCTGTCAGTGAACCTCGATTTAAATAAGCATCAGCTAAACACTCCCACATATTACTAAACAAAATGAGAAAATAATTTAAAAAGATAATTTAAATGTACTAGTCATCTGGATTGTTGCGGATAACATTGTAAAAGAGCCGAATAGCCTCATTTGATTCACCTTTTTTAAGATAAATGACACCAAGTCTTAACGACGCCCATTTACAGTTATCAATTTCTTCAAGGGCTTTTTTTAGAAAATTAAACGCAATTTCCTTTAAATTTTATAATTTAACATCTTTTTTTTTAATCTTTAATATTACATCATTTTTTTCATAAAGCAATGTGTCGACCAGCTCAAGACCACAAAGACTCAAGTCCAAACAAAGCTCATAGGTTTTTTGAAAGCATTTCAAAGCCTTTTTGTAATCTTTGACCAAATATTTGTAATAAATGCCCAGCTGGTATATTGATTCCCATTTATATGGACTCAATTTAATAGCTTTGATATTTGACTGAAAGCAAAGGGTCTTTATTTCTTCATATTCGAGTTTTTCATTTCGGTTGAGCAGCAAATTGTAGCAAGTTTTGGCTAGAAGAATTTGACAGTCATGATTTTCCGGGTTCAAATTGCACAAATGCTTTGCTCTAGCGAAAAATTTTACTTGAAATTTAAATAAACTAAATTAAACAAACATTTCTAGAGATGTCATAAATTCTTGATTTTCATATTTTATTATCAATTCACACAACTCATAAGTAAAGCTTGACTTGTCGATTTCGTTTCTTAAAATTTCGATACCAAGCTCTTTTTTATATGTCTTAACATAGCTCTCTAGCATAAATCTGTTCAATTCATTCAAAAAACTATCATCTAATCGGTGTTGTTTAAGCTAATAAAGAAAAATTAAGTTTTTGATATATTTTTTGTTACAATTTACCTTTTTAAATCGTTCAATCGCTAAATCGAATTCATGATACATAAAATTCATAAGAGCAATGTTATAATTGAATCTAATCGAGAAAAAATCTTGAACATCCTTGATTTTAATCTGATGTAATGAAATGAGTCCTTTTAAAGAGAAAAATAATTTTAGTGATTTTTTTACCCAAAGCTGAAATAATGTGTGACTAAATCACTAAGAAGATACAAACGTTGGAATCAAAGTTGATAAAGGGAATATTTAGATTAAGAAAAAGAACTATGAACTACGTGGAATAACCAAGTAACACAAGCAGCTAATAGAGCCTCTATGGTATTGGGACAGTTGAGTCGAACTTTTAATTGTTGGACAGCAAGCAATTTTAAGAAACTTTATGTTGCGTTTGTTAGACCTCACCTGGAATACGCGATTGCAGCCTGGTGTCCCTATACAAAGAAGGACATTTTCAATTTCTTTAAGGGTTTTGGAAAAAGTTCAGGCGAGGGCAACGAAGCTTGTCAAGTCCATCTGTCACCTCGCCTATGAAGAAAGGCTTAAAATACTAGGACTAACAACCCTAAAAGTGAGGAGAGAGAGGTAATCTGATCGAATATTTTAAGATTAGTAAAGGGTATAGCAAAGTGGGCTGGCATAATCCGAGTAAACTAATGAGTTCATTGTTTTCGGAAGGTCCTGCTGGTAATATTCGTGGTCAAAAGCATAGACTGGTTAAGCAATTCACTAGGATAAGTCACAGAGAGCATTTCATTTTAAATCGAGTAGTTGATAACTGGAATAGATTATCACCTGACGTATTGGCAGCAACATCAAAAGACAATTTTAAAAAGAAAATAGACGATTTTTTTTTTACGTCAGATCAACTGCAATTCAACAAAACTAACTCTTTTAAGTCTATTAAACTAATGTTTTGTAACTCGTTTAAGCTACCATAGCGAGACTCTTAGCCTTGCTCTACAGGCTAATATCTGTCGTAGCTCATATTATTATCTAGAAGTACTCATTTTTTAAGAGCACTAAATATAAATAAAGTAGATGAGCTTATAGTAAATACATAAGTCAAACTCTTAATAAGACTGGTAGAATTTGAACTTACTAAATCAAAAATAGATGAGCTAATGGCACATGATCCCGAATTAAGCAAAGATAACAATATCAGAATTAAGCAAAGCCTGCTATACGAAGTATCAGTGATTACGAATGGACAAACAATTTATGAGATGATAAAATATGGAAATGAAATAGTCAGACAAACAGTTAGAAGAATTGTGGATTGCAGGAAAGATGGTGAAGTCATAGATATAATGGAGGCATTGGAGACAGAAGGAGACAATAGAAGAATAAGGTTGAATCAGTTGCAATGCATCGAGTACTAATCAATAGCTAAAAAAGAAAAAAAAAAGAAAAAAAAAGGAAATTTTTTTGTTTATTGTATTATTTTTTTTTTATTTGTATTTTATTAGACAAATTTTATTATTACTTTTGTTCAATTGTAAATATACTAGTAATTTCAATAAGAGTACTGGAGGTCCATGATTGACGCTCCAACTCCCAAAATCGCCCTAGTTGCGACTTTCTTATTTAAATAAATAAATAAAACACTAAAATTTGTATTTTAAAGAAACATTTAAAGCTTTTTTTGGCTATTATTTACCAGCACTGCTAAAATATTTAGTTTTTGATTTAAAAAAGTGTTCGATTTGACCATTACATTTTTTAAGACTTTTTTCTTTGCTTTAAATATTTTGTAAATATTTTTTTCATCAGATTAAAGTTTTTAATTTCGGTCCAAAGTATTTAATCTTAAAGATATGATTAATTTAGATTTTATTAATTGAAATTATAAGAATATTGGAGGATTGGATTTTGATATTTTTGTAAATTATAATAAACAGTTCAAGATTTTTTTTTTTCGATTTTGATGAATGGTAAAAGAGTAATGAAAAAAGAAGAAATACGTTGTTGTTCCTATTATATGAAAAATTATTATTGTTACCATATTATAGCTTTAGCGGTAAACTTAAAGTTTGTAACAATACCTTCAAGGCGCATACGTGTAGCGATTGAATAGAAGGCTAAACAAGTCGTAAGTTAAGTCGAAAGCAAGAGGTGCTTTAGTTAAATAGTAAGGAGGAATATCAATTATTTAAGGTTTTTTGTTTAATGTTTCAAAACATCTTTGTGAAAAAAAAGAACCTTATTTAATAAAATAAACAATTTGTGAATATTTTGCGTTATACGCTTTTTCCTTAATTGAATATATTGGACATAAAAAAAATTAAAATTAAAAGAACAAAAAAGACAGAATTTTTACTAAATGTTTTAAAATTAACTTTTTATTTAATAATAATGAGCATTAGCTTAAATCTTAGTCAGATACGACAAATGAATTTTTAAAATGATTTTTTTAAATTTCTCATAGAATTAACGTAATCATCCAAATTGAGTTACATGTTATTCAAAATTGAGAACTGTTTTAAAAAAAATTAAAAAATCCAATTTTAGTGACATGTAATAAATAGTGAACACATTTAAAAACTATCAACAATTGTTAGGGCTTATATAAAATTCTTTAAAAAATGAAAATTGAATTAACTAACATACTACTTTGACATAGTTAAAGTTTAACTATGTTAATAGATCTTGATAAAGATTTCGAAATACTTTATTCTAACTCTGAATTCTTAAGAAATTATGATCAGTCTAATTTTAATGATCTAATTTGCTTAGATGAATTAATTATTGCTGTAAAAAGATCTAAAAATGAAGCGGCATCAGGACCTGACCAAACTCATAATTTGATGCTAAAAAATTTACCAAGAAATTCATTAATTGAAATCTTAGAACTTTTTAATTTATCTCTTAGAGAAGGTAAAGTCCCGAAAGCGTGGAAAACTTCGAACATTACTATGATTCAAAAAAAGGCCTCTACTGTACAAAACCCTTTAAATTATAGACTAATTAGCATAACGAGTTGTCTAGGAAAGTTACTGGAAAGAATAGTATACTCAAGATTATACAATTTTATGGAACAAAATTCACTCCTTATCCAGGAGCAGTCTGGATTTAGAAAACACCGGCGAACATCAGATAATATTTTCTTTTTAATCAAAAAAATTTTGGAATCATTTAATAGAAAAAAAAGAGTTTGTGGCCTTTTTTTTGATATTTCTAAAGCCTTTGATAGGGTTTGGCATGAAGGTTTACTTTTTAAATTGATTAAATTGAATCCACCTCATTACTTGACTAACTGGATTAGGTCCTTTTTAGATTCTAGGAGATTCAAGGTAAATGTGAATGATCACCTAAGCGAAGAATATCAAATAACTGCAGGTGTTCCTCAAGGCTCAGTAATTAGTCCCCTTTTATTTAGTATATATATTAATGACATCCCCAAAAGAAACAAAACAAATAATGAATACTCTCTGATTTTCGCAGATGATCTAGTTACATTCTTCATTTATAACAAAAAAGGGAACCTTGAAAATAAGATAAATAAATACACCAACGAACTAGAACAATGGCTTATTAAATGGAAAATGAAGATATCAGTAGAAAAGTCGTGTTCAGTAGTCTTTTCTAGATATAAAAAAGAGAGTGATGATCTAAACTTAAAAATTTATGGAAACAGAATAGTGAATTTTAAACCATTTTATTACATTTTATTTTTTTAAATTTTTATTCTATCTTATTTAACTTTATTTTATTTTGATATTTTTTTTTTTTTTAATCTGAAGGAGCTTTTGCTCGGTACAGAAAACAAATAAATAACAAAAGTCAAAGTTATCTTGAGTATACATTATTTTAGTTATTCTCAGACAACTTGAGTGAGAATAAACGTTTTCAAATGTTTAGTTTCGCATTTTTTCTTAGAAATTAAAGTAAAAAAAAAAGATTCACCCTCTTGAGCTGTCTTGATGGTTTGCTCATGATTGCATGTAAAAAAATAATAATTATTTTCCAAAAACAGTAAAAGCAATTTATTTGACTTAATCATTTGTTCTTTAACTTAAAATTTAAATTATTAAAAAGTAAAAAATCTGTTTCAAAATTGTTTGTTTACCTTGATCAAGAATTTTTTTGAATTCACCAATATTATTCTGGTCAAGAATGGACAGCATATTTACTGCATTGATAAGCATCCGGTATTGCCGTAAAGAGTCCAATTCGCTTGTTTCATCTTCGAGTAAATTCTTAATTTTAATCAAATATTTTTGCTCAATTTCAATGCCACTAATCAACGCTTCGGTGTAAATTTCAAACAGCGTATTCAATCCAAACTCGTTATGGGCACAATATTTTTCAAGCAAATCAAACAAATGATCCAGAATAGTTTTCCATGATTCATGAGCCTAATACATATCATTTTATATTAATAAATTTTTAATTTAAGACTTTTTTACTTTTATCATGGATTTCAAAGCGTTTTCATTTATCTTTTCCAAATATTCATTTTCAATTTTTATTTCCGAATTCCTGTCAATTATGCCAATGACATCAAAATAGACGTCACTTGTCTAGAAAGCAGTTTACTAGTAATTGAGTTTAGAATACTTTTTTCAAATACTTGTTCATCAGAGAGTGCAAGAAGACGAGCCAAATTTTCGATCAAAGGTCCATAGTTTTTATTAGTGTTTTGATTCTTAATAAGCTCATAGAGAACAGCAATAGCTTCCTTAGTCTTTGCCTGAGATAACAAACAATTGGCATACTTATTAGATATTTCAAAAAATTTAACTGCATCACTTTAATATAATGCTTTTAATTTGATGTAATTGTCAACCATGGTAAAAATTTTACTTGCAAAAGAATTTTCTCAGTTCACTGTACACACTTATTAGTTCAGATTGGGAATTAGTTTTTTCATAAAGTTGAGCAAGACCTTGCCAAGCTGGCGCTAGATTTGACGAAATCTGAATAGCTCTCTGATAAGCTGCTAATGACTGATCTTTGTTGTTGAGCTCATTCGCAGCAGCGCCAGTCATCACCCAACCTAAATAGTTTTCTTTATCTCTGTCAATTACTGACTGTTCAATTTGAATTTTTATTTTAAGAAATAAAATTTTAATTTATGCCAGATTACTTTGCAAAGTTTGAGTGCTTCTTTGGCATCTTTGTTCTTAATGGCCTCCTTGGCCGATTTTAGAAGTGCCTTTATTTCTGGATTATCCATTTCTTTTTATTTTAAAATAAAATCTTTTTTTCGATATTTTTTTCAAAGATTTTAACTTCTTTTTAAATATAAGCAAATAAATTTAAAAAATAAAAACATTTTTAATTTTTTTTATTCAGGATAAAAAATTAAGAATACGGATTTGATTTGTCTTCGTTGTAGTTGTCTAATGTTAAAAAGTTTAATATTTAAATTTATAAACTCAACGAGCTTACCATAATTACCATATTTACTAATCGAATACTGGTTATTCTTATAATAGTAGTTATGATTATTATTGTATCCCCTGTAGGCTGAATTATTTCGGTAGGAGTATCTATTTTGGTTGTAATTAGCTTTATTAAAAAACATTATTCTTGGGGTTTAATTTAAAGAACCAAGATCAATTAGAAAAAGAAAAAATTAATTGAAAATTATGTCTCTCTACACTTGACCATGGTCATTTGTTTATTTATTTTGAAGAAAATACAATAGAAAACATACTTGAATAGTTATAATTATCTTTATTTGATGAATAAGAATGGTATTTGCTATTGTAGTAACGATTATGTGAATAGCTGGTGGAGTTTTTCACATTATTCTAAAAAAAAAATTTTTATTAAAAAAATTATTTTAAATTTTTGGCTCACATAATGGTCACATTTTTGCTGATCGCCATCATCAATAACAATTTCTTCACATTCGTGGCTTGTTTTTTCTTTTAATAAAATAACAAGATTTTTATTACTAGCTGAATTATGATTATTTTTAAATTGGTCTGATATGTTAGCTTTAGAACTCGGGGTTTTATTCGGAGTTGGCAAAAGTGGTTTAGTATTGTGGTCTGGATCAGTCTCCTTTTTTAAGCTCTGTATTCTCCTATTTAATTTTTTATCCAATTTTTTCGCTTTTTTAAAGCTCGCAGTAGATGAAGATGAAGAGACTGACGAGGATGAACTATCTCTTTTATGAATGCGCCTTTTGGCAAGATTATTTTCCGACGGATTAAGAAATTTATTTATTTGTCTAAGAGATTTGTAGCCTACATTTTGAGTTGATAGGTTATTTTTATCGACCTCGTTCTCTGATTCAGACGAGGAAGATGAAGAGGATTCGACCAATTTTTTTTCATTACCAAGGTTTTTAGAACAACTCAGCGCTACTGTCGAGCTTTGGTTGCTGGTTTCCTTCAAATCTTCTTTTTTTATTGTTTTTTTCACTAAATGATCAGCTTTTGGATTTTTTTCGGTGCTAGCTATGGGCACTAAAGAACCCGTATTGAGATGGTTTTCATTTCTAAAAAGATGAAGAAAAAATATCGGCTTCACTTGAGGAGTTAAACCATGCGTGTCCACATACGATGAAAGGTTTTTAAAATTTTTGTAATTCAAAAGCTGTTTTTTAAAGTCAAGCATATTGATCTGGTATTCTCTGACCCGACCCAAGCATGTGTAGCTATTTCCTTAGAAATAATACCTAATTATTAGTTGGACAATTTAGCTTAATGAAAACTCACTCGGAAAATAGAGCTCGGTGATTTTTTTTTTAACTCCATTAAAATCATCTGTTTGATTGAGATAAATTCTCCTTGAACCTCCACCTTGCTCCTGTTTTATGGTGTTCATGTCGAGGCCGTGCAAAATGCTTACCTTCACTTTAATTCCTGATTTATCAGTTAAATCCTTTATTTAGAATTAAAAAATAACTCAACAAAAAAAAATTACTTTAAATTACTTGGGTTTTTTTTGTGTGGGATCTAAAATTTGGATCAAACGAAGACTTTTCGAGTGCGTTTCCACACTGACCGCAGAAGTTGAATGTTGGCTCAAATTTTATATTACATCTTTGGCATGTTTTTTTCAAAAGCTTGCCACAAACACCACAAAATTTGAAGTCTGCTTCTACTTTAGCCTCACAAAACGGACAATTATGAACCATTTGAAAAAATACCAAATAATACCCAAAAAATATATATATCTTGCAAATTTTGAATTCAAAAAAAATATTATTTTTTAATTTTAAAATTATTTTTGTTCGAATAATTAAGTTGAACAAATGTAAAGTATTATTTGAAATTTTTTTTAGTTGGTGGTGGTTCTTTTGCCGGATTCGATTGTGGCAAACTTAACTCAATGACAAATTGAGATCAAAAGTGTCTTTTAATCAGAACAAGACAATTGTGAACAAACTTGGTGGTTAAATTAGATCGTTAAAGTTTTAACTTTTTAATTTAAGTAATTTAACTTATTTATCTTTTGACGGGCTATTTATTTAATTTAGCTAATTTACCAGGATATAAATGATGATAAGCTGGCTCAATTGGATTAATCAAAAAATTTTAAAATGTCAACTCAAAGCTATTCGACCAAAGATAGTGATTCGGTGTGCAAGGTATGTGGCGATGAGGCATGTAACTGGTACTATGGAGCTATGGTATGCGAAGCTTGTAAAAAATTTTTCATCCGAAGCAAAAAAGAACAAAAAAGAAAGTACATGTGTGTGGCCAATAAACAGTGTAACATTACCAAATCGACCAGGGCCAATTGTCAGTATTGTCGGTTTAAGAAATGTGTTCAAGTCGGTCTGGACTTGAGCAAAAAAGCCTCTCAAATCGAAATTAACTCTCTAGTTCAGAGTCTAAAATGTGCTGTATGCAGCCAGCAGCCATCCGGAATCCATTTTGGTGTCATGTCTTGTGAGGCATGCAAAGGATTTTTTCGTCGATCTGCCCTTGTTCACGCAGACAATCCTCTTAAATGTAAATCAAACGGAAACCAGAACTGTCTTGAATTGACTAACAGAAGTTGTAGATATTGTCGATTTAAAAAGTGTCTAGAAGCTGGCATGTCCTTGGACAACTCAAAGTTGGGTCGAACAACAAATAAAGTTAAGCAGGAAATAATTAAAAAAAAGAAAGAAAGAGAAATCGATGATCAATTTGATTCAATTCAAGGCTTAGCGAAGCAAAATCCCACCAAAAAAACTCGATACAGCTTTCAAGACAATCAATTCAATAATTCTGCATCATCAATCTCATCTTACAGTTCAACAGAGTCAGTTCCTCAAATAACTGTCACCTATTCGGACACAACAAATTCCGATCAATACTTTTATCAAAATCCACCTTACAATCAAACACTAACAAATATTAATTATCTTATGAATAATCAGCATAGCTTTTATACAACAACTAGTGAAGATCAATTGAGTCTAAGCCAAAGCAATTCGTTTCTTTTTAATCCTTATGGTAGTAGCAATGTGTATTCGTTTAATGCTCCAATTTACAGCCAAAATACCATGTCTCTAACTAATTTTAATTTTAATTCTATTTAGACTTATTCAAATTTCGTAGAATAAAATGCATACCAGTTCTCAATTCCATTTCCTCTTATTTTCTCTATATGAAAAAGTCATCGAAATTTACTGATAATTACATAATCTTTCTTCATTTGTCAATGAATATTAAGTAATAAACAAATAAAAACTTTGATTAATTAATAATTTTTTTATCATCATCCTTGATATGAATAATGTAATTTGATATTTATCCCTTGGCTCATAATTTATTCACTTGGTAAATAATTTTAGTTCCCCGAAGAGGAAATCATTAAATTGGTTGTTATTTTCATGCATTTAAATTTTCTATTTAATAAATTTCTTTTTGAGGAAAAAAATTTAGAACTAAACAAAAGAGAAAAGCTATCATTTTCATTATTTTTTTAAAGTATTATATCAGATAATAGTCTTACGGTTTGTTCATTCGGAAGAGAGCTTTTAATACTTAAATGTAATTATGTTGTTATGTAACCAAAAGATAATATTTATTTCTTCTAAATTATAAACTCTTGACTGCTTAATTTCGTTTTTTTTTCAAATTTACCTCCTCTTTAACTTAAATTAAACTTTATTTAAGAAGAATGATCAATTGAAGGAGAATTTTTATTGATTTAATAAAATTTTGTTTAATAATAGACTTAATTACAATATTCAAGATTTTTATTTATTTTTTTTTTGTTACTAAGGCGCTCGTTTATAGAGCTCCTGTTTATTTTGATATAAAATTAAATTTAATAAATATTTTTTTTTTAATTTTAGGCCTAAAAAAATAATAACAATTATTAATCAATTAAAAATGAATTTTTGCTTATTTGTAATTTTGTGGTGCAAAAACTTAAGGTAACGTTTGATAATATATTTTATGCATTGAAATTTGGCGCCTTGGGCTCTTTTTTCTTGACAAGACAAGCAGTGAGTGCATCACTAGCAAATGTACTTATTTAATTAATTAAAACTAAGAGCTAAATTTCGTCACAAATTTCAAAAATTTGCACCACCATCTCCGTGATTAATTAGCAAAATCGAATGTTCTCAAATTGTCAACTGAAAATAATTGAAATTATTCTCTTTCTACATAAGCTCATTTTTTATTTTTTTAGCAAAGCGAGCTAAGTTATTTTGCTTGCATTTTAGGGTCTTGTTGTTGCATTTTAACGATTTAGATTATAATAAATTATTTTTATTTTGTTAAATTATAAAAAAAAAACTCAAAATTTCAATAAAATTTAAAAAAAAATTCTTTGCAAATAAACCAAAATAATTTTTTCACGTATTAGTCACATCAATAGAAGAGAAAAAAAAGCAAATAAAACAGTGCTCAAATGAGTTTACTTAGCCCGGAAGAGCTGACTCTTCTCCACACGGACAACAAATACAAGGCCTATGTGAGCTCGATCGAAAAGTGTCTCAAAAATTTCGAGTCCTCATCCGAATGGGCTGATCTTATATCGTCTCTAGGCAAGCTAAAAAAAGTGGTTCACTCATCGCCCAAATACCAATACATTCCGAAAAGAGTGAATGTCTGCAAACGACTGGCGCAGTGTTTGCATCCAGCATTGCCCAGCGGAGTTCATCTAAAAGCGCTGGAGGTCTACACATGCATCTTTCAGAACATAGGCGCCGAAAACTTGGCCAAAGACTTGTTCTTGTACTCGAGCGGACTGTTCCCGTTACTGGCCAACGCGGCACTTAGCGTCAAGCCTGTTCTGCTAAACTTGTACGAGACCTATTTTTTGCCTTTAAAAAAATCACTGCGACCCGGGCTCACCGGGCTGCTCATCGCCCTTTTCCCCGGTCTAGAAGAAGGCTCCGATTTTTATCAGCGAACATTCAACCTTATAAAAAACATCTGTCTGGTTCAGTCTGATAGCTCAGCTAACGTGACCAACATGAACAACTACATAGCTGATGACAAGTATTTTCACTCGTGCATTTGGTCGGCCATCATCTCCGAGTCTTACATCCGGTTTCCAGCCATCCAGTTTATGCTGAGTAATTACGAGCTGAAAAAACGAAGCGGATCGGTCAATGCCAACGACCAGCTTTATCTTATTGGCAATTCCATTGATCTAATGACAAACGCAATTTGCTGCTGTCTCCAAGATGCCAACTCTCTGGTCCAACGAAGCATACTTGACTTAATTTGCACATGTCTGCCAATGAACACAAAAAACGTGACCCGAAGCGACAAGATACAATTGATTACTGTGGCCATCCATGTGGTGCTCAGACGCGACATGACACTCAACCGGAGAATCTACTCTTGGCTAATGGGAAACGGGTCGAACAGTGAAGAGTCGAAAAAAAATGACAAAAATTACTTTGAACTGCATTCTAAAAGCATTCTAGTTCAATCTATTAAGATGCTGCTGAACAAAAAAGAAGCATCGTCCATACTCTACTTGCTTAATGACGAAACACCGGCGGTGGCGAGCCAAGCAGGCACCATAACGCACTCTGGCCAAAATCCCCAGATCAGCCCTAGCGCTGCAACTACCCTCAAATTAATAAAAATAATTTCCAATCTGGTCGAGCGTCAAGACATTGGACAAGCCATTATTGATGACATACTCTTAGATTTGTTGTTTTATGTTTATAAAGAATATTCATTTTTGAATTTAAACAATGGACCGGCTAGCTCAAATGTGCAAAGTTATCTAAGTATTAAAAAGGGCACAAGCAATTTTCAGCATGTGCAGCAGCAACAGCAGCAAAATCAGAATTTAAAAGACTCCAATGAGCTCAAAAAAGCCACTTGTAATTTCTTGTTTCATTCGTTTCAGATCTTTTTCATATGGGACTTTTGTGCAAGTAAATTTGAGTCCATTTGTAGGAATTTCACCAGCAGCACTCGCTTGGAATCGGCCTCTTCTCACACAATTACATCAGACAATGTGCACAGCTCTACGCTCAATCCTGCTCAGCTATGCGATTTGTACGAATTCATTCTTGAACTCTTGGCTAATTCAGTAAGTTTAAAATTGTAATTTGTTGATTGTGAATTGTTTGGTTTTCAAAAAATAAATTTTAATTTATTGAAATTTATTTTCGATTTTTTTCAAGGATATGTACAATGAAATCCAAACCGAACATTTGCCAGTGATGCTAAAGCGAATTATTCAGACAATTACCAATTATTGTGATAAAATGACAAATCAGGACTTGAGTAAATCATTTCTTTTGTGCTTGAAAATTTTAAACAAAGTATGTGGAAATTTATTTTTTCCTAAAATTTATTAATTTTCTCAATAGCTTGATTTCACTCATTGATCACTGCTTTTAGAAAGTTCACTCACTTTTATTCTAAGAAAAACAAAAAATGTTTGATCTTTAAGATTTGAAACAAAAAACTACAATGAGATCATTAGACAGGAAAATATTTTTCAATTTTTTTAGATCAATTATTGTTTTCAATGAGAATCTTATCTCAACTTTTTATGTAATCAAAATATTAAAAAATGATAATTTTTTCCTTGTTAATTTCAAAATATCCAGCATATCTTTGTTGTTACAAATCATATGACTAGACTTTTAAAAAAATTAAATAGCTCTCAGACTAGAAATATTTCTAAATTTATAATTAATTACAGTCAATCCTCGATATAACGAGCAAGTTGGGCGAAAATTTCGTTGCTCGTTATATCGAAATTGCATTGAAAAAGATGGGCAAAAAAATTTTTTTTTTCAAAATGTTTATTGGTAAAAAAATAAATAAAAAAGGAAAAAAAATACAAAATTATTGTTTTATTACAAAATCTTTAATAGATGTTTGTTTGGTATTACATTTTTCAATCACAGCATTTTCAATATTAAACAAAAAATCAACTATTTTTGAGAAATCTTGGTTTTTATTCAAAAAAAAATCTTTTAAATCATTAATTTTATCGATAGCTTCTTTTGAGCTTATAACAGGTTTTTTAGGTTTTTCGATTTCTTCGACATCAGAATCACTGTCATCATTTTGTGCTGTATTGTTAACTGAACTGATGATCTCAACATCTGATAATAAGCCGCGTGCAGGAAAATTTGAGTCGATTGAAACATAAGCATTTTTGTCAAAGTTTAACTTTTTTTCAAACAAAGATATATTTTTTGATTAAGATTGGACATTTTTTATAAACAATTAGATAGGAAATGTTTTCTGGTGTTTTATAGTTATTCATGAAGATAAGTTAATTGTTTTATTTTTATTTTTTTTTATATAAAAAGTGTGAAAAAATTTCTTTTGTTCAAGCTCGTTATAGAAAGTTTTTATTCTTAAGAAAATCATTAAGCGGTTTTTCATTATAAGCTCGTTATATCGAAACTCGTTATATCGAATTAATTTTTATATCTTTTTCTATAGCTCGTAATATGTTCTAGCCAAGTTGCTCGTTATAAAGGGTTTCTCGTTATATAGGGTCTCGTTATACGGAGGATTGACTGAAACCAAAATCTTTAAAAACAATAATCGTTTTTAATTTCATTTTATCTGTACTTAAGGATACATGTGATTGAAATGGTATAAAAAAACATGCAGTCGATGATCACATTTCTTATAGATTTTTTTCTATTTATTGAACCAACACATTGAAAATAGATTTATATTTTAATTTATCACTAATTTCAATTTGCTACAAAATTTTTATTTCTAATTAAAAAAAAGTTACAAAATCTTAGAAAAAATTTCAACAGTCTTATTTCTCATCACTCAAAAACAATGAATCTTCAATTATGGAAAAAAAATTTAGCCATAAACTTGATTTAGATTTTAAACAAAAATAATTCTTAAAAAATACTTTTAAATTATTTTAAAAGATATCATGATTTCTAAAGAAACATCATTTTTATTATGGGTCAGCGATTTTCTCTGGCGTTATGCCTTATTTGAGCCTTTTAAATTTTTTAGAATGCTGTTCAAAATCTGTAGTTTAATTTTTGCTTTTCTTCTTTTATGTTTAGTTAATTCTTTTACTAGCAAATTTTATTCGAATATTTGATTGAAAATTTTTTTTATTTTATAAAAATAAAATTTGAATCTATATTAAATTTATATTTGGATTAATATTATTAGAAAAATAATATAATTGCTTAAATGTTGCAAAATTCAGCATTGATCTCTTCATTACAAAGCTATTTATCAGTCTTGAATAAAAAATCCAATTGTTTATTCATCATTGACCCTTTTTGACATCGGTTCAATTATATAAGTTATTAGATTTAAATTTGAATTTTGATAATTTAAAAATTAAGAAATAAAAGCTCTTTAGCAAAATTGATTATTGCCTTTTTTGAAAAATAGCACAAAAGAATGAATCAATCTATAGGAGAAAAAATACTAAAATGACATCAAAATTTCTTGAATCATTTTTATTATATTTTTTTTATGGTTTTCAGATAAATTTAGTCAGTTTCTGATTGTGTAATTTTCGAGCATTATCTTACAGATAATTGTGACCAAAATTTTCCATTTATTTATTTCTGAATTACACCAGACATTTAAATTTCAATTAATTTCATTTTTTTAATTGACATATTTTTAAAAACTGTACTGAAAAATTTAAACAATTTAAAAAAAACAATTCAAATTTAAGATTAATTCGCGTCAATTATCCAAAATTGAAAATCAAGTATAATTTGTTTGGGCAAAATTCCATGCACGCTTTAAAACATCTTTCGACTAAGGAATTGTGAATTTTAGAGAAAAAACGAAATAGCTACACAATTTTTACTAAAAAACCGAAAAATTAGTTCTGTAAATTCTGTTAACTGATACATTTAATATATCACCTAATTCCAGTATGTAGAAAAAATTCAAAAAAATACAAATTATGTTGCAGAATATTGAGTAGATTTAAATTTTTGAAATTTTTACTATTATTAGATCAATAATCTTCTATTTTCTTCTTCTTCTTCTATCTTCTATTCCCAGTGGAGCATAAGGCGTCCACACGTCCCCTCCATTCTACCCTATCCTTAGTGACAATTTCTGCTTGCCCCATGTGAGTTTCATCTCTTTCAGATCTCTTTCAATTGTTCTCCCTTTGGTCTTCCAGCATTTCTCTTTCCTTGAGGTGTCCAAAATGGTGCAACTCTAGAAGATTCTCAAAATTTTTCGTTGACACTTGTAATGGAATACTTCGATCTTTTGAAGATCATTGTCAATCATTCTCCAACAATCAGATCCATTTGGCACTACAGATTTGACAAGACTACTATAAAGATGTAATTTGGTCCTCAGTCGAAGGGGTGACGATTCCCACATATTCCTTAATTTGAAGAAAGCAGTTCTAAAGAAAAAAAAAGAAATTCTTCGTCGGTCTGTTGCGAATATCTTCTTCGGAGCCACCATTTTTACTAATCACGCTTCCCAGATATGTAAAGCTGCCAACGCATATAAGATTATCGTCTCCAACAGAAATTGGTGCATTTAGTTTCTTGTTTATGCAAATAACTTGTGTTTTTCCGGTGTTTATCTCTAGGCCAACGTATCCAGTGTTGCGTCTCAGCTTCTCGGTCTTTTCCCTCATGAGGCTCTCCATGTGTGATATTAAGACAATATCATCCGCAAAATCAAGGTCTTCGAGATTTTCCATTCGACCCAGAGGCATGCCCCAGTAAATGCCAGTGCGCTGTCTTTCAGTGGTTTTCCTCATTGCATAATCGATGAGGGTCAAGAAAAGCAATGGAGAAAGGATGCATCCCTGACGAATCCCTGTTTTAATTTCAAAGTATTCAGAGGTTCCATCCTCAAGTTGCACTCAAATTTATTGTAAAAAAGCTTTATAATATTTACGATTTTCTGAGGAATGCCGTACGATCTAAGCACGGCCCAAAGATTTCTCTGTGAACACTATCAAATGCCTTTCTAAAATCGATCAAGTTGTCAATAAGGGTTGCACTACATTCAAAACATACACTGTTCAACAATATTACGCAGTGCAAATATCTGATCAATGCATCAATCTTCTTTTTTTGATTTTACTTAAAAATTTAAAAAAATATTTGCAGCAGGTAGAATCAATCGATAAATTGAATTTAGCAACTGATTTAATTAACAGAATTAATTTTAGGTTTTGGATAAAATATTTTTAGTTTTTTCAATTTTGATTTGGTTTTTTTTTATGACCTTAAAATTCACATTGCCTTCCATTAATTAAAATTATTATTAAAAATTAATATTAATAAAAAATTCAATTTATTATTAAAATTAATATTAATAATAATAATAATTACTACTTTTGTGTATTTACTAACTAACTAGCTGTCAACTAACTGGGTTTAGCTCTTTGAATTTTGAAGTTTTTTTCTTTAAATCGCTAAATTTAAAATAAAATCTATCAAGTTTTACTAAACAAAAAAAAATAATTGTGTTCAAGGTTGTGCCAAAAATATCAGTGCCAGAGTCGAACTTGAGCACAAGTGCTAGATCACGCAAATTGAGCACAAAAAAACCTCCAGTCGAAGAAAACCAACCGGACCTGGTCGAAGAAATAGTTAAACAAGTCATGGATGACCTAATCGCCAATGTAGAATGCACAGAGCCATTGAGCGAGCCGTGCACCATCACCATTTCAGTCCAAAGCACTGACCAAGAAACCGATGACAAACTACTCATGATCGAACAATGTCTATCATCTCTCAAAAAGCTCACGCACACTTTTGTCCATTCTCACATGTTCAACGAGGACCAACTGGACCAGGTGGACAAATCATTCAAGAGCCTGTTCAGCAAAAGCTCTTTTAGCAACGACGACGGCTACCTGTGCGACTCGCACATGAACAACTTGTGCCACATCAAGCTCAAGTCAAGCAGCCTTCACTATTTACAATCCTACCAAATTCTGAACAAACTTCTCATAAAGATGCTTTTTTTTCCACGCGAACAACAAAGTGGTGGTAAATGGAGCGGCGACGACGACACAACGGAATGGTGTGTGGTGAACAGTTTCGAAGAGTGGCTCAAAGACCTGTTCGTGATAGCCTGCTGCAGTCAAATGCCGAATCGCAAGCAGCTATTCGAGCTTCAGTCGGTCAGCTTGAATACTCTGATCGAGCTGATTCACCTGAGCGAGAGCATAAATTGTCACTTTAACAAGCGGTCGCACACGGACCCCAAGTGCCTGCTGCAGACCATTTTCTCTCCGGCCCAAGTCGACCTGGTGTTCACTGGCTCGAAATTCGGTCACGTGACCGCCCAAATGCTCTGGTCGCATTTGTGCCCGGCGCCCAGTCAACTCGAGCCCATGCTCAACTGCACCGACAAGCGAGCCTCGATCCTCTTCTGCTTGCTGCACGAGCTTTTGCCCAGCAACTTGTGCGAAGAGATAGTCATCAAGCATTTTTTGTGCTCGTCGAGCTGCATGGCCACAAGCGCCAGCGATTTGTACACCACCTGCAATCTGAAGGCCAAAATGGACTCGTTCGGGCGGTTCACGCGCCTCTGGCACTGGTCGCGCGAGCTCAACTCGAACAAAGACCTGGACCAAATCGAAGAGCTCAGCGTGAGCACAATCAAGTACGGCAAATTGACCAAAACATTCGACAAATTTCTGCTCATTTTGTTCGACCACTTGGCCAGAGAGGACACGCCGAGCTCTTTGCACATGCTCATTCAAGACTGGCTCGCCAGCTCCATCACCGACTACCACGACTTGGCCAGATTGATAGACGTGCTGCTAGTGTCGCTGGTTCACCCGAGCACAGCTCGCATCTCCGTGCAGCACTTTGTCCCCAAGCTGCTGAACGCGGACGCGGCCAAGTCGGGCCTCGCCGACCAAATCTCCGACAACTCCAGCACCTACGAGTCCAAAGTGTACGCGATCAGCAACGAGGACGGCAACGTCAAGTACCATGTGAACAACACGGACAAGCCATCAAGCCAACAACACCACCACCACCAGCAGCACCAGCAGCACCAGCAGCAGCAAATGTTCGTGCTGACCTCGCTGGAACAGAGTAGCCAGTCGAACAGGCCGCTGAGAAACGCCAACATAGAGCTGCCATTGTCGATATTGAACGCGTCGTCGCTCAACTCGGCCATCAGCCTGAGGATAAATCCGTTTTTGGACGATGACGAAACAGAGGAGGAGAACAGCTCGAAGAATGGACGCCTCTTGGAAAACTACAAGGCCGCGAAGCTTAAGCAGAGCAGCAGCAGCAGCAAAAACGGCAGCCAAGTGGCCTCGCCGAACGTTTCGCCGTCGCTGACGTCCTTGTCGGCCAATCCGGCCGATCAGTCCATTCAGAGCATTGGACAGTCGAATCGCAACAGCATGGAGACCGAGTATTTGTCTGACGAAGAGGAGCAGGACCACGACGACGAAGACGTGGACGACGAAGACGAGCTGGACGACGACGACGACTACGAAACGTTTGGCGCCAGCGACCTCGAGTTCAACCAACACAATGAGAGTCACGGCACAGACTTGACCTTGTTGAATGGCAGAGAGAAAAAGAGCCGGAACAGCTTTGGCAAGAAGGGCCGAAAGCTGAGAATAAAGGAAAAGCTGAAAAAGTCGTCATCGTCCACGCTGATCAGAGCGAAAAGCAGCGAAAAGCTAGGCCAGTCGCTGCTGCTCAAAAGCAAAGATCTACTCGTCGATTTGGAGGCTGGTGTGGAGCCAGCCCATGCCCATTTGCTCGTGTACACAAACTGCGCCAATTTGCAGCCAATTCAGCAGGGCAATTGTGTTCTGGTGGTGTCCAAGTATTCGAACACCAGCTACGACCATGTCAAAGTTTTGTTCGCTCTCAAATGCATCGAACAGCTGTTGCTCAAGTGCAAAAGCGACTTTCTCTTTTGTGTCAGCCAGAGCACGCTGTCCGACCAGAAACTGGTGCATTCGGTGCACAACCAAAAGTTAATTGATCTCATTGTCAAACACTTGAGCAGTGTTCATGGAGAAAATTTCTACTTGTCGAGCAAAAATGTGACCAGCATGACTGTGAGCTCGATGACGTATCTGGAGGCGGTGAGCCTGGTGCTGTTGTTCTACATTCGCAGCTACTATCCGTGCAGCAGGTTTGTGGTCAAAAACGCTGGCGAACAAATCGGCAAGTGGTGCAAGTCGAGCTCGGTGCAGTCGGCGAGCTCCGAAGTGGCCGCAGTGGCCGACGAGAGCGACGCCTTGAGCCAGTTCGAAGAGAACAGGAACATTCAGATCTACTGCTTGAAAGTGATGGGCCAAATATTCAAGGAGCTGGGCTCGTTGATGTCACTCTCGAGCAAACAAATTCACCGGCATGTGGCCGACTATTTGGACAAGTTGAAAATTCAGAAAACTTTTTTGCACCTTTTTCACTGTAGTACTGAGGAGCCGGCGCCAAACGGCCTGGCCAATCTGCTCCTCAGACAAAACTCCAAGCAAAGCCAGCGCTGCTATGTTGCCGAGCTGCTCAATTGCTTTCAAAGTTTGATCGATCTGGAAAAAGTGCTCGCCGACTACAATTTAAAATTTGTCAAAACAGGCCTGTTGACGTCGGCCTCGCACAAAACCACCGACCCAGAAGTGGACGAGCTTTTGCTTGATTTAAAAAATGCCTGCTCACTACCTCACACTGCCAAGTACATTCCGTCGCAGACAATCTTCAATCAGTCCATGTTTGTGTCAAGTGTTTTGTACTATTTGAAGAACATGGGTCTTGTTGAGTATCACTTGGACATATTGAAGCTAATACGCAACACTTTGGCCTCCACTGGCTCCAGCCTGAAGTCCATCACCACTTACATCATAGAACAATTGTGCCGCAATTTGATGTACATTACGAACGGCGGAATGAACACCAGTGGCTCCAGTTCGAGCAACTACATTCAACCGCTTCTCAGCTACATGTCCCAGGTGTCTTTGGCCATCAACATACCCGACATTGTAATTGACATGATAAAGCAATTGGCATTTATTTTGAACTATTGTTTGATTAGCGGACAAAATGTGAACTCTGTGGTCTTCAATTTTGGCACCGAGAACCCCGAGAGTCAGTCAAAGCTGTTCAGACAATTTCAGACAGACAACGAACTGAATCAGATACACGCCAGAGAAAGTTTGATCCATTTGTTTCCCTCGATTCTAAGCAGCATGGTCCAAGTGTGGCAAAGGTGCAATTTGTTGCTAAACTCCCATGTTCCCGCATCGCTGGACTCCTCGAATAGCACAATTGTCAATCAAATTCATTGTTCGTGGATCCTGGGACATCCGGCTGTTATTAAACAGTGCATCACTGACTTGCTAAATCCCATTGCGCAATTTAACAAAGTTCAGCTGATGCATGCCATTGGAACTGTGTGGGGTGAGAGGAGAAAAAAGTCCAGGCTGCTACAAGAACACCGAGTTATCATCGAGCTAATTAGATCTCTTAAATCGTTTCCTCTCTCTGTTATTATATTGAATATTATAGAAATTTTGAAGCAGTCTGGTTCCGGAAATACCAAAGAAAAGGTAATTTAGAAATTGGTATTTTTCTATTTGTCAATTATTTGGCAGCATTTGTTGACAAATTTGATTAAAATAGAATAGGAAATCTGATTAATCTCAATCTGAGGCTTTATTTCATTGTTATTATTAATCAGGTTTTTTTTTAGAAAAAATAATATTTTAAGCTAATTTGAAAAAAATTTAGATTAGAATTCAAAAAATTTAAATCGCCAAACGTGCTTAAAAAATTTTTTTTTTTTAAAGAAAATAAATCTGATTAATTACTAGAAAAAAAGCTCAAAATTGATAACATTTAATTTTTTATTGTACGAGTAAATTGAATAAAAAAAATTAATTTTTAATGTTTTTTTGTTAAAAATAAGTGCACAACTTTTATTCTATTAGATAACCATTAGCTCGGCAAAAACAGCATAGTGTAAAAAGCATTGTTGCTTTAATTCCGAAAGTCTGCTAATCACGTGCAATATCCCTGCAAAGTGCACTAGATAAAATTGAAGAAAATAAGAAAATTTTGATTTTAATTTTATTGTAGAAGCACATTTTCAAAAAAAATTTTATTTGTGATAATTTGTGCAAAAATTTAATACATATTGAATTATCCACAATACTTGGGTATGTTATAACCAGACTTGCGCAAAAGTCAGAAAAAAAGTCATTCTGAAGTCTTTTCAAAGTCAAGTCACCAACTTTTAAAAAAAACTGTGTCTAGTTCATTAGGTGAACAATTCATCTTCACGGTTTAAGTGAACAAATTGTTCACCTAATTATTTGTACTCTGATAGGTGAACAAAAGTTGTTGCCTATTTTTAAAATTGTTCACTTAGATTCAAAAATGTTCATCTATCTTTATAATTTGCCAAAAAGGCAATTTTTAACTGTTCCTTGCACAATTTATACTAAAATAGGAAAACAAATTTTAGAAAACAAATATGTAAGAATGATGTTGCAAATTTTAATTTTAATATAAATATTCTATTTTTGAAATCCAAAATTTTTTCAAAATTTTGAATAAAAAGCCATAAAATCGGAGTCATAAGTAAAAGTTTTTAATTTAACAAGACACAAGACCTAAAATTCTTTATTCGAAAACTCAAATAAGTTTTTTTCTAAATTTTCACCTATTTTAAATATTGTTCACCTAAATTTTTTAGCAAAAATTTTTTGTATTTTCATGTTCACCTATCAGGGTAAAAATAATTAGGTGAGCAATTTGTTCACTTAAACCGTGAACACTTGTTCACCTAATGGGCTAGACCCAAAAAACTTTTAAAAATTTTGAAGTCAAGTCTTTTGACTTGAGTTTGACTTTATGACTTTTAAACAACTCTGGGTTTAATATCTTAATTAAAAATGCTTAAAAATATTTTTTTGAGTAAATTTTTGCCAATGGTCATCAAAGTTTGACCAAAAACTTCAACTTGGCAATTAAATTAGTGTTTAAAATGCAGCGTTTATGCAGACTGTGTCCAAAGGTGAACTAACATAATTAAATTTATTATTTTTATTATCAATTTTATTTCAGAAAAAATGAATTGTTTTATATTTATTTAAAAGTAAATCTATCGAAAGATAGCTCCTTCACATTAAAAAATTAAGGTTGAATTAAAAATAAATTAAATTAAATTAAAACTAAACTTGAAATAAAATAAATTAATTAATCTATTAATTTTTCAAATTTTTCAAAAAATAATGACAAAAAAAACAATTATTAAATTTTCTTCTAAAATGAATTTTTTTTTAATTTAAGAAAAAGAGTCCATTGAACATTTGGTTGCTGCAGTTTTTGCACACATATTTAGACAATTATCTGGGATCAATAAAGACTCCGTCAAAATATAACCATTTTCAGACGGAACAACTGAGTCAAAACGATTTGGCAGCATGTCTATGTAACTTTTTTAAAGAAGTACTTACCAACTCGACCACTTCAAATTTCGCGCCAGCTTGTTATTTTCAATTATTTCGAATATTGCATGACTCAGTGAACAATTTTTCAATTCTGGTCGATGACAAAAAGTACTCCAAAGATATCCAAGAAGCCACCCATAAACTATTCGAGTTGTGTAACAGCATTGTGGCCTCCTCTTTGCAGCAAACAACTTGGCTGCGAAAGAACTTTGCTGTCAAGCTAAATCCCCAGCCCGAGCTTAAATCGCAGAGCTCATCTTCACAATTGAACCAAGCCAATACAAACGGCCCGTCCAATTCGACTAATTCCTCATTGTTACAGCCAAACTCGGCAAATTTAAGTGAATCATCAAATTTGAATTCAAAATCTATTGCTTCTGGTACTACTAATGGCATTGGATCAAATTCTTCTGTTTCAAATCCTCGGTCAAATTTTTCCGACTTAGAAAATGGTAAGTTCCTAGCTGAAATTAAAAGCATAGTGAATTTTTTTTTAATTAGTTAATTAGTTAATCATTAGTTTTTTAATGCATTTGAAATATTCGAAAATATTATGAAATCATACTAAATAATTATTGTAAAAAATGTTAATTAAACTAGTTTGGTTTAATATTATTCAAAATTTCTTTTATTTATTTTTTTCTTCGATCCAGAAGGCAGAGTAACAAATCAAACTTTAATTAAAAATTAATTTAATAAAAATTTTATTCAAATAATAAAAATCAAAATTGATAGATAAGAAAAATATTACTTAATTAAAAAAATATTTGATATTAACTATTTTAATATTTAGTGTCATATTTAACAAACATTAAAACAGCAATTAACAATCTTAGAAATTCACTATGTTAATATTGATAAATCTGAATGTCAAATTTTAAAAATTTAGCCATCAAAGTTAAATCTAAGCGTAGAAAAATATTTAAAAAATATAAACTAAGTAATTCTGCTAAATAAAAAAACTTGCTCATTAATTCATTTTTTGTTGTTTTTTTCACAGCAACTAACCTCGTTTGCCTTTTTTAAAAGCAATAAAATAAAATGTGGATAAATAATTTGTTTTGTTTAAGAAATGACATCAAATCTTTCTGACCATGGATCCAACTTGAATTCAATGGACCCAATGAATGCTTTAATCGGTGATTTAAATGATTCGAACAATAACTTGGCCTACAGTCTTCAAGCGCTAAACATTCTTGCTGAAGTATTTTAACTATTGTTAAATTAAAATTAAATAAAAAAAAATTTAGTTTTTGGCCAAAACACTGGACATAGTTTACAAAAGTGACGAAAAAGATCGCTTGGTAATACCAATTTTGATCAGCTTAATGTCAAATCTTTGGCCTTACTTGAAAACCCATTTGTATGTGTCATTATTAGTATTTTTGAATTTCTGTAATGATTTTTTTAAATTTAAGAGTGGCTAATAAGAATAACTTTAAGGCAGCATCGCATCTTTTGATGACTCTGACTGTTTACCCGTACACTAGAAAAACTTGGAAAAAAGAAGTCTATGAAATGCTTTTTGACAACATGTATTTTCATGTGGACTCGGCCACACTAGAATATTCTAAGATTATTATAGATAATCTTATAAGCAATGACCGCGCGATGTTCAAAGATGTTCTAAGTAATTTTGTTTGAATTAAATTTTTTTGTATCAGACAAATTTAATTAATATTTAGCCCGGGTCACCTACCAACAATCGGGGGGTTTATTCACCAGCAAAGAACAAGAATCGGAGCAAAAAGCTCAGTTGCTCAAGCGACTGGCTTTTGTTATTTTCTCCAGTGAAAAAGATCAATACCAAAGGAACATGCCGGAAATTCAAGGTGTTTTTTTTTCTTATTTGTAAATTTTTTTTTCTAATAAATTATTCAGAATGCATCGCTCATGTCCTAAAATTGGTGCAATCAGCCAACTTATATTCAACATTGTTCCTTCTTTTTCGCATACTATTTCTCAGAATTTCAAGCAAACACTTGACCGCTCTGTGGCCAACTATAATCACCGAATTAGTATTAATACTTCTTCAAATTGAACAGGACCTAAGTGAAGAACAAGAGTTGAAGTAAGCAAATTTTTTCTACCTACCATTTGGGTATTAGTTATTCGAATGCTATTTATGCATTTTTTTGTTTCAGCATCAAACTAAAGAGGTTATTTTAGAATTGTTTTTAGATTCACTTGCTTTTTTTAGTTAACAATCAAAGCCTTACTTAATTCTTAAAAGCTATGCTTTTTTTCACTTAAAAATAGCCTTTGATTAATTTCTCAATCTAGAAATGGAACCAAATATTCCAATTTGGATCACATTGCCAGCCAAATGAGCACCCAGAACTGGAATAATTCAAAATTACACATTTACTTGTCAGCTTGTAAATTTATTGACTTGATTTTAACATTGCCTAGTCCATTGACGCCACAATTTCAGCTCTACAAATGGTCGTTTATAAATACCGATGATACGATCAACTTTAACCACAGAGATCAATTTATTCCATATTTGAATAAAATAAATCATTTGCTAAAAGTTAAGTATCCGAATAGCAAAAGTGTCAATCTCAGGTCAAGCCCGAACGGACCTCTTTTACGATACAAGCGGATTTCTAGTCTAGTCGATTTGAAAGCGTTTTTCGAGCAAGTGACAGCCCACCAATTTGTGCACAGTTCCAATCAAACGCACATTATTACCAGTCAGCAATTGCAGAGTAGTCTTTTGACAACCACCAATCTTAAACAATTTGAAGCCAGTGTTCATGAAGACTTTTTAGAAGGCTGGATACAGTGAAATTGTTTTTTTTTACTTGCTCGATCTTTGAAACAGTGTTTTATTTTTAATTAAACAGCATTAAACCGTAAAATGTGAATTATTAGTTTTTCTTTTTTTTTTTTTAAAGAACAAACGCAATTTTTTAATGTAAAAATTCCAATTAAAAGAAAAATTTTATTTATATCAATATATTTCATTTTAACATTAAAATGCAATAAATTTTTGAAGATAAATGAAAAAATTTTGATATTTTAAATTCAACTTTTTTCTGAATCGAAAAATGTAAGGTACAAATGTAAAAGATGATTTTGAGAAAGGAACTGAGTGGCATGGGATGATGCAATTTGAATAAACCAGTCTTTGAACAAGTAAATATATTTGTTGTTTTCATAAAAAAACAAAAATAAATTAAAAATTTTCCATTCTTTGTATTTTCTACATACATCAACATAGGACTGCTATTGTTAAATGTTTTTACGAAATTTTACGTGATATTTCGTAAATTCACGTAAAATTACTAAAGTAAAAATAGTAAATTTCCGATAAATTACAAATTTTTACGCAATTTTACCAAAATTTTAGTAAATTTGAGTAAATATAAATGTTCCGATTGTGATCCCATGACAGCTATTAGAGAATTTAAAAAAAACAATTTCACCATTTAAATGTAAAAGATATATTGATCACTTAAAAAAGGTATTATTTAATAAAAATATATTCATTTTATATTCCTTTAAAAGTTATTGATTCTTAGTTAATTAAAATAGTCATTGAGAAAAACGGTGAATGGTCGGATCATTAATAATTGCATTGTAGTTGTGTTTTTTTTAACGATTTATTTTTCCAGTTTTTTATAATAAAAATTTACGTAAAATTACGTAAAATTTCGTAATTTTTTTTTCCAATTTTCATTTTAATTTTCGAAAAAAAGAGAAAAATTCTTAAAAATCGCCAGTTTTTTTTTGCTTTAATTTTAGTATATTTACTAAAATTTACTAAATTTTTCGTAAAATTGCGTAAAATTTCGTAATTTTTGGGAAATTTACTTTTTTTTTACTTTAGTAATTTTACGTAAAATTACGAAATATCACGTAAAATTTCGAAAAAATACGTTAAATTTTCTTAATAACAGATTAACATTGCCTACGGTCTTGAAAACCTAGCTCTCAACTGTGGGACTAAAGCCTCTCTTAATCTCTCACAAAACAATCCCATCAGACAAATGTTTGACCTTCCACCGACATGTCACATGTCCAGGGTGCTCAAAGTATTGAAGATGTTTAACTTTAAAGAACTTTTTGTCTTCTCAAAGCTTTTTCAAACTCAATTAGATTTAAAAATCTTTCAACTCTTATCTTTCATTCGATGTACGAGGAATCACCATCAAAGAATTCATTTTCAACTGATCTCCAAATTTTTTAACTTAAACTTGTCAGCAATCATAAATAATTCTTCCAAACTCAAAATTCAACTCAAAGAAATGAATAAAACAGAAGCCAGGATCTGTGACTCATTAAGACTTTGCTTGTGTAACTTGAGGTCTAAGCACTTTAGAAATATTTTAAATGAATTTTCAAAAAGTTGATGAAACCTTTCACTTTTTTCTAAGCTCCTCTATTAATTCTTTTATTGTCAATTTTTTTATTTTTTTTTACATTTACTTCTCCACAGCAAGTTTAAAAATAATAATAATAATAATAATAATAATAATAACAAAATAAATATAATCTAACATTTTGTAGCTCTAAATGATTTCAAAATTAAATTTGTCGAGAGTGTGTAAAGCTGAAATTGAGAAAAGCCTATCAGGTAAATGTTGAAAGGAAAAACGATGTCGTAAAACTAGCTGATAAAAAAAGAATACAATAAAAAGCTAAAAAGAGCCTCTAAAAACTTGAACACCGAGAGAAATCGGATACACAGAATAGATGGTTAGGAAGTGAAGAAGTCTAAAGCAAAACAGAAAAAGAGGTTCTAGGATTTGTGAAGAAAAAAATAAATTTACGACGAGATATAAGACACTGATAGCTGAAAGAAGATAAGCCAAAGCAAATATGCTTCAAGAAAAATCTTAGCGAATTTGCAAAAATTGATAAAATCATATAGAATAGACTTATAAGCCTTTTCTTGATTACGAGCAGCATAAAAGTCAACTAGCCACGGCAAGGAAACAAAACTTAAATTCTACAACACTGATGCACAGAAGCGAATGTTGGACAATGTCTGATTCTGGCAAAAAAGTCCGAACAACTTCCACATTGGAAGCCTGAGGAGGATTCTCAGAACACACTGGCCTGATTATTCTGATATATTGTCTAACGCTAAAATAAACACAAGAAGCAAAGGTAAAGCCAAAAGATCGACTTGAGTGGAAATCAAAAGTAATTGCCTTTTGCTCCACAAAGTGTAAATCAGGAAAAAGAAATACTAACAATCTAATAAAAAAATTAAAACTGCTTAAGTATACTTAAGCAGAACAATTTTTTATTTCAAAATTTTATTTAAAAACTGAATAAAATGATAAAATTAATTCAAATCTTTTAATGCATACAAATTCATTTGGTTTTATTTAAAATAATAATTAAAAAAAAATTTATTCGAGAATCTACAATTAAAAATGAAGAGATATCTAAGAGAAAAACGTAACAATTATCTCCTTAGAATCTTAGAAGAACATTTTCACGATCTATGTTTTTTCTCGTTATATTTCTAAATGAGATCTCTTGAGAGTCTCTTTATTTTTTTCTTATGGGTATTAACTTAACTTTTAAAACCAAATTTTGAAATTCATCATTTTTTGACAAATCGTAAAATTAATAAAAGCAGAGTTTTTTTTCAATTTCATGTGATGATTTTGAATTATCTATTGAGCTAATAAAGCCTTGAATAAAATATAAATTTAGAACAATTATAAGCCTTAAAATTATTTTTTGATATTAAAAAAAAATAAATATTATTTTATTCTTTTAAATTCAAATTTTCAAAATTTTAAACTAATTAATACTGCATACAGCGAATAATTTTTTTACCTCTTAGACAGCAAATTTTCAAAATTTTATCAGGTTAAATCTTTCCTAATTACTGACATGGCAGTATGGGCTAAAAATAAAGGAGAATGCGAGAAAAACATCCGGAAGGGATAATTAAGTATTAGGGAAAAAAGAAAACTTAACTTTGATGGGTTGCAATAAAAATGAGTAAAAAAATAAATAAAAATGTCAAAATAAGTTTTCAAAATAGAATTGATTTTTAAAACTGAGTAATTTTACAGTTTGTTGTATTTTTATTTTAATTTTACAATAAATAAAAAGAGTTTTGAACGTATCTTTCTAATTAAAGATCTTAAATTGAGTTATTTTGTTATATTTTGTTTAATTTTTATTTTAAATTTTATAAATTTATGTTTTTTGTTCTAAAAAAATATTTATTAATAATTTTTAAAAAAAATCGTTAATACCATTAATAGATTTTTTTCTAAAATTTTTTTAATTTTTAAAAAATTCCATCTCATTTTAATATTCAACATTTTGGATTATTTTACGACAAGACAAAATCAGTTACCAATTGAAAAATGCTTGCATAAAGGGTAACTTGGCTGCGGACGGTTTTGGTTTTTATCATTGACTTTTTTTCTGGAATATAAATTCCAGAAAAGTTTTTGAATTTAGACTTAAAAAATTTGCTTTACCATTACCATAATATTTTTTTATATTTTCATTTATTTTTAAAAAATAATTATCTAACAGCTCGATTTTTTTTCAATACGTCGTTGTCTTATAGACAAGATAAGTATTTGTCAGAAATATTTAATTTTTGATTTCATGATTAAGCAAATGAATGCTCAAATCAAAAGGACAAAAATTAAAGATTTAGAAAAAGAATAGAACAGATAAATTTTTATTTTTATATTTTTTATAAAAGAATGCATGTAAATTTTTGAAAAACTATCAAAATAAAATTTGTCCAAAAATAACCAACGCAAACCTGATCCAAAGAATTTTACCAAAAACCTAAAATTCGACTAAACAAAAATAAACTTAGCTAATTTAAATATAAAGGAACATAATTAGTGTCAAAAGACAGTCGAGTCTCATGAGTTAAATATTGCTCATCGTCTCATTTTTATACAATGACATTTTTATCAAACCCAAGTCACATTAGAGTTGGGATCACATGATTTTCTAGTTTCAAATAGTTTGAAAAAATTCAAATTCTTGCATTCTTTAAGCGTATGAATGTAAAATGTTTAGAAATTCAAATTTCTTTTTTTCAGCTGCCTAAACTAAAATATTTAAGACGAAAAAAATTTAATCATTTTAACAAAATTTCAGAATAATGAAAAAAAGCACATTCGTAATTATTCTTATCGCTTTTCTAGTCGATACCAGCTCATCTGAATTAAACTCTTGTGACTTGGAACACTCAACCGTTTGTTCATTCCTAAATGGCACAAACACCTGTTGTCCCATTAAAGACGGCACATGCTGTTCAGATGTAAACTACTGCTGTCCAAAAGGTAAAATTACAACAAATAAATCATTTAAAAATAAGAAAATTTGTGTGTAAGGTTTTCATTGTGACACTAAAAACAATAGATGTGCTGCGGATGACCTGTACATGCCTTACCATTTGAGAACACAAGTTTTAGGCAAAAATTTCAAATTAGGAAAGGACATATTGTGTCCTGATAATCAGACTTCATGCAAAGAAACTCAGACTTGTTGTCTTTTTGGTGACAATGACTATGGATGGTAAATATTGTTAAAAAAAATCATTTAACTAATTGATAAATTTTTAATTAGCTGTCCTCTTCGACATGTAATTTTTATCTAAGAAATTATTTAAAAATAAAAAAATAATTTTCATTAGGCTTTGTGTTGTGATGACAAAATTCATTGGTAAAAAAAATTTCTCAAAAAAAAAAATTTTAAATTTTTTTAAAAGCTGCCCTAAGAATTACAAATGTAATCCCTCAATGGGTAAATGTGACAGATTAGATTCTAACTCAGGCGAAATTTTCTCAATAAAATGGTTTAAAAAGCAGCCAGGTAACAAGCTAAAGAAAGATAACCTTTGTCCTGACCAAAAATCTCAATGTCCCGCGGCTTCGACTTGCTGTGAACTTGAGTCAGGTGACTGGGGATGCTGGTAGGTTAAAAACAGTTAAAATGAAAATTTTTGAAATTTTGTTCAAGTCCTCTCCCAGAAGCTGTTTGCTGTGAAGATCATCTACATTGGTAAATTATTTTTATAGTTGATTTTTTTTTTCAAATAAACTTGTAACATTAGCTGTCCCAATGGTTATAAATGTGACGTTAAAGATGGCAGATGTCTCAAAGGTGAACTCTCATCTCCTTTATTCAAAAAGACTCAAGCCATTAAACTAAATGAAAATTTTTCAAACACTTGTCCCGATCAATCCTCTGAGTGTCCCTCAGGTACAACATGTTGTCAACTCAAATCAGGTGACTGGGGATGCTGGTATCTTTTAATTTCAACATTATTAAAACAAGGATTAATAGTTTAATTTTCAGTCCCTTGCCTAACGCTGTATGCTGTTCTGATAATTTACATTGGTAACAAATTTTACTTTAGATTGATGTAAAATTTCATTTTTTAAATTACTAATAAGTTGTCCGCATGGCTATATATGCGATGTAAAAGGTGGCAGATGTAATAAGGGAGACATTTCGATTGCATTTGTAGAAAAAATTTCCGCAATCAAACCAAAGCCTAATCCAGTTTGCCCAGGAGGTGCTGCACAGTGTCCGAGTGATTCAACATGCTGTCAACTAAAATCTGGAGCTTGGGGATGTTGGTAGGGAACAAGAATTTTATTTTTAAATAAAATTTTAATTAAATATTTAAAAGTCCGATTCCTGATGCAATATGCTGTAAAGACCATGAACATTGGTAATTTATTTTTTAGTCTAAAAAATAATTTTCTTTCCTTAAATAATTATATTACATAGCTGTCCACAAGGATTTACTTGTGACGAAAAGGAAGGACGATGCAATAAAGGAGATACGTCTATTCCATTTTTATCAAAAGTAAAGGCTGTTCCGGTGGAAGTAAATGCTAAAATAGTGTGTCCTGGTGGTGAAGCTGAATGTCCATCTGGATCAACGTGTTGCCAATTAGAGTCTGGAGATTGGGGCTGCTGGTAATGTTTAATTTAGTCAATGAAATAAAACTATTTCAAAAAATAATTAAGTCCTATTCCGAATGCAGTGTGTTGCCAAGACCATTTGCACTGGTAGGTTTATTTTGGTGTAAAAAGATCAAAGAATTAATTTTTCAAATTTTTTTAGCTGTCCAAGTGGTTACACATGTGACATTAAAGCTGGTAGATGCAACAAAGGTGAATCATCGGTACCGTTTTACAAAAAAATTTTGGCCAAATTTCAAAAAACTCCCAAAGACAACCAAATGCAAAAAAGTTTCCCAAAAGGAGATTACAAATTCGAAATAAATTCAATAGTTTGTCCGGATGGATGCAGTTTCTGTCCAAATGGATACTCTTGTTGTAAAATGAACGATGGCTCGTTTGGATGCTGTCCTTTGCCAAACGCGGTATGCTGTGAGGATCATTTGCACTGGTAACTAAACAAATTAAAAAAAATGAAAAAAAAATTGCAAAATTTCTTTCAGTTGTCCCCAAAATTCGCATTGCAACTTAAAAGAAAAAACCTGTGAAAGCAATGGAAAGAGCATAATGTCTTGGATGCAAAAGATTCCATCCAAATTAATCTTTCACAAAAACAAGCCCAAAGAAAAAAATGACCCGATTGTTTGTGATGACAATTTGACTACATGTGATCCTTTTGATACGTGCTGCAAAATGGCCGATGGATCATACGGATGCTGTCCTTACACTGATGGAGTTTGTTGTACTGATTTGTCTTTCTGTTGCCCAGGCGATTCTGTTTGCGGTAAAACAACTGGAGAATGTCTTAAAAAAAAATATGCCATGAAAGAAATTGAAGCTTTAGCGCCAGAAATTAAAGAAAATAGCGATTGTGATGGAACAGTTTGCAAAAATCAAGCTGGACAGAGCATCTGCTGTCCGTATAGAAACGGAACTTGCTGTGGTGGTCATGGTTTCTGTTGTCCTAATGGATACAATTGTAATTTTCAAGATGAGACGTGTCAAATGATTGATCCAGATGTTTCTAAGCCGATTTTGCCTGCCAAACAAACCGACCAAGATTTACAAAGTTCAAAATCAATTAAATGTGATGACAAAATTCATTCGTGTCCTGATTCATCGACTTGTTGCAAGACCCAAGACTCATATGGTTGCTGTGCAATAGAAAATGCTGTTTGTTGTGATGATGGAATTAACTGGTAATTTTTACTAAAAAAAGTCTAATAACAATAATTGAACTTTATTTTGATTTTAGCTGTCCACAAGGATACATTTGTGCCAAAAATTCGACAGTTATTTGCGAAAAAAAATCAATAAATTTGACTCAGTTAAATTAATTATAAAATTAAGATAATTTTTTTTTAGAAATTTCATTTAAAAAATTTGTTTAAACTTAAATTTTTGAATAAAGTATTTTTAGATATTTTTTTTCTTTTTATTGTAATAGAGTTTAGCATCTATTGATGTCAAATTTTTTTAGAAAAATTTAAGATTTTTAAATTAAAGCGTCTTATCTTTCGTTGTTTGGTTTAATTTTTTGGACCAAGACAACAGTGTTTCATTTTCAAAATAAAATTTTTTATTGTTTAGTGACTTTTTTTAAGAACAAAAAAATGATAGAACTTAATTGCAGGATTTATGTATTTGAGCAAAATTTTAATTAATAAACTTAATTCCAATCCACTCCATTAAAAGGTTTCACAATTTTGAATATTTGGATTAAATTACCATAAGTCTTCTTTTTGAAAAGAAATTGTTGATCAATTTTGGCAGATTGAAAAAGTTATTATACGAAAAAGTAAACGCCTTAGAAATGATTTTTTGAACACTTTAAAATATAATGAGTGTGATAAATATTTTTATTCTGGCATTGCCCATTAACTTAGAGTAAAAGGCGTCCACCTGACTTAAAGTATTAAAATTTTTTTTTTTTTAATTTTAAGTAATCGTTTCTATAAAAATGTCCAACTTTTTTTAATTAATTTTTCAAATTTTTAGTTTTATAGAATTGATTTCTGAATTTTGATCATAAAATATTATTTGTGACAAATGCCCTCCAAAGCTGTTTATAGTTTTCAAATCCTCTCTCAATTTTAGAACTAATTGATCGATAAAATTATTACCGTGCTGAATAAATTAACTTTTTTTTGTTGGTGAGCAAATGACGGATCTTATCTATTTTATTAATGACTAGGCTTATTTTATTAATGATAAATATTTTCTTTTGTGTCCAGTTAATCTTATCTGTCAATTAGTTGAAATTTGTTTAAAATTAACATCAAGTAAGTAGAAAAAAAAATACAAGTCACATGATTTTTATCATTTTTTCAAATTCTATTTTTCAAGCAAAAATTATCAAAAAAAAATTTCTATTAACCTAAAGATGATAGAGAAAATATTTCTAAGTTTATTAATCTTCAAATTGATAAATAAAGCCGAAAATTTGAAGTACGAGCCAGACTGGTCTTCATTGGACACACGACCACTACCAAAATGGTACGATGATGCCAAAGTAGGAATATTTATTCATTGGGGTGTTTTTTCTGTTCCGGGTTTTCGATCTGAATGGTTTTGGTGGGATTGGCAAGGCGATAAACCAACATCGGATGTAGTTGACTTTATGAAAAATAATTATCCGCCTAATTTTGAATATGCAGACTTTGGTCCGGAATTTAAGGCCGAATTTTTCGATCCATTGCAGTGGGTATCTTTGTTAAATGCTTCGGGTGCCAAATATGTTGTCTTGACTTCAAAACACCATGAAGGCTTTACACTTTGGCCATCAGCTTACTCATGGAACTGGAATTCAAACGATGTCGGGCCTCACAGAGACTTGGTCGGAGACTTAGCTCAAGCGATCCGAACCAATTCTTCATTACGCTTTGGGCTTTATCACAGTCTTTTCGAATGGTTTAACCCTCTTTATTTAAGTGATAAAAATCAATCTTTCAAAACTCAAACATACGTAAAAGTAAATGGATTTTTTAGATTAAGTGAAAATAAAAATTAATTTTTTAAATAAATATTTATTAATTTTAGGAAAAGGCATTACCGTCTTTGTACGAAATAGTGAACAAATATGAACCAGAAGTTGTTTGGTCCGATGGTGATTGGGAAGCTCATGACTCATATTGGAATAGTACAGCATTTATTGCCTGGCTCTATAATGAAAGTCCTGTAAAAGACTCAGTAGTGGTTAACGATCGCTGGGGCTCTGGTGTTCTATGCCAGCATGGTGATTTTTATACTTGTCAAGACAATTATAATCCAGGAAAACTTTTGGAACACAAATGGGAAAACTGTATGCCTTTGGACAATAATTCTTGGGGCTATAGACGCAATTTGAAGCTAAGTGATATTTTGACAATTGAAGAAGTAATCAAAAGCTTAGCTGAAACAGTTAGTTGTGGAGGAAATATTTTGATAAATATTGGGCCTACTAAAGAAGGAACTATAGCACCTATTTTTGAAGAGCGCTTAAGACAACTAGGTGAATGGTTGTCCATTAATGGTGAAGCTATTTATGAATCTAAGCCGTGGAAATATCAGAATGACACTAAAAATCCAGATGTGTGGTACACAACTAATGGAGATTTGGTTTATGCCATTTTGCTTAAGTATCCTCAGTCTAGTCTAAAAGTAGAACTTGGTTCGGTGCAAATAACTGAAGCAACTCAAATTAATATTCTTGGTAATGATGAAAAATTACAATGGATTGAATCACCCGAAGGTGGTGTAGTCATTGACTTGCACAGTGTTGATGCTAGTTCTCTCATTTCAAAATGGGCCTGGATTTTTAAATTAGAAAATATTTCTTATCAAAAATTTTAAATGTAGATTTCAATTTAAATTATTAATAAAGTTTTAAATTTTAACTTGTAATTAAAATTATATAATTTTTAATTAAAATAGCGATTTTTTTTTACTTAAGCCGATAAGAATGACGATTATAACCATTAGACTTTCACGGCTAATTTAATCCTGATATTATTATAGACAATATATTTTCACATGAATTAATAATTATTATTTATTTGTTTTTATGCTTAGAGCTAAAGATCTTTCAGAAAAAAATAATAAAATCAAATTTTTTGAATTTATTTTATCTATTTGATTATAACTTTAAAAATTAATTAAAATTAACTAAAAGTAAAATTAGTTAAAATTAAATATGAAAGAAAATCAAAAGAGACAAATTGGTTAGGTTTTAAAAACTCTTTAAAAAACCAAAATAAAGTCAAAAGTTTAAAGTTTTCAATCTTTATCTTTCTTTCTATTTTCACTTAATCAATTTTAATATATCAATTGCTTTATTTTTATTTAAATTTTATTTTTAAAAATTTTAAAAGTATTAATTTTTTTGTTTAGTTAAGTGAAAAAAAAAAGAATTTTTACAATTATTCAAGAATTATAAACAAATGATTTTGAATTTTTTCAAACATTTCGTGAATTTTTTTTTCATTATGCGATGAGCTTTTGGTCATCAATTTAATGAATCTAAAAATAATAAATAACAAAAAATTGCAAAATAGTGCTAAGTTGCATTCTATGTTGTCCCTTATTTACTTTTGGATTTTCTTTTAAAAAATCTATTTAAAATTATCTAGAATAAACAGGCTTAAAAATTCAGAAGCTTAATTTAAAACAATTTTTGCTATTTTTTTTTAATTTATAATTAATCATTTATAAGAAATATTAAATGATTCATTTTTCAAAAAATAAGTCTTAATGATGACTCTTAGTCTTTTTTAAATATTATAGTTAAATAAAAATAAATTTTGAATAGTTAGCTCTTAAGACAAAGCTATAACTCATAAAACACTTGAAAGTTTTAGAAAATTTAGAAATTCAAAAAGGGTCAACTTAAGTTATTAAAATAATAAAAAAAATATTTAACAATGAATATTTGAACGTTATTAATATGATATTTAAAACATCTTTGTGTTTGAAAATTTTTTAATTACTCATAGATATCTCATAAATTTAATAAAAATTTATGTCTTTAAGAATATTCAATTTAGTTTTAAAAGACACAACTTTCCAAATAATAATTATAATTAAAAATATAGTTCGGGTCATACCTTGGCAGTTTGGAATGGATCTTAGTATTTTCTTTAAGCCAAATGTTTTTAGTTCGTGCTTAAAAGAAAACAAAAATAAATAAAATGAAATAGTTAAAAATATAAGACAAAAAATTGAAACCGATTAAAAATTTACTTTTTATTTTCATTCTTTATGTTTTTTTTCTCATCATTTAGTTAAAGTTATACTTCGTTTCAATCGTCTTCTCATTTTACAGCAAACAAAAATACAATTCTAAAATTTCATTCAATTTTTATAAGTTATAAAAATTGTGTGAAATTTTAGAATTTGCAGAAATCTAAAAATATAAATAAAAATATGATGTACTCATATGAAATTCATGATTTCCTTTAAAAATTACTTTTGATTAAGCTTTATACTGTGACCAAAATTATTCCAACGCACAAAAAGGTCGATTATTTTCATTTTGATTTATTCTTCAAGTATTAAAATATCCCTGAATAGTCTTTTAAAGTAAAGCAAATCAAACAAAATACATGGGTTTTAAAATCAGTTTTGCTTTTTTTTTATTGAGATAATGGTTAATATATTATTTTTTAATTTAAATTTGAATTTTTTAATTTATTTAGCTAAAATAAAATTTTCAACACAATTTTTTGAATGAGATCCAAAACGCTACTGTATTTGATCTATTTTCGATCAAGTTTAATTTTTAATAAAATTTTTGAAAAATATTTTTTTCTAATTTCTGTTATGACCACGATTTTTTAAGTTAATTTTTAGTATTGTGCGATTTTTTTTAAATGGTCTAGTGCTATTTTTAGTATTACTAAATAAATTAACTTATTCAATAAACACCGCGAGGGTGACGTAAAAAAAATAAAACAAAATAAAGTAAAGTTTTGTTTCTTTCTAAATAAATTTAAAATATATATTTAAATTTAAATTCTAAATAAATTCTTGAGTTTTTGCTCAGAAAGCCTCGATTAAAGGTAGTATGATTTTTTCTTGTTTTTCTTTCGTCTTGGATTCAAAAATTCAAAACTCTATTAAAATTATATGTTCACAATATTTTATTTTCATTCTTCTGAATTTTCATCCTAATTCAAAAAAAATCATTTTCACAAACACAAGCCATAGCCACTTTATTTTAAGGCGCCAAGCTCAATCTCAATTTGCAAAGCCACACTTCAAGTTTCCTAAGATTTAATTTAGAAATATTGAATTATTGAATTTTTTGTTATTTATTTATGAATAAAAAAGTTTTCCTGCTATTTTTGTTTATTTTACTCTAAATTAATTGTATAAGGTAAAAGCGTACCTAAACTAAACCTATTAGGAGATACTCAATTTGATTTAACATAGTTTAAAAATTAAACAAACAAACTTTTGTTTAATTTTTAAATTGAGAAACACTTGTTTACTCAATCAAACTAAAAGCTTATCGCAGCAAGAAATGATAGACAATTGCTTCTCGTGTTACACGCTCATAAGCGATAAGCTAAACTCTAGGCGCATTCACTGACCAACAATAAACAAAACCAATTGATCAATTACATTAGTTATTCAGTGTATTTAGAACAAAAAAGGTAAAGCCAGTCGAAATTAGTTTTTATTTTTTTATTCCGGGCTAATATAGCTTGATAAACCACAGTGAATTAAGTGTGGTCGGTCACCTAAGGCCTATATTCATTTTGTTTAACGTAAATATTTATACATTGATAAACAAAAATATATTAAATCTTATTTGGAAGAATATTTGTCCAATTTGCCTAGTCTACACTCAATCTCGTTCTCATTCTCACTTGAACAATTTTTTCTACTTTTAAACTGTAATTAAGATCTTAAATTAAAATTAAACAAAAATAGTCTAATGCTTTAGAATTGATCATATTTCAAGTGTTTTCTTTGCCCAAGACAAATACTTTGTACGGCCCCGAATCTTGAGTATTGTAACTTTTACTCCTAATTCAAGAATTTGATTGTTGATATTGAAAATTTATATCTTATTATCAATAAATACTGTTTGTCTACTAAACAAATTGATAATTTTGACCACAACAAAAATATTTAGAAAATATCAAGCTTGGTCGAGGTGTTTAATTTTTTTCCAAATGTTAAAGCTAAAAGATAGTCACATATTATGTCAAGATTGATTGCATTTAAAAGTTAATGATTAAATTTGAATTTTGTTTAAATGAATTTTAATTTTAAAATTTTATTTTATTTAATAATATTAATAGAAATTTTATTTAATTTTTTTTTTGTTTTTTTAAAAAAATTTCAAAATTTTGTTCAATTTTTTTAATTATCAAAACTACTTGATTTGTAAATCATATTTTTTTTTAAAAGTAATTTGTATTTTTGTGTTTCTTTTTCAATGTGTCTATGAGGCTTTAAATTTCTAAAATAAATAAATAAAAATAAATCATTTGAATAAAAGGAGAGGTTAATTATCATTCCAAACTACCCCTGACTTTTATTTTAATAAAAAATAAATAAAGTTGCCACATTTAGAATGTCATTAATAAAGTCTTTTGAGCATTAATTTATCAACGCCTATCAACTTTAGCTGGAGTCGATTCTCTATTCCTCTTTTTCGTGATCTAGCATTCTATAAAAATATTTTTAAAATTCTTAAATTTAAATTTTATTCTATACAATTTTATTATTGAAAATTATTAAAATAAATTAACACTAGACTTGATCATGGCAAAAAATTGAATCATATTGAATATTCCTCTTGGCCCAGTAAGACTAATTTGGCGAAATGCATTTTTGACACTTTTAGAGAATTAAAATTGAATATAGCTCTTGGGTTCTTTACTCTTCTTTTAGCTGTTCACATCAAGGAGAATAAAATATCTTCAAAATTAGTCTCAAATAAATACAATCTTATTTTGTTGACTTTTTTTGTCTAACACGTCTAAACAGAATAAAGTCCAATTCAATTTGTGGTGCCGAAGATTCGGTGCACTAGCTTGTATATCAGATGGAAGTTGTGGCTTAAAAGCTACACAAAAGAAGATCAACACCCTACCACACTATGCTGTTTTGGATATAATAAAGACAAATAAATTATTATCACAAGTCGAATAGGGAAAATTTCTGAAAAACTTTGAGTGACAAAATTAATTTAAAAAAAAAATGGCAAAAAATTTTATTTTATTTTGTTTGCAAAAAAATTCAGCATCAATAAGTTGATCATCTACACCGCTATTGTAACCGGTGCCCCTGTTTATGACGAAAAGAATTGTATCATTTGTCGCGTACTGCACAGATATTATATCGCATTAATTTTTATCACATAACTTCTTCTAGTAATTTTAATTTATTTTAAATTTTTCTATTCTATTGTTTGATCAAATGAGGACTAAAGAGAAGACACTAGGCCGTTCGGGAGACTCCTAGTGGAATACCCCTCAGAAAATATTTTTTTTCTAAATAGTAGTAGTAGTAGTATTAAGGGGTAGGCTACAAGTCGCGATTTGCATGCAGAATGATGCATAACGCGATGGGTGACGACACCCTGTGTGGTAGCTACTTGCCGTAATTAAGTTGCTGTTTTGTCAAGCTTGCTTTTGAAGTCGTTGGTACTTTTGGCGATGATGATGGAGTCGTTAAGATCGTTCCAGTCATTGACAATTCGGTTGCAGAAAAAGTTATGTCGTTGATTACAGTTCTTCACCAATTCTCGTCTCAATCTCGCCCTCCTATTGCCTCTTGGTGCAGAAATGGAAGTCGGTGCGGCAAATTCAACATGCTCTATTCATTTTGCAATTTTAAACTGCTGTATCAGATCGCCCCTCAATCGCCTTGCCTTTAGATTGGTCAAACACAGCTTTTTGCAACGTTCAACATAGTTTAGGTTGAATAAAATTCCACAGTCGGAATATAAAAGACATTATTGAATTAGCAATGAATAAAGCCAATTATTTTTATTAGTTGCTCAAAAAATTTTTTCTCATTTAAAGTCAAAGATAAATTTAATTTTTGGAAAAATTTATGAATTCAATTTCTATCTGCTATTTTAACACAGCATATTTTGAATGGCCTTTATTTGGCTTTGTGTCAAGATGTGGTCGCAACTTTGTTCAAGTCTAAATGATGTAAATTGATCATTTTTTAAGATTCAACAACAACGCCAAAAAGAGACGTGCCTAGCTGAATTAGAAAAAAAAAGATCAAACCACTTAAAGATTGTGTCTGGGAAGAAACTTGTGGTGCTGAACGTGTGCTCTTGACAAGCCTCAATCTAATCCAAGAGTGGTGCTTTTTTTCCTCTGAATAATTCTCCAACTTGAACAAATGATTTGATTGACAAATTAGTCTAGAATAACGTTTTGCTCAATTTTGTGGCACAATATTTTAAGACTAAATATTTTATTATAAAATTAGTTATCTAACTAGTGCATAGTGCAATTGACATATTTAATTGAGGCGATCTCTAGTGCCATTCGATTGTGTGCCGCACTTGTACTGAAATTGAACACTAAAATCCAATTTTTTTCTCCCCAATATATCTTTTTTATAATTGGTTAGTAGACGAGAGGAAAAAACACAAAATCCTCATTTAAAATCCAATTAACAAAGCCAATCCAAATTAGAACTCGAAACATAGCAAAATTTATTCCAAATTCTATTCGCCGTACTCAAAATCCAACTGAGCAAATAAATAAAATAGCTACTCTAAAATCTAATTTGATATTCAAATAAGTATTTTTTTCTTTCTCTTTCTCTCTCTCTCTCTCTTTTTTGTTTTTCTCTTTTCTTTTTTTTATTATTATTCTCGTATCCTTTCTCGTTTTAGTTATTCTTTTAATTCCTGCTCAACTTACAATAAAAAATTCTCTTTCTCTCTCTTTCTTTTTCATTTGCAAAAACTGTTTTAAAAATTTAATAATCGTCACAAACTGGCAAAGCAAACCGCGCCAGTCCATTTCCATTCACCTTTTTGTTTTATTTGTGCGCAACTCTTTCTTTACTCAGCCAATTTAAATATATTTAAAATTTTTTCTTTTTTTTTTTTTCAAAGTTTTTTTAATTCTCTCACTCTCTTTGTGTTCGAAGAATTTGAAAAGAAACCAAATTTCGTTTTGAAACTATTTGAATTTGGCCACGACTATGGAATCGAAAAGCATGCATGTGGGAAAGAATGGTCACGTGGACGCCGATCCAGCTCCAATGGCGCAGTCGTTTCCTGCGCTGCCACAGGCGCTGTTCATGCGCGCCTCCGAAAAGTACCAGCGCACGCCCAAGTGCGCCCGCTGCCGAAACCACGGCGTCGTGTCCACTCTAAAAGGCCACAAACGCTACTGCAAGTGGAAGGACTGCAACTGTGCCAAGTGCACTCTCATTGCCGAGAGACAACGGGTGATGGCGGCGCAGGTCGCGCTCAGAAGACAACAGGCCCAGGAGGAGAACGAGGCCAAGGAACTGAGTGTTCTGTACGGCACGTCGTGCGAGGCCATAATGGCGCTCAAGCGCACGCTCCAGCCCGACAACAAGCCCGACGACTCCGAGGACAATGAGACTAACGAGGACGAAACAAGCTTTGATCGCTGTGTGCTCAAAGCGCACCAAAAGCCATGTGTCAAAATCCAAAAAACTTCTGGTAAGTGTTTTATTTGCATTGCATTCCTTTTCATTCCAGTGTGCACGGCTCATGTTGCCGAATTTTTACTCGGATTAATTCGATAAGTGTTTGCTTGATGTTGTTGTTTTTTTTGTTAATTCTGTCATTGATTAACTGGAATATTTCCGTGCTTAATCGGATTCTAGTTCGCTTTGGCCTAAGCCGTCTGCTGTAGAACATCTAACACAAAATTTTTTTAAAAATCCAACTCAACTTTCTAAAAAATTCAAACAAAAGACTGGCCTATCCGCCGGTCGCACTTAACTTGCGCTAAAACCCCAACATTGTAGATTTCTTAATAGCTGCATGTTCGACTCCAGTCAACTTGAATGTCCATAGTTTCACTGTGCAATACTCTGATCTCTAGAATCTAAAGCAATAGTAAAGAAATGTAACTCAAGATTAAACTTAATTATAATATTACCTAACAAAAGATGGGGACGTAGTCAATTCACCCTAAGTACACTTTATAAAGCCCTAATCGGATCAATCATTGACTACTCATTTCCATGCTTAAATCTACTTTCAAATGAGTCTGATAGGAAACTTCAAGTTATTCAAAATACAGCTATACGTTCAATATTAAAACTAAAAATGGACACTTTCCTAGAACAACTTGACCATCTAGCCTTGGATAAACTAAAAACTCATAGGATAGACAATCGTATTTTTGATCTCAGTGAGAACCATATCAAAACTCAGTACCTCCGGTAACTAGACTAGCAAAAGAATATAAAGCTGTAATTAGCCCTAAAGAAATATGCAATTTTGCAAATCCATTGTGTGGTCTATACCCCCTGATTGATGAATTTTTTCCTTACATTGAACTTATTATTAACATTCGTTAACTGACCATCTATTCAAAATATATTTAACTCACAGAAACTTTTTTTTTTTTTCTTTAAACGATAGTTCAATAGAACACAAACGTTTCAAAACTCCTCTGGACAACATTTTTTAAATCACTTTTTTTTATCAAAAATTTTTTTTTTTTAATTATAATTTACTCAAAAAAAAAGGCTCAAACGAAGGCTAAGTGCCATTCGGACGCTCCCGGGATTTACTCCCAAACCATTTTTTAAATAAATAAATAAAGGAGCCTTGGCTCGAACAGAATTTAATTAATAAATTAAAATAGTCTCCGGATCAGGTTTACAAAAGTTACAAGTTATTCAAAATACTGCTGTTAGATGCATTCTAAAACTTCCTCTCAGAACCTACTCTGAATCATTGCTCTATGAAGCAAAAAAAATTAAATATTTGTAAAATTGACCACTGATTAGGCAATCTCTTAGAAAATGACCTTTGTAAACGCTTTTGATTATTCAGTGCTATAAACGCGATTGACTAATAGACTTGTTTTGGAGTATCAAAGAGGCTTCGATTCTAGATTTATTGCGAATCCCACTCCTCTATGCAGCTGCTACCAAAATATTCAAAAATTTTCTGACTCTTAGGATCTTATCTATGTTTTTTTTTCCTGATTCTCATGTTATTTTTATCCATTTATTAAACAGTTCTTTAATTATTATTTTTGTCTCTCATCCATTCATTAATAAATGAAAAATAACTCACTTCAAATTAGAAATATTTTAAAATTGTTTTAATTATTTTATTTTTTTTATCTGAAGAAGCTTATGCTCGAAAAGAAAAACAAATAAATATTAAATAATAATTAAAGTCGTTTTTTTAGTTTCTTTTTCTGTTTTTGTTATTTTTTCTTTATTATTTGTTTCGGTTAAAAAAGGGCGGTTAGTGCCTAACAAAGTTAATTAATTATTTCTTATTATTTTGTGATTTTAAACAGAAGACTTGTCAGACCTCGTAACCAAAAACTAAGTTAAAAATCTTGACTGGTTTGGACAGGGTAATGATTGCAGCATTGACGTGTCAGATCGCTCAACAACGCACTGAAAAAGAAGATTAGCGCCTTGTCTTTTATCCTCTTGAATAAAAAGGATCAAAATATTTTTAACACAAAATTAAATTTTAAGTAGATAAATAGTCTTGTTTTTGTTGCTGTTCAATTCTAATTTTTTAGAAATTCAACATCAAAGCATTTGTCACTGAAGTAGTTAGATTAGATTACAAACAAAAATAAGCTTAATTTTTAAGTGGAGATCATTGATAAAAATCAATAGAATTCTGTATGTTTCACTCTTACGATCATTGTTCCATTCACTGTTTCATAATACTCTAATAAGGTATCCAGAAGATAAATCCAAAAAATGTAAAATCATGCCTTGAAAGTTATAGAATATTTTACAATTCAAAAAAAGAATCAAAACAGTGCACAGCGATTTAAGAATCGACTTGGTCGCCTTGGACAGGCAAAATAGGCTATTTTCTAAATTTATTGCAACATGATGCAGCATACAAGGTTGCATTTGATATGTAAGTCTGCTAAACCCTCCTATGTATTTCCATTGTGAAGCAATCTACACTAGCAAACTTAAAAAGTAAATGCAACTTTGCACCATGTTGCATTAAATTAACTAATTTTGAATTAAAAAAAAAAGAGTTATTAGATTTTTTATCATTTAGTTCTGTTCTTTTGCATTATAAAAAATCTGAATTTTTCATAACCAAAAAATCATGAATTAATCATAGACTATCTGGATCAAAACTCGATTTGTATAATATTTTTTTCAAAAAAATCTCAATTAAATTTAAATATAAATTTTAAACAATTTGTAAAATAATTTTCACTTTTAAACAAAAATACCAACATGATGTGTTAAAAGAAGGCGCAATCATCCGAATTCTGTCCTGAAAGTTTTACCTGACTTATTTGGAAAATAAAATAGAGTTGGCACAGGCCTAAAATCGTTTGATTATTTAAAAACATTTTTTGTTGACAAATATGTTCTATGACATTTATTAGATGTAAATTTGGAAACTTTGCTACGAAACAAACATCAGGGCATACTCAAACAATAAGAATAAAGATTAATGTACACGAATGAACAAACTGTTCAATTTTATTTTTTTTAAATAAGTTTGACTCATTATATAAGATAATTTGATGGAAAATTTTTTATTTTTTATTTTATTAATATCAATTTAATTAGACGAGTTTTAAAATATTAATAAAATACTATGCTATTAAAGGGTGGCAAATAAATGCTTGAATTTAAAAAAAATAGCTTGAAAAAAAGCGACGGACAGATGTGGAATGGCTTTATTAGGTCTAATAACAAACTGAGAGAAAAGTTTATATTAAAAATTAACTAATTTGGTTCTAGAGTTTGAGTTGAGATTAAAATATTTAATTTTGAAAGTGAGTCAAAAATTTCAGGTTTTATTTACTCTTGTAACAAAATTAAATATTAGATTAGGCATTGATTACATTGGGAAAATTTGAAGAAATTTTTTTTTCACTCATAAAATTTCAACTGATACAAAAAACAACAAAGAAATAAATATTGAAATTTAAGATTTTAAGAATTTCAACAGGCTTTTCAGCAGAGATTAATATTTGAATAGAATAGTTTGCTTTTTGATTTTTTTTATTAAAATTTTTTTCTTTTGTCAAGAAAGTGCATCGGAAGCCTATTTTTCTAGCTCGCCCACGTCATCTGACTCCTCGGCGCAACTAGAACACGAGTCCAAACGACAACGATTGTCACCGAGCAAGCCGCAAACCAAGGCTTATTACCAGAGTGAGGACGTGGAGAGCAAATCTGGCCACAAAAATTCTCACTACATTTCGCCGATTGTGTCGCCCAACGAGCACAATCCGGATAAGTTGCAACACAGATACAACAGCTTGTTCAGCTCGCAGTGCAACAATCAAATGCCAGGCCACAGCGTTTTCACCCACCATCTAAATCAGTCAGCCTTGTACATGCCTGGTTATGGCAGCAGCCATGCAAAATACATGTCCAACTCTCACTTCATGCCAAATCACGAGCACGCTGCTTTGGCCGCCGCAGCAGCCTTTCATCTAAACTCAAACCTGGCGGCAGCGGTCGCGGCGGCTTCCTCCTCGCAGCCAAACTCTTACAACCGCTTGCCGGCTCACTTGATGCCGCTAGGAAACCACTTTCCCTACTTCAACCAATTTGCTGCGTTTGGCAACAAATTTTCGGCCAAAAACGACAACGAGCCGAACAGTTATGATGTGAGCTTCTACGAAAATGTGAACATGTCAGCTTCGTCGTCTTGTTCGGTCTCGAACGATTCGCTCTCGGTCAAAACTGCCAGCAAGTCTTCTCTATCTCCTGTTTCGTGCAAGGCATCGCCGCCGTCAATCGCCTCTGATGCCTTATAAAAATTAGATGTAAAATTTAAGAGTGTGACAAAAAATCATTTATTTATTTTAAGTGTTTTATTAAAATTTTGAAAATAAATTTCTAAATTAAACAAGTTCGATTTAATTTTTCATTTTTTTTCTCAATCAACAATCAAGTGTCTTTGTCGTTTTATTTCATTTGTTTTTTTTTTATGTGCACAATCAAAATTTTGAATAAAATATAAAATACAAGAAAAAATAAAATAAAAATTTTTACCTTGAATTGTTGGCGTTCAAAAAGTCTACAAGTAGACACAATAAACCAGCACTTTAGTTCAATCATGCATTAATAATGCAGAGTCTTTAATAAAATAGATTTTTAACTTCTTAAATATGTTTTTTTCTTAATCGAGTCCAAATTCAAATATTTATTTTTTTGTTTTCTTTAGCATGAGAACTTTTCGTTGTTGGCTTTTTAATTAAAAATCGGTAACTAAGGGGCATTTTTTGTCATTGTCATCACTCTCTTGGTTATTATTTTTCTTTTAGCTACTTAGCTAAATAAATTTTGACCAAATCGCTGCATTCACTCTAGAAATTAATTGACAAAAAGATGAGCCATATCTGAATCATTTGTGTTTATTGAACAATTTAGAAAATTTTGATCAATTATTTGTGTTTTTCAAATGGCATAAAAATCAAATTAATTATTTGAACAAAAATTTTTTGTTGTCCAACCTTTTTTGTTCATTTAGTCTTAAAAAATCTAAATAAAATTTAATCACTCCGACCTGAAACGATCTCTCTATCAACTTCTGGTGTTCAATCGACTCTTGAAATTTTTTCTTGATTTTTTTTCTTTTTAAGAAATAAACAATGCTGAATTAATGTCGCATTTATTTTCTATTTAAAAATGCGCTATTTGATATGAATTTTTACTTATTCCAGTGATTTTTTCAATCTATCTTTTTCTTCAAAGCAGATAAATAAATGCAAATTTTATTATAATTTTAAAACAGGAATTTTCCGTCAGTTTTTTTCTTTTTCCAAGCACATAAAGAGAAGAAGAGATAGCGGCAATTTTTTATGGGCGTACTTTGGGCATCGCTTGCTATAGTAAACAAAACGAAAATGAAAAAAAAAACAAAATCATTTTGCTTGTTTCACCTTCAAAGATTCGATTTTGTGTTTAGTTTTCATTATATTTTTAGTCTAGTTTTTCTTGAGCCTAGTTATTCGTGGAGTTAAAATGGAACGAAATAAAATATTAAGAGAAACAAATATTGAACTAAAGCCTAAATTTCAACTAGGCACCAAGTAAAATATTAGAATTGCGAAGATAAGCGAGCTTTGCTGAGCAAAACTCTCTTTTAGAATGAAAATGCATCGAGTGCTGAATTTGATCAGCAGTAAAGCAAAGGTCTCTTGCAAATAATCAATAAATATTTCAATAATTTATTATAAGTATGTTCGAGTCTCTGCCACCTTTGTCTGAGCTCCCTCGGTTTTTAAATTAAATTAAAACGCAGCAGTTGAGTTTTTTTCTCTTCAAAGACATACTCGGAACACTGCTGAACAAAAATTTGTCTCAGGTAAATTTCGTTTCAAAAAGCTTGAGCTTAAGAGCATAAACAGAAAAGAAATTTGAAATTTTATAAATATTTGATGTTAAGAAATTTGTAAATGGGAACTTAGGCACGTTGTGTTTTTGGCTTTGGATGTGGGCTGCCGCATTTCCTAGTTTTGTTAGTTTTTTAAAATGCTGGACTGCTGAATGCATTGAGACTTAGTGAATTGGCGTAGATTGGCATTTGACTAATCAATCTATGTTCTAGTTTAAAGTTAAGTTTCTGACGGTACAAAAAGAGCTTTTATTTTATTCGTATTTTGATTAGAATTTTTTTATAGTTTAGGTCAAGAAATGTAGATCAAATACACTAAAACAAACTACTCAAAGTTTGAAAGGATTTGTTGTCATCGAAAAGTAGAAAAAAATCATTTTTAAATTCGAATGTGTAGAAAGATCGAGAGACAGTTAGAAAGAAAAATTTTGAAAAAAGTTATCTGTACAGACAGAATAATTTTAGCTCTAGCGAAAAATAAAGCAAGCTTCCTAGTTTTTAAGCTTTTTTTCACTTTAAATTTAGTTTAAACTTTAATGAAGTTTTGAAGCTGAAAATTTGAATTTTTTTATGTTTGTTCACTGCTTAAAGAAAGAAATTTTATATCATAAATAAAATATTTTTTTGTTTTTTAATTAAAGTTCGTTTTCTTGTAAGCAAATGTCCTCTTAGCGTTATGCACTTGTATTGAACGATTTCCTATAAATTTTTCAGAGCTTAAATGACCACTGTCATTTTTTGAGCTGAATAGATCAACAAAATTTGATCAAATCCACGTCTATCTTATTTTATTCTAAATTATGGTTATTAAGTAAATTATGACATTTAGAATATTTATTTAGACCATGTGATCTGATTAGAAAGTATTTTTATTTTTATTTAATTGTTTAAGCTAACATTATTGTTGTTGACAAAAAAAAAGTATGTCTCAATAAAAAATAATTTCCCGTATAATTTATTAAATTTAATTTTTTATTTTTCGTTTGATTTAAATCTATAAAAAAAATTTATTCTCTAAACTCAAAAAATTTCACATTTTTTTTACACGAAAATGCTAAATTCAAAATAATTGTACATTATAGCAAATTCAATTTTGAAAAAAAATATGATAAGATTAGATATTTTTAGATCCATGTCAAAATTAAAATAAAATAAAATGTAGACTTTTAGTAAAAAAAAACAAGACAAAAAAATTCAATCAACTTATGTCAAAAGTAACTTAACTTTTTAACTGGATTACTAGTTTTTTTTTGTTTGCTTTATATTATGACCAAATATATCTTCTAGTAGAATATATTCGGATCATGTTAGAATCCATATTTATCTAAAAAAATTTTTTTTCCTATATCAGTTTGGGTATTTAGTTTTAAAAAGACAATCTATGCCCTTTACTCTATGCCATTAGATTCGATCATTAGGTTGACTAAATTATTGTTTAGTTTTATTATTATTTAAAATTTATATGTATCAACAGTTAAGTATTTTTACTAAAACATAATTTTGGGTCTTGAAAGAAAATCATAAATATGGATTTTAAACGTGATTAGTTATTTCAGCTTAGTTTAATTTAGAGAATCGTTTATACACCTTAACCAAACTATAATTTTATTTCTTATTTAATTAATATACATAGTAGATATTTTTCAATGAAATATTTTGAGAATTTCAACAATGGTTTCTATTATTGCGAGGGTGATTGATAATATCAATTTTAAAAAGTAACATACGCGAATTTTTCTGAAATTCTGTGTGTCTTTTCATTTTTATTTTCATTTAGAAAAAAAAGTTTTGTTATTAAGTTTCAAAATAAATTTGAGAACAATTTAATTTTAAAAAAATCAACTAATAATTGTTGCCTTGTGGCCTTTGATTTTTTTTAGATAAGAAACATTCGCTATGAAATAAACTTTTTTGATTTTTTTTAAATTAAATTTTACCACCTAAGCTGCATAATTCATTTAGGCCAGAAATTAAAAATTAAAATTATTGATTTTATTTAATTTGCGATTTGAAAAGCGAGTATTTTTGATTGAATTAATTTTTTGATTATTATTTAAAAAATAAATAAAGAAGTGTTTAATTTTTGTAAGATATCTAATTTATAGATTCTATTTAACAATGGATTAAACTGTTCAACTTAAACTGTTTTTTATTTCTATTTATATTAAAAAAATATTCTAAAAAAAATGCATACAATTTTAAATTTGATTAACTTTTTTGAATGCAGATCAATGCAAAAATGTTAATTGTCAAAAAATTAAGAATTAGAATAATTTGTTTTGGAAAATTAATCAAGCTTTTTTTTGTTGATTTAAGCACTTATTTCATTCCAAAATCAAGGTAAAAAAATTTATTCGTAAAAATTAAACAAATTTAGATAAATTTGATGAAATGCTATATTTAAATGTAACTCCATGTTAAATACGTTTTTTGTATCAATTTAACTTTTGTATTTCAAGATATTACCCTCTTTTTTGTCGAATCTATCGTGTACTTTAGGAAACCTTACCCTAAACTTTAATTTACTTTTTTTATTTATTTTTTAAATTCAAAAGATCACTTCAGTTCGAAAGAGATTTAAATTTTTTTTTTATTTCTGTTCGAGCTCCTTCAGAAAAAATTATATTCAAAAATAAAAATAAGAAAAATTATTTATGTAAATAAAGGAAAAGTTGAAATTTTTTGTCTTTGAGTCGAAGGAAAAAAAGAGAAAAAAAGAATATAAGAGTTTGGTGACGGAAGATTAATATTACACCATGAAATAATCTTCAAAAAGTCTTCTACAATTACAAGGCAGAGTTGGAAGATTGATGCAGCGGGATTGAAGATCTTATTTATAACATTATTTATTTTAATGAATCGCAGGTAAAAATCACTTTTTCTTATGATCTAAATGAGTGAGTGAATTTTTTTTTTACTAACAACTGAATAGAAGACCAGTGTCGCTTTTTTTGTCTTATAAAAATTATTTTTATCGACTGAAAAATTAAAAAGATTGCATTAGAATTAGATTTATCAAGAATATTTCTAGTATAAAATCAAGTGAGTAAACCGCTTCGATTTTTAGAAAAATTTCAATTTTTTTTTCTGTATCTAAATTTTGTAATATTGTAATAGATATATGTCAATAGCGTGTATTTTTGATTCAAAAAAATATTTACAATAAACTAATAATTTAATTTTCTATTTTTATTTTGGCGATCAATTTTGTATTCAAGAATAATATTAATTTTGTGAGTGAACTAATTTGAAAGAAAATTTATTTTTAGAATTTTTTTACTTTAGAATAACAATCTCAGTTAATTTTTCTCAGACGATATATTTTAAATATTAATAAAAACCTACAGCAAATGATATAAAATTAATTTTAAGGAGTTTAACTTTTTATTTTATTCATTTTTTTGTTATTTATCTAGCAAAATAAATTTAAAAATCAGTTCTGAAAACGACTTTTCTTACTAATATTATTCAATTAAAGAATTTTTGCTTCTATTTTAATTTTATTTATTTTTGTCCCATAATGTCCCATTCCATTGATTTTTTATTATTTCAACTTATTTGTGTGTCGATTTTCATCATTAATGTTATTTTCAACAAAAAATACAAATTGACACAAAGAAGTGATTCTTAAGACAAAAAGTGTGTCAGTGTGATAGTTGGAAAACCGTTTTTTCAAACGCGTACACTTGCACCAATTTGAATCGTAACATCTAGTTCGATGTTTGACTGAATAGAACAGATTTTGTGTGTATGTGTGTGTATGAATGCTCGGTGAATGCAGTGGGAAATAAAAATCGAAAAAAGGTGTCTAGAGCAGTGCACTTCAATCATATATTATTATAATTTATTCTCAAAATGGATCAATTAATTTGTGATATCGATCACACATTGATTATTTATCAGTGTATACACACAAGCCATACAACTTGTTCTTTACTCCACCCGTAGTACCCCCACCCCTCACTCTCCATTTCTCTCTCTCTCACTGTCTCTTTCTTTCTCTCTTTCTCTTGTTCGATTTTGGCCCTTAGCGCATCATCTCTCCACACAGAATAATTAATTATAATTTTTTGAACTCTCTCGACAAATCTCTCCAAGTCTTAAATAAATCGATAAAGCTAAATTATGATTTTATTATTAATTAAGAAAAAAAATCTAAAAATGAATCTCCTCTTTCCCTCACACACACACATGCACACACTCACTCACACTTATACTCACACACATCCACTCACATTTACACACACACACACACATTGAAATCTTTAATTCGAATGACCCAAACTAATCTCATCCACATAGCAGATACACACAGACACACACACACATGCATACACATGCATACACACAGCAACCTTTCTCGTTTGTGTTTTGTTTTGATTGACAGCTAATTTTATTTCCTTCTTTTTTTTGTTTTGTTTTAGACAATAATAAAAAAATACCAAAATGTTGTACTTAAATGGCCAATTAATTAAAATCTGAAGGCAACACAAAAAATGAGATATAGCCTCTTGTAGTTGAGAAGCACGCACCCTGACACACACACACACACGCATACAAACACACGCAGACAAACACATTGACACAATGAATGACATAATGGAGAACGGGCACAATCAGCCAAATCAATTGGAGTCGGGCTCGAACGCGCAACAGGCTACGACTACGACGACGACGACGACTGCGACGACGGCACCGTCGGTCACCACAACGTCGAGCACGTCCTCGACAAGCCAGTCGACGGACCTGCTCGACCAATTTTCAGCGCCTGACCTCGACCACTCGACTCTAAACCAAGTGAACATAAATCTAAACGACCTGAACGACTCGACCATTAACTTGAACAATTCGAATGGTTCGCTGGACCTCGGCTCAATAAACATAAACTTTCCGTTGGCCGACGCCAACTTGAAGGCCTCAGTGGGCTCGCCCAAAAAAACCTCGTCCAAAAAGCGCAAGCTGGACGAGCTCGCCTTCGAGAACATATCCGATTCGGAGTCGGCCGGCTCCACCTCGTCCAAAGAGTCCAAAGCCAAGGACATGAAGTACGCGAGCAGCGCCGATTTTAACGAGGACTTTTTTGACGCGGCGGCCGCCTCCTCTCTGCTCGACACCGACAAAAACCAAGACCAAGACCAACACAATGTCGACACTGCCGATCAAACAAACTCGAACGAGCAAATAGCCTACCAGCAGCAGCAGCAGCAGCCGATGTCGAACCGTCAGCCGACGCCTAACCGAGTCGCGTCGCCGGCCTTCAACCATCAGCTGCAATCGCCCTACATGATGCAGCCGCAGCAGCATCAGAACGGCGCCGGTCAGACCCAAAGCCCCGGCTGTGGCGGCGTGGTGCAGCAGGCGTCGCCCATGACCCATCAGCCGATTCAGTCGCCGATGCAAGCCAAGCCGCCGACTCCACACGCCAATCAGTCGCCGGCCGCGCTCCACTATCACCGTCAATTCGAGGCGAACGAGGCCGCCAACTTGCAGGGCGTACCACCTCATCATCCGCAGCACCAGCAGCAGCAGCAGCACCAGCAGCACCAGCAGCACGCGCTACCGCCGCCGCTGCCGCCACAACACCAACAACAACAGCCCATTTTTGTTCACGTATTTACCACTCAAATAGCCAACGAGGCCGCTCAATCAGTCACACGCCAACACCACAGATCCATAATCGATTTTCATCGCAACATGCCCGCCACCATCGACTTCATGCGCAATTTTCATCATCATCATCATCACCATCAGCTGCAGCAGCAACAGCAGCTACAGCAACAACAACAACAACAACAACAGCAGCAGCAATCGATGCGGCCGAACGGGGCTGCGGGCGTGCCGTTGCCAGTGCCCAACGAACACTTGACTGTCGAACAGCTCAAGACTCGCACTGAAAAGCTGGGCAAGCTCAAAAATCTCTCGTCTATCATTGGCATTGGTGGCGGCGGTGTTGGTGTTGGCGGTGGCGCTGGTGGTGGCGGCGGCGGTGGTCAAATGCCGCCAGAGCCTGGCGCAAAACGCGCTCGCTCTTCCAACACGCCAGGTCAAGTGCCGGGCAGCGGCGCTCCATCGCCCTTCACTGCCAACGGCGACATCTATCCCATCGACCAATTTAATCCCTCAATGATGAACTATGTGTCACAGCCGCTTCAGCAGCAGCAGCAGGGACCACCGCCGCCCTATGCCCTCAAGCCCAAGATGCACAAAGCCGGCATGCCCGAAAAGTACACCGATAAAGTGAAGAGCGGCGGTCAGTCGCCGGCAGTCGACTCTCTAAACACCGGTCTACAAACAACGCCCAGTCCTCAGCTAATGAACTATTTTGAACTCGAGGGCCAAGAGCTTACCATTACCAAACAGCTTAATTTGAGCTTTAAGTCGAGTGGTGGTGCTGGTGGTGGAGGCGGCGGTGTTGGCGACGAAGAAAAGCACTTGGCTCGACCACCGTCCGCTCAAAACTCAAATATCATCAATTGTTTGAATGGATCGTCGCCAAACGACGACACCTCGGACAACAACAACACCAAACACCACAAGTCAAACAGCAACAACAACAGCAGCAACAATAACAACGACGCCGATCAATTTCATCATCAGTCGGCGTCCGCATCGGACACGTGCACAGGCGAACAATCGCGCAAAACGCCCGGCATCAACAAATCTCTATCCAACAGTCAATTGGACTACTACAGCCAAAGTGTCAACTCGCCTCACAACAACAATCACAACAACAACCACAACAGCAACCACAACAGCAACAACCACAACACGAACAGTCAATCGCCAGCAATGAACGGCGCCAGCGGACCTCTAAATCAAATGCTCCAAATGACCAACTCGATACCGAAGGCATCGCCGTACTCGAACGCCAAATCGCCGGCCGCTCTCAATCATCCTCAATTCAGCGTCGCCTCTCATCCCCAAATGTCCTCGTCTCCATCGGCCATAATACAACAGGCGCCTCCGGGCATACCACCACACATTCTCATGCAACAACAACAGCAACAACAACAACAGCAGCAGCAGCAAGTAGGCATGCCGCCAATGGGACCGATTAAAAATGGCAAAATGAGCAAAAAACAGCAGCAACAAATGCAGCAGCAGCAGCAGCAGCAGGAGATGATGCAGCGGGGCATGATGATGGAGGGAATGGGTCCACCGCCGCCTCACGGCATGCATCGAGGAGCGCCGCCACCGCACATGATACCGCCACCGCCGCACATGCTCAACCATCACCATCATGCGGGCATGGCCGATCCGCGTCTAATGGGCCCGCGCTTTCCGCCTCAAAACGCGCCCAATTTCAGGCCGATGCGCGCCCCCGCCGACTCCGACCCTATGTTCCAAAATGGACTGCCACCGCCGCCGCAGCCGCCTGGCGAATTCATGCCTGCCGACTACCCCAAACACAGGAGCAAGTCGCGGCAAAACGAAATGATGCCCAACGGAATCATGATGAACGGACCGGCGCCGCCACCGCCTCACAACATGATGCAAATGATCAACAACCCAAAGTATCCAATCGACCAGCAACAACAGCAAATGTATGCACAGGGTCCGCCGCCGCCACACCACAACGAGTTCGGCAACGGTCCACCCAGGCCCATGCATCCAATGCACATGGGCCCCAGGCCGCCCATGGAGCCGGGCATGATGCCGCCCGGTATGATGCCCAATGGCATGGCTATGATGCGGCCTATGCACCCGAATCAGCCGTTTGACATGCCGCCACCGCCGCCTCACCACCTACAATATGCCAACCAGGCCGCCATCCACAATCAACACTCTCAAAATGCTCAGCAAAACTACGACAACAACAACTACAATCCTGGCGATCAGCAAAATCAGGTTTTACCTCAAATGTTGCAGAATTCTGGCAATCAGCAATCGCAGCATCATCAACAGCAACAGCAGCAGCAACAACAACAACAACAACAACAACATCAGCAGCAGCAGCAGTCACATCAAGAGATCAACTCGCTGCAGCAGCAAATGGGCCTAGGTCCTGGTCCTGGTGGCGACAGTCTCGGCTTTCCCGATCTATCTGATCCCATACTCCAATTCGGAGACTAAAAAGACGGCGGTGTGCGCAATTGTTGCAATAGGCGGCTCTTCATCCATGGTGCATAGTAAATTTATAAAATTTTTCTTCTCTCTTTCTCTTTCTCTTTCTCTTTTTTTCTCTTTCTTTGATATTTTTATTTTTTCGACTTGAAGGGTTGTTTTATTTTTTTATAAAAAAAGCAAATTTCTTTGTTGTGTTTTTTTTAATTTTTTTTTTAGATTTTTTTTTATCTATCGTCAATTTTACATACATAGTGTCTTTGGTTGAGTGTGTAACAAGTTTAAGAATTATTTTTTTAAAAAGATTTTTTGTAAATTGTGTCAGACGAGAGAAAGAGATAAGCTGCGTGTTTGAAAGGAATCGTATTAAGCCGATATTTAGTTCGTTTTTTTTTTCTTTATATTTTATTTTTAAGATTTGTTTTATACAAAGATATGTTGGAAATTTCGAATTGCATTTTTTACTATTTATTGTAAATTAAAACGTGAATTTTTTTAGGGTTTGTCAGATACGCGCGGTTAGGGCTGATTGATTCAGTGGCGAGATCGGACTCATAAGCGGCGTGGTACGCGCCTCAGATATTCGCCTCTATTTTTTAGATACAAAGTTTATTTTTCTCTCTTCTATCTCTCTCTCTCTCTCTTTTATTATCTCTCATTTCTAATTGTATTTTTACTTTGATTTTTTGATTTTTTTAATTCACTGTTGTAAATTATACTCTCTCAAAAAATTTTTCAATTCGTCTTTCGAATACTTGAACAAAAACAAAAAAGGTATTAAATTAATTTAAAAAATAAAACAAAATAAAAAATTATTAATTAAACAACATTTTTATCATTTTCATGGCTCATTTAAATTTCACTCACACATTCAGTCTATCCCCATTGAATTTAGTAAAAATTTAGGCAAAAATGTTCTCATCGGGATCTTCATCGATCCAAAGCAAGCTTTTATCAGTCGAGTCACTTTTATTGGATTTATCCTCAAATTAATACTCTACTTAAAGAAAATATTTATTGATTTAAAAAAAAATTTTTTCGGAAAAAAACTACAGTCGAGTCTGGATAATACGATGTGTTTAAAAATGGGCATCATGTTAACAAATATCGTATTAATCAAATTTGCATGTAAAAGGATGGAAAGAAAAAAAAATGAAAATAAATTTTTTTTAAGGAATAATTGTTTATTAAAAATAGATTAAAAAGAAAAATATTTATCAATTTTACTTTGAAAAGACTGATCGAAGCTACAAAATTGATCCATTTTAGACAACTGATCAATGAATAAAGAACTGTCTTCGTACTTTTGGGCAAAATACAATCGTAGTTTATCTATGCAATAGTTTTAAAGGTAATATTATCCATTGCTAGCTTTAAAATCAGTTTGATTTAACATAGTTGCATATTTAATAGCCTGGGCTTGAATCAATGAACCGTTAAGAGTAATATTTTTATATGGCATTATATGGCATAACTTATTTGAACCAGTGATCAAGGGCCTCTTAAATTTTAACATAATTGGAACCTCTCATTCTTTTAGAGCTGGGATTGATTAAATTATTTTCATAAAAGTTTTTTATCTTTTCCTGATTCTCTGTCTTAAGAATAGAAGAAACAATACTCTGAGGTCTATTATATTTTTTCACAAGTTCTGTGACAGCGAGATTATTTTTATTAAAATGAATCGAAATTTCAAGTTTTTTTGTTTAAAAGATCAATATCGTATTAAAAACGATGAATTAGAACTGATTTGTTTTTTTTTCTGAATAAACTTATCGTATTAATCAGCATAGTTATAACAAGACTCGACTGTAACAATATGCATCAAATTTAATACTTTTTTGATTGAAAATTTTGTGCTACTTTAATTTAAAATTGAATTCTAAAAATATTTTGACAAAAATTGATCTGTATTTTGGAATTTTTTAATTTGAAAAATTAAATGCAACTTTAGTACATATATTATTGAAATTTTTGCTGAAACAATTAATGAATTTGACCAAAAAACATATAAATCGGTCAATGACAAAAATTTTAAATAAAACTAGAGTTCCCATATCTTTAGAAACGATGCCTTAGTAGCTAGGAATTTAGTTTTTATGCATTTATATTTAGAATGTAAATTTTTATTTTAGATTTTTTAATAGTAATGGTTAAAGACTATTTATTCTAAGATTAAAATAGATTATTTTTTATTATAGTGTTTGTCTGCTTTTCTTTCTGCAATTGTCTTAAAATTAAAAAAAATTCCGAATTCGTAAAAAAAGCCAACTTTCTAACCTTATTAAAAAGCTTTGAAAAGGGTTGTTTAAAATACTATAATAAATATTTTAAAAAACACTTCATTTTAATTTCACTTTCATTATATTTTTACAATGAAAGTAAAAATCTTATCTTTGGAGAATTTTTTGATTAAGATTTGTTTAAAACGTAACGAAATTTGGCTTTGTTTTTGTTTTTTTTAAATTCAAAATTATATAAATTTATGTTTAATACTTGAATTCAAAAGGCATTTTGAAGTTTATTATCAATTTTTGATACTCAAAATGATCAAACCAAGTTTTAATTATAAAATGAATGTTATTTCTAAATAGAGCTAATGCAGAGGTATATTTTTGGATTAAACATTCTTTGTCGAATCTCAAGGTAAACTCTACAAAATTCTGAAACTAAAAATTATATTAAAATAGATGGTGTGCACTCTCCATTGTGCATTTTGAAATTGCAGGATCTACCGTTTTACTTAACAAAGTATAATCCAAGGATATACCTCTTCATTAGTTCTTTTAAATAATAACAAATTGTATACTAATTAAAAATTTATTTGATCACTTTGAGCATCAAAAATTGATCAGATGATTAAAAATGATTTTTGAAAACTTCAAATTGCCAATTCAAAATTATCAAAGTTTTGGACTATTAAGAAATTAAACTAAAAATAAAAATACTTTTTTTTCTCCTGAAAAAATGCAACATTATACATATTTGATTGATCATTCAAAAAAAAAAAAATAAGGTTTTCGTTAATAGAACTGAGTCAAATGATAAAAATTCTCAATCTCAGGATCATATTTATCAAAGCACTATTAAATTGAATCTTAATATTAATAAATGGAGGCAAATAAAATAATTTATTTAAAAAAACTGAAACAAGTTATTTCAGATGCGAAAACTAACAGTGCTTATAATTAAAATATTAAAATGCCTAAGCTTAAGTTTTAATGGAACAAAACATAATCTGTAAGTTGACAAATGGAGTGAAGATGGAATTGTTGGCGTCACCTACAGATTACTTAAATTTACATTATTTATTTTTAAAAAAATTTCACTTAACTTATACGTCTCTCCGCTACCCATCACAATAAATTTTGTTGGAAATCGATTTTAATCGATTGATAGAGAAATTTTTCTTAAATGATTTTAAAATCGAAAATTTAAAAAGTCAAAATTAGGCGAATAATTTTATTCGGGGTATTTATTTAAAGATAAACAAATTTTAAGAATTCATATTTATTAAAAAAAAAAATAATAAATCTTGAAATCGACTTGAATTGATTTAAGAAAATTTTTCGATTTTTGAAGTAAGTCGATTATTGAAAATCGATTTCCAACTCTACACTATTAGCTAGACGTGTAGAAATAAAGGTGTCAAATATGTTTTTATTATTTCTTAATAGTAAGTTATATATCTAACTGACAGTGTACAATAAATCTTTTAAATTTAAATTGTTAATTTGGAATTTAAAAGATTAATTCAATTTGAAACTGATTAATTCTAGGAATTAATCTATAGAGCATTTTTTTTTCCATCAGAATTTAAGCTCAGAGGTTTTTTATGTTTTTTTGTTTTTATACCAAAATTCACATTACCAGAAATTTGAATGCTGGGAGTTTTATTTCCTTTTTTTTCTTATCTGGTTCGAACTAAAGCACTTTCAGATCAAAAATGAAAATAATAGATCTTAATAATAGATTCTTTATACATAATAGCATTGTGTATACAACAATACCATAAACACTTAATATTTACAAATATTGGAAAAAATTCAAAAAGTTTTGTTATAATATTTCAAATTTTCAAATTTTAAATTATTTTTCAAAATTATTATTCAATTTGCACATTTTTTTATAAATAAAATAAAAAAACTCTTAGTCGATCATTTTTTACATAAGCCCTAGTCTGTTGATTAACCTTGAATTAAAAAAAATAGTAAAGTAATCCAAAAAAAATTTAGTTTAATTAAATTTATGTCTTTGACTTTTTTTTTATCGATTAAGTGGAATATTTTTCTATTATCAATTTTCAGATATAAATACATAATAAGTTTTTTTTTCATCAATCAAAAAAAATTCTTTATCAGCTAATTTTTTTATCATTAGTTCAGATTTGACTTTCAAATCACAAATTTAGCTGAATAGGATTTCTACGCGTCTATATTCAAGAGTGTTCCAGGAGAGAGCTTCTCCAATTTCGATTTTAGCTTGAGCTCGAGAACTTTTGTTGGTGACCATTCATTTTGTAATCAAAGGTTTGCTTCAAAGTGCTAATTAAAAATGGACTTATTATAGAGTGACGAGAGCGGATCTTGGAAGAATTCCGCTTGTGACTGATATCCTCTCAAAGATGACATTTCAAATTACAACTAGCTGTTTCTGGCCTACGAAAAACGAGCGAATAGCTATTTCTGCTCCACTTATGAATTCAAAATATTTAATATTTTCTTTATTTCAATTTAAAATTATTCAAATAATTTAAATTTGAAATTCAAACAAGAATTTAAAATAATATTTAAAAAAATTAATTATGCATCAACACTCGACACTTTTCTTTTTAATTTACGTTAAGAATCGTTAAACATTAAATTAAAAAAATTAAAAATTTTTAATAATCAAATGTTTACATATTATATATATTATATTATTTTACATTATTTTAACAATATTTTAATAAAATTTATTATTTTAATAATAATGTTAATGTTTACATTTTTGAACGCGGTGTTTGAAAATTTTTAATAAAATAGTTCTCAGTTATAACATATAAAAAGCTTCTTAATTAAATTAAAAATTCTTAATTGAAAAATAAAGGTAACAGAATTATAAACTAATATTTTAAATTTGAAATTAAACAAATGAAAAATTAATTCACAATGCATATTTACTAATGAAAACAAATAAAGTAATATTAGAAAAATCATTTGTTTTATTAAGAAATTAAAATTATTAAAATGTTAATTAAGAACAAATTTGTCACGATATTTTCTTAATATAACTAATTTTAGATTTTATAAAATGAATCAATTGCTCTAGTCAAAAGTGTTAAGATGAAAAATTTCTAAAAATTAATTTTTTTAATCGAAAAAAAAATTCATTTGAATTCAAAAATTTGAAGGAATATTCTAAATCATATTTAAATCAAATTTTTATGCTCATTTTATTTACATATAATTATAAATTGTCTACTATTTAAAAAAAGGCCAGCAAAAAATCTACATTTATAAAATTAATATCATTTTTTTGCAATGTTTGATGTCTTTGATCAATTCTAGTTTTAGTGATGAATAAATTGGCAATGGTAAAGTTTTGAAGTTTAGTTTTGAGCAAAAACTGTTGCAAAATATATTTTATTAGATTGTATCCTAGTTTTATTTAAATTATTTAAAAATGAAATTTGTTAAGTTTATAAAAACAAAAAAATTAATAATTTTTAATTTAGAGAAAAGCGCGAATATTGATAGAAACAGTACTAAATGTTAAGTTTTTTAGTTTTTTTAAACAAAATGAATTTTTGTATAATTAGATTGCCAAGCACTACCAAAATTAACAATAAAAATATACCTCTGAATTAATTCTATTTAGAAATAATTAAAACTAGGGTTGATCATAAACTTTAAAATGTCCCATTTTTTATCTAATAAACCCAATAACAAATTCTGCGAAAGTCTGTTTTTTGTTTTGTTTTCAAATTTATCAAATATAAGTTAAGGTATGTACTTTTTTTACCTGATCAAATCTTGCGGCATTTAAACCTAAAATTATAAATTTATTTTTAGGTATTGTGTTATTTATTAATTAACTTAGTTTTCAAAATTCTTAAATCACATCTTTAAAAAAAATTAACTAATTTTTTGAATTGTTCTTCAATCGTTCTATTAGGGAAAATAAATGATATTATACTTAGCAGTTTCTCTATCAACTAGAATATAATTTCATAATACGTATGAAAGAAAGTTACATATTTTATTAAAATCAACGCCAACATACTCAAAAGTTGAATCTAATAAAATACTTGATATAAAATTTTTATTATATGATGTAAGTAAAAATAATGATTTTTTGAATTTAAAAAAATTAAATAGAAATTTTTTTAAAGAAGACCTTAAACTAATGTTTAATAAAATAATTCTCAACAGTAGAATAAAAAACCAAATCTAGATTATAATTTTTCAACTTTTTGTTTATTTTCTAAAAAAATATTTAAAAAAATTAAATGCATAATTTAGTTGCTAAGAAGCTAAAAAAAGCTTGTTATCAATATTTTATCAACGCCGAATTCCTTTCGGAAACAAATCATTTAATAAAAGAAGCATCGTTCAACAAAAACAATTAGCGATTATTTTTAAAATTTAATTTTTTTAAATTACTTAATTAAATAAATTATTTCTATTCTTGAAATTTAGAACATGCAAATACTTGAAATTTGAGTCTTTACTTTTGATTGAAAAAGTATGCTAATTATTTCAATAATTTTATAAAATTAAAAAAATAATTTCAAAATGAAGCGAAATAATGAAGATTCTGGTGCGATTTGCCTAAAAAAATCAAAAAAAAACGATCAAGATACAGAAATCGATCTTTCAGAAATAAGACCAGATTCCATGTATCGTTTAAAAAGAGATTTTTTTGACAAAGAATGCCTGGACTTGTGCAAACATTTAATTGGAAAATATTTAATTAGAAAAAATGCTGATGAAAAAAATTGCATTGTAGGAAGAATAGTTGAAGTGGAAGCCTACACGGGTGCTGACGACCCTGCTTCGCATTCATTCAAAAAACAAACCGACCGAAACAAAGCCATGTTTATGAAGCCTGGCACAGCTTATGTTTACAACATTTATGGCTGCTATTGTTGCATTAACATTTCAAGTAGAGAGCCCGGTGCAGCAGTTCTAATCAGAGCCTTGGAGCCGGTATATGGCCACGATCAGATGAACAGGAACAAAAATTTAGTATCCAAGGCAAAAAAAAAGCCTTACAGTGACAAAAATTTGACAAATGGCCCGTCAAAGCTGTGCATGAGTTTTGATATAACTAAAAAGCTTTTTGACCAAGTTGATCTAGTTGACTGTGAAAACTTGTGGCTCCAGGATAAAATAGCCTTAGAACAATCAACTATGAAAATTGTGTGTGCCAAAAGAATTGGTATAGATTACGCTGGTGAAGACGCCGTCAACAAACTATGGAGATTTTACATCAAAGACAACAAGCATGTCAGCATTCTAGCCAAAGAATCCAATTGAACTAAGATCTCACTCATTTCAGTATATTTTATTTATTTTTTGTAAAAAATTACTAAATAAACAAAGAGTATTTACCTTAATATTGGATATTGTTTTTTTTTTATTTTTTTCTAAGGAATGAACATAAAAAGTGTGTAAACTTGGCTTGTTTTAGTTTACGATTGAATTTCTACTACAATTATTTATTTAATTAATAACTTTATTTTATTGAAAAAAAATTTTTAATAGCTTAATAATTGATTAGAAAAATGTTCATCATTCGTGTCTATTTCTTTTGAACAGGTAGATACAATTTAAACTCTGGTGGCAGCTCATCCTCTGAGTACAAACGATCTGAGAAGTACACACGACGGATTCTACAGTTGGCATGAATCTAAATTGGAAAACAAATTGAGCAAAAGGGCGTCCAAGAAAACACAGCACTTACTTGAACTCGCAGGGTCTCAATGTAGTTGGTACCGTAGGCACGTCGAGTAAAATCAGACAAATTGAATTGAATTTGATTCCATCCATCGTCAAGTCTCATGGGCATGGTGCAAATAAACGGCTTCACTCTCGTGGTACTCTGGTAATTGCTGGCTCGGAATCGACGACGAACATTTTTATCGTCCAACACTTGTACTTCAAATGTGAAATATTTTTTAAGGTTTTTTATGATCATAACTAAAAACGGTAGTTTGATTCCGAGCGTTTTCTTAGGATCAGCAGGACAGGTGATGTACGTAGTGCTCACATTTGTGCCAACTATTTCCAGCACCAGCGACTGAATGTCGTTGTCAGTGATGCGTTTTATGTGACCATTGCGCACTTTTTTATCCCATATTTGTAGCGGCTTGGAACCGATACTGTACAAAATGGACAAAAAACCCGATTGAAATGTGTTTTTAAACATGATGCCGAGGATCTAATTTAGCCTTATTCTTTGCAGTCGAGGCTTATCTAAATGCAAAAAATAAAAATAAAAATAAATGAAATATTCTTAATAAATAATGATGATCATTATTTTAATTAATTAGTAGAAATATATTTGTTTATTGGCAAATGGTTACCAATGTTACAATTTTTATGTTATTTTGTGCTCGTTTTGCTTTTAATAATAATAATTTGAAATTTTTGAATTTTTCCTTTGCTCTATACTATTAAATAATTATTACAAATGTTGGTTGCCTAGGCAACGTTGCTACCCTTATGTTGTTATGGAGTTTTTGTCCCATATATTTTTTCATCATTAGTTATTATAAAATTAAATTAGAAATCCTCTACTTGTGAAGAACAAATATTTAGTCAGCTGACTTGAGTGTTGCTGCATAAATTGCTAATATTTTAGAACCTAAAATTTGTCATCATCCTAAATGGCAATTACGAACTCATTCAAAATGAGCTGTGATGAACCCTTGATAAAATCCTCTTTTTGTTATTTTAGTGATATTTGAAATTATTCCTTAATTTTGTTTTCAATTAAGAATCCTAGTCATGCTCAAGTTGCTGGATAATTTACTAATTTTCGTATCTAAGTAAAATCTCAACTTTGATGTATTAATATCGTAAAATGCAGCGAAAAGAAAGAAAAAAGATTTTTTTTTATACTAATTCAAGAAATATGTAAAATACTTTGAGTTTGTGTATCCTTCAACTATTTTGATTTGAAAATAAAAAATAGAAAAATAAAACTTAAAATATTAAAAATTGGTAACGTATGGCAACCGTCATTTTTGTCTGCCTTAAATGGATTTTTAATCTAAGACAAAAAAAAAAACTTTGAAAGTATTTAAATTTTGGCATAAAGGCGCCCTACTCTCGTCAGTTAAGCACTGCACATGAAGTGATTAATTTCTATTTAAAAAAAGGCTTTAGAATTTTTTTTGGAATTATTCAAATTAATTTTTAATTTAATGAATCCCTTCAAAAATTTTAATCAAGGAACAAAATTTAGAAAAATAAAATGTACTATGATTGAATTGATAAAAATAATTTTAACTTTGGTTTTTAAAAATAAAAAGGATATCAATTAAATAAATTTAATTTTAAATTCTGTTAAATTTTAAATTTTTTAATTTTAGTTTAATCTGGAATTCATTCAGAATTGAAACAAAGTCGATTCTTCAGGGTCTTTTTATACTCGATTTATAATTTAAAAAAATGAATATTTTTTTTAATTAATCAAAAAATTTATTTTTAATTAATAAAAGTAATCTTCACTTGGAATTAATTTTTCAAAGAGAGTATGAAATAAATTTTAGAATTTATCACGCAAATGAGAGGTTATTATTTATTTGTAGTTAAAAACCTGTTTTAAATTTCTTTTTTTTAATAAAAAATGATAAATAACAAATATTAATAGTAATAAGTCTTTTCGGTATAAAAAGGAGGATTTAATTTAGAATTTTAATTTGAATTAACTATCGTCTAATATAATGATATCGACTAATTAAAAAGATTTACAAAAAATAGATTTTGGGCTTTTTTTTAAAGAATTTAATTTTTTTGATGTTTAGTTTTTTTTTTAAATTGCATTGTATTTAAAATTTATTGTTGTATTTAAGTTTTATTTTAAAAATAAATAAAATTTTTCCTAAATCACTTAGAATTAAGGTGGAAATAAAATCCATTTCATTTGTAACTATTACCATCGAAACCATGTCATAATTTTTTTTGTTTTTACTTAGGAAAAAAAATGTCCAATTTTCGGCTTAATGTTAACCAAAAATTAAAATTTCAGAATTAATTAAAAGTTAAAACAAAGTCAATTTTTTAATTTTTCTAGTATTAAATGTAAATTTAGCTAGACTAAATAAGTCAATAATTTGACATTATTAAGGGAAGATAAGCTAAATTTAAGTTTATTGTTTCTAAAGTTAAAAATTAAAAAAATTTATAAAACGGTTTCGATGGTAATAACTAAAAAAGAAATAAATTTGAAATTCTTATTTCAAATAATACTAGCAATAGTTTTGCTTTATCTTTTGATAACATTTTCTTAAGATTAAAAATCGAATTTGATTTTTGTTCTTTTAAGAAAAAATATAAAGGTTATAAATGTAAATAAATCGATGATATTTACTTTAAAATCGTTCTAGATCGTATTTAATTAAAAAAGTTCGTTTAAAGGAATTTCTTTTTTTTAAAGGCTTATTAAAATAACTAAAGAAGTCAAGATATGTGGTTTTGTAAAAATTAAAAACTTAGAGAATGAAAAATTCTCTGAATAGATCTTTTCTTTTAAAAAACCATAAATTGCGATCAAAATCAGCTATTAGAAAGAATATGTTTATACTGAATTTAATAAGAATTACACTGAATTAATTAGAATTTTTGTAACTAAATATGAAGCCTTGACTCAAAAGAAACTCTCATAGGAATCGAATTTATAAAAAAAATATTACATTTACTAGCTTTACCAAAATTCAAATATATGCTTTATTGACTTTTTTTCAAAAATTTAGACCTGTTCAATTTTGTAACCAGAAACTTTTTTTGAAAAGTTTTTTCTTCAGAAATGAAGCCGTAATAGGCGAAACAAAAAAGCAAATTAAAAATAAATAAAATAAAAGTCAAGTTAGAAATTAATAAAAAAAAATTATTTCTAAGTTAATTTTTTTTTATGTTATTAATATTGAAATAAAAACAAAATTACTGAACTAAGGAACTAGATGTTATCATAGCTAAATGTCCTTGAGCTGATTCTATGTTACGAAAACTAAAGAAAAGGAAGCTAAACTTTTCCCTTTCTTCTAGTTTTTATCACTTGTTCTGGTTCAATTTATTTTATTTATTTATTTGTTTTCTGTACCGAGCAAAAGCTCCTTCAGATTAAAAAAAAAAATCAAAATAAAATAAAGTTAAATAAGATAGAATTAAAATTTAAAAAAAATAAAATGTAAAAAATGGTTTAAAATAGAGGAAAATTAATGAAATTGAACTAGAGAGTTAAAGGATTCATATTTTAAAAAAATTGATTGTTCAGGGAAAAAAGTTCAATGGACTCATCTTGGCTTAAGTTGTTTGGGATTTTTTCAATAAAAGACATTTTTTGAACAGTGAATATTGTCTAGCTCTATAATTTTCTTTATGCATAACTTCAATTAACTCATCTTGTCCGAATCAGCTTTAGAAGATCTTTAATTAATCATTGAAATAAAAAGTTTTTTTAGATATATATTTGTTTCAAATTAAATCAAATTAGCTCTCAAAGAAATAAAATAGTCACTAACTCAATCATATTTGAAATTATTTAATTTAATTGTACTATCAATAAATTATTGACACTATCATCAGTATTTATGTTCTAGAAAATATTATTTTTGTTTTTTTAATATTTTATACGCGATTATTAAATTTTTAGTTTAAAAAAGGAGACTCTTGATTAATTATAATTTTTTATAAAATAATTTGATCAAAAATTTTTTTCTTAACACAAAAAAAACAAAAAATTTAACCAAATTTGAATTTATCAGCGCCGAAAATTTAATTTAAAAAATCAGCTAAATCATTGTTAAGTTAATTTTGCAACATAAGCCAAGAAGACAAAAAAAATTACTTGGGGAATATCGAATGAGAAACTAGGATAACGAAGGTGATTTGAGATCAATGCGAGTTTAATAAATCAATGGATGGCCACAGCTAAAATATAGATCGAGTATATCGTCGTAAATGGTAGAATATTCGATGTATTTACTAATGAATGCATATGTTCTAGGCTCCGCATATTCAAAATTTATCTCGATCTCTCTCGCTCACTCACTCTTTCTCTCTCTCTCTCTTCAAATAATAATATTCAAAATCTATGCATAAAAGCCAAGTATATAAGCGAACGCGCATGTCGATTTTAACTCAGCTTAGACTAACCAACTTAAAAATATTACTTTGATGACTAAATTTTTCATCCAAAATACACACACACACACATCTCATTTAAACTGTTGTCAGTCATTAGCCTTTTTTGATTTTAATTCATTCCTTAACTTTAGACTTTCGTCACTCCATAAGCTAAGCTTAGACAAACATGGCCGTCAACGTATACAGCACCAGCGTGACTTCAGAAAACCTGAGCAGACACGAAATACTCAACTGGATCAATGACACGCTCAGGACCAATCTGACCAAAGTGGAGGAGTTGTGCACGGGCAGCGCCTATTGTCAATTCATGGACATGCTCTTTCCAGGTAAGTGAATGCACCAAGAACCGATCCAGCAGCAATCGACAAATCAATCATTTAATTGTTTTCCTCTAGGCTCGATTCGAATGAAAAAAGTTAAATGGGACACTAAGCTCGAGCACGAGTACATAAATAACTATAAATGTCTTCAAGAAGGATTTAAAAAAGTCAGCATTGACAAGGTTTGTATGAATTTTGGCGTCTAGATTTCTAGCTTGGTTGATTTGTCCTGTAGGGTCTTTAGGGCGACTAATAATCTTTTTTTCAATTCCACTTTAAGGCTCAATTGCCATAAAGAGAGCTAAAATCGATGCTAAACTGGAGCACGAGTTTATTCAAAATTTTAAAATGCTGCAAAATTGTTTTAAAAAATGCGGCGTTGATAAGGTACACACAAACTAATCAATTAACATTTAACTTATTAACTGCATGAGAAACTTTTAAATCTAGCAGAAAACCTGACTAATTTTTTCCCTTTTTTTTCTCAAATAAAGATAATTCCTGTCGAAAAGCTGGTCAAGGGAAGATTCCAGGACAATTTTGAGTTCGTCCAGTGGTTTAAGAAATTTTTCGATGCCAATTTTGACGGCAAGGACTATGACCCGCTGGCAGCGCGCGACGGCCTGCCTCTGGTTGCCAGCGAGACAAAGATGCACGCGGCCATGGCCGCCAAAGCCAAGCCGATGGTGGCCAAGCCGGTCCCGGCCGCCAAGGTAATTCAAAAACCCACTAAGCCAGTAGCCAACACCTCCAAATCATCATTGCATAACACGTCGAACGGAAGCATCAACCAGAACAACAATGCCATTAACGTTGAGCTGCAGCAGGACAACCTGCGCCTGTTGACTGAAAATAACGAGATGAAAATAACCTTGGAGGGCCTGGAAAAGGAGAGAGATTTCTATTTTGGCAAATTGAGGGACATCGAAGTGCTGTGTCAGGAGTACGAGGCCGACAATTTGGTTGTGCTGAAGAGAATACTGGATGTTTTGTATGCAACTGCGGATGGATTTGTGGCGCCTGATGAAGGTGTTGACACTGCTGATTTGATCCAAAGCGAGCATCAGGCTGAGCTCGAGGTCAACGATGAAGAAGAGTTTTAGAGAATTTCTTAGAAAATTTTAGAGTGTGTCTTTTTTACTATTTAGTGAACTTGTATAAAAACTTGCTATGATAAATAAAATCAAAAAAATTGGTATTTCGTTTGGCTCTAATAATTTTCTAATTCGTATTCTAAATCTTTTTTTTTTATGAGAATTTTTTTATACTCTTCTTTAGAAAAAAATATTTGTTTCTTAGCTTTTATTCATAAGTGATTTATTTCTTCGAAGCCAAACTCTTAATTTATACTTTTGTTTGTCTTGAATAAAATTTGGTAATTTAATTTAGTGATTTTTTTACCTATTCTTCTTTTTGAAATGAATTATTAAATACTTCAAAAAAAAGTTCAATTTTTACCTCAATGTCTTTCTTTTGGATTGGGACGGACACGTGTCAAAGATCTGGATCAAATTCAGGCCAGGTTCAAACTTTAACTAAAAAAATTTTTCTATTAAACATGCCAATTTTTCATTGTAACCATCAATGCCCTTCTTGCTTCCTGAATTTTTTTGCTTCTAATTATTTTTGAATAAAATAAAAAATATTGAAACAATTTTTTTTAATTTTTTAAAATTTAAATAAAAAAAATAACTTTTATTTCTTTGTTTTTTTTTTTGCTTTAATAAGAGAATAAATAGTCGTAGTAGGGAAATCTGCAGTATAATTTTTTCTATCTTCCGAATCGATGTTCGACCTCAAATTCGAAAATCCCTTTAAACCGTATTTAAAAAAATTTAATTTTAAAAAATAAAATCGAGACCATTAACACTCAAAATATTTGTATTTTATATTTATAAATAAATGAAAAATACAAATATAAATACATAATACTAAGCTAAATTTAAAAAATAAAATTGAAAATTTCAAAACTTTTTAATATTTGTCTTGATTTAATGGAAAATATAATGTGAAAAACTAAACTAGCAAGACATAGGTGAATTTTTGCTTCAAAAATTAGAAAAACAAAAAGAATATATGAAAAAATACTCCCGAAGAATTGTACAGATTTTTCTCTAGTTTCAGAATCTGAAACAAAAAAATGGGCTAAATGGTGTTTTGGAGGACTAGTTTCGTTTTTATTAAAAAATTACCTTTTTTTGATGTTTTTTCTTATAGTAAAACATGAACTAAACCAAATTTATATAAACTCAACACACCGCTTTGTCGATTATCTTCCCCGCTTTCAGAATATATGCACACTTTATTAGATCTATTTATTTTTGTCTTAGATATTTCCTTCAGAGTACAAGCATCATGCACTCAAATATGAAGACTTTGAAAGGTAGTGGTCAAAAAATTTTTTTCTAATTGAGGTTTAGATTTTAGTAAATTTTTTTTAAATGTAAATTAATTACAAATTTGAATATAAAAATCGAATTAAAAAGATCTTATTCGAATTTAACATTTAAATTATTATTTTAATTCAAATATTTTAAAATCATTTAAAATTGAATTTAATTTCATCTACAGTCAAGCAAAGCAAATGGACAAAGAAAAATTTGTAAAACTAAAAAATTAAAAAAAAAACACTTTTTACTTTCAATTATTATTTTTATTTAATGCTTTTTATTTTTTTAGAACTTAAACTCGAAACGTTAAAAAAAGGTTGTCGAAAAAACTTTTCATATCATGCTTGATCTTACTGATTTAAGCCTCTTAGACAATTAAAAAAAAAATAAATATTAAAAATAAATATTTCTACGTAGAAAATCAATTGAAATAGAAAAAAATTGTAGAAAGCCAAATCATAGAAAAATTTTTAAAAATAATAGAAAAATAGAAAATTGATAGATTTAAATTGATAATCTGATTGATTTTTTTTATTAATTTCTCTTTATTCTATTTTTTAAATCATTTTTTGAAAATATTATTTTTTGCAATTTTTTATTTGTTTTGATTTATTCTCCTTAACTAATATATTTTAAATATAAAATGATGTGTTGTCAATTAAATAATAATGATAATTTTGAAAAAATGACAGAACATTTGTTCGAAAGCAGGCGTCTATGCAGTGGCTTCGCAGTTTTGATTTTGAACAAGAGATGGAAGGTTTAATCATGATAGTAAAAGATCAGTCATTTAAAATCAGGTACCACCACCAAAAGAATATTTAAATATCATGAAGATCACAAAAACCAAAAAGGCCATCTTAGCTAGCTGTCATGATATATTGTATAAATTAAAAGAGATGTTTTATACCAAATTGAGATTCAAACTAAAAAAAACTAATCTTATTACTTCTGCTTCTTAAAAAAACTTGAAATATTTTCGAAAATAAAATAATAAAAAATGAAAGACTTTGCTATTAGTTTATATCTGCTGATATCGGTTTTGGAAAAAAAAATTGGTACAAAATGATATCATCTGATACCTGATATCATTTGCTGTCAGCTAATATAATCTGATATCATATCACATGACAGCTGAGGACTCTTACAAACATAATACCGGCACTGTATATTTTATATATAATTTAAAAATACTCAGAAAAATCTTTTTTTTTCAAATTCTATTTCTATCATTATCTATAGAAACATGACCCATAGACAATGAACTTGTTGGTTCTTTAAGGTGCTCTTAAAAAAAAGAACAAAACTTCAGTATAAATCAATTCGAATAAAAAAGTAAGGTTCTTTTTAAATTTTCTAAATGAATATTTTTGATTCTTTCAGATTTTTTCAGGTTCTTTTTGGTTCTTTTTTGGTGTTTTTGGTTCTTTTTGGTTCGTTGTACTTTTTATACTTATGATCATCGGTTCTTTTTCCTTTTTTTAAAAGAACCTTTATGGTTCTTTTTGAAAGCCTCAATTGAAATCTAGGACTTCCCTTATCGTCTTATTAACCGAAGCCCTAAACCAGGGCTCCGCCCCGGACCCCATTTACCTTCCCCGCAATCCGCCAAAACCAAGACTAACCAAAAAAAACCTGAAAGAACTTCAAAAGAACCAAAAAAAACCTAAAAAGAACCAAAAAGAACCAAAAAGAACCAAAAAGAACCAAAAAGAACCAAAAAGAACCAAAAAGAACCAAAAAGAACCAAAAAGAACCAAAAAGAACCAAAAAGAACCAAAAAGAACCAAAAAGAACCAAAAAGAACCAAAAAGAACAAAAAATAACAAAAAAATTTTTTTTTTAAAAAAGAATCTATAATAACTATTGGGTTCTTTGTTCATTGTCTATGTATGAGAAACATGACTTCAATTCTTTTATTTTAAACTCAAGGTAATTAAATTTTTTTCTGAGCGTTAAAAAAATTTAGTGTCAATTTTATTCTAATGATTTCATGCAAAAATAAAATTTAAGTCAAAAAATCTTTTAAATTATTTTTATGGTAATATAAATTATTTGTATTTTAAGTTTTGGTTGCCTTTCAAATACATTCAGACTAACCTTCGAACGAATGAAGACCGAAGCATTAAAACCGAGCGGCCAGGAGTAGTAAAAGTGAAAAAAGTAGGATTTAAAAATGTTAAAAAATAGCTTTTTATTCAAAATTTTATTGATCTAAGAGTAAAAAAATATTTAAAATAAGTTCTTTAAACCATTAATGATGATTTGGAAGCAAAAATCAAAAATGAAATAAAAAGGTTAACTTTACAGTTTTGGAGTCTATTTTTTAAAATTTTTCAAAAAAGTTTCAATTTTGAAAAAATGAATTTCATTTAAAAAAAAAAAAAAAAAAATCACCATTAAATTGCCTTATGGCTTAGATTTATATTGCTTTATCTAACTTAGCAATCCGTTTTGATTTATAATTTTTTATTTTATTTTTGTAAGAAACAAAATTCACTCTGTATTTAAACGATTGCTAAAAAATTGATACAAAAATTTCAATTAAATTAAATCATATATTGTAAGATGGGGATATTATTTTATGTTTAAAACGGGTGACAACTTTTGAAAAGTTTTTTTTTTTCCTCTTTAGCATTAGATGTCTTAAATTTTATAAAAATAATTAAATAATAGAGAGTTCGTAGAAAAAAAAAAACTTTTTTTTGTTTGATATGTGCTTATCTTTTTGAGGCTGAAAAATGACTTTAAAAAAAACCCAGCGGCGATTTCTACAGTGATCAGAGTTCTCTGGTTCAAATAAAAGAAGCAATGCAATTTTGATTGATTTATTAAAAATATTCAAAAAAATATTTATTTATATAATTTTATTAATGGAAAATCATTTTGACTAGTAAAAAAAGACGAAAACAATAATTATCTTTTATTATTTTTAGACTTCATCAGAATATAAACATTTATATAATACAAAGATTTAAATTCACTTTTCAGAATGTAATTTTCAAGAGGCATGCTAAGAAATGAGACTAAAAAACTTTTAAAAAATATAATAAAAATATTTTCTATTTTATGGAAAATCGCCCATTTTTTTCTTAAAAGTTTTCTACCAAATATTGCAGAAAAGGTAAACAACTTTTGATGTTTGAACATCAAGTTTTTTGTTTACTCAATCAGAAAATATTTTGCATACTTCTAATTTTATTCTGAACAAAAATTTCATATTAATCAAACTATTTACTTTTGAAAAAATTAAAAATTAATTAATCATCATAGATAAAATTATTACGCTCAAATGCACTTTATTACAAAAAAATGTAATATAAAAAAAAAACAAAGCAAATTGGAAAAAAAAATAATCTCGAACTGTGTCGGTGGATAATATTAAAAATACATTACCAAAATAGTCTAAAACCTATTAAATAAAGTTATCTAATAAAGCAGAACAAAAGCTTAAAAATTTTAAAATAGTTTTTAAATTTTTTTCTCAAATCTAAAATTAATGGCATTCACATTTATTATTCCAGAGAAATTTGTTGTGGCTGATAATCCTGGATCATTAGAGTAGCAAATATGGTCATTACCAATTTCTGTTTGACTTCTACAATATCTTCAGGCAAGGCGAACACACGAGCTCCAATTTTACGCGCAATTGAAACAGCATATCGGGCATTTTCCATTTTGGCTTCATAGGAATTTTCGCTTTTAAGCAAATCGTACTGTACTGAGCCCGGCTTAATGGCATCGATCAAATCACAAATAACTCTTGAGTCCGAAATAGCTGGATCTTGAAAATTTTGTATGAATGTTTTTTTATCGGCCGATTTAAGCTTATTATTAGTCCATTCTATTATGCCGTTCTCCACAATGGGATGACCCTGACCGGCAATTTTTGCCAACATTGCCAAAGTGTAAGCTCTCATCAATTGCCAGACCAAAGCTTTAAATTAATTTGAATTAATTTGAATTTAAATTAATTTTTAATTTAAAATTAATTAATTTGCTTTTGATTTATTTTTATTTTTAAAAAATAAAGATGAATTTAAATTTTTTTTTTAAATTACCTAAAGTAAATGTTTTGTCTCCATCTAACAAATTCGAGCCCTGTATACCAACTAGTTTAAAATTCATCACTTTTTTGCCAATGTCAATTGCATAGTTACAATTGTCCAGCTTTTGAAATTTAATCTTGATAGGAACAAACTTCTTGACAACTCGGTTCCATTCAACTGAGCCCGGCTTAATCATATCATAAAGCTTCAAATAAAAGTAATTTTTTTGTTAACTATAGATTCAAGTAATTTACTTGGAATATGACAAGACAATCTTGTAGATCAGTGTACAAATAGTTCACATAAGGATTAACTCCCATTGAATTCATCCAATTTCTGTAAGTTTTTTCCTCTCTAGTCTCCTCAATTAAATCCTCATCTTGAATGGTAACATCTTCGGGCACATCCAAAGCCGGATATGTGTTAAACAAATTAGCCACAAAACTTAATAGGTTTTATTTAAGTCTAAATTATATTAAAAATAATGATTTTAAATACGCCATGTTTAATTTTTGGTTGCCCGAGACCACATCGTTGGCAGTGACAAAATCTCTGGCCTTAAGCTTTTCAGCTTCGTTCAGCATTGCCTCAGCTCTTCGGTTCAAGTCGTTTTCCTAAAGAAAAAATAATAATCTTAATAGAAAAGCAAAGATAGATAGTATTTATACATTCAATGGAGCTAGAGTAACTGTGGGCTGATGATTAGCTGGACATATTTGTTTTAAAAGGTGGCTGTAGGCGACCGAGTCTTTAATGTCACCGCTGAAATTTTTTACCTCACGGCCCGAATAGCCAGAGCGAGCCAAATGGTAGTTGAACCATCTAAGTAAGAGTTCTTCTTTGGTAAGCTTGAGCAAATCTTCCTTGGTCTCGCCGTCTTTCAATAGCATGACCAAACCGGGATGATGAGTCAAATTGATTTCGGAAAAGAGACCAATTTGAATTATTTGCCACAACAGACCCAGAATAAGATGTTCTTTTTCATCGCGTATGTCTTTTGGTCGAATGTTGATCACATGACAACCGATAGCCTCGGCACTTCTCAAAGCCAATTCCAAATTTTCCAATTGTTGATAAATGGTGATACTTTTGCCGCGGTTTATGGTCCGCTCATCAATTGTCTTAGGCACTGAAAAGTTGATCAATTTGCACAGCACAAGACCATCGTTGCAGCGTGTGTACAAATCTTTGGTCTCCGGGTTTATCGGATTTGTTGACAAGCTTAAGTCCGAGTCCAAAGCCAAATTTCTTTAGAAAAAATTTGAATTTAATATTTTTTTTCTCACTTTCAAATTTTATTCAGTTTAAATTTACTGATTGATCCATTTGGAAAAAGCCAACTGTTCTGAATGTCTCACTGTGTGTACAATTGAGTCGTTTTCCTTGTTTCGGATTTCAGTGGTGCCGCTTATGGGCTTTACTTTTGTCTTAAAGGTTCGTTCTTCTTTTTCACTCTTGAGTCTTGAATACAAATTTTCAAATTCGTCCAAACTAAGCTTGCCGTCTTGGCCCTTGTCGCCTTTTTTGAACTCATCCTCAATGGTTCTTGCCTGATAGCCCGGTATATCAATACCCACTGTCTTTAGAGCTTCTCTCAACTCAGTCAATTCAATGTAGCCATTGCCATTAATGTCAGACTAAAGGAGAAAGAAAGGCAAAAAAAAATTATTTTTTTGATAGAATTTTTGAATATCCGGAATTTAATCTCGGACTATTCGTACTTTATTAAAAGCCTCGAGCATTATGCATCTAAACTCTTCTAGCTGGGCCTCGTTAATGTTAATTTTTAGGTCTTGGATGGTAAATTTTTTGGCCAGAGTGGTGCTCGAGCTGCTGTGCAGACTAGTGCGACTAGAAACACTGAGAAAACTGCGGCAATTTTTCACCGAGCTGTTCGATTTGACCATCAGACTGGAAGCCAAAGATTTTTGGATGAAATTATTTTCCATTTTAAGACTCGCTGATTTCACACAAGAATTTATACGCATACAATAAGTGGCAAATATTTAAGCTCAAAACTTAATCAGTTGTTTAAAGTTTACCAAAGATACAGTTGTTATAGAAAATGAACAAAAAATAAATCTCTTAAGAATTCTAACCTATTCCAATGCTCAAGGCTTTTGGCATTTTGGTTTTTACTTTTAAAAATTTTTCTCTCAGCTCATCGACTTGATCGTTGGCAAGCAGAACACTGTTTCTATTGTCCAATGCACCAAGACTGCCCGGGTTGCGTAAAGTCATTTTAAAGTATCTAAATTAGAAAGTTTTAAAATCAAAAGCATCGATTAAAATATGCCAAGCTAGGCATAGGTGAATAGATGTTGCCTTATATGGAATTATTAGCTCTACCTATTTGGAGTGACTTGAACATGATTCATTACGAGAATATATCTATTTACTTTAATTATGATAATTAAATTTCAAAAGTTTAAATTTTAATTCAAAAACTTAAATAGAATTTGAATGTTTTATTTTGCCAAATAGAAATTGGGTTTATGCGAAATTTTAAAAGATTTTTTTGTCATAATATGCTTGAATTTCGATGCTACGAACATGTTCACTATTTTCAAAAGCATACATTCCAAATTTATCTTCTCTCAAACTAATCTTTTTTGAAAACAAATTTTCTAAAATAAAAAAAAAAAAAAAAAGTTATTTTTCTTGTTAAAAACTTTAAACAAAGCTTGCTCTAAGAGAATTTATACTAGTCTATTAATCACTCGAAAGACAAACGTTGCTGTGACTAATAAAATGTTTAGCTAGGCTGTCACAGATTGTCCGAATGAGTCAAACTTTTTGCTTGACGGAAATTCCCACCAGTCTTATCTAGCGGTCAAATTCACGCTAAATTTAGCGACCAGTTTTAAGAAATCTTCGAATTTGATACAAACTAAATGTTTGTATTAGTTGCGAACAAATGATTGCTCCAAGCAGCTTGTTTTATGAGATGTGAGTGTTTGAAAAATGGCTGGAATGCCACCTGAGTAGATCTCTGATATTGTTTGATGAAAATAAATTTTATCGATTTTTAGCAATTTGCTCAATCAGCCTGCGCCAACAATTATGTAATTGAGAATGAACAGGAATTCGAGTTCTATTCTTTTACAAAAAGTGAAAAACATTTTCTAAACAAAATATTTCTAAAATGTAGCTATTCTATTTTATTAGAAATAAAATCACATGAGCCAGCAAAGATAACTCTTATCTTTTCGCTAAATTTAATATCTAATTTAACAAATGTCAACATGGCTATCGCAAATCTGTGAACAAAAATAAAACAAAACTCACTGCCCCTAAAAGCTTGTGAAAAAAAAATTAAGAATTTAATCCGGTATCCACCTTATCTATTTCCTTTTATTAAGGGACAATCGAGCTAGTCGATTCTAGGCCAAGATCAGCTTTTAATCAACCAATTTAAAGTGTATCCAAGTGTCTTTTAAATAAAATTACCGCAATAAATTTTTAATTGCTTCTCAAAATTATAAAAAAAAAATTAAAATTTCAGATCAAAATGATTTTGAAAGGGATTTTGAGTATAGCAGTATTTTTGTTTGAAATAAAAAATTTTACAACCTGTTGGAAATTATCAACCAAAATTTTGAATGATATTTTCATAAATATTGATCCAAAAATCGATAGAGCCGGCAAGGTAGAAGCAGTGCCGGCACCGAACAGAACTGTTAAATCAAAATACGATTTTAAAATAGACCTGATAGAAAAGAGGCCAGATGCAGTGGTCTCGAGTACTAGGCTGATCAAGCAGGTGAAGAATAGGGACATAAAAATCTACTACAAGACTAACCCTCACATGGGCAACAAAGCTAGCTCGAACGGCTCCAGCTCCATCCTCAAGCTGGACAATTTCGACCTGAACAAACTAGTCCAGTTCAACTATTTAATGGAGTCCAACCAATCTTTCTATTTAATAAAGATAAATCGAGACTTCCTAGTAATTCTTGGCAGTATATTTCTCATAGTTCTCGTATCTCTTGGTCTAATAACATGTTTTTATAAATTCATAGACAGCTCTCACAACGACTCTTATTACTTTTGTAAATATCACCAATTTCGTTGACCCTGATCCGTCAACAATCTTTTCTTAGCATTTCACAAAAGTAGATCAACTCGACTTTTTTTGGCAAATATTTGACTTAGTGCTGTGGCTAAAGATCTCCAAAGTCTAAAATAAATAAAATTTAAAGGCAAGTTTTTAATTTAGTCTTTTGAAAATGGCCGCAAATGGCCGCACTATTTCAATATTCATCTTTGATTTGCAAACGGAACCAAGCCGACTAAATTAAGAATCTCTATGACCGAGTTTATTGATTTTGGATTTTTTGACTAGCTTCGGAATCAGTAAAAATTGGCTCGATGATCACTTATTTATTGAGAGTTGTTGCAAAATTAATTTTTATTTTTGTTTATTTGAACTAAAAAGCAAAGATTTTTTCTTTGTTAAATTTTAATAAAAATATATTTCAAGTTTAATTTTAGAAAAAATTATCTGGGCTAAATAGAGGTGAATTTAGACAAAACCAAAATGTACTCGAATGTTCTCAAAAATGCCGCCATTAAAAATTGGTTCATAGAGTAGTAGTCTTGTAAAAAGCATAACTTAATGGATCACAATCTTACAGTGATTTAATGGCCAAAAGATGAAAGTACTTTAATTTTTCCTTTCTAAAAAGGTTGATTTTACTAAAAGCTCATTTATTGATGATTTTTTTTGTTTTTTGTTGCGTTGGAGGTTAAAACCTATTTTAAATACTCAAAATTGAATTATTTTTGTAAACTAGATTAACATTTAACGTGTCCCTAAAGTGCGGAGATTCAAAAAGACAATTTAATTTATGGAAATAAAATTTCCAGTTGTTTTAAAGCAACTATACTAAAATCTACTATTAAATTGCTTTTTTTCTTTTGAAATTAAAATAATTCATAATTCTTTTAACTAAATAGTTTATTTCCAGGCCTGAATTCCAATATTTTAAAATTCGATTATTCAATTTTTTCTTATTATGAAGACTTATTCAGCACATGATTTATAAAATCAAATGCTCTAAAATAGCAAAAATTTTACCAAATATTAGAAAAAAACTGAACAGATTTTTTAAGTGCACCGCTTTATTAACTATTTAGAGATCTGATGATTTAAAACATTTGAAGAACTGAACAATTTTTTAATTTTTTAATTTAAAATCATACTTGAAATTTTTTTATCTGAAAATCAATTTTTTTTCTAAAAGAATAATAAATAATTGTTGTTTGTTTGTAAATTTTATTTTTTATTTCTTTAATTTTAAATTTCAAAAAAGAAAAATTCGACTAAATCTAGTTTTTAGTCTATTTTTTCTTTTTGTTATTAAATTTTCTTTGTCAAATTTTAGAAAAACATTTTTTCAAAAGGTAATTTACGTTGTTTAACTTGCAGAGAAATTTTAAACCTTTAAAGCAAAAAAGCGGAGTTGTTTAATAGTCACAAGTCTCAAACCAAGTCAAAGCCCGGATTTTTTTTCAATCATTAATTCAGCTTATCTTTCCAAATCCTTTGAAAAGATCAATAGCCCTTCTGTAATAAGCATGCTCATAAAGATACCATGTTATTGAATCTAGGATTTGTTAACTTTTGATTTTGGTTCTTTAATAAGAAGGCCATTCTAGCAACTGACAAAGAGAGACCGATTGCCTGTGAATCAATTACTACTGTAAAAGAAAAGTTTTTTTATTTCATAAATAAGAGTCAAATAATTAAATTTTTGAATTGCTGATCAAAGAATAAAAAGCTTAATTAAATTTAAAATTCAACTAAATTTTCCATTTTTTAAATACGATATTTTGCAACATTACAAAATTAAAAATCTTTAAAATGTTTAAATTTGAATGTATTCTTAAAAAGATATAATTAGGGTTAATCCAAATTGCTTTAAAATTCGAAATGATTTATTGTGTTTATCCAAAAATATTTGCCAAACAAAAGCAATAGTGAATGTCATGGTAAATTTTTTGAAAATCAAAACGGTCTGGAATAAAATGGCAATTAGTTTATCTTCATTCCTAAAAGCTGATTAGGCAATTTATTTTGTTTTAACAAAAATTTATATGTAGTTAAAAATATTTCATTTATATTTTTAAAAAAAATTTATAATTAAAAAAAAATAAAAAATTTTGATATTTGCTTCCTTGATTTAAATGTTTTGTTTACTTATTTATATTGTTAATATAATTTTAATAGCTTGCTAAATCTGATTTATTTAGTTTATTTTTAAATTGATTAACAGTATTTCAGTCTATTATCTCTTTAGGAAGACGATTCCAGGCACTTGACACTCTGTTAACAAAAAAGTTATGACGTTGTTCACAGTTTTTCACAAGCTGTCTTTCTATAATAAATCATGAAATCTCGGCCCTTGTCTCAGTCCATTCGAAGAATCGTGAAAATAATAGAACTAACCCTTTTTTGAAATTAAATTTATTACGAATGTTCTTTGATGTATGCAAGGAGGTTAATTAATTTCAAAATAAAATAAATAATAAAACAAAATCATAAAAATTTTAGTTCAATTGTTAATAATGAACGGTTAAAAGACTTTTTTCTGTCAATTTTAATATTTTATTTGAGTCAAAATATTAGAGAAAATAAATTCAAAAATAAATAATTTTTGGTCCTAAAAAATAAATAAATATTAAATTTTTTACAATTGATCAAAGAAGGAAAAAAATTAGATAATTTAAAAAAGGGTGTCCAATTTAGATGAACTTGAGTTTCGACTTGATGAAGTACTTGAACATTCACCAGCTGAATCTATCAAGTGAATTAAAGATTGGTTCATGTGATTTGTTTGTGGCTTTTTGTGATGATGTCTCAATTTGTTATAAATTGACTGAAATAAATTTTGATTACATTTGGAATTTTTTTCTTGATTAATTTTTCTGTCTAATGAGTCCAATTTTTCAATTTGTTCATTTAATATTATTTCATTTTGAAATATCTTTTCCAAGAAAACATTTTTTTTTTCATCTAAACCACCCATCATATCCATCATTAGTTCACTTGGCCACTTGTCGACACCAGTTTCTTTTGGTCTTGAATCAAAATTTTGCTTTTGTGATTTTAATTTGGCAAAACATTTCTTGGCATTCAAAGCTTGTTTTGGTCTCATTAATTGATCTCTCTTTCGAATGATAAAATAAACATCGGACTTCAACTCGGTTTGATTTGAAATCAGATTCAAAATGTTCTCATCCTTGCCAATCAATCTCTCAACACCAAAAGCATTTTCATACAAACGATAAGTCTTCTTTAGTTCATTTATTCTCACATTTTTTGAAAACAATTTTTTGATCACTATTTCAATCAGTGAACTGTCGTTTAGATAGAAATTGTTCAATGTGAATCCATAATTAATTTGAAGCTTCTTGCTTCCCATTCTTACCGGAATGCAAACTTTGTTTATTTGGCTCATTTTGATTTATTTTTGGATTATTCTTGGTTGTTGTGGAATACTGCTTCAAACTTAATTCAGAATATTTATACTATTTGGTGCAAGAGTCTTACGTGAGCTCTAAATAGATTAAATTCTACTAATTAGCTAATTGATTGATTAGAATGATAAATAAAGAGGAAATTGCAAGTAAATATGAAGAGAAGGTGATTTATTTTCGACCAAAAAAATAAACAAATAAATCGCGAGTTTGGTGATAGATTAAACAAAATCAAGTGTGAGTCAATCTGAATGAGAGACAAGAATGACTTTTTGAATTCAATTTAGAGTAACTCAGAATTAAAGTAAACTAGGAAATGATCTATTTAAAAGACCATCATTAATTTTAGTTTTTTGTTGTTTCCAAAAAAAAATACTCTTCCGTTCCCAAAACAGATTATAATTGAGAGCCAAAATTTTGGCGCTTTTGTTCTGATTAACATGACCAAAAAATTAAGCAAATTCAGCATACACTTCATTTTAATTTCAGTCAAGTATTCTCAAAATTCATTTCCAATAAACTTTTTTGATACTGACTTAAAAATAATTAAATTAATTTACAAATCAGCTCAAATAAATTATTTTGTTCAAAATTGATGCGACCGGAGCCTTTTTTCAATCTAAAAACAAAACTTTATTCGAAATTTTGTTGTTTATTAAAATCAAATTTATTTTAATTAAGATAACTTTTCATTTCATCGCCCATGACGCTAGGTGATTTAAAAAAAATTACAAATTTATTTAATTTCAAAATTATAAAGTTTAAACTATATCATATTTTATTTTTTGAATAAGATATTAAAATGCATATTCATTTTTTACCTTTTGAAAAATGAAAAAATGAATGAAATAATTAAACCCATTAACAGTAAATTTGAAGAAATTTTCGGTAAGAAAATGGATAAATTTAGGCAAATTGAGTTTATAATGATTAAATTCTCATGGTCATAATCGAAAATTGTCTTAAAATATTATAAATAAAAAAACATTAATAAAAAAATCCAGAGTTAAATTTTCATATTATTTTTACAGAGATTTGATGATGTGTAATATTCAGTTTAACATTGTAAGTTTACTTTGAAAATTTACTTTTGCGGTAAATTTTAAAGACAAATATATCTTAAAAACACAATTTTTGAGCAAGATCATGAAAATTTGATCATAAACTTCAATTTGCATAAAATGCAAAATCCATATGTTCAAATTAGTCTTATAAATTTAGTTATTTTAAAAAACGGAAAGATTTTTGAAATTAAATGTTCAAATATTAATTTAAATTTTCCCAATAATGGCTGTATAATTCGTTTCCTCTGATTTAATAAAAGCTCAATAGATTTAAATATAATAAAACAATTTCCCATCAATAATTAAATAATGTTTTGACTGAATATTTCCAAGTTTTCCATTTTAAATAATTTCTAATGATAAATTGGAGAATCGTGTCAGTTTTAGAATTATCTGAGAGTCCTCGCCTTCAACTCCTTAATGCTTGAATTTTAAAGTAAATTTTTTATTTTTTTTATTTAAAAAAATAATAATGTTTAAAATAACAATTATGAATAACAGTAGCAAAACTTTCTAAGGTCAAGAAGTAAACCCGGATTCGACCCGAACTTTGCCACGCACCAAGGTTGTTCTCCATATGAATCAATGCGACTGATGTCCATTTTTGACTTTATACTGAACATGTCAGATGAAAATTCGAAATTATCATGTTTATTTTCATAGACAATGGTTTCATAGATACCATTATTGGGCGCAGTGGTAAATGACACTCGGTACAAGCTACCGCTTGATTTGGACAATTTTTCCGCTGATATTGTATCCTTTAGACTTAGCTCTCGACACAAATTTCTATTCTGACTTGTTATTTTATTTATTGATTCAATTGCAAACTTAATTGATTTTGAAATAATTTCCGAATTGAAATCTTGAAATTTCCATTTTTTGACACACGAACAAAAATGTTCCGCTATTCCAATGTCTTCACATGATCTAAATTTTGATATACTATCAAAAAGGCTGATCGATCTTTTTCGGCCATCTTTTCTAGCTCTCTCTAGACAAGTTACATCCCGGACTGTGTCGTAGACGTCAAATGGGGAAGTAAGCTTATTTAAATTATTTTTAAAGTTTTCAATTTTATCCTGATTGTTTTTAATAAATTTTTCTGGCAAATAGACAGAGAAAAAAGGCAGTCTCTCTTCGAGATATCTCTGGGAAGAGCGTTTTTTGTTGAACCGGGATCCGTGATCTGAATATAAAAATAAAATAGTGTTATCAAAAAGATTTTCATTAATTCCGGTATTTAGAAAATAAAGTATATCATCATCCAGCCAATGTAAATGATCATTAGAATCATGAGAATTCTCAACATAGTGCATCAATGCTATATTAGATTGTTTTTTATGATACAAACGTTTAAAATCCAGCAATAGATCGACAAGAATTTTATGTCGCTTTGTGTCACCATTACAGTAATCGTTTTTTCGAGCTTGCCAAACTTTTTGTTTTAATCTCAGTTGATAATGTTTGGGATAATGTTTAGCTGTATGATCTTTAAAACCTCTCATTCGATATGTGAACGCTCCGACATGTGGCCAATCGTCCAAGTAAATTGATGTAAAATCAAAAAAAAATAATTTTAGCTAAACTTTAATTAATCAAGCAATTTAATCCAAAATGAAAATTTTAGTTTTAAAATTTTTGTTTCCAATTTTTTTTAAAATAAAAAATAGAAAAATAAAATTATTTGGTCCAGAATTTTAAAATTTCGAGAAAAATAGAATCATAATACTGTAAACTCTTCTTTACTCTTTTATTCGGAACATTTTTAGAATTATTTCTGATAAGAGCTAAAAAGTAATAATAATACTGCAGAATAATATCTAAATTAACAAAAAAAATCTATATTTCGTTTTTATTTCCAATTTGTTTCATTATTTTTGTCTTACATTTTGATTGAACATTATTTTTTAATATTAATAGATCGCCAGAATTGGCGCTAAATGAAATTAATAAATACAGTACTGCTACGATACCTTGAATTCACCATATTTTTCGTAAATTATGGTAAATTCACGACATTTTACCATATTTACCGTAAAATATGGTAATCAAAAAAAGGATATTTTTCGTAAAATAACGATAATTATTGTAAATTCAGTGAAAAAAAAATTTCCAAAATTTCTCGAAAAAAAACGATTTTCATGAAAAAAAATTTTTTTTTTTGAATTTTTGGAAAAAGGAAAAAAAAAATTTGATTGAATTTTGTGACATTTAAACATTATTTACTGATTTGAGAAAACAAAAAATTGTAAAATTTTTTCTATAAGGATCCACATTCAAAGAAGCTTGGTACAAGGCAGCCAACAGCTTGAAAGCAAAAAAAGCTGGAAAATAAAATTTATTTTGTAAATAATGTTTAAATATTAATTTTCATAATTTGTTTAAAAAAAAAATTGAATGAATTAATAAAAAATCCATTTTTCCTTTTTTGTTGAATTTTTACCATTTTTTACCTTTTTTTACAAAAATTTACCGAAATTTACGTCAATTTTTGTCACAAAATTCAATCAAATTTTTTTTTAATTATCACTATTCTATTTAATAGAAAATTAAAATTAAAAATTTTATTTAAATTTTGAATGTTTTCATAATTTTATTTGTTTGAAACAATTCTTCAACTTAATGGTCTATTTAAAAAAAAAAGATTTGTTTTTAGCCAAGTCATCAAGAGATTATTTATTTAAAAATTAAAATTTAATTTATGAGAATATCTGATTTTTATTTGTGAAAGCGAAAAATTTTTCGATCTTAAAAATTTTTAATGCTTAAAGAACTTTTTCTTAAAAAAACTAATTTTAATATCGAAACAAAAATTTTAGTCTCAATTTTTTTAAGGAATTTTCCTTTTCTATTAAATTCAAAATTTTTATATAAAAATCTTCATTTCATTTATGTTAACCCTTGTGAAATTTAGCAAAAATAATTCATTTTTTGAAAAATTAAAATTCAAGATAAATTTTCAAAAAATTGCAGCCAAGTGCTGAGGAACAATTGATGAAATTCTAAAGAATTAATTTTTATTTATTTCTATTGATTTTTATTCTGAAAAATTAAAGAATAAACAAATAATGGATGTATTCTATCATCGTTTTAATAAAAACATGGCTTCTAAGAGAATTGTTTAGCGCTTAGGAAAAAAATAATGATGATCATATCTCTAAAATTTTCCAAAATAGATAAAGTTTCAAATTCAAAGATTCGATAATTCATTAAATTTTAAAAGTTAAAAAAATTACTTTTTTTGTGCAAATCCTTCCAAATAAATGGATAAATCTCATCAACATATTTTCCATTCGGATCATTTTTCAGACCACTCGGAAGTTCTTCTTCAGTTTGTCCCGTAAAAATAGGAATCAACGCTAAAAGAAATAATTAAAATTTTAATTTTTTTTGCTAATAGGTAATTTAACCAGCAGGTGTTCCGTCTCCGACAATGTTATACCCGTTCAAGACAAAAAAATTCTGGCTTTTGTTAATAAAATCAAATGTTCTTTTGAGTCGATTTATAAAAGAAACTCTTGAGACAGAATCATAGCTTATTAACATTACATCATATGGGATACATCCATGTTTATTAACCATATTTTCTGTCTCACTTGTTTTTCCTATTTCTGTATCTACCACTTGAACATACAGATTTTCAAATTTTACTGATGAATTATCTATTTTTCTTACTCCATTACATTCGACTTCTAAAACATCATCCAAAATCGTGTCTCCTTCTAATAAATCTCTAAAATGTCCAAATTGAACACGAAAATCATCGACTCTAATTACTTTTCTGTATTTACATGTAATAGATTCGATGGTTGATAGAATGTTTTTGTTCAAATTCCAGACATGGCTTATTCGATCAACAAAGCCCCAGTTTTGTTTGACCAAGCATTCGGGCCTAGGCTTTAAGTTTTTTAAACCAATGTCAAAGTTTAGTTGAGCCAGAACACAAATATTTTCGTCTTGAAAATCATTTGAGATTTTTGTACCAAAATTTAAAAGCGAAAATATTGTCAAAAGACCTATAACACCTATAGATTAAATTTAATTAAATATTTTATTAATTAAAATGTTCCAATGAATGTACCTATCAATTTTTTAGCCTTAATTAATCGTTTGATCATGTTGGTCTTCTGGGAAAAAAAAATTGTAAATTTAATCTTTTTATTTAATCAAACTCGTAGGTAAAAAAAAATTTTGCCAACTGTTTATATCAATTTTTTTACTTAGCGTGCGGTGGCTAAGTTTTTAATTACGGATTAATTAAATATAGTTGGAAAAATCTAACTAAATGAAAATATTTAAGAATGGTTTATTTATTCAATGGGAGTATTCTTGATCAAACTATTAAAGTTGTTAGTTTTATATGGGCTAAAAAATAAAATATGATGCCATTATCTTTTTTATAAGTTTTGTTATTATAAACAAATGACTATTTAAAAATGAATATGCCTCTCAAAAAGTTTAACACAAATTTTTCTTCAGATATTTTACGAGTCTGAAAATCAATTCCATAAATAATTATGTCACTTTTAAATTTGGTATGCTAATGAATATCTTTTCGATGAGAGAAAAAAAACCTAGAACATCTTTCTCACAAAATTTATGTCAAAAAATCAATATAATTTTTTTTCGTTCTTATTCTCTAAATTTAGGTAAAAAAATATAAACAAATTATCGCGAAACATTCATTGAATTTTGATATTTTCAAATTCCTCGAAAAAAAATTTAAAAAATAATTAAAAAAATAATTTAAAATTTTTTATTTAAAAAAACAAAATTCTAATCACATTATACTATTTTAGGGAGCAAAAAAACTAGCATTTTCTTATTAAAAAATTCAAAAAATCATATTCAATAAAGTTAAGCTCAATGAGAACAATAAAAATTGAATACAATAGCCATATTAGTAAGCTAATGAAGCCAAAAATCTTACTAAACTTCCAATTCAACAAAATTAAAATAAATAAGTACAAAGCAAATATGCACATTAAAGCAGCTAGCATAACTCCGATATTTTTGCTATAAACTGGCGTAAAAAACCTGGTCGGTGAATCAGAAAAAACCGATTTTAAAAAATAAGGCAGACCAATTCCGACTGTGACACCAAATATATTGCTGGCAATACAATTTGACAACGCTGAATTTAACCTTTGGGCTGAGTCTTTCTTGGACAAAATTCGTTTCACCTCTCTCTTGCACATTGAAATGGCAGCCAAAGTCTCATCTATACTTGAGGCTACGGACAGAAAAGAAAAACCAACTATGTTCTCAGGCAAGCTAAAAGTGACACATAATTTAACAAGAATAAACAGCAAAAAGTATGAACAAAGTCCTATTTGGAATAAACTGGTCACAATTGTGACCAACAAAAATCTATCCCTGTGATCTTCAAAGCGCCTAAAATCGACAATGGTGAAATGAGCGAACAATCTAGCTGGAAATACAAACAACAATTTGAATTTAGTAGAAAAATTAAGGGGTTTTAACTGTTTGTAGGGCTGAAACACATCATAAGGCTCATTGTAGTCATTACTTAAGTGATCGATGTTTATGTCAATTACTTTGTTTCGATTGATGACGCGATACATTTCATTTGTTTTTGGCACTGCTTCCACATCCAAGGCACTGATGTCATCGTAAAACGAAACTTTGAGGTTTTTTTTTCGTTTACGAGCAGAAAAATGCTTTTGACAACAATGTTTGAAAAAATTTTTGATATCCGAATCGTATGTGTTTACAAGTATAAATATGCCGTATATTGCAACGCTGCTCAAACTCTCATACCAATACAGACCTGTCATGTTATTTTTATACAAAAATAACAAAATTAATAAAAGATTTGCAGCGTAGAATAGAAAATCTCTCAAAATACGAACTGCTTTGAGTCGAGTTGGTATATTGTAGACGCAAAAGCAGCAAATACTTGTTATCACCAATAGATTGTAGGATGCCGCGCCAATTATTGAATTTAGTGCTATGTCATTTCTGGCAAAAAATACACCCATTAAAGATATGAAAAGTTCTGTACTTGATGATGCTCCAGCTTAAAAAAAGCACCATATTTAACACAATTTAATATTTTTTATTTTACAATTATTTCTTTTCTTTTCAAAACTCAAATTTTATTTATTAAGAATAAAAAAATTTATTTGATTTTTTTTTAATAATTTTTTAAAGAGCCTTTATACTGTCATAATCCGATTAATAGATTGTTATAAAAAGAACATCCAAGGGGGTAACAAAAATAAGACCAGTAATTGTTGAATTTCCAGGTAAAGTTTCAAAAAACCAGTAAAAATATTCAAGGAAAACACAAAGTAATTTCGAAAATATCAACAAAAGATTAATACCAGGAACATCTCCTATAATCCGAAATTTACAAGGCATCAAGGAGAAAAATTAGAAGCTATTAGCACCAGAAGGTCCAGGAATTTTTTAACTCGTTTGTTGCCTAAAAAAGTTTCATTATATCCTTTTGAATAAAAAGAATCTTGCTCGTTTAAGCAGAAACCTAAATTATAATTTTCTAACAGCTTGAAAAAAATCGGACTTTCTAGCATTAGTAAAAACCTGGTAGTAATTAGCTTCAAATCTATGGTACAAAGCAAAAGCGTTAACTGTGGCAGCCAGAATGAGTTTTTTTAAATCACAATTAGTTTTTAAGCGTTAGTTTTTTATAATTTTCTTTTATTGTGTTGAGACTAAATTAGGAGGAAATCAAAATAAGCAAAGAAAAAAATTGATTTAATTTCAAAATCGAAACATAAAAAATGAAATACTCCAAAATTTTTAGGAAAATAAATAAAAAAAGCCCTCAGGCTGAATTATTTCTATAAATCTCTTCAAAAAACCACTTCCATGGTGTTCCATTAATATTGCCTAAATTTTTAAGTTTAGAAAAAATTAAAATCGTATTAGCTACATACTTAAGTCCAGCTATGAACTGAAAGTGAGAAAATATTCCCAGAATATCAATCAGGCTTCCGGCAGAAGAGAAGTACTCAAGACCGGATTTTTTCTAACTAACCGATCGTCAATGGATTCAATATAAAGCAAATTACAGGAAAGTATTTTTTGATCTAGAGAAATCGTTTGACAAGACATCTTTGGTTATAAAAAAAATTTGTTAAATTGGATCAAGAATCTTCTAGAAAATCGAAATTTTCAAGTTTTTCAAATTAGCTCATTGTCGAAACTGAAGCCAATCAGGGCCGGTTTTCCACAAGGAAGTTTCCTTTTACCTACAATTTTCATTTTATATTTTAGTGATATAACAAAAAGTCTTCCGCCAGATGTACAAGTTGCACTTTTTTCTGACGATCTATGTATTTGGTACACAAGCAAATCCAAAAACGAGATTAAAACAATCCTTCAAAGAGCAGTACACAATATAATCTCTTTTTGTATAAAAAGGGGCTTTAAAATTAGCAAATCGATAACATGTTATTCAGTCTTTACTACAGCTGTGCTTAGAAGCAATTATCAGAGAAAATACTCGATGAACCTTTATATTGAATCTGAACCTACCTCCTTAGAGCCTAAACCTAAATTCCTTGGTATCAAACTTGACCCGAAACTAAAATTTACAGACTATTTAACATTTTGAGAAAAATATAAGGTAAAATGGAGTAACTCAATTTCTATTAACAAAATGTTTTACAAATCTCTGATAAGATCCCAAATTGCTTCGTACTGCTTCGTTATTCTAAAATCTGGCACTTAAAAAATTATAAAAGATCTGCAAATTTTCCATTACAAAATTCTATGAATAATTAGATTTTTTTCACTTAAATCGAGTATCGACACAATCCACAAAACGCTTAAAATAGAAAAAAATTGATGGAGAACAAATTCACTTTTCATTGAATTTCTTAAATTGTGATCGAATCACGCATTAATTGCAGAAGAAATATATGACTTTAAAAAAATAACAAGACTGCCGAAGCCGGTGCTACCCTAAATGGTGAACTGAAAAAAAATAGTAAAGTTAAATCACCAAAAATTTGTGAACTTTTTTTTTAGAGCTAATTTTTGTTTGAACTGAAAAAATTAGTCATCAGTTTTTGAAATTTAAATCAAACAAAAAATTATTTTTTTTAAAAAGTTTTAAATTATTACAAAATATAAAATTAATGGACAATTTTAAATTGTGTGACAAATTTGAACGCATAGGCATTATTTCGTATCATGCACTGGAGCAACAATGAAATTAGTTAAACGTAAACGAAATAATCAATATATAAACATTAGATTTTTAATTAGTAGATATTTATTAATTGATTGATTTTTTTAAATAATATTTTATTAAATAAACTTTTGTTTTCGAGAATTTTTTTGGTGTCAATTAACAAAAACTTTTTTGGAACTGTCGATCACAAATTTTTTTACACGTGAACTATAGCTCACGTAAATGTCAGTTCACCATTTAGGTTAGCACCCCATAGCCTTTTATTTCAAATTTAAATCCAAAAAACACTTTATTTAATCAAGAATTTACTAATAAGAGTGATTAAATCGCTCAAACTGCCCTGGAGTTCAAACCCTAAATTATTTTTCAAAAAAAATCACTTTTTCTGATAAGGATTATAATAAGCTATCGATAGGAATTTTTAGATGTTGCACTGAAGAGTTATAAGAATAAAACAAAAAATATAACCTAATATTAGAGATTTTTTATGATCATAAATAAAATTAAAATTAAAAAATACTATCATTTAAATTAATCAAACAATTGATAGAATTTTTTTGGCTCAAAAAAATCTACAAATTGGCAAACAATTATTAGAATTTTATCGAAAAAAAAAAATTATCTTAATATTCTAAAAACAAATAGGAAGGTAAAGAGTAAATGATTATCTATCGAATACAAGATCTAAAAATTCCGATCTATTGCTTATCCTAATCCTCGTAAATCATAGTAAAACTATTAAAAAAATTTTATTATTTAGTCAAATTTACCTAATATGGTTGATCCAGCAACTTTGGTTGATAGTTTAAGCTTTTCAAATGAAAGATACTCAATTGATGGCATGAAATAAGCATTGCACACATGATCAGCCAAAACTATATATATAATAATTTAACTTGAGAATTTTTGTTAGCTTGGTCTTACTCAGAATGTATATTAAGGCGATTGAGTAAAATAAAATTGTTCCAGCATCAGGTTGTTCTTCTAGCTTCAAATACTGGATTGGAAAAAGGGGCTTTGGTCTATTGATAAAGCACTTAGTCTGTTTGAAAGTAAAGGTAATCGAAGAAGTTGTAGACGCATTCATTTCAGTTCAAATTGATTGCTCATAATGGAACTTGAATACAATTATTGTTTAGTCCGATGATAAAACATTCAAAGGCTTAAAATTTCCGCCATTTTTAACACGGAAATTGAAATTTCAAAAATTTAATAAATAATAAGTAGGCTTTTAAATAATGCATCCGAAGTAAATAAAATACCTATATTCGTGCTTTATTTAAAAAGCTCTGAAAAGAAATGATTGTGTAAATTTTCCTTTATTTAATAAATGAAGGTCACTAGACATGAAAAAATTTTCGATTTTTTCCTCTTAGATAAAAGAAATTTTTTGTTTTTAGCGCTAAGAAAAACAAATGGATTTTGTTTACACAATTTTTTTTCTTATTTCTAGATGCATGTTGATATAGCGAGATTTAATTGGGAATATTGGAAGAAAAATCGACTTTTAAAATTATTTATTAATTGCAAATAAACTTTTGATTATGTTATTAATCGAAACAAGAATGCAAAAAATTTAATTCTTGTTTGATTTTAATAAATTTATGGATTTTTCTCTTTATTCTTTGGAAAAATACTTATTTGCAATTATTTGCATATTGAAATAAAGATGATTTTCTTCAATTTAACACATTTTAGAATCAATTAAAAAAAAAAGAAATATTAATGACAAACAAGTGAATAAATTTTTATTTTATTTATTTAAATGCACTGAGTTGAAGATACTTCTTCCAAATAAAATTAAATTCAACTGAAACATAATGAAATAAATTAATAAATAAAGTAAAAGAAAAAATATCAAGAATGTAATTTTTTTTTTAAAATCTTTTCTATTTAAAATTAAATAAATTAAAATAAATAATTAAAACTAATAATTTGGGAAAACCAGTTTAAAATTAAAATTTAACTGAATTATTTTTATCAGTTATTTAGTATTTATAATCAAATTAAAGCAAATGCAAGATAATATGATATAATATTCAGTTAAAGCTATTTGTAGATAAAGACTCACGCTAATTCTTACAGCTTACATCTTTAAGCAATAACTTACATTTTTATGGGATAATCGATAAATTTGACTTTATAAAAAAAGAAGTCATTTTGAAATGATCATCTTTGAATTTCCAACATTCTAAAGTAAAAGTAATTAATTTAAATTGTAAAAGCCTAATTAAAATTGTGCAATTTTCAAAAATTTCAAGAAATATTTTGAACATATCTAAAAAAATTGAAATTAGATCATAAATGTTGCTAAATTTTTATAAAATTTAAGTTAATGTTGAATTGTTTAATTTTTATGAGATCAGTATCAAAAAACTATTAACGAAAAAAATCTGGGAAACATGTGAAAAAGGCTAAACAGAATTTAGTGCATATCTTTAAAATAAAATTGAGAAAATAGGGTCCAAAATAAATTTTGAACAAAATAATTTATTTGAGTTGATTTATAAAATAATTATTGATGTTTTTATTATTTATAATATTTTAAGACAATTTTCGATTATTACCATGAGAATTTAATCATTATAAACTCAATTTGCCTAAATTTATCTATTTTTTTACCGAAAATTTCTTCAAATTTACTGTTAATGGGTTTAATTTCATTCATTTTTTCATTTTTCAAAAGGTAAATAAATGAATATGCATTTTAATATTTTATTCAAAAAATCAAAATATGATATAGTTTAAACTTTATAATTTTGAAATTAAATAAATTTGTATTTTTTTTAAATCACCTAGCGTCATGGGCGATGAAATGAAAAGTTATCTTAATTAAAATAAATTTGATTTTAATAAACAACAAAATTTCGAATAAAGTTTTGTTTTTAGATTGAAAAAAGGGTCCGGTCGCATTAATTTTGAACAAAATAATTTATTTGAGCTGATTTGTAAATTTATTTAATTATTTTTAAGTCAGTATCAAAAAAGTTTATTGGAAATGAATTTTGAGAATACTTGATTGAAATTAAAATGAAGTGTATGCTGAATTTGCTTAATTTTTTGGTCATGTTAATCAGAACAAAAGCGCCAAAATTTTGGCTCTCAATTATATTCTGTTTTGGGAACGGAAGAGTATTTTTTTTTGGAAACAACAAAAAATTAATCTAACTAAAATTAATGATGGTCTTTTAAATAGATCATTTCCTAGTTTACTTTAATTCTGAGTTACTCTAAATTGAATTCAAAAAGTCATTCTTGTCTCTCATTCAGATTGACTCACACTTGATTTTGTTTAATCTATCACCAAACTCGCGATTTATTTGTTTATTTTTTGGTCGAAAATAAATCACCTTCTCTTCATATTTACTTGCAATTTCCTCTTTATTTATCATTCTAATCAATCAATTAGCTAATTAGTAGAATTTAATCTATTTAGAGCTCACGTAAGACTCTTGCACCAAATAGTATAAATATTCTGAATTAAGTTTGAAGCAGTATTCCACAACAACCAAGAATAATCCAAAAATAAATCAAAATGAGCCAAATAAACAAAGTTTGCATTCCGGTAAGAATGGGAAGCAAGAAGCTTCAAATAAATTATGGATTCACATTGAACAATTTCTATCTAAACGACAGTTCACTGATTGAAATAGTGATCAAAAAATTGTTTTCAAAAAATGTGAGAATAAATGAACTAAAGAAGACTTATCGTTTGTATGAAAATGCTTTTGGTGTTGAGAGATTGATTGGCAAAGATGAGAACATTTTGAATCTGATTTCAAATCAAACCGAGTTGAAGTCCGATGTTTATTTTATCATTCGAAAGAGAGATCAATTAATGAGACCAAAACAAGCTTTGAATGCCAAGAAATGTTTTGCCAAATTAAAATCACAAAAGCAAAATTTTGATTCAAGACCAAAAGAAACTGGTGTCGACAAGTGGCCAAGTGAACTAATGATGGATATGATGGGTGGTTTAGATGAAAAAAAATGTTTTCTTGGAAAAGATATTTCAAAATGAAATAATATTAAATGAACAAATTGAAAAATTGGACTCATTAGACAGAAAAATTAATCAAGAAAAAAATTCCAAATGTAATCAAAATTTATTTCAGTCAATTTATAACAAATTGAGACATCATCACAAAAAGCCACAAACAAATCACATGAACCAATCTTTAATTCACTTGATAGATTCAGCTGGTGAATGTTCAAGTACTTCATCAAGTCGAAACTCAAGTTCATCTAAATTGGACACCCTTTTTTAAATTATCTAATTTTTTCCTTCTTTGATCAATTGTAAAAAATTTAATATTTATTTATTTTTTAGGACCAAAAATTATTTATTTTTGAATTTATTTTCTCTAATATTTTGACTCAAATAAAATATTAAAATTGACAGAAAAAAGTCTTTTAACCGTTCATTATTAACAATTGAACTAAAATTTTTATGATTTTGTTTTATTATTTATTTTATTTTGAAATTAATTAACCTCCTTCAGGAGAAGTAAAAAAAAGAATGTTCATAAAAATTGAAATTAAATTGTTAATGGGAAAAAATTATGATTATGAATATAGTTAGTATTGAACTTTCAGAACCTCAAGCTTTGAACTTCATTATGCTTTATTAATTCATTTAAAAATAAACGATAATCTTTAAATCTTTAGTTTTCTTGACACATTTTGATAGAGTCAGAAACTAAAATAATACACATTTTTTTTACTTGGTTTTACAAATTTAGATTGAAAAACTTATTTCTCAAGAATTTTAAAAGGTTTAAAAAAACTTTATTTAAGTTCTCATAAAAGTGGAAATTAACAAAGTTTTTGATTTTAATCATTATTCAAAGAAAATTAAATCTTGTCAAACTTAAATTATTTAATAAAAAAAAATTGAAAAAATTGCTAAAATAAAATAATTAAATAAATTTATTTATTTCAAAATTTTGAAGATAAAAAGAATCAAAAAATTAATCAAAAATTAATTTGAAAATAAAAAATCATTTAAAATTTTTAATTTGAGATTTTTAATAAAAATTTGAGAAGGTAACGCTTACGCTTACGGTAACTGCTAAAGGTTCGCTTACGGTAAGGTAACGTTTACGGTAACGTTACATTTTTGCGAGATCTACTGTATCATGTTCAGTTGACTGTGTAAAAAAATAGATTCATTTCCTTTATTTCTCTTTATTCTTTATATTAATTTATAAATTTTTGAAAATTGAAGTTAATGATAAAATGTAAATTTCAAATCAAAATTTTTAGTTTTTGGTTTAAAAAAAGGTATTTTTTATCAATTTTTTATATATTTAAATTTTTAAAATTTATTAAACATGATTTTTTTAATCTTTAATTAGGAAGAAAATTTAATGAACTTTTATCTGAAGTAAATAAAATCACAATCAATATTTTGAAATTTCGCAATGCAAAATATAACTTTGTTTCGCTGGAATATATTTTAATTAATATTTATATTAAATTAATAAAAGCCATAATTTGGATGCTTTAATGTGGATTTTAAATTTTCAAATAAATATTTTATAAAAAACAATTCAAGATCAATTGGGAATAAAACGTTTTTTTTTTTAAATTAAGATATTATACATTTTGTGTTTAATTAAAAAGTATTTAAAAAAAAAATTTTATTCAGATTTTAATCTATCAAGTTTTGATGATGTGATCATGAACTTCAAGTTGCCTTAAAATTTTACTTTTCCTTAAAGACTGATTTATCATTAAATAAATTAATTAAATTTTCATTTTTTTTCTAAATTTAAGCCAAGCAGTTTTTTAATTGAAAGGCCAATTAGAAAATAATTAATTAGAAATTTAATCTTGAAAATTTTAGTCTGTTAAGTAACTTTATTTTACCATTACTTATTAAAGATATAATTTGGATTGACGAAGCGGCCTTGGTAAGCCTTTCCTTTCAGTTAGTTTTTTTTAGGTAAACTTGTAATTGATAAAAATGAATTAAAAATAGACAAAAAATGTTAATTTTTAATTTTATTAATAAAAACTCAAACATTTACAGCACCGTATTATTCTCTTTATTAAAAAAAAATCACAAATTAATCTTAAACATAAACTAAATTTGAATTGTTTTCTCTTAACCATTTTTTTTTGCTTTTCTTGTTGTGAAAATTATTCACATAGAAAGAATCGATGGACGTTCGATTCTCAGTCCGCCAGTGTTTGAATAAGGAATTAGATTTGTGCCCTAAATCACTAATATTTGGCTCAGGACAAGAATTTTGCTTCATATACTTTGCTTTCAAACTTTCCATATACTTGAACTTAAATTTCTTAACACTTCCGTCATTGAGCTTAATTCTGGCACTTGAATTAGTCCGCACCGAATTACGAAAATGGTTCGATGTTTGGATCAGAAACGAGTTTTGTGTGGTCGCTGACAAACGATGCGTATCTTTAATATTTGCTTTCAAACATAACACCCTTCTAAGACATGTGATCAGCTCATCCCGGAATTTTCTATTAAACCAACAATAGGTAAAAAAGTTGAGCGAACTTCCAGCCAGAATGAAAACATTTCCTATTTGACACACTGTATGGTACGAATTGGTCTCTTTCACAGCGAACTCTTGCCGATAATTGTTCGATCCATAGAAACAATTGCACACTACTGCCGGAGACTGGAACACTACAAAAAGTAGCACCACAGTAACAAGCATCAAAGTTATGTCTTTTCTTTTGTTAATTTCTCTGGCACTAAATTTCAAGCTACTTGATTTTATTGAACTCAGTTTAGTGTTTTCACTGACTACACTAAATTTGCGTAGTTTGTTGCCGGACTTTTTTAAGCTGACCAGCAGGGCCAAATTGATGAATGAGAGCAGAACGAGAGGGACTACACTTTGGAATAGAATGTACATGTACACGTAGATGATGGTGCGAAAAGTAGATGATTGACCCATTGTGGTGAAGTCATTGTGGACAATTGTATAGGTCTCATTGTTCATTGCCACTTGATCGACATGGACATAGTATTCGAAAAATCGTGGTAATGAGTAGAGAAATGAGAAAATAAAAATGTATAAGATGACACGTTTGGCACATTTTATGGTACAAAAATTCAGAGACTTGAGCGGAAAATGAATGGCCACAAAACGATCTGTGGACATGCCCAGATTAATAAGGACAGTGCATATCTGAAACATGATCGCCACCGGGTAAACGTAGGGATATATTTTTGGATATATGTAGAATGCCCACTTGTGGTAAATTTTTATTATTTGCTCGTGTATCGAGTACTGGGCTATTTGGGAATTATTGTGGCCAGAATATTCATTTATGATAAGTGATAGATAGAAATCACTGCTATCTTTTAAATAATAGATGAAATTGTTTGATACGCTTAGCTGGGAAAATATCAAAACAAAGAGATCGCACACAGCCAGCGTGCTTAGGTATTTGTTGGTGGTGGATTTCATGGTTTTTCTGGACAAGACTATCAAGTTAAGTGAATTGGTTATGATGCCAACACAAACCATTAAAAGACCGCTAAGACCTATTATAAGCGAGCCTTTGCTGGACAGAGCATCGTCAGTTGGACTGTTTGTCAAGTTTTTCACCAAACCAAAATTTTGCTCAATCATTTTATCACCAAAAAATTACTAAAGTATCATCTAAATTAAAAATTTGTGCATTCAAATGACTAATCCACATGCATCTAAATATCCGTATTAATAAAATTTTTAAAAATTTAATTCTTTTTTTTGTATTTAATCGATTTTTTGATTGAAATTGAGCTCAGCGCTTCACATTTAGACAGAAAATTGTTACTTCAAAAAAGTTTTTTTAAAGAATAAAAAATTATTAAGTAGCTGTTCAAGAGAGCTTTTCCTTTATAAATTCTATATTCAAATAGATTTTATCTCTTCTTATTTATTTATTAACAGACTTGCTTTCGACTCGAGTTAATTCTGCTGAGCAAGCTGACTAAACGTGATCGTACTCTTTTTGATACTGGAAATTTATTAGAAAAAAATTTTTCACATTTATTTTAATTTTTTGTTTTAAATCAGGAATGAGCGAAATATTATATGTCTCAAAATTAAAGCTTGTTGAGACCACAAAATTTAACATATTAAAATTTATCTCTTTCTTAATTTTGATTTTTTAAATTAACATCGCCTTCAAGACGTCAATTTTTTATTTATACAATTCTATTTTATTCATAATGATATTAAATATTTATTAAAAGAAAAAATTATCTAGCAGAGAAATATCATGCCTTATTGTATATAATTAACTTTTAAAATGACTCATGATAAAAAACGGGAACTAATCTTAATGCTCAAATAAAGGACCGCAAAACTCAAAACTAGCTTTCATTTTGTCTTAATTCAAGACAGCGACAATTCTAATAATAAATATAGAAATGAAATAAAAAAAATTAAATTTTAAAAGTATTTTGCTATATGCTCAAAATTTACATTTTTACTAAACAAAAAATTAATTAAATTTTTGCATTAAAAAATTTTTTTAAATTATTTAAAACATTTAAAAATTAAAAAAAAAATATGGATCTTCAAACTAAATCTTTGAGATGGTTTTAAAAATTTTGACTGTCTGAAAATGACCCAAGAGAACAGTTGTTTGTAGTTCAAATTTCTTTTTGGTTCGGAAAATATTATTAATAGATAAGTGAAATACTTTTGTTAAAACTTTATTCATAGATTTACCATGCATAAGCTTGGCAAAAATAATCAAAAGTATTAAAAAAAATTCAATAAAAAAAAATCCGTCTTATTGTCCCTTTTTCGTGAAAAAAATGTTGAAATTTGCTTCTGATTCTTTTTAGAACTTCTTTTAGCTAATAATTATTGAATAATGAACAATAAGTATCTTAGTGTCTGAAATTCTGTTTTAATTAAATAAATATAAAAATTAGTTTTGTAACCTAAATAAGACTTTAAGCTTATTAAAATAATATTTTTAGTTATCCTAAAGATTTATATAAAATATCAAGGAATTTTTATTAGATTCAAAAAAGCGTCAGTTGTAATTTTGATAATACCGCCAAGAAAAGAATACTAAATTCAAAATAATCATATTGCAATTTGACGAAAATGAGACTTGGACTTATTATTAAAAAAAGATTATATCTTAGCTTAATTAGAAATATTGGAGACCATAATTTATTTTTAAAAATATGGTATCTTCTTAAAAGCCACTTACTTATATTAATTGATGACTGAATCAATAATTAACCAAATATTACCTTAAAATTAATTTAATTAATAATAGCTTTAGTTTTTACATTTTCATTAAAATACTATTTTTTTAATTCTGTTGGCTTGCATTAAATTAAAATTTTGGATAAATTCTAAAAACATTACTATCAGTTATTTTTTAAGATGGAAAAATTTATCAAAAAATAAGAAAAAATTTATCATTCTATTGTCTGTGAATTGTGAGTTTCGTGACATAAAAAAGAAACGTTATTTATCTAACATTAAATTCAGCGTAGAGCACGTTGATTAGATTGTCACATTTATTTTTGAATTATTAGCAGTTTTCATTTTTAATGCCTCGATTGATTTTATTAATTAAAATAAAGCTATGGTTATTTAATGTATTTTATTTTTAAAAAATCAGGGAAAATTATTTTGAACAATCGGGTTTTTTTGACATGTCTCTTTACTAATTAAGATCTCCTTTATATTGAATATTTTCAATCATTACTAACATATTTTTTGGTTTTTAGTTTTGTGGGATTCTTAACTCAATGCGCTTTAGGTACTTGCTAGAAAAATAATTTCTGCACAAAAAAAAGATATCAAAGCTAACACAAGACCCTTTTTATTTTGCAACTAAAATATTAACCCAAATAAACCCAGAAAATATTTTAATAAGCAAAATTTAATTATTTTTCTAATAAGACATATTCTCATGAAATTAAACACAATTTTTTTTCCAAAAATGAACCAAAAATTGAGTTCAATGAATGTCTTCGAAAATTTTAAAATAATTATTCATTTTATTTATTTTAATCAATTTATTTTAATTTTTAAAATTGAAAAAAATGATCTAACTTTTTTGTTTTAAGTAACCAAAATTATTTTTATCTAGTATTATTAGTAATCTTTTAAAAAATAAAAACAATAACCTTGAAACTAAAAATTTTAAACAAAGATCTATTTTACGTCTGTTTTAGATAGGATAAAAATTAGTAATAAAAATCATTGAGAACAAATTAAAATATAGATAACTTATCAGGTGAGGATTGCTTCTTCTCAAGGTAATTAAATTTAGGTCCATAACTGAAAATTAGAAAAAACACTTTTCTTATGCTCATGGTAAATGTGATAATTTTTGAATTTAAAAAAATAAAAATTAATTGTTAAAATAAAAAAAAATTAAGTAAATTAAAATGAAGTAAAATACAATTGAAATTAAAAAAACTGAAAAGATTTTAAGATCAATCACCTTGTCATTCATTGAACCAGGTCGATTGGCATCATCCTAACTAATTGACAAACTTATTTTTGATGCATTTTGAACTAGAATTCTTAACATAAGATTATGAATTTGGTCTGGTCTTGATGCGGAATTGTAGTTTTAGCATACCGATAAAACTTTTCAGCATACCCATTATTCTTCCCAACATACTAATTCTATTTATTCAGAAAGACTTCACAAACTTTCACTTGAATCATCTCCCGGCAGCAAGAGCAAACAAGCATTCGAAATGGAACTTTTTTAAACAAGATAATAAGTTTTAAAGCTAGAGACGAGATTAAAATCTATCTTAAACTCGTAATAAATATTTTTTTAATCTAAAATGTGTGGAAGAAATTTGTTGTTAATAAGATAATTACAAGAGTCTAATAGTTTTGTGAACAAACCCGAGCTTGGTGGTCATCTTCTCTCGTTTTTCAAGCATTTACTTAGATTGACTTAAATTTTATTTATTTTTATGTAAATTTTTTATTTATTTAAAAAATTCAGTATGCTAAACAATTTTTTGATTGTTTTAAAAAGGCAGGTATGTTTTTCAGCAAAAATTGTGCAAATAAGTAAAGTATGCTGGGATGAAAAATAGGTTTGCTGAAAAGTTTTGATAGTATGTTGGTCAAGTAGACCCTCTTGATGCTACTTCGCGCTTAAATAATTTTTATGCCAAACTTTATCATTCATTAAATAAAAAATAAAAATGAAATTAAAACGAAACAAGTAGCTCATTGAAAGCGGCTTGTGCCACATTTTCATAAAATTAGACCAATTTTGGTTCCAAAAATCAAAATGGCATAAATGTACAAAAGCTTAAGTATTTAAATAAATTCAAGCGATTAATTTTTAACAACAATTTGCTTTTTATTAAGAAAATAAAATTAAAAATTTATTAGTTTTAAAAGTTTTTTTAGAATTTTTATAAGCAAATAAGAAGCTTTAAAGATTAGACGACTGGTTCATGTCAACATCAAGTTACCTTACATTTTCTTATATACGTCAAAAATAATTTATGCTTTGCGGAAATTATCCTACGACAGTCAATTTTAAATACAACTTTAAATTGTTACACAACTTGTAAAATATCGTGTAACTAAATTTAAAATTTCTTTCTTGTATAATGCATCATCATATCATGCTTATTTTTTTATTAAAGAAAGTACTCTTCAACCCAAATATGATTTTAATTTTGATTTTAATTTTTTGCTTGCTGTTTTCATAAAATGATAAATTTAATTAGCAACTATTGACAAAAATTAACTAAATAGTAAAAATAAAAGGTTTTTATATTGATTAATAAAAACCATAATTAAATAAATGCATGTATATGAAAAAATTTCCTTAATTTAAATTTTTTTTCGTACATTAATAGTTTCATTTTTAAAGAATCCAACTTTTAAAAAATTAACATTGAAAATGGAATTAGGCTTTTCTAATTAATATTTAAATATTCTTATTTAAACTCTTAACTTAAATTAATAATTAATATATATAATTTTAAAAAAAACGTGATTGATTATTTTTAATTCACTAGTGATTTGGCTCATGTTTTTGTGTTGTTCTTTATATCTGACATTTTGTTTTTCTAACATATTAAAGACTGTGCTAACTTATTAGTTTCAAATATTTTCTCTGCTTTTTAATTGACCATTATTAAAATTCTTGGTAATATTTTGTTTTGTTTCCTTATCATTATGAAATTATCTAGATAATCAAACAAACAAACAAAAAATATTTGGTATTTAAAAACGATTTTTTTTAATCTAAACATAAAAATCAAATAATTTTTTTCGTTTTCATTCGTTTAATTTTAAATTTTTTTAATATATCAATATATAGAAGGCAAAAGGTGGTTATGGGCACGTCAGAGTCAAGGTGGAAAAATATAACAAGTAGTGTGTCTCAAGGATCAGTATTAGGTCCCTTAAATTTCGTGATATACAACAATGACTTGCCAGACAAAATAAATAACATAATGTAGATGTACACTGATGATAGTAAGGTGATTTCAGAGGGGAATTAAATGTCACAATCAGAATTACAAGCAGATATAAATGAAATAAATAATTGATGCAAGAAGTGGTCAATGTCCTTAAACTTTAAGAAATGGAAAATCATGCATTGCGGGAAGAAGAACCAAAGAAAAAAATATTACATTCAACATGGAGAAGAAAAATAATGGTTGCAGGAATCGGAGGTTGAGAAAGATCTAGGTATTATGGTTTCAAGTGATAGAAAGCAAAGTTAACAAGTAGAAGCGGCACTATCTAAAGCAATGTCTTAGGTAGAAAAAGGAAAATGTTCAAATTTTTTAATATAGGATTGTTTAATAAGCTGTACCCAGCTTTCGGCAGAACATTTAGAATTCGCTTCGGCGGTATGGAATTCTATGACTAGAAGTGAAATTAATAAGGTGGAGGGAATCCAGAAAAGGGTGACTAAGATGGTAATAGAATTAAAAGGATTAGAGTACGAAGATATACTTAGGGAGCTTGGGTATACCTGGAATAAAGAAGAAAAAGAGATGCAGAATTAATCATAAAAACGCCTATTTAGAATAGAATTTGTGGAAATGTTTTTTCTAAATAAAGCATCAAACCTGAATTAATCGTGTCTATATGAAATTTACAAAATCTTTGTCTGCTTCTGGTTGTCAATTTTTCGCATAAATCAATAAAAAGTGAGTTCCGAAAAGGATATTAAAGTTTTTAGTCAAGATGAAGAAATTATTAAAAAACTTAAAAAAGATATATTTAAATTATTTATTGATGGATAATTTTATCGATAAAAATAGATCAATTTAAATTCAGTTTGATAATAAATAAACAGACTAGTCCCCTGAAAGTCATGAAAAGACTGATTATCACTTCCTTTATTTAATTGGTTATAAAAATATAATTACAAATAAAAAAAATTTTTTTTAAAAAGTAAAAGTTTGAAATATTCCAGTTTAATTTTTTTAAATAAAATCAGTAAATTTTTAATTCACAGTGTTAAATATTAAATGCTTAAATGCTGTAAGCATCAACATTGATCTCTTGATCACAAAGCTCTTCATTATTCTTGAAAATTTAAAAATTTTGCCAGTTTCGGGAATAAATTTTCATTACGAAGTCAATTATTTGCATAAATCAACAAATAGTCAGTTAAGAAAAGGATTTGAAAGTTTTTAATCAAGATGAAGAAATTGTAAAAAAACTTTAATTAGATTTATTTAAATTATTTATTGATGGATAAATGTATCGGTATAAATAAATCAAGCTGAATCTATTCAAAATTGACCTGCATATAATTGGGACGAATTTTTACAAGCGTCTGTTGCAGCTTATAATACTAGTAAACAAAGTTCTATTAAATATTCACCATATGAGGTCCTATTTGGTAGGAAACCTGTTAAGCTAGGAGACGTAGTGTTAGATAACCCAGTTGTGATTAACAAAACGTCAAAACCCAAACATTATGTATCAAATCTTAAAGATAATTTAAAAACGATCAATGGTATTGTTCGTAACAATTTGGAACAAGCCCAAGCTAGACAAAAGAACCATTACGATAAGTTTGTTAGGAACGGTGTCAAGTTTAAAGAGGGTGATTTGGTTTTGTTGACAAATAGCAGAGTAAAGCCAGGTGAGTCACAAGCTTTTATAACCAGAGCTATAGGTCCGTTTAGGATACTAAGTTTATTCAATGATGTGAATTATAAAGTATGTGAATTATCGACTGGTAAATGTCAAAATGTTCATTATAATAGACTAGTCAAATATAATCAAAGAGTGAATATACAATCAACGGGTATTCATAGAGTTGATTCAAGTGACAATTCGATAAATTTTAGTTCTAGCATTGCCGTTAACAATGTAAAAGCAAATAAATTGGAGCATGAAGATTTAATTGAGTTTGATACAACATCAATTTTATATTTTAATTATTTGAATCAGCAAAATTTTGAATGGTCAGCTTTAGAAGGTTATGACTTTGCTTTAGAAGATCTAAACGATCAAATTTTTAGTTGTAGAATATGCAGTAAGAGTTTTGGCTCAAAGAATGGTTTAAAGAAACATAAGACAAGAATGAAACATAATGAGCCGGAAAGTGATTTGAACTCAGCAGTAGTTGAACATGAAGTTCAAACCGAAGCACTTGGTGTTGTAGGTGAAACGAATAATGAAGATTCTGAATGGGCTGATGCAAATGATGAGGCGAATGATGAGAGACAGTGTCAATTTTGCAGTAGATTGTTTAAGAGCAAACGAGGTGTTTTGCAACATCAAACATTGTCAAGCTGTGGATCATCTTCATATAGCTAAAGTTCTTTATTAGTTTTAATATTTAGTTATATGGTTGGTCGTTTTATTTTGAGTTAGTCGTATTTTTTCAAAGGGGGGAAGGGTTGTAAAAGTATTTGAATTTTTAAATTTCAAATTTTTATAAGTTATTTTGAAAGAGATTATTTCTTTTGTTTTTTTGTTTTGTGTTTATACACTCTATCTCTAACACTCGTTTCGCATTCTCTCTCTCTCTCTCGCACACTATTATTCTTTGTTTGATTACAGTGATTTAACTTAAGCCGTTTTCGTGTATGAAAACGTGAAAGCATTTTATTCTTCTATTTAAACACTTAACTTTTATGATTTATAAGTTTTTTGTTCGTTTTTTGCATTTTTAGTTTGAATAAAATACATTAAATCAAACCGTAAACGTTGTCTTTTAATATAATCCTAAGCCTGTTTGAAAACGTTTACATTTGGTGATAGCGTGTGTTTGATCGAACTCAGTTTTAGCTTAAGTTGGTTGGCTTAGTCTTTCGTTGATTTAGTGTGTTAAGAAATGGAAACCAAAAATATTGGCGTCAAGAGTTATGATGGTAATGGTGATCCAAAGGAGTTTAAGAGGATGTTTGAGTTGAACTCTATCATGTTAAACTGGGATCAAACAAAGAAGTTAACTATATTACCATTGTTGTTGACTGGTAAAGCTGCTCGTTTGTTTGAAGCAATGAAGGACGAAGAGAAAGATAGCACTGATAGAATTTTTGAGATTTTAATATCTGGGTGTTCTCAATCCGCTGAATCGATGCATCAAGAATTTCTTGACCGTGCTCCATTGCCTGAAGAAACCGTGGTTGATTTTGCAAGAGCATTGCAACGGTTATTGGAAAAAGCTGTTCCAACGTTGGGTAGCAACGAAAAGAAGGTATTTTTGAAGAATAAATTAGCTGCACATTTACCAGAGAACATGCGGTTATTGATCAAGTTTCAAGCTGATAAGACATGGGATCAATTATTGCAGTGTCTAGAAGAAACTCTTCCAAATGTTAAAGCAAGTGCTATTGGTCATAGAAGTGATGGTACAATGGCTACACAATTCAAGTTTGAGTCAGGTGAGCCTGAAGTAAAAACTGAACCTTTAGAGGTTGATGCAAATGTTGCTCAATATAAGCATAGATTTCAAGGAGTATGTTTCTTTTGTAAGAAACCAGGTCACAAAAAAAGTGATTGTTTCAAATGGAAAAAGTCAATGGAAAAACAAAGTGGACACAATGGTAGTGAATACAAAGATGGTAGTAGTTCGAAAAAGGGCCAATTTGGTAATAGAAGAAAAATAAATGGTAGCTCAAGTGATGAGTTAGAGTTTAATTCAGTGCAGTTAGATGTAAAAAATAATGAGGTTCAAGTTGACGTTAATTTATCAGCTTGTGTTCCAAGTTTGATTTCAAAGAAATGCAAAATACGTTTCAATAATGATTTTGAAAAACAGAGATTTAAAGCATTGTTTGATGGTGGTGCAACAAATTCACTTATACGCTTTGATAGTCTAAGTACAAAGATGCAGAACGAAATTAAGTATTTTTTGAATAAGCAAGTTGATATGAACAAACGGGGTTTCAAAAAGTTTCCAGTTACAATCAAAGGTGTCACAAGCCTTGTTTCTGAAGATTGTGTTGTAGCCCCGGTACTAATTTCAATTGGTTCATGGTCAGCTATTCATAGTTTTGTGATTACTGCGTCATTAAGAGACAAAGACATCATTTTAGGTAGGGATTTTCTGAAAAAATATGGTGTTGTTATAGATCATACAAACGATGAAATTATGATTGATGAGAACTTTTGTGACTTAAAAGGAGATTGGTACAATGCGGTACACCAATCACCGTGTGTTACAGTAAATCATGTGGTTTTAGAACCTAGAAGTGAATCGTATGTGAAGTGTAGAGGAGTAAATTCGTTGTCTGAAAAAGATGTGATGTTTACACCTAAAAGTAATGGAGAGGGTGTCTATTGGAGTCATTGTGTAAGCAAAATGGATGAAAATGGTGACATTTATGTTAAAGTTTTAAACCTTAATACAAAACCTGTAAAAGTTGAAGCAAATGATTACGTTGGATTTTCAACTGAAAATTTTGAATTAGTTGAAGAAAAAACAGAGATTGAAGTTGACAGTGCGACGCTTGGAACATACAGTAGTATGGCTGATGTTGAAGAAAAGTTAACAAAAATTAAGAAGGGTAAACGACTGTCAAAAGACCAATTTGGTAAATTGAATAGAGTACTCAAGGCAAAATTGAATGCATTTCAGTGGTCAGACAGAGACGTTGGTAGGACGCATCTAATTGAACACTCAATTGATACTGGGGACAGCAAGCCAATTAATCAGAGACAATTTAGAATACCACAAGCGCTTCAAGGTGAAATGGACAAGCAAATTAACGAAATGTTGAGTAACAATTTAATTGAGGAGAGTACAAGTCCGTGGTGTAATCCGGTTATGATCGTGAAGCAGAAGACAAGAGATGGAAAGATTAAATATAGGTTTATAGCTGATATGAGAGGTTTAAATGCAGTGACTAAAAAGGACTCATTTCCTTTACCTCGAATAGACCAAGCTCTAGATGCACTTGGAGGAGCATATTTTTTTACTGTCATTGATATGGCCAGAGGTTATTTTCAAGTACCACTAAGTAAGAAAGACAAGGAAAAAACTTCCTTTAGAGCTAACAATCGGTTGTATCAATGGGTTGTTATGCCACTTGGTTTGACAAATGCACCTCCAACATTCTCTAGGTTAATGGATATGATTTTGAATGGTTTAACATACAAGTATTGCTTAGTGTATCTTGATGACACCATTATATTTTCAAGAACCTTTGAAGAGCATTTGATGCATATTCAGGAGATTTTATCAAGAATTATTAAAGCGGGCTTAAAGTTAAAACCAGAAAAATGCGAATTTGCATCGGATAAGGTCAATTATCTAGGTTTTGTAATCACACGAGATGGTATAAAACCAGATACAGACAAAGTTAAAGCGATAAACGAGATTCCGTTTCCAAAAACACCTAAAGCAATGATCCGATTTTTAGGTGCAGTGAATTTTTATCATGATTTTGTCAAAAATTTTAGTGAAATAGCAAGTATTTTGTATAAGATGAGTCAGTCGACTCAAAAGTTCAAAGTAAAACGTGATTCAAAGGAAGCACATGAAGCGTTTAACCGACTTAAAAAGGCTTTACTTAGTGAACCGATTTTAGCATATCCAGACTTTAGTTTACCATTTATAATACAGTGTGATGCTTCAGCTATAGCGATTGGTGCAGTGATGGGACAGATCAAGAATGTTAAGTTTATGCCGATTATATACATTAGTAGACACTTAACTGCTACAGAGTGTAGGTATTCGACTACAGAAAGGGAATTATTAGCAATTGTGTTCTCTGCTAAAAAGTGTAATGTGTATATTTATGGTAGACCAGTGATTTTTGTGACCGATCATAAGCCATTAGTTTCTATGAAAGTTTTAAAAGAGCCAATGGGTCGAATTGGGAGACTCATGCATAAGATTCAAGACTTAGATTATACATTAGTGTATCAACCAGGCAAAGAGAATGTTACAGCTGATTTATTGTCAAGGCCGGAACAGGCAGTTAAAAGTATTGATATAAATTCAAGTAGTTTACTTTTCAATAAAAGTGTGAATTGGATAAAGGAACAAAGAAGTGATGAAATTTTGGCAAGAGTTATTGAATTAAAACTTAAAGGTGAATTAGACGAAAAATGTATTAAGCAATATTTTGTTGACAGTTCAATTAGTACACCTTTGCTTAAAGCAAGAGATCGACTTGAACTTGAAAATGACATTTTGGTGATTAGAGGAAAAGATGGGGTGACTAGAAGAGTTGTTCCAAAGAGTCTTGTAGACTTAGTTTTAGAACTTTTTCATGATATTCCACTTTCAGGACATAGGGATTTTGAGAAAACATTTGACACAATAAGCTCAAGGTATTATTGGTTCAATTTCAGAAGTGAAGTCAAACAGTTTTGTGACACTTGTTTTCAATGTCAAACTCGGAAGCACTTAAATGTGTATAACAAAGCTCCGTTGAAGCCAATTACAGTGAGTGAACCTTGGTGTATCATCGGTATAGACGTTGTTGGCCCACTGAAGCTTACTCCATCTGGAAATTGTTATATTTTGCTAGCCATATGTTATTTTACAAAATTTTGTCTAGCTAAAGCAGTAAAAGACTTTACAGCTTATACAACGGCTAAGTTTGTATTTGAAGAGATAATATGTAAATTTGGCATGGTATTTGGTATAATGAGTGATCAGGGTGTGAATTTTAAGTCAGCATTGTTTCAAGAGTTATGTAGATTATGTTCACTGAAGAAGATAAATTCAACATTTTATCACCCTGCTGGTAATGGGCAAATTGAGCGTATGGTTCGAACAATTAAACAGATTTTAACAATGTATGTGAATTGTACACACAGTAATTGGGACGAATTTTTACAAGCGTCTGTTGCAGCTTATAATACTAGTAAACAAAGTTCTATTAAATATTCACCATATGAGGTCCTATTTGGTAGGAAACCTGTTAAGCTAGGAGACGTAGTGTTAGATAACCCAGTTGTGATTAACAAAACGTCAAAACCCAAACATTATGTATCAAATCTTAAAGATAATTTAAAAACGATCAATGGTATTGTTCGTAACAATTTGGAACAAGCCCAAGCTAGACAAAAGAACCATTACGATAAGTTTGTTAGGAACGGTGTCAAGTTTAAAGAGGGTGATTTGGTTTTGTTGACAAATAGCAGAGTAAAGCCAGGTGAGTCACAAGCTTTTATAACCAGAGCTATAGGTCCGTTTAGGATACTAAGTTTATTCAATGATGTGAATTATAAAGTATGTGAATTATCGACTGGTAAATGTCAAAATGTTCATTATAATAGACTAGTCAAATATAATCAAAGAGTGAATATACAATCAACGGGTATTCATAGAGTTGATTCAAGTGACAATTCGATAAATTTTAGTTCTAGCATTGCCGTTAACAATGTAAAAGCAAATAAATTGGAGCATGAAGATTTAATTGAGTTTGATACAACATCAATTTTATATTTTAATTATTTGAATCAGCAAAATTTTGAATGGTCAGCTTTAGAAGGTTATGACTTTGCTTTAGAAGATCTAAACGATCAAATTTTTAGTTGTAGAATATGCAGTAAGAGTTTTGGCTCAAAGAATGGTTTAAAGAAACATAAGACAAGAATGAAACATAATGAGCCGGAAAGTGATTTGAACTCAGCAGTAGTTGAACATGAAGTTCAAACCGAAGCACTTGGTGTTGTAGGTGAAACGAATAATGAAGATTCTGAATGGGCTGATGCAAATGATGAGGCGAATGATGAGAGACAGTGTCAATTTTGCAGTAGATTGTTTAAGAGCAAACGAGGTGTTTTGCAACATCAAACATTGTCAAGCTGTGGATCATCTTCATATAGCTAAAGTTCTTTATTAGTTTTAATATTTAGTTATATGGTTGGTCGTTTTATTTTGAGTTAGTCGTATTTTTTCAAAGGGGGGAAGGGTTGTAAAAGTATTTGAATTTTTAAATTTCAAATTTTTATAAGTTATTTTGAAAGAGATTATTTCTTTTGTTTTTTTGTTTTGTGTTTATACACTCTATCTCTAACACTCGTTTCGCATTCTCTCTCTCTCTCTCGCACACTATTATTCTTTGTTTGATTACAGTGATTTAACTTAAGCCGTTTTCGTGTATGAAAACGTGAAAGCATTTTATTCTTCTATTTAAACACTTAACTTTTATGATTTATAAGTTTTTTGTTCGTTTTTTGCATTTTTAGTTTGAATAAAATACATTAAATCAAACCGTAAACGTTGTCTTTTAATATAATCCTAAGCCTGTTTGAAAACGTTTACACATAATTAAATAAATGCATGTATATGAAAAAATTTCCTTAATTTAAATTTTTTTTCGTACATTAATAGTTTCATTTTTAAAGAATCCAACTTTTAAAAAATTAACATTGAAAATGGAATTAGGCTTTTCTAATTAATATTTAAATATTCTTATTTAAACTCTTAACTTAAATTAATAATTAATATATATAATTTTAAAAAAAACGTGATTGATTATTTTTAATTCACTAGTGATTTGGCTCATGTTTTTGTGTTGTTCTTTATATCTGACATTTTGTTTTTCTAACATATTAAAGACTGTGCTAACTTATTAGTTTCAAATATTTTCTCTGCTTTTTAATTGACCATTATTAAAATTCTTGGTAATATTTTGTTTTGTTTCCTTATCATTATGAAATTATCTAGATAATCAAACAAACAAACAAAAAATATTTGGTATTTAAAAACGATTTTTTTTAATCTAAACATAAAAATCAAATAATTTTTTTCGTTTTCATTCGTTTAATTTTAAATTTTTTTAATATATCAATATATAGAAGGCAAAAGGTGGTTATGGGCACGTCAGAGTCAAGGTGGAAAAATATAACAAGTAGTGTGTCTCAAGGATCAGTATTAGGTCCCTTAAATTTCGTGATATACAACAATGACTTGCCAGACAAAATAAATAACATAATGTAGATGTACACTGATGATAGTAAGGTGATTTCAGAGGGGAATTAAATGTCACAATCAGAATTACAAGCAGATATAAATGAAATAAATAATTGATGCAAGAAGTGGTCAATGTCCTTAAACTTTAAGAAATGGAAAATCATGCATTGCGGGAAGAAGAACCAAAGAAAAAAATATTACATTCAACATGGAGAAGAAAAATAATGGTTGCAGGAATCGGAGGTTGAGAAAGATCTAGGTATTATGGTTTCAAGTGATAGAAAGCAAAGTTAACAAGTAGAAGCGGCACTATCTAAAGCAATGTCTTAGGTAGAAAAAGGAAAATGTTCAAATTTTTTAATATAGGATTGTTTAATAAGCTGTACCCAGCTTTCGGCAGAACATTTAGAATTCGCTTCGGCGGTATGGAATTCTATGACTAGAAGTGAAATTAATAAGGTGGAGGGAATCCAGAAAAGGGTGACTAAGATGGTAATAGAATTAAAAGGATTAGAGTACGAAGATATACTTAGGGAGCTTGGGTATACCTGGAATAAAGAAGAAAAAGAGATGCAGAATTAATCATAAAAACGCCTATTTAGAATAGAATTTGTGGAAATGTTTTTCTAAATAAAGCATCAAACCTGAATTAATCGTGTCTATATGAAATTTACAAAATCTTTGTCTGCTTCTGGTTGTCAATTTTTCGCATAAATCAATAAAAAGTGAGTTCCGAAAAGGATATTAAAGTTTTTAGTCAAGATGAAGAAATTATTAAAAAACTTAAAAAAGATATATTTAAATTATTTATTGATGGATAATTTTATCGATAAAAATAGATCAATTTAAATTCAGTTTGATAATAAATAAACAGACTAGTCCCCTGAAAGTCATGAAAAGACTGATTATCACTTCCTTTATTTAATTGGTTATAAAAATATAATTACAAATAAAAAAAATTTTTTTTAAAAAGTAAAAGTTTGAAATATTCCAGTTTAATTTTTTTAAATAAAATCAGTAAATTTTTAATTCACAGTGTTAAATATTAAATGCTTAAATGCTGTAAGCATCAACATTGATCTCTTGATCACAAAGCTCTTCATTATTCTTGAAAATTTAAAAATTTTGCCAGTTTCGGGAATAAATTTTCATTACGAAGTCAATTATTTGCATAAATCAACAAATAGTCAGTTAAGAAAAGGATTTGAAAGTTTTTAATCAAGATGAAGAAATTGTAAAAAAACTTTAATTAGATTTATTTAAATTATTTATTGATGGATAAATGTATCGGTATAAATAAATCAAGCTGAATCTATTCAAAATTGACCTGCATATTCAAATAGACCATCCAATAAACAATGTTAAATATGATAAAAGAAATAGGAAACAAAAAGCTACAGACAAAGTCTAACATTTGGGCATCATCTCTAGGAGCTGAAATCGGCAGTGGAGATGTCGCTTGAGGACTTGATTGCTGTGAAACGCCTGATATGGAAACTACTGAATCAACATGCAAAGAATGATTGCTTTGAGGCTTTTTTTTTATTGAACTGGATAGATTTGGTTGTAGAAGTGACTCGAGAGCTTCGTGACTGTTGTGATGATCCAAATCACATTTATTGTAAGAGTTCATATGAGCTAGTCGATTTCCGATCATCAGAACCTTTTCATTTGTCGGACTGTAGTTGACTAGTTTGGGAATTTGGGATTTCCTTTTATTCTGGAAAATAAAAAAAAATTAAAATAAAAACAATTCTACACTATGGCTACACCATAATTTATTTGTGACATTTAAAAATTTACTTATCATTATTTTATAATATTATTTTTTTTTGCTGACAATTTTTTTTCTCCAAAATTTGATATTCTTTGGAAAATTATTTATACGTATTAAAGTTAAATATCATATCATATCATATCAAATATCATATCAAATTGACTTAAAAATATCATTTTTCAAATCAATTTTTTTGAAAAAAAAAGGTTAAAATCCTTTTTGAACTTTTTGTACTTTTTATAAATTTAAATTGTAACTAATATTTCTCTTACCTCCAATATACCCGAATCGCTAAATCTTGATCCCCTTTAATTTTTAATATAATAATAAAAATAACCACTAAGTGCAAAATTAAAAAAAAGAACAGGACCGAATAAAATAATATTCTGATGAAGTACAAAAACTAAAAAAAGGAAAATGGTTTTTAAGATTTTAAACTCATTGATTATCCATGAAAAAAAAAGTCAAATAAAAATAGTAAGTTTAAATTAATAATCATTTTCAAATTCAAATTTTTAAAGTTTTAAATTAAATTTATAAATTTTTAGTCTTAAAATATCTTGAAAAAATTAAGTATGTTGCGCTTAAATACAGAGTATACAAAAAAGTAAGTGATTTACATGAGACCGGTCAAAAAATTTTAATTGACCACTCTAATTTTTTTGGCAGCAGGCTTACCCTGAAAACCAAAAATTAAAAATAGACACTTGTTTTTTATAAGAAAAACCGGTGTTATAACAGATCCAGCCCAACATTGGTTCTGTAATTTTTTTGATACTTTGAATTTGCAAAACCAATTTTAGACTTTTTGGAAAAAAATTAATGATTCTTTTAATTTTGTTGTGTGTATCGGCATTGTAAAATTCGGTACAAATTGAAAAATTTAAGAAAATAAACAACAAAAATTGCGACAAAGTGAAGCATGCTATGCTCCACCTTTTTATCTTTAATTCAATTTACAATTTTTTTAAATATAACTTATTGCTTTTAAAACTTGAATTTTTTTATTACTTTTAATATTTTATCTGTTTACTCAATTGCTGTTATTCTGATTTTTTTCAAATTAAAGTTTGTATTTATTGTTTACTTCTCCTAAAAGGAGGTTTATTCATCAATAAATAAAATATAATATTGATAGGCTAGGAAATGTATTATCCTGTAGAGCAAGACACTAGGGTCTCACTATGGTAGCTAAAACGAGTATAAATAACTAAATATGTTTTTTTTTCTTGTTTAATTTAATAATTTTTTGTTTTCTAAAATTTTTTTTTATTATTTTAATAAATTATCCGTATCCTTTTAATCGAAAACTTATACCGATGAGTGAGTCTACAGTTTGTTGCAATTTTCATTACCTCTCATTTTAATTTTTTTTTAAAAGGAAACATTTTTGTTCAATTTATACTGAATTTCACAAATATGTGATCACAAAAATACTAAGAAGTTGCCAGACTTTAATCTTTGGATATTTTCCCTCATTTCAGATCCATTAGCATATTCAATGTTTTCCATTTTTTTTTACTGTTTAAGCAACGTCAGTGCTATCTCATGAGTTTAAGGTATCAAATTCTTTTCTAATCGAACACGAAATATTTATTAAATGAATCTGAATTTTTTTATTTTCTTATGATTTTTCTAGCAAAGAGAAATTTCTTAAAGAAAAAACAAAAAAAATTCAAAGCGTCAAAACTTAAAAAATTTCTGATTACAAAAAAATTAAAAATAATTGCTGCTTAAAATTTAGATGTGTTTTTTATGGAAAAACTTAACAATAAATTTATTTAAAAATTACCCTTTCATTTTGACGGACAAGTCGTTTAAGTTCTTGTTTGCGAGCAATGACGTTTACTACAGCGTACTCCAGTAAGGCAAGAAAAACAAAAATTAAACAAAACGACATCCAAACGTCAATGGCTTTGATGTACGATACCTTGGGAAGCTGAGATCGGATGCCTTAATTTGAAAAAATTCAAAATTCGAAATCTACAATCAGCAACTTTTCGTCAATTACCTGAACTTTGGGTTGTGACTGTAAGAACGGTAAGAAGACCGACTGAAATACGCGCTGGTACTGCCTTGTAATCAATCCAAAAGGAAACAAACGATATTAGACATGTTAATATACTCGGTATATAAATTTGAACTAAATAGTAACCAAATGATCGATTTAGATAAAAATGCACCTCAAGACAAGCGTATGCACCTTAAATAATAGAAAATCTTAATCTAAAGATAGAATGAATTCAATAGAAGGAATTCGATCATTAGGCAGTCCACGTGGTCCAGTTAGAATAAGAAAAGTTGCTGAAATCAATTTAGAGATTAAGGTTACCGCCGAGCATTGTAGTTATGGTGAGAACACTTGTGACCCCTAAAGGAGCACGTGCTGCCGCACTTCGGTGATCGATAAAAAAAGATATGAATGATAGGCTAACTACAAACGAGCTTGGTATATACACTTCATTTACGTAACTAGACAAGTCTCGTTGTAGCTCTATTCTTACTTCAATACAAGCGTAGGCGCCTACATAAAGATTAGGATTTTATTCAATTTGAGAACGCTGTGAAATTCAGTACACAAAATTGACAAAATATTTTATTTATTTAAAAAATTAAAATTAAATTAAATTATTTTGAGGATTTTATTTTTCAGCAAAAAAAAATATTTTAGTTCAATTTGTACTGAATTTCACAGTGCCCAATTTAGGATTAAAACTGATTACCTGTTGAAGTTTTGCGTTGACAAACCGAAGATTTATGATTCGTGAGTATAAAATCAGGCATTTCTAGCTTGTTGCTTATAGTGACCGGAATAGAAGTGTCAGTTGTTTTGCTCCATTCAAAAATAATATCTTTTAAAGTATATCCGACTTTAATTTTAAAACAAAATAGAAATTTAAATTTATATTTTTCTAAATGGAATTACAGCTGCCAATGTTTATTGTGCATGTTTGATTATCAAGTGGAAATTTCTGCAGTTTCATCGGACATTCAAGTCGCAAAGTCAACCTTAAGTAATAAAATATAATAGTCAATGTCCATTATTAATGCCATAGTGATATTTTTTTTCTTAAAAAAGAGAAATTATTTCTGAAAATGGTATCAGCTTAATTTCAGCTTCTTTAAATACTCATGAGTTTAAAATTTTTAAATTTTAATGTTTATGTGCATTTTTAAGAGGCTTTTATAAGTTTTGCAGAAGCTAAATTAGATGATAGAATTTAAAGAATTAATTTTTAAAATTTAAAAATAAAAATTGTCAACAGTTTTTTTGCTTTTAAAATTCAATACCCGATAATTTATTTATTTTTTTAAAATAAATAAAAATACAATTCTATTTTTATGATTCAATTGATTTTATTTTTAAATCCTAAATTGGAACTACTTTGAATCATTATTTTTCATTTTTCAACTAAATTTTTCCTTATTCGCTCTTTGTGGAACATTGGGAATCAAATTTCAACTAATTCTCAGTAAACAATTTTAAGAGAACACAAATTATTCAAAACTTGCGACTAATGAACAACTTTTTAGTTTATTCATTTTCTATTATCATTTATTTTTTCATTCTTTAATAATGATTAATTTTTGTATTTTTAATTATTCAATTTTCAGATTTTTCATAACGAAGATTTTAAATTAGTTACTTAAATCAACTTTACATCACTAGTTTCCAAGGAGATCATTAAGAGCCAGGAAGTGGACATTTTTCCCTAAATTTTTCTATAAGTCTAAAATTTAATTTTTGTAGTATTAAAAAAAAACACTTTTTTAATTCATTGTTAACTTTAGATTTTTAAATAGATCAAAATTAATTATTTTAGATTTATATAACCTTTTTGACTTCACGTAATTTGACGTAAAATAACAATGATCGTAAAATTCCCTTCATAGAATTTTTTTCAGAGAATCATTTATTCACATGATTATTTTCATAAAAAATTTCTAATGAATAAAATAAAGAAAAATAATCCCTTTTTTTTTTTTATAATAATAATAATAATAATCTCTCGTAATTTTTCAAAGACAATAAATTGACAAATTTAAGATTTTCCGAAAATCTACTAAAAATAAGAATTTTAAATAAAATTAATTCCAATTTAAATTTTTTTTTGTTCTATTAATATTGTTTGTTATGATTCTTGCAAATAAATTAAAAATTTGTTCTAATAATTTTTCAATTTTTTTTGACAATTTTTTTTAAAGTTGTTTCAATGAAAAAAAAATATTTGAAATATTTTTCTATTTGAAATATTTTTATTAGCTTTGTCTTACTTTATTACTCCAAAACCCCTTTATCTTTACCACAAATTGGTGAAAACCTAAAATCAGCCATAATCTGAGTATAACATAATTTAACTGAAAATTTGTAATTTTCATTTTCTTTTTTGTTAATTTGAAGAGTTCTCACATTGAAAAATTGTTAATTGTTTGTTTTAACCTAAAAAAAAATCTTATCGTCGAATAGAGAAATTCAAAAAAAATGTTTTTAAACAATATTCTGCCTTTCTTTATGAAAAAAATATTTTAAATTATAATTATTTAGATAATTAATAAAATTTTGACCATTGAAAAAATAAAAATGGAAATTTAACTTTTAAAAAAATCCTTAATAAAATTGATAAATTCAAAGATTAAAAAACAAAAATTCTTTATGATTAAATAACTGAAAAGTTGAATAGTTAAAATGAAACTCAAGTTGCAGAAAATTAAAAAATGAAAATTTTAATTCCTGGTATAGAATTCACCCAAAACAAACAAGCGATTGTTGATTTAATGAATTTTTTATCCTTGAAGCGCAAAGTAGTGAATTATTTCCTAAGGAGTCTCCTTTTTAACTTTAAAATACTTCAAATATTTTCATTCGAAAGAAGATATAAACAAGAAAAGGTGTTATCTATTATTAATCTAATATAATTAAATAATATTATTATTAATCTGATAGAATTGACATGTTCAAGTATTTTAAATTAAATTAAAAGTATAATTAGGAAAATAAGCTGCTCCGGCTAAATTAAAATCTTAAAAATTCTTACCTTGTATGATTAGAATTATTTTTTTCTAAATTTTCAAATTATTTATAGTACAACTATTTATGTGTCTCTTAATTGTTAATGAAGTAATCTTCAAGTATTCCAGAATACAAAAAGTACGATCATAAAAGATTGATGTCACTTTTGCTTAAAGAACTAAATTTATTTAATTTTAAATATTTTAAATCACAATTAATAATTTTATTTGTTTTTGCATTAACTCTGGCATTATGAATTTTCGAACAGGAACAGAAATAAAAATTTTTAATTTTTATGACTTTTTTCATTAAGGTCTAAAACTTGTTAAAATATAATCGTATGATTTTCGCAAAGACTTTTTTTCGTAGATGCAATGTTTGTATTAGCTGAAAGATTTTTCACTTGTACGCTAAATAAATAAGTTAATACATTTTTTAATTTTTGTTCCTGTTCTTTGTTATTTTAGACTTTTAAATTTAAAACAAAATTTTATTTAAAATTCATTTGAAAAAAAACAAACCTTTGAGAAAACAAAACGCGTCCTTCAGGAAAAATTCTAATAAGCCGATTAGGTACAGTTATTTTGTGAGATTTGGAATCTTTAGAATTTCTGAAAAATGCGTCCGGAGTCCATACTTTGTTGACGAGATCATAGTGTAGAGTTATATCTTCGACGTGCTTCCATGACGAATTGGAATAAGTCAGCCTTGGATCGTACCATTCTTGGCGAAAAAAACAATCAACTGTATACTCCTTTAAACAAAAATCCAACTAGTATTAGTTCAAAGGAAATTTTGCAAGAAATCTCATTTACCATGTTAACTTCGCTGATGCTACTGATTGTATTTATGTGCATATTCATCAACACTACAACTGGCTTGCTATCTGAAGCTAAAAAATTTATTTAGTGTTTAGAGATAGCTTTTCAAGTTTATTTACCTTTGCTGTCCGTGTAAAATGGTCTAATCCTCCTGTCATAAACAGACTCGTGTAACAACCGGTCGAGAAACTGCTCCATAGTTTTCTCACTGCCGACCAATTGACTAACAACAGGCAACACATTTAAATTAAGAATCAACACACAAAATAAATAAAGCACATTATCGATAATTGTAAACTTTAGACATCTATCTATCTTCCTATTCGGAAACCTAGTCCTTTCCATCTTTTTTTTTAGCCAAATATACTCATTTTACATTATCTACTAAAGCAAAAAATAAAAATAAAACTGATAAATGCGTACTTGGAACGTATCAACCGAATAAGTTGATTCATGATATTGAACAAATTTAAATTGCTGATTAAACAAAGTACTATTTAATGGAATAATTTGCATTGAATTAGTTTTCATTTCTTTAAATAAAAATTCATGGAAGAGTCTTTTATCAATGACACTTGTATTTGCTTGGCTTAAAGATATTTTTTTATTCTTAACTATTTGAATATGAGTTTATTTGCTAGCAAACAAGTGTCTAAGTATTGATTTGATGTGAAGTTATTTAGCATCTACAGACTTATTCCAAATTTTTTGGCAAATATTTTTCCTTGCGAAATATCTGTCTTGATTAGAGCAACTTAAGTGGCAGCCAGCCATCCATCCGGTTTATGATGATTTACTCGCGGGTAATCAGTATTCTAATTGACATCATCAATCACAAATAAAATATTTTTCGCATCATTTTTGTCACTAAATTGAATTAAATTTAATCCTTGTTTAATTTTTCTCTTTAATAAAGTCAATATTGGAAAAAAATCAACTTTTTTGAATGTAAAAAAAAAATTTAGCAATTTTAGGACAAATCAAGCTGAATATAAGTTAATTTATTGTGTAAGAGAAAAAAATTAAATATTCCAAGCACTTGGTTGCTAATTAACCAAAGCTGTGAATTTTGTTGAAAAAATCTTCCTTTTTTGAGTGCAAAATTTGATTCTTATAAAAAAAATCAATCTGAAACAAAAATTCAATTATATCTAATAAGGTCGTTGTTGGATAAGTCTACTCAGCAGGCTCGCCGAACTAAACTAGTTTCAAGACAGGTGGAAACTTTCTAGAAGTATCTATGAATACATTGACTAAAAATAGACTAGAAATACTGACTATAGCCTAAATTGAGTAATTTGATTAATTTTTTGTGGAATTGTTTATCCAAGACATTTAGAACTAAAATTCTATTAGCAATTCCATTATATAATAATACACTATTATTCTCTTTAAATAATACTTTATTTTAAATGTTAGATATTATTTCTTTACATTGTTCTTTTAATCTTATTATCTGTGAACATAGAGATTTTTTACCAAGAAATAGGAGCCATGATAACGAAAGCAATTTCGATGTGTTACTCAAGAGCAGTAGTAGATAGAAATTGATTAAAGATTTTTGGGCCCGTTTAATTCTGAACTTCCGTGCGTCGATTACATTTATAAAAAATAATTAAAGTCTTATGTTTATTGTTTAATGCTCAAGTTGGTTTTAAGTGGTATTCTCGATCTAATAAAATGCTAATCTTGCCTAAGATTTAAATTGCATGAAATGAGATTCTGAATTTAATTGAGTTCTTATCTTTAATCAAAAACGAAGCCAATTTAATTTAACAGTTTATTAAATTTTAATTTTTTTTAATTTCTAAATAACTGTCATTAAAATAATCAATTATTTTTTTTCAAATTAATTAAACTAAATAGGAAATTTTTAATCGATTGCTGAAAAAAAATTTCAAGATTTTTCAATTATTCTTTCTTGGCTCAACAAAATCCAGGCATTATAGAACAAATTAAGAAAATTTTAATATTTATCTATTGAATTTTTATTTTAATTATTTAACAATAACTGCTTTATTTACTCATCAATGAGGGTAAATTTAGCAAATCTTTAAAAATTTATTTTATTAATGAGCGTAAATTAATATGCTTAAAAAAAATTAATTAAAATCTTCCAGATAAGTGTTGAGGTCTGAAAAAATTAAAACAACTTGCAAAGAAAATGTGGTTATTCTGAAAGTGACGATTTATTTTTTATTTCTGATTTTCCTCTCAATTTCCGCTGCTCAAAATAAAATATAAAAAAAATTTTTGCTGATTCTTTTTAATAAAAAAGCATTAAGTATTTAAAAACTAATTATTTTTTATGGTTCCTCGAAATAAATCGCCAAAATCGGATAAAGCGTTTAGAATAAAGCAATTTTGCTCTGATGAAAAAGTGTCTTATGAAGCCTGGCTTCGGATTATACAACCAAATGAATTTAGAAAAATCCACTAAGTTGAATTTTGAAGATTAAGATAAGGCAAATATCACTGATTGATAGATATTTTGTGATATATGCATCATTTTGGCACATTTTAGTGCCTTTAAACTCTCTTACCATTTGGTTCTTTTTAGCAAAATTCGTTCAAATATTTCAACTTTTTCTTGATACTTAATTCAATATTTGAATAGCTTTTCAAAGCCAAGAAAAACATGTCTAAAAGTTTTTCTATAATTACTCTTATTATGAAAGAAATTTTAAACCATCATCTATTTTTATTAGATTTAAAATTACGTTAACTTAGCACAATAATTTAATTAACTAAGAAAGGCTTGACGAAACGCTGATTTCCTTCAGTTTAAAGAAAAAATTAGCTATTAGGTTACATGTATGGAACATGCTCTGGTGCTTAATTTAATACGCTCTGAACCATTGCTCAAACACTTGTTAAATATTTGAAAAATACTTTCAATTTCCGAAAACAAGCTAGCATTTTTTTATTTTTGATCAAACTTTAGCAATACCTTAGCTTGAACAATTGAAAATAGAGATTTTTTTAATTAAAAGACTAGATTTTATTCTGCACAGAAAAGTTTAAGTAATTAATCATAAAAATAGTGTGGCGTAATAATTTATAGCTCTCGATAAATTAAGACATTTGCATGATAAAGAAAATGATCCGAGTTGAGATTATTATTTGTCCTAATAAAGCCAATAATTTAGAAAATAACCTCGAGTTAGATAAGAAAATCGAAGCCTTCAACAAGTTTATTTGGCATAGTCAGATTATTTTCTTTTTCTGATCTTGATATATTTATTTATTTAATTATAGAAATACAAACTTAAATTAATGTGCTTTGTGCTGAACAAAAAATTAAACAATTACTTGTTGGGCTGATTTGGCTGCTGCTGGTTGCCTATCGAATAAGCTGAAATTGAAATTAAAATTAAATTTTAGATATTTTTTGTTGAGTTTAAACTTTACCACTTGGGCCCTTGTAAGCGCTATTTACAATATTTACATAGTCAATTGGTTTAGGCCGGTATACATTGATCTCTTCTTCGTCATCATCATTGAAGTCTACCTGGCAATTCACAAATCCAATCATGAGAATTATGTACATAGAAAAAGTGACGCATTGCCAATTGAATGATCTGTGTTTGATAAAATACACGGCCAAATGTGACCACGGAATCTTGGAAAGTCGGTCCAAAAAATTGTGCATAATGCTGGTTAAAACTTTTTTTGTTCAAGCAAAAAACTTAAGCCTAATGCGTTCTTTAATTTTTTTCTACTTGAATTTGCCAAGACAAACTGATTTATTTAAAAAACTAATTCTGTTTATTTTCATTTTTCGATTACATCAGAAACAAATAAGATATTTATTGACAAGATATTTGTTTTTATTCTTTTTCTAGTACTGAATTTTCAGTAATTATATGTGTTTTTTAAAGAGATTTATATCTAAAAAAGAAATTGATTTTAGTCAATAAATTATTAATGAAGACTGATTATTCCTCGCGGAACAGGTAAAATTGAAATTTATTGATGATTAAGTTAAATCACAGTCTTGCGTAATTTTAATTAAGTTATATGCAAGTTATTTCCCAGTCTAATGCAAACTTTAAATCAAAAAAAAAAATTAAAAAAACTTTTCAATTTTTGATTATTGAACTATATGCTATTTTTTGTTCTAATCCCTGTTAAATGTTTTTATCAAACAAGCATGAAGCCTTATCAAAAGAGAACCTGTTTTATTTAATAATGAAAATATTGGCATTCAAGACCCACGAGGTTAGTTTGAATCAATATGTCTGTTTTTAATAAGTATTGCTGTTATTTAAATCAAAGTATGCCAAAGATCCTGCAGAAAAATACTTAATTAAACAAGTTTTTAATTTTTTTAAGTGAACTCTGAAAATAATATCTATAGTAGCCAAATTTTTTAATCAAAGAATGACTTTTTGATCACTGGCATAACCATTCTTTTAATTCTAAATAAATCTACTTTAACAATTTCCGGTTAAATGTTTTTTTGTTGGGTTGAAAATTAAATTTTAAAAAATTGCTACAACAAAATTAATAAAGATTAAAATTAAATAATACCAAAAAAATCAATAAAAATTTTATAGCTTAGTTTCGTGATTGCTGGTTGAATTAAATTATGTAAAAAATGAGCTTGAGGGATGACTCCCAAACTTCGTGTTTTTTCCATCGGATTCTCATCGAATTCTGCATGATTTTGAATCTAGTTGTTTGGTAAATGATTTATCTTTAAATAAGAAGCTGAGATTTTAAATACTTAATAGAATCATTAAATTTATTCCTTCCTGTCAAGCATATAAAATTTGAGCTTTTGAATTAATATTTCCTAAATGGGATATGTTGAAAAAATTAAGAAAAAATTTGGCAAAATTGATTTTAGCAGATAATAGTGGCGCATTATTTTACTTAAAATTCGAAGTGACGCTAATTGATAAATCCATGACTAAAACAATCTTATTTTAATCAGGTTAGTGAATTTTTGACGCAACTTTAATGCTAGGCATTCGTTTTGGACAAATGCAAATTTTGATTTTAAGAAAAAAAAAATATTTTTTTAACTTTACTAGCTTTTTACTTACTTAATATTTTGCTTACTAAGACACTAAGATGGCATAGTGAATTTTATACCAAAACTTTAATGCAAAGCTCGCGATGAGATGTTTTTTCATCTTTTGATTGTAATGTCACGCAATTTATTTATGGCTCTATTTTGGATTAAACTTGTTTCCTTAGTAAATTTTTTTTATAAAATCGATCAAAATTTTATTATAATTACAGTAATAAATTATTTAAAATTAATTTGATTTATTTGAAAAAAAAGTGGGGATTTGTGTCAAATTTCGTCAATGTCCATTCACTTAATCTCTTAATCTCTGTTGCTGCTTTAAAAAAAAAACTAAATCTAATTAATTTAATTGTAAAATTAATAATTTAATTTATAGACTTTAAATTTTTAGGTAGATTATTGTGGGAATAAGAATAACTGAAGATTAAAAATTGACACCTGTAGCACCAAATTTTTTGGAAAAAATTAAGCAAGTTGTTCAAACTAATTAGAGCTTTTTTCAAGCTTATTTAGTTTAAATGATGCAGCAAAAAATTTAGATAAATTAAGACTCTTAAAAATATAAGAACAATTTAACGCCAAATTAAGATTTAAGAATAACTTTTATTAATAATTATTTGTATATGTCCCAAATTGCAATAAACCCATCACTTGAACCACTAACCAAATTGTTATCTAGAGAAAAATCAAGTGAATTAATTGTCTCTTTGTGGAAATCCAGAACAACCAGGAGTCTTAACTTCTTAAGACTTAGTAATCTGATTTTTGAGTCCCAGCCACCACAAGAAACAATCAATGAATCACTTGGTCGGATTTTGACCGAATTTACGCCCGGATTAGTCAATTGAGTAGAAGCAGTTAACTCTAAGTTGAAAAGACTATTCTTATTTCTTAGCGTAAATTGCTTCAACTCAGACCCCGATGAGCCGGCGATTCCAATTTGTTTGCCAGGACAGAAATCGAATGCCAGCACTGGCTCACCATTAAACAAATCTATTTGAGCTTTTTCATTTGAATCATCAAATAAAGCTACCTCTCCATTTTCATATCCACATAGAATTAAATTTTTATCAATTCGCTTCAAACACATAATCATTCCTCTTTTATTATTCGACTCAGGTCTTATCTGATAGGAAATTTTAAGCTCATCTAAGCTTAAAGCATCAACTGCGCCTGACTCAGATGATGGAATGAAAACAAGATTTTTATCATAGCTAAGCATAAATTGGCAAAATGTATAAGCTTCTTTTTGATATATGCCTAAGATAAATTTTTGGTTTTATTTTTTTTTAAGGGATTAATTAAAATCGGCCTACACATAAAGGTCCAAGAGTTTCCATCTTGTTTAGTCCATTTGAATATTTGTCCATTGCGACTTTGAGTTAGCAATGTATCTTGATCGATTTCAGCAATGCTGAGAACTGCTTCGGAGTTTGGGTTAGCGGAAAAAATCGATCTTCTGTAGCTAAGACTATAAATATTCAAATCACCATTTCTGTTTCCGCTGAAAAGCAATTGTTTATTGTATTTAGAGAATAAAATTGAATTGACTGGTTTTGAGTTCTGCAAAATTAATGAAGGATTGGGAGGAAGTCGAGAATTTGAGGACATAATTTTACAAAAATTTATTAACTTTAAATGATTAAATTTTTTTTTATAAATAAAAATGTTCTTTATTTTTTGTTTTTGAGCGCTTCAATTTGGGCAAGCAGTTTTTCTTCGTTTTCTTTTTCTTTATGTTTTTTGAATTCTTCTAATTTTGCAACCTTAAAATTTGAATTATAGAATATTTTAACTAATTATGTATTGGACATACAGCATCGGGATCTTCGTTAGAAAAAAAATATCTCTTATTTCGGATTAAGTAATCTTTGAAGTACTCTGGTTTGTTGAAAAGATAAAAACATACAATGGGCATAGCTACATAGCTAGTCATTCGGAATACTTCTAGTTTCCAACCTCCCATTTTTATTTTCAAAATTCAAAGAAACTTCAAAACAGAATTAGAAATAGTGAATTTTTTTTGCAATATTTCAAAATTAATTTCAAATAAAATGTTCATAACAATGTTTCCTTTTATTCTGTTCGAAGTTGCCTAATCAAAAAAATAATTGATAAATTTTTGATCATTTTGATCAACTTGAAATTTAAAATAATTTAAAAATTTTTGAATGTATTTGTAAAAAATAATTCTAATTATTGATTTTACTTTATTGTGAACACAACTATGGACCATTTGAGTCAATACTTTTAATTTTAATATAAGAGCAAAAATTTTTTATTAAAAATTAAAGTTTAATTTCAAAACAAAAAGATCTCACGAAATTTATTGATTTCAATTTTAAGCAAAAATCATGTTTTTTTTAATTGACTTTAAAATTTGCTAATTTATAATTAATGACGACTATGAAATATAAATGCGAATTTTGTTGTGTGATATAATATTCAAAAGAAATTATTAATTCATCCTTTTTCCTTAAAAGTGTTTATTTAAGAAAAAAAGCAGAAAATAAAATTTTTGAAAAAATATTTAAACAAACTTTAAACATTAATAAATTTCGGAATAATATTATTTTAATTGTTCAATACCTTTAACATCTGGAATGATTTACTTCCAAGCAAAAAAAATTTAAAATTAAATCACATTTCTTTGAGTGGACACACTGTAATAACAAATTTCCACAAAATAAAAAAATAAAAATATTTTAAATTTGCTTAAGTTTAAAAATAACAATATAAATTTTAAAACCTAATTTAGATTTCTTTTTGCCCTTAAAATTTGAACAAGAAAATATACTTGAGATGGATTTTTCAACAATTTTTATTTCATTAAGACAGCCAGTACTACAATTTTTTGGTCGATACTAGCATGATTAACAAGGATTGAGACTGTTTCTTTGATTTGTCTCCATGGTGTTTGCACCTTTCACAGGGCTTTTTTTGAGGCAAAAACGAATTATTATTACAATTCATAATTAATTAAAATTTTAACTTGTCCATTAAAAAAAAAATTATTTTATTAAATGATCTTTTCTAATTCTTCTAAATAATAAAATAAAAATTGTAAAGAATAAGTGAATATCAATATATTTAAACTAAATTAAAGATTCATAGAAGAAAATTCTTCCGCAATTTATTTTTATTCTTGGCCGCAAATTTTTTTCTATAATGCTCAATTACAACTTAATTTTTATTTTTAAAGCAATGCGTGGTACAAACAAATTATAAAGAGATACTCTGAAAAAGTTCGAAACTTCAATTAAAGTATTATATATTCAAAAAAATATTTTTTTGTCAAATTGACGCATTCATAAAAAATAATTTAAATAAAATAAAAAACCAAAATAATTCTAAAATATTTCTTATTTTTTAATTTATTGCCTATGTTATTGAAAAAATTATTATGTAATTAGCTTTTGGTTAAGTTTTAATTAGCTGACCTCTAATAAAAGTAAACTATAGACGTCGTATTTTAATGATGGTTAAATTTTTAAGATGGAACCTAGAATGCAACACGTTGGACCAAATCGCCTAGGATAAAATTCTTAGTATTTTTCTTTTTCAATTAAATTCAATTAAAATTCTCCAACTTTATTTTTTTTATTTTCCTAGGTTAATCAAAGACTGATAAACACTTCATTTATTTAAAAATTTTAAAATAAAAATATTATTTATTCTTTTATTTTAAATAAAATCCAAATTTTAGATAAAAAAATAAGTAACTTAATTTAATTTAAATTAAATTTTTTCACTTAAATTTAAAATTTTTGTAAAATAGACCAATTTATCGAATAATTTACATGTTCTTTTGTAAATTAAGTTGATATTATCTAAAACCGATATCTTAAAGTGATTAAAAGCTAAATTGATTTTTTCAATTACAAAATTATTTGTTGATTTTGGCAAAAAATAAGAAAAGGTAATTTTACCATATTTAGCTCCATTTTGGACCATTAAATTTTAATTCCGCAAATTCCATTTTAAATATCTTGAGTTATTTGTTTGAAGTTGATCTTTTAAGATTGTAAGTGCATTATCTAATTTCAAAATTTTAAATGAAAAAGTTAATAATTTCGATAATAAACTTTGTTGAAAGGAAATTAAACTATTTATTTGTAAGAAATTGTTTACAGTATTAAAGCCTTTACCAAATTTAAAGAGTTTATGTAGACAAATATTATATAAATTACAAATTTTTTGAAGTATAGGCTTGCTTGATTAATCAATTAATGATTGACTATAGTCAAAATAAGGTAAGACGAAAGCTTTAAAAAGTTGAATTTTAACTGTGGGTGAAAAGTAAAGTAGCCTTTTTATTGAATAGAGTCTTTTATTAATCGTTAGAGACATGTTTAGTGAAAGTCAATTTATTGTCAGTTTTAACTCCCAAAAGTTTAAATTCCTTTACCACAGTTACTTGCATATTTTAAATAACTATGGACGATGGGAGTGTAACTCTATCATTTGTAACAAACATACCAGATTTTTTGACTCAATTTATGTCTAGTTTATTGAAGTTACACTAGGAAGCAATTGATTCAATAAAAATTTTAAACTTTTCGATTAAGTGCTCAAGAGTTTTTCCAGAAAAATAGAAAGTTGTATCATCTGCGAACTAAAATAAATAGACAAAAAGTATAATTAATTAAAAAAATAAAAACTCACGATAAAACTATTTATTTAAGAAAAAAATCAAAGATAAAACCCTTAAAAAAATACTTTAAAAAAATTTAAACATTGATAAATTTCGTAATAAGTACTAAAAGATAATTTCATAATAATTTTATTTTTTTGTTCAATTCCTTTAATACCTGATTTACTTCCAAACAAAAAAAATTTAAAATAAAATCTCATTTTTCTTTGAATGGACACACTTTATTTACAAATTTCTACATTCTTGTTTTGGATGATATCAGGACTTTGGGCTTATTTACAAATCGATTTGAGTAAAAAAAATTCCTTTTTCTTTTAACAGCACCTTTTCTTTTCCTTTGATTCATTACTCGAGTCAGACTCGTTAGAAGCATCCACAAGGCTAATGGACGGACCCTTCCGGCTTATTCCGTTAGTAGCCGCTTTCATGTTGTATCCATTCTTAATGCCATCCCATCCTTCTTCTATTCGAAATTTTCCCTCTTCCAATTGTTCATAAACCCTTACACCTAGCTCAGCAAACGCCTTCTCTACATTATCTCCCGTCTTGCTTGAAGTCTCAATGAACAGCAAATTATGGTAATCGGCAAACTGCTGCGCGGTCTCGGTTGGAACTTCGCGCAAATGCTCCTTGTCCTGCTTAGTTCCAACGAGCATAAAAACAGCACTATTGGGCTCAATCTGCTTCTTAGCTTCATTCAACCAGTCAGACACATGCTCAAAGCTGTCAAAATTTGTTATGTCATAGAGTAGCAAAGCACCAACCGAGTTGCGGTAATACGACCTGGTTATTGATCTGAATCGCTCTTGGCCAGCTTTAAAAACACATTTTCTCAATTTACGGATAGATAATTTTTTAGCAACAAACCTGTGTCCCATATCTGAAGCTTGACTCGTACGCCCGGTCGAATTTCGATAATACGGGCGTAGAAGTCAACGCCAACTGTTGGGTCTGAGTCATCGCAAAATTTGCCATCGCAAAAATAGCGCAGCAGTGAAGACTTGCCGACTGTGGAATCTCCGACAACAATCAAACGAAATTGATAAGCATACATAATTATGTAAACTTGAAAAAATAACAAAAAAGCTCTAAATAAGAAAAGATAAGAATAGAAAAATTTTGTTTTCTTTTTCTTTTTTATTTGAGTTTAGAATTTATTTGCTTAAAGCTTATCGAAATCACCTAAATTTACATACAAGACTCAAAAGCACACTTTTAGAAATTAGATAATTTCAATATTAATCCGTGAGTTTTTTTTCTCTTTTCATTTATAAAAAAAAACAATGCAAGAACTAAATTAAAATTTTATGTGCGCATAAACTTCTAATATTCGCAATTAAGATGAACCAAATTTGAATTGAAAAATATTTTAATAAAAAATGAAAATGTTACATGACTTTTGTTTTTTGGTATTTGTATTTGCAAATAGAGTTTGAGTGGGGCGCCCTGTTGCAAACGAAACAAAATTAACAAGAATCGTTTTTACATGAAAAATGAGCAATGAAATACTTATTTACATTTTTTTTAAAGATAAAATCAGATAAGCTCAAATTCATAAAGATTATTTTTCTTTTTTTTTAACTCATGCTTAACATTTTATTTTCTTTATTTTTCCTCTGATGTATTTGCCAAAGACATCAATGTGAACAATTGATTAGTTTGATTTTGAAATTGAAAAACATATTTTCTCAAAAGATTTTTTGCAATAATAAATAAATAAATAAATGTTTAATACAAATATAATTATAGTTTCATTTTGTTGAATTATTAAACGATTTCTTAAGTGTTCCGATATTAAATGAAATTGAGCTTTGAGAAAACATAATTAGAAATATTTATTTTAAAAAAATGGAGAAATATTGGTAAGGTAATTTTTTTGAAAAAAAAACTATTCGTAAAAAAGCTATTAAAAATTAATTCGAAAATTGGAATCTAAAAGGTGTTAATTATGAAAAAGAAAAAATGAACTCATCTAAATGCTAATTAAGAAAATAAAACAAAAAAATATCTTTAGATGACTGTCGATTTTTCAAAAACATATTTAAATTAATAAAAAATAAAAATAAATAAATTTTTTAAATTCTATTTTTTTAATTTAAATTTAACAACACTAAATGTGTATGTTTTTAAAATAGCATTAGTTTCGACATATTTTATCTATGTTATTGTATTCATCATCAAAATCACCACCTTTCCCAGTAATCAAAGGTTACAAACTAATAAGTTTAAAATAAGACTAAAATTTTGAACCTCAAAACAAACTAAAATAGAATGCAAGCACATTTACAAAAAAAAAGGATACTTAAACTTTTGACTACAGACATTGAAACTACCAGAATTCTATCTAAACAATTTTTTTAAAAAAATGACGACACTAAGTTTGTCTGACAACTGAAGCACTATTTTAATTTTTCATCCGGAGTTGAGACACGCATCAGTATGAGGAGTTTTTTTTCCGTTTATCATTTTTCAGTATTTTAAAGTAAAAAAAAACCTAAAAAATAATGAGAAATTTTGATTGTAAACCACAAATTTTTAATAAAATACTCCAAATTATTAAATTATCACCCCAATTTTATTTAGAAAACCACAACAAAAAAAAGATACACAAAAATTAAAAAAAACCTATTTTTTAATAGATGACCACAAATTAATTAAAATGGCAATAAAAAAAAAACAATATTTAATTTTAATTTCGACCCTTTTTATTTTATTTTTTTCCTCATTCATTTGGACAAGCCCAGTAACGTCTTTTCTTCATTTGCGCGCCGCATTGATCACACAATTTTATTTCTTTGTCACTTATCTCTTGACACATTGACTCAATTCTTGCTCTTTTTGGAACAAATTCTTTCTCAACTTCAGACTCATCAGACTCGAAGCCTTTCGTAACAGTGTTTAAAATTTGTGCCTACCTTTTTTGAGATTTGACTGAATCGGAATGTCCGTTCCAACTGAGTCAAAAAATTGAAAAAGTGTCTAAGATAAAAAATCAGGTCCTAAATTAGTACTATATTAGTTGTTATTATTTAATAAAAAGTTTCAAATTTTATTGATTATTTAAAATAGGTGGAATTCTATATAATTTAGAGTTAATTAATTTTTTTATGATATAAATAATTGGGGAAAAAGTTTGAAAATTGGGGTATTTTTTAAAAAATTTGGGGTATCGATTTCAATGGCCAAAAATAAATGGTTTTTACTAATAAAAAATCAAACAGAATAAGATTCAAAATATCTCTTTTAATTAATATAAAGCTTTTACTATTTTTTCTGTTTAAATTTATTACAAAAAGAAATTATATTTAATTTACTTTTTTATTTTTGATCGAAATTTTGGGAACAAATTTTATGAGAATTACAGAACAGATCTTCTTAAATTTTAAGCCAAATAAAAATTAAAATAAACGACACAATGTGCTCACATCGCCTCGAGATTCCTGATCACTTAAATGGATTTTTCAGAACGTGAATGTTTTAGTTTTGAAGGGTAGTTCAAAGGAATTTTCGACCCCATTATTAGTAATTTTCATTAAGTTATTTTCAGAGGGACTTTTACCAGAAAGATCGAAAATTGCTAATTTTACCCCATTACGCAAAGGAGGGTCTAAAGTCGGAGCCAAAAATTACAGGCCAGTCTCGCTTACTTCTTTTGTGGGCAAGTTGATGGAAAAAATTATCAGAAACGAGATGATGATCTTTCTGTTAGAAAATAAGTTAGTAAGTAGTAAACAACATGGTTTTATACCTAAGAGATCTTGCACCACAAACCTGTTGGAGTTTTTAGACAGGGTTACTTTTGAGATTGATAGTGGTAATTTGGTATTAGGTAGACGTGATCTACACTGATTTTCCAAAACCTTTGACAAAGTTTCTCATCAGAAATTATTAATCAAATTGAGCTCATATGTTTTTGTATAGTTTGTGAAGACTTATGAATGAATAAAAAGCTTTTAAATTGGAAGAAAACAGCGTGTTTGTTTCTGAGTGAGAGAATGTAACAAGCGGGGTTCCACAGGGCTCAGTCCTTGGACCAATATTTTTCGTCAAATACATAAATGACCTTCTTGAAAAATTTTTAAGTCCTTGCCTTTCATATGCTAACGACTTGAAATTGATGGGAATTTTTGATTGTAACTTAGATAGCTCAATTGAGCTACTAGAAGATTTGGTGATGTTAAGTGAATGGAGTAGAACATGGTCTACAGAGTTAAATTTCTCGAAATGAAAAGCAATGTAACTTGGTGGAAGAAGGAAGAAGAATGTTTACCAAATATCAATCTCAAATAAAATATATTCACTCGAGAAGACGAATCAAGAGATCTTGGCGTGTTTTTTACAAATGATATAAAATGGAACAAGCAATGTAACACAGCAGCTGCAAAGGCAAATAGCGTTTTGAGTCAAATCAAGAGTTCCTTTTCATATTTGGACAGAGAAACGATTGTGCCACTCTATAAGGGGCTGGTTCGCCTTATCTTGAATACGCAGTCGGTGTCCGGTCCCCTTCGATTAAAACGGACATAAATATTCTTGATAAGGTTCAGAGGAGAACTTCCAAATTGATTAAATCAATTAAAGAGAAAACGAAGAAAGACTTCGAGATCTGATCAGTTTAGAGGAGCGCCGATTAATAGGTGACTTGATCCAAATGTATAAGATTGTGCACAAGGCTGATAATATAGGATTGGTAAATGATGTAAATTATGCTAAAAGGTTATCTCTCAACTTTAGAAGAACAAATGATAAAAAGTTGTTGTGAAAACAAAAGAGGACGGTAATTTCTTAACGAACAGAGTTACCTAAAAAATTCAAAGTATTAAAAAAACGAATAAAAAAATTGAAATCAGGAATTTAAATAACAATGATTTTTGTTAAATTTTTCATTTAAAAAAATTTTTTAATTTAGTAAATAAAATAAAAAATAAGATTTCAAGTTTTATTTTTTCTAAAATTATTTTAATTTTATAAATTTTTTTTTAAAAGCAGAAATTTTTTCTTTAAGACTCATTCTTCATTTGCTTTTTTCAAACGTTTTATATTTATTTTTCAATAAATACAATGTTTTTAAAATAAATGATTTCGATAAAATGAATCAAAAGGAATCAATTATTTATCAAGAAACGTTCATAAACAGCATCACTTATCCAAGCACAAGAAATCATACTGAGTGAAAATTTATTGGATCCTAAACAAATTTTTCTAAATCTTTATTTTTCCAATTCGGTTTCACCTCATTATTTTTTAGAAATTAATGATTTTTAAATAAAAATACTAAATTTTAAATATTTTATTGTTATTTCAAATAAATATATTTTAAAAAAGTATTAAATCTTCCAAAATTTTTTGCAAAAAATTGATTTCATCCAGTTTACTTGTATTTAAAATATTCCATAAAATTTCAACACTGACATGGTTTTCTTTTAAAATTTTTACAAAATTTAAAAATTTTTGTTCAAACTCCCATCTAGTGAAGCAATAGAATACTATTCTATTCTGAGTGCAAGAAGCAGCTATCCATTGAATTAAAGCTTTTAAATTTTTGTTTCCATTAAAGCATCCACATCCCCAGTGTCCGGTTTCGATGACTGAACCTTTTACTGCCGAGAATCCTACTAAGCATTTTTTCAACTCTCTAAGAATAATATCACCTTTTATCTGAACATCAAATGAGTCATTAGCATAGCCACTAAAATCCAATGCATCTATAGCAATTACTACTCTCTTACTCCAATCTCGATTAGTTACAATTTTTTCTTTGAACTCCACATTCAACCCGTAACCATTAAATTTAGCTATTTTCCTTGCTCCTGTAATTATTACTGCTTCATCGTCGGCTAATGTCTCTGTGAAAAGAATAGACGGGCACATCTCAGGACTAGCTGCGAACAAAATTTCTTCTTGGGTTCCTGTTTTGCCATAACCAATATCCATATTGGCAAAATCAATTTCGGCTTGAGAACAATCTCCAATCGAACCGTCCAGTCTTATCTCAAAATTACATAAATCAATTTTTTCATTTAATAATTTTAATAAATTGCTATCAAAAATTTTTTTCTCAAATCTGACAACTTCATTCATATAATCACTATCGATTTGATTAAAAGACTCACGGAAATATTCAATCAAAGCTTGAAGATATGAATTAGTACATTTAGTGCTAAAGTTAAGCCATATGTCAAAACTGACCCAATAAAGAGTGCTTTCATCCTTTTCCAATGTGCATAAAAACATGTGGCAAAGGATGCATAAAATTTGCTTGCGTTCAAATTCCATTATGGGACTTGATCTGGTCAATCGCTGGATTTTTCCACTCGGAATTAAATCAGGTATTTTAAGTGCATATTTAACAATCTCGTTGATTAAATTCACCAAAGTTTGTTCATCATTAAAATTCTTAAGATATAATAATGAATTATTTATTTCATTTGAATCTATTTGAGTAAATTCAGATAATAATTGGGACAAGTCTTCTGGTTTGTTTGCCTTAAAAGCCTGTAAAGCAGATTTTTTTCGGTCCCATTCTTGATCATTGTAATTGCACAATCCATAAAATTTCATCTTAATTTTTTATAAATTATAAAAGCTATTTTTTTATTTTTTATAATACTAATTTGAAGTTTAATTCATTTTTTCAATTAATTTTTGAAAAGAGCATTTAAATTGTCTTAATTAAGAATAAAAAATTTAATATTTGATTTTAGGATTACCACATGATTGAATTTTTAATAAAATTGAGAAACAAAAAAATTTTAACTTAATTTATTAAATTAGCTTTAGCCTAAAGAAAAGGCTCAATGTTTATCTCAAGTGCACAGCAAGGTAGATTAAGCTCAAAATTGTGAATGACATCAGGATGAAGTACACCAACTGTTCCAATCACTTTGCCATACGCATACACTGCAGCACATCTACCGGGCATAAATGTTGGATCTTCAGTATGCTTTAACTCATAGCCGGTCTTCCACGGTACTTCCAGTGATTGCATAATTTTATCCAGCACACCATGAACTATTTCGAAACCAGCCTGTTTGTTATAGCTTAGCACTGCCAGACGGCGTTCATTTCTTGCTCCAACTTCGGCTCTTTTGTCGTTCAAAATGACATCGGAGACCTCGAAAATTTTGAGTGGCAAAGGCATATTTCGACTACACGCAATTGTCTTAAGCAAACCGGGCAATAAACTTGTCCTAGCCACTTGAAAGTCCAGTGTTTTTGGGTTAGATATATGCACAGCTGGAATGTCATCAATTTTTTTACCAAGCTTATCAGCCACATCTTCTCTAGAACACTGAAATAAAGCTTTTAGGAAAAAAAATAGAAAATATTCTTTTATTAAAGCTATACCAATGTGAATGTCAATGCTTCGGTATAGCCACATTGAGCCAACTCCAGTCTTAGTAAATCAGTCAATTTATTAAGCTCAAACTTGACAAAAAAATTAAAAAAAAAAAAATTTATTCATTAAAATTTACCTCATTACTGAAGCAATTGGTTTTTGGAATTGTTTTTCCAATGTTATTAAAACCATATCCGATGGCTACATCTTCGACAATATCACAAGCGTGTAAGATATCCGATCTAGTAGGTGGAATTCTGACTTTTATTCTATTAGGCTCAACTATTTGAGCCTCGAGACCCATTCGCACCAATAATTGTGCCATTTTTGAATCATCTATTTGAATGCCTATTTTTTTGTTCACTGTTTTTGTCTCAATTACTTCAAATCTTTCACATAACTTCGGGTAGATGTGTCTAGAACCGTCTACATGTGTAACTTCCACAGCCTCTACTTCAAACTTTGAAGCACAGTACTCGCTGAACATTGTGACCATTGTGTCCAAAACAATTTCACATTTGTGCAGGTCGGTTCCTGTGCATTCAATAAGTACATTTTTTGTGTTCAGAGTTATTTTGCTGTGGTCCCCGTTAATGATCGGTGGCAGCGAAAGAACAACATTATTCGAATCCAAAATAATCGGATAAAATTCTTTATCTTTTATTATTGGCAAATATGATTTCAAGTGGCTCTCTTTCTAATTTTTTTGTAAATAAATTATAAAAAATTATTTAAAATTTTTTTAAGATCTAATTCAAGATTTAAAACAATAAAATTTGTGTTAAAATTAAAAAACTATATAAAATTAAATAAATAATTAGAATAATTTTTAAAACTTAATTTTTGAATTTTATAAATTATATCATAATAAAATGTTAGAATTTTTAAAAGTTAAAAAATGCATTTATCAAAATTTAATATAATTTTTTAGAAATCCTCCAACTGTATTTATTGATTATTATTTTTTTTAAATATCATCTAATATTTTATTGAATAATTTTCTAAATTTGCAAATTTTGATGAAATGATTTTCTAAGAAAGGGTCTCTTAGTGTGGAAATTTTACGGAAATCAGAGAAAAAAATTGAAATATTTTTCTTACGTAGAGCTCCATTAGTTCAACTCCGTTGACTTCAGCTGTTTGATTGAGAGGTCTGAATTTTAGATCAGTTGGCCTCTGGGCGTCGTAGCAAAATGGTCCTTTCAAAGTGTCTAAGTCATGGGTTCCAATTGCAACCAAAGTTCTTTTTCGACACAAATTCTGGTGTAATTTATCTTGAAGATCAATAAAGCTATCATAGTTTTGCTGATTAAAATTAATATTTCTCAAAATTGCGGCGACCACAAATGGTCTAACTGTGGCCGTCTAAAAAATAAGTATGTCATATTATATAAAAAGAATTAAAAAAAATAAATACATTTGGTAAGATGGTAATTTTCTGTATCATGTCATCACTTGGTTTAAAAAGTTTAAAGCTTGGTGGAGTTGTTTTCTGCAGAAAAATTGACAGAGCCCGTCCAAGACCCTCTATACACAATAAATCGTAGCGGTTTGCCGGAATTTCGATCTTATAGACAGTCTCGTCTTTGTTGTTTACTTTCTCGACTGCGATTGCATCGAGTTCAATTCCGAATTCAAAGCATAAATTGTCGAATTCGCAATCGGCTTTAGGAAAATGCATTTTATTTTAGTTTTATTTTGTTATATCAGCTCTTACTGAAATTTTGACCAATGATGGCGAATAAAATATCTCGGTTGACCGAAATGGTTGGCATCTTTCTCTATCTGTTTTAAAATTTGTTTATAATTTATATGCTTTTTTTAATTTTTTAATTTGTGTATGGAGCTAAGTACTTGCAATTTTTAGAAATTATGATGAATTAATGAGTCAAGGTTAGAATTGAAATTTTCAACATGCGCTCAAATTTTTTTCACATTAGACTTCAATTTAAATGAAAACTAATTAAAATTAAATCAAAATAATAATTTGTTAATAAAAATAATATTATAGTCAAACGGGGTAAAACCGTGAATTCCTTTATTTGATCGCTTATTAGTTGTATAGTCATGAATATTAATTTTTTTGTCGAAAAAAATAAAATAATAGAAGAGAATATTGTCTTTAATTTGATAAAAATCTAGTTAAAATAAAAGAACGATTGAAAAGTTATAGTTAAAATAAAAAAAGATGCTCCATTAACGTTTCAACACTTAAATTGGAGTATTTCTGTGAATTACATAAATTCAAGCAATTAAAATATAAAAAAAGTAAAAGAAAATATATATAAGCTTATTTTCTTAAATTTTGTCACAATTTGCGAATATCCGAGATATCGTTATCTCGGATGACAGGAATTTTAACTAAAACTTCCGGATTGAAGAAAAAACATATACAAAAATAAATTTATTGATAATAAGAAAAATAAAACAAATCTAACTCTAATTAATGGAAAAATTGTATTTTTTAATTTATTTATTATTTATTTATTTGTTTTCTGTACCGAGCTAGAGCTCCTTCGGAATAAAGTATGAAAAAATAAAAGTAATATAAATAAGCTAAAAAAAATGTAAAGAAAGTTTAAAAGACATAAATTGAAATAGGTTGTTACATGTGACAGAAGTTTATATAGTTGAAGTTTCATGAAAAAAAGAGGAAATAGTAAGGTAGCAATTACACAATGGAGTTGGGTATTCAATATACAGTAGAAGCTCTCAAAATGAACATCCTCAAATGTGAACAGCCCTATAAGTGAACACAAATTTCTTGCGACCGACCAAAATGAATCTTTTTACATGGCATAAAAGCCCTCAAATGTGAACACCCTCAAATGTGAACGTTCGGTATGTGAACATGAAAAATTTAGAAAAAAGTGAACAAAAAACTCGAAAAAAAAATTTATTTACAGTTAAATTCAAAATTTTTTTTAATATCTTCATAATATACATGACTTTTAAATTTATAATACATATTTTATTTAATTTTTAAAATAATCTTCGATTTTCGATTGTTTAACATTGGCCACATCAACTAAATTGCTCTCGAAAGTCATAAATTCTTTACATAAACTAGGGTGATTATTAGTTAAATAAGAGTTATAGTTATTTATTATAGTTATTCAACTTGGATGCTGACATTTTTCTAATTAGAGATTAATTTTGAGATTCAAATTTTTGCATTAATTTTATCATCATTCAACTGATACTTAAATGAATACATGGTCTTATTTTTATTTTTATTTTTGTTTTACACAAAAATTAACTTAACATTTATTAATCTCACAAAAGTGAACAGTTCACTTTTGAGAGAGCATCCTCAAATGTAAACAGCCCTATGAATGAACAAAAATCCCTTGCGACGGCGAGTTTTCACTTTTGAGGGATTCAACTGTAATAATGTCTTGATCAGAAATCTTGTTTGTATTCATCCACTAGTCTGTCAACCAATGGAATAAAATGACTCAGTCCTGTCCCAACATATCTCTCACTCAACTCAAAAAGCCGATTCGAGACTGTTAGTAATTTAAGCTTATTAAAAGCCTCATGATACAACATGTTGGAGGGAGTATCATATTTTAACTTGAAAATAGATCTGACTGCTGTATTCTGAATTGCTTGTAGTTTATTGATATTATTTTCTGAAAATGAATTCAAGCAAGGAAAAGAATTGATCCGACTCAAGATTTAGATAAATTTCTTAGTCTGTTTTGAGGAAGAGCCCATTTTTTATTTGACAATATCTTAATAATATTTAAACTTTTATTGCAGTGTTCTTTAATTTCGTCTACCAGTAAATTAAAGTATAACTAGAATCAAATTTTATACCAAGAAACTTGATTTCTTTTTGACTCACTATTCTGTTTCCATAAATTTTTAAGTTTAGATTTTTACTCTCTTTTATGTATCTAGAAAAGACTACAGAACACGACTTTTCAACTGATATCTTCATTTTACATTTAATAAGCCATTGTTCTAGTTCGTTGGTGTATTTGTTTATCTTAAATTTTTGACGAGCTGTCGGTTAATTGTTTTTGGCTTATCATTGATCTAACTGAGCCGAGTAATTAAGCACTAAGCCAAAGAGAACTATTTGTAAAATTAAGAGCGTGTATTTAAGTAAAGATTTTATTCTGTATAAAAAAAGTGATTATATTTTATTTTATTATGCTGAGCTTATAAGCGCGTAAAATTGAGTAAATACTTAAAATATGCACATCTTGTGTATAAGTAAAACGATTGAAAATGATTTATATAATGATATAAGAAAATGTATAAAAAGGTCACATGATGAACTATGAAGTTTAGATAAAGTAAAAATTAAGACATCACAATAGCTTTTGTTCCGTAGTTTTCGTACAAGCTTAGTAGCTCTTCGCTTCACTTTTTCGATTTTTTTGATGTCTTTGTTTAGATACGAGTTCCAGGCTGATGATTCATTAAAAAATTAGACGTAAATAAGATGTGAACAGTACTCTAAAAGTTTTTAAATCCCAATTTTTTAAGCTGTTTTTAAGTTTGTCTAAAATGGCGTTCGCTTTCGTGACTGCACTGTTAACTTGAGAGTCCCACTCTTGAATTAATACTCCTATGTCGCGTTCACTTCGCAAGTTTTCAAAGATAAAGCAAACATCATTTAGCTCAAACGAAAATGATGTTTGCTTTAGGGTCGCTTATAAATTTGATGAATAATAGAGGATCCAAAACAAGCTCTTTAAACTTCTGTTTTCTGTAAACTTATTAACAACATACAAAATGAAATATGGCGCCAGTTATACTGCTCCTACATTCTCTCAAAAATTAGTGTGAAATATCAAAACAAGACCACAAGGAGATATGATCACAAAATTAAGGGTGTCAAACAAAGGGCTGTTCACCTTACTTGTTTGTAAGGCGGGTTAATGAATGATAAAACAAGTATACTTTTGAATAGTTTATTTAATAATTGTTTGGCTCTAATAATTTATATGGTTAGTGTAATCACTAAAATATATCTCTATAGCACTGAGAATGGAATCAGTATTTATATCCATGAGTTCGTGTCAAGAAGACGGGCTTATCATTAAGACAAGATGTGAGCTATTATATAAATGCTTATACCAGCATCTAGAAGAGTCTATCTTCTGAGATACGTGACAAGTTTTTTAATTCTTTCTTATCATTGCGCATCAGTTGAGAAGCTGATGATCAATTGATACGTTGGGTGTATTTAATATCACCCGCTCTTAAGATATCATTGTCTCTGATGATTTTCGTCCAAGACTTTATATTCCATTAGTGCATAAAAATAAATAATTATGCTTAAAAAAAAAAGTAAATAAACTTAGCTAAATAAAAAAAATTAATTAAATTCATGTTTCTAACAGACTAAAATTTCTTTGATTTATTGTATTGTCGTTTCTTCATCATCTTCTTTTTTCAGTGATGTCCTTGCTCCATTTGTTTTCAAAGAGGGACTAGTTTTCATCACTTTCTTATTCTTTTTAAGAACATTCAACATAAAATAATTTTTTTCAAATGGTGATTTTAATTTATTAATATCGATTCTCCAAATAAATTTTTCATTTTCATTTTCAGAGCTGATAATAAATGAAACAGGATTTTCCCGACTTATATTTAAACTTACTACTTTTTCTCTGTGCCCTATTAAAGAATGAATCATATAAAATTTTTTTCCTTCAAATTTTAAGATAAGTATAATTTTATCGTCATTGAAAATAATTGCATACAGATTTTTTTCTTTATCTATTTCGTAGACATTTTTGATTAATTCTTCGAACTCGTATTCTTTATTATCATTATTATCTTTTAATTTTTTTCCTAATATCGAAAATTTTTCTCCATTTGACAACGGTGACATCATTAATTTATTTGGATTATGGTCAGTGTTATTTTTCAAATAATCCTTTTTTATAAATAAATTTTCAAAAATCTCTGTTATTGAAAATACTTCATCCAGAGTACTAGGTATTTTAATGTCTTTGCCTATTGTCGAATTGACAAAGAAAAATTTTGCATTTATCCAATATTCTAATCTTTTATCAACAAGCGTTTTCATGACTTTTTCACTTTTCTTATATTGTTCTTTTATAGTTTTTTTACCGGTAGATACTTGATATAAATAAAGTTTTTGTTTGTAAAAGATCATGAAATCCCATGCTTCATTATTTTTATTTATTGGCCAATAAGTTCTAATTTTGTCATCAGTTTCTAATAAATTTTCTATTTTAACATCTTCTAAATTTTTATGTTTGTCATCTATTTCTATAATTTCATCATTTAAATCATTAAAATTTAAAATTTTTTCAAATAATTCCTTTCTTTCTGAAAACTTAAAGTTTTCCTGGTCTTTTCTGGTCATTTTTTTTATCATATTTTCATAAGAATTACTTAAATTGTGAAAGAAGTCTCGATTTAGATTATAATGCTGATAATAAGTCAATTTCATAAAATCAATTGAATAATCAATATTTTTTGCTAAAATATCTCTTGTTGAATCTCTATCTTTTTTCGAAAATTTTATTTGGCCATTACCATTATCTTCTAATAAATGTATGTTATCATCAAATTGAAGACTGAACATGGTAGTTGTATTATGACTTGTCATGATTACCTGAATTTCCATTTCGTCCACCAATAATTTTTTGATTAAATTAACTAAATTTACTACTAAATCTGGCTCACAATGAGAATCTGGTTCATCGAGTAAAAGAACTTGGGCACTCTTTATTTTTGTTTTATCTATTTTTATTCTATCTTTGTCTTTGTATATTAATAAAAAATGAAGAATTAATTTTTCACCTGGGGACAACTGATTGAATTTAATTCGAAACATAGGCTTAGTCTCTGGTTCAAATTCAATCAATTCGTTTAAACTTAACTTTTCGACAATACTGTATTTATTTTTCTCTATTTTATAATCAAATTTTACCTTATAATCTTCTTCAAATTTTGTTTTGGATTCATTTATTTTTTTAATATCATCATCATAGGGCAAATTTAACATTAATAGTTGTTCAAGACTTCCAAAGCAAACTTTTTTCAAAATTTGTCTTCTAAAATATTTTCTATATTCAAAAAAATAACATTCTTGAGGTTCTTTTCGAAATTTTTCTTGTTTGACTATATCTTTGTAATCTTTTAAAGTCCTAGAGACATCATCTTCTTCAATCTGATTCACTGGTTTTAGTAATTTTTCTTTCAAACTGACCCATTTATCAAAAGTACATTGGAAAAATGATTCAATCATATCTTTAGAAACCAAAGGATGTTCAGTTAAATTCGGGTCATACTTGTCTGGCTCGTCACCATAATCTAATTTTCTAATGATCATATTCGGAAATATTACATTTTCTTGATTAACAATATGCTGTTGAATTGCTTTTAATAATCTTGATTTTCCAACTCCATTTTTTCCAAATATAACCATAAACTTGGGTATTTCAACTACATCAGTTGTATATTTTTTTGGACCCATATTACCAAGAACTTCTTTCAGCTGTTTAATGTTAAACGGCGGAGATGTTGTCGACTCACTCATTTTTATAATAAAATTTTTCAAAAATTAGTAGGATATTTTTCTTTTTTAAAAGAGAAGTAAATTTTTGAAATACAGGAGCAATTTTTAAATTTACCTTGAATATTTTCTAAACATTTTTTAAGCTGTGCATAATTTTAATTCAAATAAAACCTTTTTTGCTAAAAAAAAATCAATAACGAATGTGAAAAAAATATTTGACTTGATGCTTATTAAATTTAGAAAACTATTGGAAAACTATTAGAAAATTATTTTACATGTTAATTAATGCTCTAATAATGATTATGTTAATAATGGTAAAATTAATGGTAAAGCTTATTTTTTTTAAATAATAATAAGAAAATAGAGAATCAACTAGAAAAAAGGCTGGTGTTCAAGGCTCAAAAATTTTTCTTACATTTTTTTTGTTCGATAATGAAACTAAGAAGACATTAACTTATTGCATATTTTTCAATGCCTCGATTAAGATTTGAAATAACTTGCTACAAGCTTATTTAAAAGAGCCGATTGAGATAAATTTTTTGACATTTAATTACTTTTCACCATTATGTTATTATTAAAAATACACCAAAGTATGCATTTTTTAGGTATCATACAGACTTGTTTTTAAGTCAAGATTTTTAAACTAAAAAATAAATATGATTTTTTATTTTAATCCAAAAAAAGTTTAGTTTTAAAATCAGAAAATTAGTTGACTCGACTAAACTTCACTAAAAAAAAATTTTAAGTCATTGGCTTTGACTTAAATTTTTCTGACTTAGACTTAAAACTGTGACTTAAAAACAAGTCTGGTATCATACAAGTCCTCTTAAGCTTAAATTTGCAAGAATTTTTTTGGATATTTTGAAATTCTATTTTATTGCCCCAAATCATAAACACTAGTAAGGGATTTAGAATTTTTTTTCTCAAAAATTTGTTTTATTAAATAATTTTGTGCGGAGAATTCAAATTTGAACATATATTTTGATCTGACTACTTATTTTTGCTATATCAAATGAAACATGATTATTTATTTTGAACATAAATTGGGCATTGTGAATTTTGAAGCAAAAAATAAAAACAATAATCTAAAAATGAAATAACTTTTTTACTAAAAGTCTAAAAATAGTTCTGCAAAATGTTTCAGCCGGTACAAACTTTGTACCACCCAAATTTAGTCTCTGCAATAACTCTGCAATTTAATTTTAATGATTTTCTAATACTTTTAGTGCTTTGCAAACTTGCAGAGTTTTTGCAGAGACTAAATTTGGGTGGTACAAAGTTTGTACCGGCTGAAACATTTTGCAGAACTATTTTTAGACTTTTAGTAAAAAAGTTATTTCATTTTTAGATTATTGTTTTTATTTTTTGCTTCAAAATTCACAATGTCCATAAATTGGAACAAAAATTTCTTGAAAATTTAAAAAATTTTGAAACGTAATTTTTTTACAATAAATAGTCCTTGAAATGTACTTTCTAATTTTGCGAGCTCCAGCTCAATCCAATTGAAGGTCTTTGGTGTTTTCTTAACTTTGAATTAAATTTTTTGACTTAGACTTAAAACTGTGACTTTTTAAACAACTCTGAATATTAACGTTCATCATCATTTATCATTAATTTAGTTAATTAGAATGTTATTCTTATTTTTATGCTGAAAATAAAAATTATGCTCAAATAGCAAGAATTGACTTGGATTTAAGCGGCCAAAAATCAAAAGAGTCATTTTGACTCGTTTGAGCTTTTAGTTTCAAAACTGCTTTAACTTAATCATTTGAAAGGAATAAATATCAATAAATAATTGAAAAATATTAAATAAATTTATTTTTTTTTGAAAAAAAAATGATAAGAAGAAGAATAAAATGTCTTTGACCAACGTAAATTTGTGATTGCAATTTGAATTGAAATGTTCGCGACTGATATCGTTTCTCATTGCTTGGAACAATATAAAAATGAGATTTTTCAAAAATATATATAATAATAAAAAATAACACTTGGTTTTCTTTTTATACAATTTAATTGAATTATCAAATTTAAACAAAAGATTTGAATGAAACGATTTTGCCAAGATAACTTTTGAAGATTCACTTGCTATTTATGCTATCCAAGCTTTCCATTCTGCGCCATTTCTACTAAAAAACAAAAAATAGTCATTCAAAACAAAAGCTAGTTAAATGCCACTCAATTCATACTTTAATTATAATTTAGGACAATCATTGAGCTTGTTTTTTTTAATCTTTTTAAAATTTCAAATAATTATTCAAAATTTGCATAATGTTAACACTAAAATCGGTCAAAGGAAATTAAAGATCTATCCGATTAATTATCAATAGATAACATATTTTATTACCAAAATGGTCACCTCTAGTTTTGCTATCAAGATGATTACTGTTTTTTGACAGAAGCATATTTTTATACTGGACATTCAATGATTCGTAATGCCTGTAAAACTCTGCAAAAATTGATCCGTAATTATTTATTATATTTGGTAAAAAATTTTTGTTCGTAAACTTCAATTTACTGCAAAAAATATTCAAAATTTTATTCTTAAAAAAAATTAGTCGTCACCAAATCTAAAACATTTTTGCTTTGCATTAATCTTCCAGACAAAGGACTTATTCCATATTTATTAAACTGATTTATAAAAGTAAAATTTGAATATTTCTAAATTTTTAAATTTATAAAGCTGGATGAAAAAAAATTTAATCGTTGAAGCTTAGCATACTATAAAAATTTAAACCTAAAAGTCTCAAGTGTTCTAAAGTTTCCTTTATTGCCAAAAATTATCAAATTACTATTAATTTTTTTCGCTCTATAATTTTAGATATTTAATTTTTTACATTAAAATTAAATTGAAAATATTTTAATAATAATTTCTTACTAACTATCTTACATTTAAAAGCTTTCATTATTTTATTTGTCTAAACAATTTGACATTGATAAATTGGCATGAAGAAAAAGGAATTTATTTAATTTTTGGCTTTAAAGAGTTAAACATTTTTTGTCATCAAAAAAACAGGAGGTGACCAATTCGATTAAAATTAAAAGAGTCAATTTTTAAGTTTTTCATTTTAAATATTAAAAATTCATTTCATAATTAAAACTTGGTTTGATTATATACTTCAAAATTCCGATTTTTTATTACAAAGTTATTTGAAATAATTAAAAAAAAATAAAGTTAGCTCATAAAATATAAAAAAATTAGATTAATTTTATTTAAAATTGACAGCTTAAATGTTAAAAACTTAAAAATTGACAATTCATTTACTTAAATTTGGGCTAATGAAGTTCGTTTCAATTCCGAAAAACTTGGATAACTTTTTAATAAAAGAGAAAATTTAAATCTAGACACTGCTTAATGTTTGAGCAATTTTGCTTAATGCAGTAAAATAAGTCTGCAACGATCTCTGCAAAAACTATGCATAGTAATTGCACAGTTGGATAGAATGCTTTTTAATGGCGTGCAAAATGCAAGACATCGCAGAGATCGTTGCAGACTTATTTTACTGCATTAAGCAAAATTGCTCAAACATTAAGCGGTGTCCAGATTTAAATTTTCTCTTTTATTAAAAAGTTATCCAAGCTTTAAGTAAATGAAGTGTTAATCAGTCTTAAGAGGCACAAGCAATAGCCTATTGATTTAACTTTAGCTTAGCAGAAAAAAAACTTTTTGTAATCATCTGAAAGCAAAATCGGGTAGATTCAATATTAAAAAAATTAAAAAAAGAAATTAAAAATCTCTAATAGATTTTGACTTAAAAAAATAATTTAAATAAATTTTTGAAAATATTTTAATTTCTTTGACGAAACAATTAAAACTAAAAATATTGTGTTAGTTTAAGAAACTAGAATGCTACATTGGCCTACAATGTTAGTGCATGTTGATCATACCTGGACTTTGATTCACTATTTTTAAATTTAACTTTATTGTAATTAGAGGAATAGCAAACCGTTTGTTTACTGTCAGTGGCAAATTTATTAATAAACCTTGAGCTATTAAGCTTAATCGATTCGGTCAATTTTTGAAAAGAACCAATTCGTTTAAGCTTAATATTAATTAAGTAGCATGTTAGTCACTAATAATGAGTTAAGTTACCTCATTATTTCGAGTCGATTCGGCGAACCGTCCATTCGAGCTTAGACTCATTGTCATTCCGGTGTTCATTATTGGTTCGTTCAGTTGTACTTTTTGCACAACTTCAATGGCTTGGGTGATTGCAGACGGATCTTTTTTTATCTTAACTGCACAATTGTCTAGCTGATCGGCAGCCTCGTTGCGGCCTTGTTTGCGATACAAAGTAACCAAATTCTTCAATGTGGTCGTGACTGTTGGTGTATCGACTTTGGATGCTTTATGCCAGCTGCCTGACTCTACATAGTTTTTTTCTTGCTTAGAACCGATCATTGATTGACTAAGGCTCTGGGACATGTTCGGCTCTGGTCGGTCCTTTTCACTTGCTGCTGTTAATACTTCTCGGTACAATTGTTCGGCCTCTTTGTACTTTCCTTGCTTAAGATAGGAAGAGGCTAAGTTATTTTTTGTTTTTGCTACGTTTGGATCATCTGGTCCCAAACGATTTACATAAATCTCAATCGCTCGCTTGTAATACATTTCAACTTCAGGGTATTTACCTATAATTTTAAAAATTCAAATTAAACTTTATTTATCATTATTAAATCTTTTTTGTTTCATAAACTTTTTATTTTAAATATACATAAGAAAATAATAAATAAAAAAGAATAAGATAGCTTTTCCAAAAAAGTAATGGAATTTTTTTTATTATTTCATTAGAATAATTATTAAAATTAAAAATTTTGCATCAATTTTTTTGTCACAAGTTTTCTTAATTTACTATCACCAGTGCAAATTGGATTTTATATACAAAAGTAAAATGACCATTTCAAAACTTTATTTTCACGTTTTTTGAACAAAGATATAAAAAAGAAATTTGACTTTTCAAAGTGAAAAAAAGTATAAAATTTTTTTCGGATTTTCCAATATTTAATAGAAAAAATTTGGTTGTTTTATTTTTTGCTTTAGTTTTAAGCTTATCTCAATTCGGTAAAGAATTACGTTTAAAATTTAATTTAGCATTCAAAATTTAGAAAGTAATGAATCTATTTTTCTCTTTTTTTTAATTATTATATAATTTTTTTTTAAATTTCGCTTTTAAATTTTAGTTGTAATTTAAAAAAAAATCAAAATCTAATCTTGTTGCTGAAAGGAACTTAAAAGTCGTCTCCATTCTAACAAGTCATGGCTTTGTCTAAATTATTTTTTAGCAAAATTAAAAGATCTCACAAATGATTGAAGCAATTTTTGAATATAAATTGTGACTTTTATTTTATTTATCTTTATTGTTGATCTCTTTTATTTGTTTTAATTCTTTTTTGAAATGGTAGAGATATACAAATAAAATATTGGGGGATACCTCTAAGGTCTAATTTTTAATGTCTCATTAGATTACAATAAGAATAATTTTAAAATGAAAAAAAGTTTAAATTTTTAAATTGTAAATGAGAATCTTACACTTAAAATCATGAGATTTTCTAAATTAAGAAAAGAATAAAATAAGTGATGTCGTTCGAGTAAAAATTTTTTACTTTCTTTACTTTAAAAAAGAACAGGGCCAAATATTTTTTGGTCGCAAAATGATTTAATCTCATCGTCTATCTTTGAATACACATCATGACTATTAATTATCTGGTTAAGTAGATGACGTTATTTTGAAATATTAATGATTGACGCTTTTTAACAAAACTTGCTAAACGTAAACAAAATCAAAAAATAAATATTTATACAGTATGTTACAAAAATTTTGAAATTAATTATTTTATCTATCTAAAATTGTTTTTATATTAAAAGCATTTACTTTCGATGGTATAAAAACCAAAGCAAGGGATGCTAGTACCGTTCTCGCGTAATATCCCACTGGGAGCTCATATGAGACATGATCTAATGTATCTAGGAAATTTTATGAAACTAAGCAATTGTTGCAATAATAATAACCCCGGTACATTATATGAAGCATTAAGTGACATAAAGTGAAACAAGGTAATTTTACTCTGAAATTTTGAATAACATTGAACGGTTCAGGCGTGGTTGAAGCTCAGTCATTTTGATTCAGTTAATCTTTTTAAATCAATCTCTAATAAAAGAATTTTATTTCTTTAGTCCCATATAAACAGCTTTATTTTTTAAGCGTCATTGAACTTTGAAAGCATTTGTATATATAATGATAAATGAATGTGTTAAATTTTAAAATTTAAACTGTTAAAATGGGGAGAACTCGTTATGTACGATAAAGCTTAGCTTTTAAGCTAAAAGTTACAGTGCTGCTACGATACCTTGAATTCACTATATTTTACGTAAATTATGGTAAATTCACGATATTTTACCATATTTACCGTAAAATATGGTAATCTAAAAAGAGTTTTTTTCGTAAAATTTCGATAATTATTTAAAATTCAATGAAAAAAAAATTCCAAAATTTCTCGAAAAAAAACGATTTTCATGAAAAAAAATTTTTTTTTGAATTTTTAAAAAAGGAAAAAAATTAAAATTTGATTGAATTTTTTGACCAAAATTTACGTAATTTTCGGTAAATTTTTGTAGAAAAAGGCGAAAAATGGTAAAAAATCAACAAAAGCTGCTGTTCAAAAAAATTGAAAGAAATGATGACTGGTCAAATCATTAAATTTCTGGTTGTATATATTTTTTTTATACAGCTTTATATGATTATATGATTATATTCTATATATGATTTTTATACAGATTGAATTTTTTTCCTTTTTTTAGAAATTCAAAAAAAAATTTTTTTTTCATGAAAATCGTTTTTTTTCGAGAAATTTTGGAATTTTTTTTTCACTGAATTTTACGATAATTATCGTTATTTTACGAAAAATACCCTTTTTTAAATTTCATAAGTTATTATGAAATTTTTATGAATTATGAATTTTTTTTTATAAATTAATGAAAAACTTTATGTAAATAAAAAATTTCCAAATATCAATTTAATAATTAAGAATATAATGTTTTAATAATCAAATAATAAATAAAAAAAATATCCGTTTCATCTAATGTTCGAGGGTTATTAAAGTTTTAAAAAAGCAATAATTTCATATAATTACCCATAGGCTTTAAAGACATGTCCTGCTTAATATCCCAAGGATACTTCGCGAGAAAATACGGTATTCCTGAAAAATTAAACATTAACGACTCGTCCCGGAAAGTGACCTTGACAGCTACACAAAGCATAAAAATATAAGTAGCTTCTATATATTTAAAATCAAAAAGCTTCCTTTTAAAATTAAAAAAGTCGGCTTAACAGTTTAAAAATCCGGATAATCCAAAAGTTTAAAAAGTTATAACAATCTTTTTTCACACCTTTTTGATTAATTCTTATTTATTTATTTATTTCAAAAATTACGCCAGATTTGGCGATGAATAAAAAAATTAAATATAAAACAAAACTGCTATTAAAAAAGAAATATTTTTTATAAAAATAAAGAATATTTTTTTTCTCTTTTTGGACTTCAAGATTACATGCCTAAAAAAAATTTACAAAATTTCTATTTTTACAATTAAAAATAATTTAATTTTCGACTTATTGTATTTTTTGTTTGTTTCTTCAATTTTTTTTTTATTTTCTTCTTTTTCTTTTTAGACATCAAATTTCAAATTCAGGTTGTCGTCAAATGAGAGAGGTCCGCTGCACCCGTTATAGACCCTCTTTGATGTAATATTCAATTCTCAAGTCCGCCCGAGAGGATTCCGATTCAAACCGTCAGGATCCAGGGTAATATATATTTTAATTTCATTTTAATACTTCTAGGCATTCTATCATTAAAAGTGAATTCAAGCCAGTAATCTTAATTCAGTGGTTCTTTCTTTTAGGTTTTCCAAACAGTATTTTATCGATTCATGGTTAACACTAAAGGAACATTTTTAAAACGCCAAAGGCGGTCATTTCAAATATTTAATTATAAAAATTTCTAAACTTTTGAACTGTTTTTTTTTCTTTAATTAATTGTATCCATTTTTTTTTTGTATTTTTCTTTGGCATTTTTTTTAATTTGGTTGTATGTTTTTCGATTGATGAAAAATAAGAAATTTAAAAAAAAAAAATAAATTTTTTTTTAGATTTTTATGCTAAAAAATTTCAAAAGTGTCAATTCATATTTTTAATTTAAAAATTTTGCTTTGCTTTAAATTTTTTGCTCAAAACTTGACCGCCGCCGCCTCCAAAAAAAAAATATATACAATTTTAACTAAATTAACTATTGAACTTACTTCTTAAATTATATTTACCTATTTTATCATTTAATATCAATTTTAAAATTCAAATTTGAAATTTAAAATTTTTTATTCACAAATTTTACTAAACATTTTAATCAAGTTAAATATTTTTTAATTTTTTTTTTCTCAAAAATCAAATAAAATTTTGTGACGAGTCAAATTTTTCCTAAACAAGATTTAAAAAAAAATTTTTTCCAAGAATTAAATTTTTTTTTCTCAAATAAATTTTGAGACCAACTGGTCAATAAATTAAATGCTGTTTTATTTCGATAAAATATAAGGCCGATCATGGAATTGATCAGCCCCAAAAATTCATCTTAAGTCAATCCAAAACTGAACAAAATTTTGTGAAAATTATTAAAATTAAATTCTTAAAATATGGTAAAGCACAGAAAAAATAAGAATGGACTATTGACCAAATGAAGCCGTAAAGAGTTTAATTTAAAAAAAAAAAAAAACTTGCCTTGGTTTTGACACAAAAGAGCTAAATTGTTGAGCTGTTTGGCGACGTCAGGGTGCTCTTTGCCGAGCACTTTTTCCCTGATCTCGAGCGCTCGCTGACACAACGGCTCGGCCTCCTTGAATTTATTGCGTTTGGCATGCAGAACGGCCAAATTGTTCAAAGTGGCAGCCACCGCCGGATGATCTTTGCCCAGCGTTTTTTCCCTAATGGCCAACGCGTCATTCAACAAATTGGCCGCTTCTTTGAACCGATTCTGATTGCGGTAGACTAAGGCGAGAATGTTGAGCATGGTGGCCACGTCCGGATGGTCGTGTCCGGACGTCTTTTCCAAATCTTCGAGCGCTTGTCGACACAAAGGCACGGCGACTTCGTAGCGGCCCTGGGACGCGTACTGAACCACCAGATTGTGCAGGGTCTTGAGTCTGGAGGGAATTTCGTAGCCGTGCTGGCCGCCCTGGCCCAGATCGGCGTAAGAGTCGAAGCGCTTCAGGTTGCTGACGCTGCGCCGGTCGTACTGGGAGCTGTTCAGGTTGGACGTGTTCTGCGACTGGTCTTCGTCGTCCTCCGGAAAGGTCAAGTCAAGTTTTTTGGGCGGCTCGATCGGCGCCGTCTCGCCCTGCTCCATCTGGCCGCTCTGCTGCTGCTGCTGCAAGTCTTCGTCGAATTTTTTCAAGTCCTTCAAAAACTTGAGGTGACTGAGCTCGACCTCGATTTGGGCCGAGTGCTGCTCGGACTCGAGGAGCTTTTTTTGCGCCGCGGCCAACTCGTCGCGCAGCCACGCGTTCTCCTGGCACAGCCGCTTCACTTGGGACTTTATTTTTTGCTTTTCGGCCTCTATGGACTGCAAGTAGTTGTTGAGCTGCATCATGACCGTGGCTTCGCCGATGCCCAAGTGCACCATTTGGTCCGAGTTTTTCAATATGGCAATCTCTTCTTGGATTATGGCGCGGCTAATTAGATCGTTCTTGTTCGCTTCTAGTTTGTCATACAGCTGCTTGATCATGTTCAAGTGCTCGTTTTTGAGCGCCTCCAGGCTCTGCGCAACCGTTCGCGTACTCTGCAGTATTTCGTCTTGATTCATCTTTCAGGTCTCTAAAAGAGAAAAATGCATTTTAGGAATTTGGTTGTTTCGAGCTCAAATCGAAATAATATGTCTAAGTGAAAACACTGCGCTTCATCATCATAGATTTTCAATAGCTGGCTGTAATTTTATTATAATTTTATTTCTCATTTAGTTAGCATAATTTAGTCGCTGATTAATTAGGTTAGTCAAATAGTCGGCACCCGCACCATTCATTCTAGTCGAATTGCTAAGCAGGTATGTGAATCTTCCAGCTGAGGTCAAGTGACTCGGATCGGACACTTTTTTAGACACTGCCTCATTTTCAAAGGTCACTTTGATGCAAAATTAATTATTTATGAAGGGCAAAAGAATTCTATCATTGCGTAGATATTTAATATTGCGCAAGCTAAATACTTTTATTTTTTTTATTTAAAAAAAAAATTTTTAAGACAAGTGAAAATTATTATTATTATGGTATTCAAGGTTATTATTATGGCGGCCTAGCAAGCGTCAATGTCCGGCCTTGGACCTTAATTTGGGACATTTAAACAATGTGCTAAAACCTTTTAAATAAATTAAATGTTTCTAATGTTTAAATCTTTTTATTTTAATTAAAATTTCTAAATTTATTCCTTATTTGGTATTGATTTTTTAATTTTGAGAATAACAATTATTTTATTATCTTAGTTTGAGATTGATGACTCAGGCCTTGAGCGTTGCTTATTACAGGTGGTCAAAAATGCTTGTCCTAAAATATCAAAGGAAATAAAGTTGTCATCTATTTAAGATACAATGATGAAAATGTAACCGTTTAAGTTTTCAACTTAATTTATTATTTAAATATATTTTGATCAAAAAACTGTATTTAACTTAAAATTTTACTCACATATTAAATAAAGTCTAAGATTTAAAATAAATAAATTTTTGAGTTTTTTTTCAAAGATTTTTAGATGTATGCTTTCTTTCATAGAATGAGATTTTAAAAAACTTCTTGTATTAATGCACCATAAAAAGTACGAGTATAATAAGGCCTGGTAGAACGGTTCCGTAAAACTGGTTTTGGAAAGAACCGAAAGATTTTGTGTCTCTTTTGATTAAATTTAAAGTAGATAAACTGGCTCTCCTTAGACTAACTTCTCTTCATGATCCAGATGTTCAAACTCACCCAAAAGCATCAACGAAGTGAGCTGGGTGAACTTCCCGGTTCCCACAAGTTCACTATCCCAACCCGGACCCGCCGGAGGTATCAGAGGTCATGCAAGAAGACTGTAAGGCCAAGTCTCCACCAAATGTCTACAAAGGGCAAACACATTCACCAACAGGATAGTCAACGAGTGGAACGTCCTGTCAGCTGCAGTCGCAGAAGCCGATTCGGTCAACAATCTTGAACATGAACATTTATTTATAAAATTTTCAAATGTTTCACGCGTTTTCAATTTTAATGTAAAATTTTCCATCAATTGTACTATTCTCCAGCTTTTTCTATCAGTAATCTTAACTCTTATTTTGACTCAAAAATTAAACTGTATTTATTCTGTCAGTATTTTTCTATGTGTTATGCGCAAGGAGCTACCATAGGTGACCTCTTAGTAAGCCACCTACGCAAACTAGTCTTTCTTTAGCTTATATATATTATTATTATTATTATTAAATACAAACAAAATTTTAAAACGATTTTTTTCGACTAATTAAATCTTTAAATTATCTTTTGCTTATAAAATTCTTTTTTTTCATAATTTTCCTGATAATCCAAAATTGAAATTGAAAAATGACTGATGAAATTTGCCTGTTGATTAACCATGAAATTAAAAGTATAAATTAAAAGTTCAAATCGATTATTTTTAAAAAAAATTTTAAAATTAAAAAAAAAAATATTGTTTTAAGTTTTCCAAAAAAAAATCAAAAAAATCCAGGTAATTAATTTTTTTATGGCTGTTTCATCTGAGATTTTCAATTAATCGATCGAAAATTTACATTGTTTAAAATTAAATTATTTAGGTTTATTTAAGAAAGTTAAAATAAAAAAAATATACAGAAAAAAAGAAAAATTTGTTTACAAAGTTGTCTTTATTTTCAACTAAGTCAATAAAATAAGGAGCAAAAATTATTTTTATAAAATTTCACTATTACAAATAATTGTCCAAATGACATTTATTGAATGTTTTTTTAATATATGTTCTTGTCTATTTGATGAGATAAATCAAATGTTTTTTTCGAATATATTTGGTTTGTAAATCCTTAGAAAACGAAATAAAAATTTTAATTAGTATGTGCAATTAAGTAATAAATCAATAACAGATCAGGTACGGCTTACAAACCTTTTTTTGTAAAACTTATTTTTTTAATTATTTTAATTCTGTTTCGGTATTCTTTTTAATCAACATTTTATATTTCCTATGAAATTTAGAAAATTTTTCTTTAAAAAACCTTTAGGAAAGGAAAAAATTAAATTAAAAAATTTATTTGATGGTTAATCAATATCCTGTGTTTATATTTTTATTTATTTTTTACAATAATAAGTAAAATTTTTTTATGTATTTACTTAACTTAACTTTCCATTATCAATAATATTTTTAATCAATATCGTCCTTGTGAAGTATCTTGAACAGTGCAACCAAATGTATAATTATGCTGTGCTAAATAATAAGAAAAATAAATTAATAATTTTCTAATAATATATACCATAAATGGAGCCTACGCCTTGGCACTACAACGGACACTATATATACAAGCTGCTCTCCGTCATTCCGGCAGCTTTCGAACTTTTTAATTTAACTTTAATAAAAACGACTGACTCGTGGTCAAGCCACCGGTCAGCCAACATTTTTAATAATCTAATAATTAAAAATAGAAAAATTAACTTTAAATGCTCAGTAGCAAAATTTTAAACTTGCTGAGTTATTTTTTAAAATTTAGACTTATTAGTTTTTTTTTGATTATTTTCAGTTAAAACTAATAAACAAATTTGCTTAGTTGAAAATAATTAATCATCTGATCCAACAAAAAAATTAATTGTCATTATTATTAAATAATGACAAAAAATATAAAATATTTAATCACTTAAAATATTTTTGATGATCAAAAAAATAAATCAAAGATCTCTCGTGGAAATAAACTTATTGTTTGATTCAGTCAGATTCCAGTTCAACCAAGCAATTAATTCAAATTGAAAACTCAAAATGTAAAGCCAAATTTTATTTATTTTACAATTTCTTTAAGATAAAAACATATTTATTTAGTCACTTGAAAAAAAACGCTATCAAATGATTAATCTACTCATAAATAAAATTGAGTAAAATACTTAACCTTGTCATTTTCTGCATAAAATCCTAACATGGTTAAAGGATAAGTCCATGGCCATTCCAAAATTCCAAGGACCTCTATACAATTCATTTTCAATTATTAAATTATTTTTTTAGTGGTACCAATTCAAAAGTATATTGTAACTTTTTATAATTTTGTAATGGTACTGAAGCAGTGATACCAAATAAATCAGGTTTTTAAGCAAACATTGGGTTCCTGAAAACCATATGATGACTTTTTCTCACGTAATTCAAATTTCCTCACAACAAAATCGTTTAAAAAAAAACTACCACAACAGACTTGAGAGATTAACTCTCTGAGTTTCAAATAGGTCCCAATTAAAAGCAATCAGTCTTTTGAATTGTAATAATAAAATATTGATATAACTAGCACACTTATCTAAATATATAAAAAGAATAAATTAATATTCCAAGTATTCAGTCAAAAAAAATAAAACAGAAAAAACTTTTATATTAATTACAATTTTATTTTCATTAATAAGCAAAAATTTTCTCAATTAAAAACTTCAAAATAAAATGAAACTGAATGCTTACATAATAAATTATTTTTTTTATCTATCAATAAAGCTTATTTTTTTAGTGTTATATTTTCTATTTTTCGGAAATAAAACTGTTACACTATTTTAGAATTTTATTTTCATTAATAATAAGTAAAGTTTAATTTCATTTGATTTCTCATAAAATAAGGCCAACTTAATAATTTTCAGAAATATTTTTAAAAATTAAAAAGGTATATGATTACATAAAAAAGCTATCAACCTATTTTATTTCTTATTCTATAAAATAAATATCTAATTGAAATAAAATTTAGAATTATTTGAAAACTAAATTAATTTTATGTTCTAATTTTATGCGATCAGGTGATAAAATCTTTGGCAGTAAGCATTCGAAAAAATTCTGGTCAAAAAATTGAAAAGAAATTTTATGACTGAACATAAAAATTTTAGATACCATTAAATTATTAAAAATAAGTAAATAAAACTAAAAAAAAATTTAACTTAGAAAATTATGAAAAAAGAACTTCTAAACTTAGTCTATTTTTAGTTAAATAGTCCGAACGAAATTTGTAAAACAAACTTTTTCCTTATTGCTTTTAATTAATAATTTTAGTTTCGTTATTATTTTATAGATCGAGTAGTAATCAACCTTTAATGAAAATTTAATTAAAAAAATTCTGAATAAAATTGAATAATACTTGATTAAACAAAACAGATAAAGCTTTAATTTTCTTAGTAGCCTTTTGATCAAATTAAATCGATTGTAATCAAATTTTTATAATGAGCTCTCTTGATATTTAACGCAAAACCCTTATAAAAAAATAAGAATAAAATATTTTTATATTTATCCGTATCATGGGGCTTTTTATTTTATTATTATCTAATATTATTCCCTTATTGATGCAGATAAAAGTATAAAATTCTATACAAGAAATACGGTCTCAGTTGAAAAATAAATAATTATTCATTTATAAAAAATATCAATACAAAACGTATTAATTTTTATGCCGACTTTTAAAAAACTTGAAAGGAAATATTCAAAGCGGATCTGAATTTAATAATCGATATTTAAATTTGATTAAGCTTAATTTGATTACAAAATGATATCAGAAATTGACAGAAACCCGATATTTAAGCTAAAACAAAAACACTAGTACCAAAGCAATTAAGTGACAATAAGAACTTAAAAAAATCTAATTTTTTTTTTAAAAAGAATTATATTTTTAGAAAAAATGATTTTAAGATGCTTATTCAAGTGTGGTCATAATCACATGTTGAATCTTTTATGTGAAAAATTGAATTATATTTAATTTTAATTGTAAGAAAATAAAACCAGAATAAGTTGTTCTCTTAATTGTATTAATTTTAAGAATTGCTTTTTTTAATTACATTTCAAAATACTTTTTGAAATAGAACTCAATCACTTCTCAAAAGTTTTTTCACCAGACGCGAAAACCATGCACAGCTAAACTTAGATCTTAACGAATTCATGCTGCACGAAACGAATAACAATCCCAAATTTAATTCATTGTTCCAAAACTTTAATATTTTCCTAAATGGAACATAGTTCTGGGTCAACACGCTTATCCAACAACAACCCCTAATTATATATTTATTTATGTTTTTTATTTTATTTTTGATTTTTACTCGAAACACATTTAAACAATTTTTGATCCTTTTTAATAATCGTTAGGCTAAAAAGAAGGACTTTGTTCCATTCTGAGTAGCCTGAGGGTTTCCCTCAAATAAATAATAAATAAAAAAAAAAAAAAAAAAAAAACTTTTTGAGTATTTTACCTTGAATTGTTTTAAATAAATTTCTCGAGAGAACGGTTGCTTTGAAGCAATTAAGGGGTATTTACGATAATTGTTTTCCTTATTTAATGTGCCATTTTTAAAAGCTATAATATTTTCCTAAATGGAACATAGTTCTGGGTCAACACGCTTATCCAACAACAACCCCTAATTATATATTTATTTATGTTTTTTATTTTATTTTTGATTTTTACTCGAAACACATTTAAACAATTTTTGATCCTTTTTAATAATCGTTAGGCTAAAAAGAAGGACTTTGTTCCATTCTGAGTAGCCTGAGGGTTTCCCTCAAATAAATAATAAATAAAAAAAAAAAAAAAAAAAACTTTTTGAGTATTTTACCTTGAATTGTTTTAAATAAATTTCTCGAGAGAACGGTTGCTTTGAAGCAATTAAGGGGTATTTACGATAATTGTTTTCCTTATTTATGTGCCATTTTTAAAAGCTATAATCATTTTTTAAAACTTTAATTAAAAGTTTTTAATAGGGAAAAAAATTATTTTCTTTTTTTTTGTTAATAGCAAATTAGCATTTTTTAAAGATCTATCTGAATCCTACAAATTGAATTTTTATTTTTATCTTTATAACAAAATAGCCTAAAAACTTGATAAAAAAGCAATATTAATGGTTAAGTGTAAACGATTTGGCTTATTCAAAAACATAGAATTTTTAATGAAAAAAAATTTGAAATAAAACATTTTAAATTTAGTAGTATATTTTACTGCGAGAAGTCTAACCACTTGTAGAACAACACAAGTTATGTTTGGCAGGAGAATTTTTTTTAAACTAGCTACTTACGTCTTTTGACGCCATCTTACCACTTACGTCCTCTAGATTCACGAGTCCGGCCACGTTTTTAAATGTAATGGTTTGGCGGTGAACTCAAATTTGGCGGCAAATAGAAACACAACACTGAAAGCACAAGCTCAAGTCCATTATTTATATTTTAAATATTGGGGAAATTTTTTCCATTTTTTTTTAAAAAAATCTTTTAATAATTTATTACTAATAATTAATTTTAAAAATCAGTTCGTCATTTTTAATCAAAATTTTTTCAAATTTCATCAAAATTTTCGTAAAATTTTAGTTTTGACTAAAGATTGAAAAGAAATGATTTTATAAGATAAAAAATTTGTACTATTTATTTATTTTTATTTAATAAATAATTTGAGGTAAACCTCAGGCCAAACAGAATGGAACTAAGTAAGATTACAAACCCGTTTTTATCTCATTTATAATTTGACCCCTGGACTTATACAGAAAATTAAAAACAAACCTTATAATTATCAAATATAATTTTCATCATTACCCCAATGTGTTTTTTTTTTAATTTATCACAGTCTTATGGGATCAAAAAATTGAAAATAATTTTCTCTCATGAGCTTTTACTTTGTAAATTTTTTTCGCGTTTTAATCTATGTCAATAATTTCTTTTTAAGCTGTTATTTTTATATTTTAAAGAAAAATACTCTAAGGAATAATAGGTATTGAAATTCGGAAAAAAATTTCACTAGATCGAGAAATTTGCCATCTTCAGGTTTTGCACAAATAAGTGAATGGATAAGTAACATTTGAGAGAGATTAGATATCAAAATAATTCAAAATTCAATTTGATCAAACGGTAATTAAATCAAACTTAATTGATCATTTTATAATTTATTCAAATTTTTCGTCTTAATTTTTTTATTTTTAAAATGATTTAGCTCTCAATTAAAAAAATTAAATTAATTATTTTTATTTTTCACGAAATAACTTTATAAAAAAATAAAAAAAAATTCCACCCAATGCCAAATTGATATAATTCTCATTAAAAAAAAATCATTTTTTTAAACATTACTCTGCTCATTTGTATCACTATTTTTATCATTGAATACTTGATTCCCGTTTCGCTGCATTGAATCTAAAAAAAAAATGAAGAAAAAAAATTAATTTTTTTTTTTTAAATTTAATCTCTTTACCATTAAGTGAATTTGGATAAGAGGCTGAGGTAGGAAAATTAGGACACGGCGAAGGCTGTTGAGACGGACATGCACTTCTTGATTGCATCATCATTTTATACATCATTTGCTGATAAGCAGCATAATTGAATGGCATTTGGCTATCCGGATTAGGACTAGACACTGTAAACGGATGCTTGAAAGGAAATCGGGCATAAAAAGCAGGCATGTGTGGTCCACCGATGCCGCTGTTGATCCCTGAACTACTAGACGTGGCTGACGATGGCCGCGACTGTTCATACTGATAATAAGTATCAATCTGTAATGGATGATCAGTCTTGTTATCATTCAGCGAATTATCCGCTTGATATGAATACTTGTTTTGTTGCCGTAATTGATTATTCTCGGTGAGCAAATCATTAAATCTATCTGTCAAAGCGCTCAATTCAGACTTGGTATCTTTAAGCTCTTTTTCAACTTTTTTTCCATTTAGCCAATTTTCATGCACCTGTTTTTCAAATGATTGCCTTTCACTATTCCACTGTTTTTCCATTTTTACCATTTGTGTTTCCAAATCCTGAACTTTTTCTTGCTTAGCTCTCAGCTGTTCGTACAAATGACTCATTTTTTCCGACTGGCATGACTTTTTTTTCAACTCCATGTCCAGTTCGCTCAGAGACTTAATGTGCTGCTTGGTGTCTTTTTCTCTCAAGTCATTTAATAATTTAATCTGCAGTTCATTCTCTCTTAGTAAACGCTCGTTTTCTTCCAACTTTAACTCGAGGTTTTTTATTAAGCTATTTTTGTGGTCAAGCTGGGACTGGTGCGAAACATTTATCTGCTCATACTGGTTATTTTTGGACTCCAAATTATCAATTTTTTTCTTTAAATCAATAATCATTTTTCCACATTGTTGGTTAATACAGTCCAAGTTTGGTGTAGAAGACACTATTGATTCCAATTTATCTACATTTGTCTGTTTAATAACCAATTCTTGTCTTAATTGAGACTCTACAAGTTTGAATTTCTCCACTTGGTCATTTAAATTATCTGTTAAAAATTTGGACTGTGTTTGGTCACTTTTCAGAGATTCATAACTTTGTCTTAAATTTTCGATTTCGAGCTGGATTTTTTTTTCGTTCAGGCTCATAGATTCGATTTGATTGTGCAAAGAGTGATTTAAATTATTTAAATTTGAAAATTTCTCATTTAATTCATTGAATTGGGCTTCTTTTTTTTCCAATAGTGATTGGGATAAGTCGAATTTGGAGCTGAGGTCTGTCGCTTGGGAAAGCAAGAGCTCGTTTTGAAGAGATAGCTCTTTTATTGTTAGATTTAAGCTGATATTCTCAGTCTGATAATTTATGCTAGAGTCAAGTCTCTTTTTGCTTATTGATCTGGACACAAAGAACCAAGAGGATAAAAAAAACAGTGAGATAAGAGAAAGAAAGATGCATGATGCCATGCTTATTTTGAGTTTTGTTTCCTCTTGGAGGAAAATTTGGTAAACCTCGGGCAATAAATCTAGTGCTGGTTGAAAAAGAGGCTCCAGTTCGGTTCGAATTAAGTGCGATACTTGACCAAAATCGGCACATATTCGGACCTGTTTGTGCGGGTTGGGATTTTCGACTTGTTGGACATAGGTTACTCGGCTAGATCTGATCTTTTGGTTATCTGTAGCTTTAACGATTAAAGTCGTAGCGACTAATATGTAGATGTAGAATAGATTCATGGTTTAGATAGACTAGATTATTTTTGATTTATCATTGGAAGTTTAATTTATGCTACTGATATAGATTTATTGTTTATTTTGATCCCAAAGATTAAATTTAAATTTATAATTTATTTTTATTTTTTTAGCAAAATAAAATATGAATAATCTTAATTTTTCAGGAAATTTTTTGATTATTTTTCATCATGAAGGTTCAACTTTAATGTTTTAATTTCATATAGAGTATTGGTCATATTTATTCAAACAAAATAATTTTTTTGATCATTCACAGAAAATCGGATCCAAATAATTCAATTCCAAATGGAAAAAATTGGAAAAAAATCAGTCAGCCATATATGAATTTACCATCTTTGCAAATAAAGAATTTTGCATTTATTAATTAATATCTAAAGGAAATAACATACAATAATATTGAGAGTCTCAATATCCAAAAGATGCCAAGTACAACTCAATTTTGTCTTAAGTATGAAATTGCATATATGTCCTGTTTTTAAATGGACCTATTTAAAGTAAAATCAGTTTAAAAACAAAAGGAAATATATGATTAATGGTTGAGCAATATTCCGAATATTTGTCATATGGCTAAGACAAAAGTAGGAAGTTCAAAGATTTTATCATCAATTTTGTTAATATTTTCATACTATTTCAAAATTTTTAAAAATTTATAATTTTTCAATATAATTAACTTTCTTTTTACATTTTTGATTTTTTTTAATTTAATTTAGCATTTGGCACTCACCGAATTTTTTTTAAACATTAAGTACTAAAAGGGTTCAAAAAACAGCTTTAAAAAGATATACTTTTTGATAATATTAGTTTCCTTAATTATTCAAAATATGTTATACTGAAAATAAAAATAAATGTCTCTTATCGATTTTTTTTTTGATTTAAAAAAAATTTTTGTAAATTTTTAAGTTAAAATTTAAAATTATTCATAAAATAAATTAGCTACAAATTTAAAAACCGATTTATAAACCTTTAACCCTACACAATATTTTTTTTTTATTTAAAAAATATTTTAGGAAAAGTTTTCCAGGACAGCTCCGAGCGACAGAGCCTTCTTTTCAGCCCACATGGTTGCAATATTATTAAAATATGTAAAAATTATATGTGTACAATTAGAGTGAAAAAATTTATATTTATATTGTAGATAAATTGTTAAATTAAATTTCTATACAAAAACCACATGTAAATTGTTTACATTTGTCATAAGTAAAGCTCGATTTGTTTCCATTGCGGAAATATATTGAAATTAGTAAATTCTTGACCAAATAACTTTGAGAATAGAATTTTGGCATTAAACACTTCTTGCATAAAAGATGTCCATAAAAGCTAAAATATCTCTTTTAGTAAAGTTTAGAATCTATTGCTTTCGGGTAACATCTTCGGCTTCTGTTGAGCGATTTGATAAATTGAATTTTTTTATAATAAAACTTATTATCATTTATATTTAGTTAATTAATTTTTTTTCTTCATAAAAAATAGTTTATTGTCAGCTTTTACACTTGATGAATTTAAGTATTCAAGTGTAAGATCAAAGTGTAATACTTAATTTTACCAAGTTTTAAATTATTAATGTTAATTGTAAGGGTAACAATTACACTCACACTTAACCTTTTTTTTAAGTACTTATCTATGAGCAATAAGCAAAATAAGTACCAAAAAGGGTCGAAAAAACCCCTCTTGGTTTTAGAGTGTTAAGAAAGGAAAAAAAAAATTTAATTATTGAGTAGACATTTATTATAATCTGGAATACTTTAGGATTAAGTCTTTTATTAATAATCCATTTATTAGAGATTTTGATTGAATAAAAGGTAACTAGATAAGAAGTTTATTTTTTTTCAAAAGTTAAAACGAATAAAAATATTATTTTTTAAATCAAATAAAAAATTTAGTTTTCAAAAAGTCTCAAAAATTAAACTGACTCTAATTTTAATTCAGATTAAATATCGAGCTATGCTTATTAAGAGGGCATTATAGTCCAAAAATATAAAGATATAAAATCGTAAGAGAAATTAATTTTATTACAAGTTTAAAAATGAATTTATTACTTTTTTCTATGGTGGTAATTTCAGGTTTTTCGATAGCCCTGGTCAAATTAAAATCTATTTAAAATTTTTTTTAAAGGCTTACTAAAGCAGTTTGCGTTCACTCTTGAATGCTATACATGTAATAATTGTGGTCCGTCAGTTCTGAACAACATTCCTTATGAGACTCCTAGATTGACATCGTGTGGCCCTTTTCAGACTACATGTCGAGTATTAATATAAAATTATTTATTGGCGAAAACTAAATATTATTTTTCGAAAGACTGATAATTATTTTTATCCCAATAATACAGCTTTCGTTTTCAAGCGATGTGCGGGAAATTGTGTACCTGGGGAATTTGTAAATGAGAACATTAAAATTGTTACAAATTGCTGTCAAACTAATGCTTGTAATTCTGGAAAACAAATTAAAATAAAAAAATTTTAAACACAACATCGCTTTTCTACATCAAAGCAAAAAAAGATAAATTTGTTTTAAAACCTTTAGATCCATTTTTATTCTAATAAAATTCTACTTTGTTTCAATTTTTCTTTAATACTTCTTAAAAAATAATCAGATAGATTAATTAAATTCTATTCTAAATCATTTTTTAATTTTTACAGGCTCTGACGAAAATTTAAAAATTTCATGTTTAAATTCAAAATAAATTTGTAAAATAATTTTTTCATTGACAAAAAAATAATCTTATTTTCTTAATTTTTAAAAATCGTAGAATACATAACAAAGACTGGTACTGTAATTGGTAACTTAGCTTTTCATAGTTTTGAAATGAAAAGCTGAGTTGCTTTTAATTATAACTCTTTACTGAAGACTTAAAAATTGGAGTAACTCTTGACCTGTCATTAACCGTTCAATTAAGTTATTTTTTAAACTGCTTTAAGTTTTTTAGAAGGGGTTTTCTGACAGCTAAACGACACTCTAATCCTTTTTGCTTGGGAATTCTCATTACAGGATACTTTGGTAAAAAAAAGGTTTTTTTGGTTATTTTATTTGAAAGGACATGAAGAGTTGAAGAATATTTTAAGTATTGTTAGAGTTTTAAAAGCACATTTTACTCTTAACTAGAAGATTACAGATTTTAAAACCAAATTGTTTTTTAATTCTATTTTTTTGCACGCACTTTAACTTAACTTATTTTCGAAAGTAAAATAAAAATTTAAATAATTTATTTAAATTTTAATTTAAAATCGAAATCTAAGTTTTGATGCTTAAAATTTTTGTTTTTAAAGACTGCATTTGAGCTTGAGTTTTTCTGATCTGGATAGTACAGGCAGTTATCACTTTTCCAATAAACGGTATTTTTATATATTTTAAGTTAAGTTTGTGTTTGAGAAAAATACATTTGTCATTGTCAATTTTAAAATGACTTAATGGCAAATAATTAAATTCCAGAAAAATAATATTAATAAAGCCAGTACGAGGAATTTATAAATTGCGATTTTATTAGAGATGAAAAATTTTCTAGTGTGCAATCATGAAAAGCTGAGTTCAAGTTTTACTTGAAATGCCATGGAAAAATTTTTGCACTTTATCAATTTATTTATTTGGAAATTTGAAATTTTTAAATATATCAAAAGGAAAACTTTATTTTTGCCAAGTCACTTTACAAATTGGAAGTGACACATTCAATTTAAATGAAATTCAGCAAAAAATTTTAATTAAACCATGAAATAAACCTAAAAGAAACTTTTATTAATTAATAATTATTTAGGATAAATCTCTCTTGAAAAGTCATATTATCTTTTCAAAAAACTATTCTTGACCTCGAGGCTTATGGTAAAAACTTAAATTGTGATGCAAAAGGTGAATTCTTAGGAATTACATTTGAATAAAAATAATATTTACCCCAATGAAGAATGATTTAAATGAACTTATTAATTCAAGGCTTAATATAATTAAATATTTCACAAACAAGAAATGGGGTCTAAAACCAAATCATTGATAGAATCAATCTTGAATCATTCTTTTCCTTGTTTAAATTTATTTTCAGAAACTAACATTAGACAGCTAGATCAACAACGACAAATAGTCTCAAATTGACTTCTTGAGTTGAGTGAGATATGTCAGGACATGATTAAGTCATTCTGTTCCAGATGTCAAAATGTCAAATGAACTATGAAAAAAAAATTCTAGCCATCAAATTATGCGTTCAGTTCAGAAGAAAACGAAAAAATAAAGAAAAAATACTTTAATAACTGCCTACTGAGTTGATGATTCTAAGTTGTTATCAATTTATTTGATTAACATTCTCATCTTTGTAAATGCTTTAAATTTTAAAAGTTTTGTAAAATTAAAACTTGGTTGAATATGTCAAAAATCTTCTTTCCATCTGATGCAATTTTTCTACCTAAATCTCGTTCATTTAGTGAGGATTCAATTTCAGTCTCTGGTAACTTATACCTATCTTTGCCAAAATGCACTTGCTAACATTTGCAAATGTTAATTAAGATTTTTATTTCAGAAATGATAAATATTTGAATTCTTTTTTAAAATAAAAATTTATCTGGAAATTTTTTGATTTTTTTATTAAAAATTTTTAATTTTACAAAAACTTAAAATACTGGATGAAATAATAAAAAAATGACAAATGAATTTTTGATAAAAATATAAAATGTTTGTTTTAGTTATGGGTTGAATCAAACTTTTAAATCCAATTTCCATTATTCTAATTCTTATGCAAATAAGAATTTTCAGTTGAATAAAAACTTTATTCTCGAAAACGAAATAAAACATAAAAACGCTGATTAGACATGTCTAATTTTCAAAGCACTCCAGAAAACCTTAACCAGGAAAATCCTGATCAAACAAAATTGAATCCAAAAAGAAGCTTAAGTTTGCGCAGAATTCGTCGCGCAAATACCATTTTTTATCGAAAGCACAATGATGATGATTCTGGCATGTGTTCAGCTGAAGACTTCAGTGCCTATCAAAGACTAGAAAAAACTTCCGACAGTCGGTCATCTTTTAAAAAACCGGTTTTGGAATGCAAAAAAACAGAAATGCCGTCCTTGATTGAATTCAGTGAATCAAGCAAAAATGACATTAATGCGCCATGCACTATTCTGATAGATGATTGTGATGAGCCTAGAGAAAGAGTAAAGTCAAGCTCGAATTTATCCGACTACAAGGGAAATTTATTGGAATATTTGGTAAGAAATCAAAAAAATTTCAATGCCAACTCTACGATTGCCAATATTGCGTCTGCGGCAGCTGCAGATTCGGACCAAGACCCTTCTTGTAATGGCCAAAATTTTCTTGAGACCTTAATGGACTTGATGCAACCTCCGTTGAACATTACTTCCCAATTTGATTTGAGCTCTACGGCATCAAATGATCCTATAGATGTAGACTTCAGACCTTGTCAAAAAATTCAAGCTGGATTGAATCAAATGGATCAAAATGCTGGTACAAACCAAAAGAAGCAAGTGAATGATCAAATAATGATGAATTGCTTGGACTATTTGGATTATATAAACAAAAAACACAATCATGACAGACACATTCAAATAGTTCGAAATAAAATATCCGGTTTTATTCTGCTGACAGGAGTTTTTTTGGTTATTTTTTCACTGGCCATTTTAGTATTCTATTCAATGACTCATGTTTTAGCTAAATCAAGTGATTCAGTGCATCGAAATCCCGGTTTTATTAATTTATCAGCAAAAAAGAATACACCAAATGCTGACATTCTTAAGATAGAAATTGATTTTTTTCTACGAAATATTCTGATGCGGATTAACGCGACCAAAGTTAATCAAGACGCTTTATTTAGGCTTAGAAACTATCTTTTGGAAGATTTGCAAAGTATTTTCGGACATGAGACAAATCTTACCGATCCGCATTGGTATTTCAAGCATGCAATTTCTGATTTCAGCTAGATTATTTAATGTTAAAGTTCATTTAATCTTACTGTTTTTTTAATAAACGGCAGGTTTTTTTTTTTAATAATTTTACTGTTTTTTACTTGAAAATTTATAAAATAAATATTTTCACCAAAACAAATTTTGTCAAATTAAATCAAATCCTAATGATCTTTGTTAATTAGATTTGACTATTGCCTAGTATTTCTTTTAGTGTTGGACGTGATCAGGTTACTGGTCCATTTGGCCATCAAAATTCTAGACTTCAAATTATGCGTTCAGAAGGTTACGAAAAAAATAAATCACTGCCTACTGAGTTGATGATTCTGAGTTATTATTTATTAGATTATCTGCGACCAGCTAAAGCTCCTTCAGATTAAAAAAATAAAGGTAAGTATATAGTATAATTTTAAAAAAATTAAAAAAAATTAAATATGAAAAGATTGACAGCTTACAAATTGAGGGTTCAGGAGAGATTTTCATTTTCCATTTGAAAAGCCATTGCTTAAGTTCTCAAGGAAACTTGTTAATCATGTTTTAGAGATATCCTTTCTTGTTTAAAAAAGTGTAACCAAATCATCTAAAAAAGAAGTACAAAATACAAAACTAGCATCTAAAATACAAAACTTTTTGAAGAAGTCATTTTATTCAGTTAAAAAGATAGTGCGGCAGATTAATTTTAATTAAAGTCATACAAAACTCTGTCAAAAGATTTAAAAATATAGAAAAATACACATCAACTTTTTTTTTCTATTTAAAGACTCAAAAACTTTTTGAATTAGAAAAAAAAGATTGTCTCATGTACGCCTTTGTTTTCTAAATCCAGATTGATCGTGAACAAGTAAACTATTTCTCTCAAGAAAATTCTATATTCTGGTGGAATAAAAGGTTCGAGTAGTTTCCCAAGACAGCTAATCATGCTAATTTCTGTAGCGAGCTAGAGCTTCTTCAGAATAAACTATAAAATAAAATCAAACAAAAATCATTATAAAGTAAAATAAGCTTAAATAAAATAAAAAGAAAATTAAAATAACATATATTGAAATAGAGTGTTAAATTTGACACATGTTTACATAGTTGAAGCTTCAGGAAAAAATAAGAAATTGTAAGATAGCAATTATTCAATGGACTTGGTATTGGACATATGTAAGACAGGCTAATGAATACAAGAATTAATACAAGAAAAATACAAAACTTTTTAAATATTTTATTGAATAAAAGTTAATATAATTAGTGTAATAACTAAATAATATCTTCTTTAGCCCAAATATAGAACCTGTATTTATACCTATGAGTTCGAGTCAAATGCACGGGGTTATTATTAAGACAAGATTTGAGCTAATATATAATTTTTTATACTAAAATCTAGAAGCATCTATCTTCTGAGATAAGTGACAAGTGTATTAATTCCTACTTATCAAATTAAGACGCGGCTATACTCCTTTTTAAAATTTAAAAATATGGCTTTTGAAGTTAAAATAATACTGAAATCTGCATGACAATCAATTAGACATTCAATAAATTTTGAGCGTATTTGAAATTTTTTAATTTAATCATAAATTTTACTTTGCTCTTTTTGTTCCTTTTGAATTTACTAAAAAATTGGTAAAATTACCGTATGATTTACTTAAATTTACGCCAAATCATCTTGGCGTAGCAATACTGTTAATTTTTAATTTGAACAATAAATTTTGCAGAAGCCGAATTAAGGTAATCAATTGAATGTGTTTTATTCAATGTGTGTAAAAACTTCTTAACTTTTTGAGTTTTCATTTTAAACCTTTTTTTGAATATGATTAAATTAGATCATGTTTTGACAATTTTTTTTTCGGTTTCAAGAAACTGAGAACAATATCAAATAAAATAAATTCTATAAAATAAAAAGTAATCAACATAAAATAAAAAAATATTAAATATTTTTTATTGCAGCAAAAAATCAATTTTGTAAGTAAAACCTTGTGATAAAAGTATTGCTTTTTTTTTCAATTTAAATTTTTTGAATTGAATATTAGCATTTTTTTAAAGGGAGTGTTTTGATTTGAAAAGTTTTATTATGTGTTCACTTATATCTAGCAAAAAAACTTCATTTAAATTGCGTATTCGTTTAACTAATTTAGAAAATGTTTAAAACTGAATCAAAACTAAAGGTTTTTGATGTCCTTAAGTCTTTTTACGCTTCAAAATCTCTAATGCCAGAATGTGGCTTTGTACCAAATGCATACGAAGTAGCATTATTTTCACCAAATCAGTTCCGAAATTCTTAATTATATATTTGTTAGGGTCCTAAATATGAAGATGTATTGAAAACCAAACGTGAAAATTTAACCAAAGGAGCACCACCTTACTATAGAGAGCATCTATTGATTCATCAAGGACACAAGCAATGGCTTTGGGATACTAATGGAAAGCGGTATCTTGATTTATTTGCAGGAATAGTTACTGTTTCAGTTGGACACTGTCATCCAAAAGTAAATCAAGCACTTGAAGAACAAATCAGAAAGCTATGGCACACAACTTCAATTTATCTCTATCCAGGAATACATGAATATACACAAAAATTGCTTAAGAAATTCCCATCTAAATTTAATGTTGTTTTGTTCGCCAATAGTGGTTCTGAAGCAAACGACTTAGCTCTTTATCTGTCAAGGCTTTATACAGGAAATTTTGATATCATTTCATTGAGAAATGCCTATCATGGAATGTCTCCTTACACAATGGGCATTACCAATTTAAGCACTTGGAAATATAATGTACCTACAGCTTTTGGCATCCAGACGGTAATGAACCCAGGTTCAGATAAAAAAGTTTTTTTAAAAAAAAAATTATTTTATATAAATCAATTTAGATGTGTATCGAGGGCCATGGGGAGGAAAAAATTGCCGAGATTCTCCATCACAAGCATTAAGAGATTGTAACTGTGAAGCAGGTAATTGTGAAGCCGGAGACAATTATTCTAATCAAGTGCAGGATGTTTTGCTTCATTGTGTTCCGAAGGGAGGCAAGGTGGCAGCTTTAATTGCTGAATCAATACAGGGTGTCGGAGGGGCAGTTCAATTTCCGAAAAATTTTCTTAAACAAGCGGCCAGAGCTGTTCAAAGTGCAGGAGGATTAGTAATATCGGATGAGGTTCAGACTGGTTTTGGACGAACTGGGTCTAAGTACTGGGGATTCGAAAACCACGAGATATTACCAGATATGGTTACTTTGGCTAAAGGTATTGGAAATGGTTTTCCAATGGCAGCTGTTGTGACAACCAAAGAAATTGCTGATACGCTTGGTCAAGCTGCTCATTTTAATACTTATGGTGGTAATCCGATGGCTTGTGCGGTTGGCAGCGCTGTCTTAGATGTCATTGATGAAGAAAAATTACAACAAAATTGTGAAACAGTCGGAAATTATTTTCTAAATGAATTGAAAAAATTAAGAGATGAATTTGAAATAGTTGGCGATGTAAGGGGAAAGGGTTTGATGATTGGCCTTGAATTGGTCGAAGACAAGGTACATTATTGAAAATTGAAAATCACAGAATTAATTAAGACTTTTTTCTAAAACAGAAATCCAAAAAACCCTTGAATGCTGATAGTTTTATGAACATTTTTGAGAATACTAAAAATATGGGCGTTCTTTTCGGAAGAGGAGGTCTTTACGGCAATGTTTTCAGAATCAAGCCGCCAATGTGCATTTCCAAAGAAGATGTTGATTTCGGTATCTATGTATTAAAAGAGTCTTTGCAAAAAGAGACTAAAAACAAAAAATAGATTTTTTTCTCTGCATTTTACTAAATTAATAAAAATTAATAATTAAAATTTTAATTTAATTATTTTGATTAATTCTAAGTCACTAGTCATTGATATTTAATATAATTAAATATGCCTTTATTTAAATGACTATATTTTAATATTTCAAATTTTGTTTAAAATTGAAAAAACTTTTGTCTAGTTATGCAAAAGTTTTGCAAAATAGCAACGTATTAATCTTTAATAATTTTTAATATTGAGCTATTTCACAGATTTTAAATAATTTTTTAAATAGCCCCAACTTAAATAGAATCTGACTGAGTCATATTAAGTTTAATTGTTTAAATAAGTTTGATTTGGGGCACTATGAGATGTGAAAAAAATTTGTTTCAGTTTGTTTAATCTGCAGAACGGGTTTTAGACCATGAGGGCAAAATCATTTTTTCTTTTTTGTTTTAAAAAAATTATACTTTAGTTAATCAAAGTATAATTTTTAATTTAAAAAAGCTTATAATAAAATTAACTTCGACATTAGATTGCATTTGATTATCATCTCTTAAATTTAACACCTTATGCTTATTTTTATCTCGACTTTTTTAAGGCGTACTTTTGAGATAATTGTTTAAACATGTTTTTATCATAGATTTTTTTGATTTTATTGTTAAATTTTTTCGATTGAACATTCTGTTTGTGATCCGTTCTCCGTTCTATTTAATCATTTTCAAATTCAATTAAGTTTTTATTTCTCTAATAAACTTAAAAATTAATCCAAAAAAAAATTAAAAACTTGTTTTAATTAATATTTTAAATCAATTTTTAAATTTTTTTTTGTCTAAGGCTAAGAAAAAAAATTGAAATTATCATGATATGCTTAATGGTACTTTTAAAACATTTAATTTTACATGTTTTTGAAAATATTATTAAAAATAAAAAAAATTTTTCTTTAAAAAATCATAATTATATTAGCTCAATATTTAACTTGACATCTTAATAGTAAAAATGTATTCAATGAATTAAGTTATTTCTTCAAATTAAAAATTGATCCAAATAAAGTTGCTCTGCCACTTATTAAAAATTAAAAAAATTTTGGTTTAAATATAAGAGTTTACAGTTTATTTAGACTTTTTAGATAAATGTCTCAAAAATTGCTGAAGTCTGTAAACTTTACCTTAAATTCATTAAAAATCATCCCAAATTCAGTGATATTAAATTACTTTTTGATTAAACAAAAACTTTCAAGCCTTCATTTTTTTATCACACAAACAATAAAACATATCAAAATCGAAAATGTTAAATATTAAGTTATTGCTTCACTAATTAGATAGACTTTCACCATTCTGATTAAATTATAAAAAAAATTTTATCTAATAACTAATCAATAACTAATTATTTTAATTTTCATGCAAAATAGTAATATATTATTTTTAATTCTGAGGGACCTTTAGCACTTGACAGAAACACAAATAAGTAAATAAAATATTCTAAATTAAATTTTTTTAAATTTAACAATGCTTTGATCGAAAGTCAAAAAACCTAATAAAACATTTTTTTTGATCTAATTTTTTTCTAATTTTTCATTTTTAATATTTTCCTAGTAAAATCGAAAAATAGCTAAAAATAATGCTGCATTAACAATAAAATAGCATAAATGAGTAAAAAAATTTTTTTTTAAAAAAGATAGATAATAATATATCTTTAATTTTGAATTTAAATAAAAGAATAATATCTATTCTGAAGCAAAATCTAGAAGCATATTTAATTGTTATTGTTTTTTAACTGAATTTTTAAATAAATATTATTTTTGCCCAAAATTTGCTCAGTTTTTAAAGCTTTTGATTATATGTTCTAATTGTTTGTTGAAATTTATCTGATCAATTTTTTAAATTAACTTATTAACTTTAAATAATTACTTGATATGAAACTTTTTTTTTCCTTTAACCTTCACAATTTTTTAATTAAAATTTTTGCTCATGTCTAAATTAGAGAGTGATTTAAAATTATAAAAGTTTAAACACTTAATTCATAAATTAATAAAAAGAGTAATATTTTTCAAACAAAGCAACAATAATTAAAAAAATTTAATTAAATTATCCATCAATTCTTTTTTATTCTTAAAATAATAGCTTTTCAATTTCCAAAATTTAAAAAAAAACTTTTCAAAATTAATATTAAATATAATTAAATAAAATTGATATCTAAATATATCCAGAATTATATGTTTTAAATAATCATGATCTAAGTTCCGTTCTCTATTAAATTCTAAATAGTTATTATGTAATAGCTTTATTGATTAGAGTATTAATTGATTATTTATTATATATTATTAAAATATTAATTGGTTAAAAATTTTATCTTTTTAAGATAAAAACCATTTTCAAATTTTTCGAACCGCAATTAGATTTATTTCTTTATAGTAAATTTTTATTTTTTGAAAAAAAATTTGATTAGGTATTTTTTTTCTTATAAATCGTATGATTAGTGGGAAAAACCTTTTGGAAAAAAAATTACCATCTGTTTGCTACAATATCCATTATTTATAAATTGAGATCACTGTGATAAATCTAAAAATATTTTCAAAATCAAAATGAAGACTTTTATTTTGTGTTTATCAATTTTTGCTTTGGCATTTAGCCCTTCTAATGCCTTTTTATCTGGCATTATCGACAACATATCTGGATCTGTAAATAACGCCATCGACTCTATTTCAAACACAATCAACACTGCTTTGCTTGCTGGAGAATTTTTATGGGACAATGCTCTTCAGCCATCTCTTCAAGTTTTGCAAGAAAGTACTTAGTCAAAAATATTATTAGAACCATTTATTTAAATTAAAATTACTAGACGGCGCCGATTTTATCGACAATTATTTCGGAAACATTTTGAATGCCATTGGTAAAAGAAATGTTGACATATTGAATGTTAAATCACAGAGAGATTTTATGCTCAGACAATATTCGGTACTATCTTTTTAAGTGAAACATTTTTAATATTGATGTTTTGGTTTAGACACAAGTTAGCACTTTTGCTTCAAAACTTAAAGATTTGTTCCTCAACTTTTTGAAAAATGCTAAGAATACACTTGTATCATCTTTACCAGTAAGTTTAAAATCAATTGTTTCTAATCTAGCAAAACTAATATTTAAAAAGAGTATAATTTCGGGTGAAACAACTGTCAGAGAAGTATTGGTTGATTTGATCAAACAAGCCAAAGCCAAAATTGTCCAATTAGTTCAACAAGCAGTTTCAAATTTAACTGCTTCGGTAAATTAAAATCAAAGTTTTTAATTCGATTTTTTAATTTATGTTTTATGTTCTTTAGTCAAGATCATTTGGAATGGAAAACCTTGCTAGTGAACTTGGAAACGTAAGCTTTTATGTAGGACCGAGGTGCTGTTTGTTCAAAAAAAGAATTTTTATTATTTAAATGGCATCTCGGTGTGTATTTTTTAGTATTTTAATATTAAATCAAATAGATTATCAGCCAAATGGGAGATTTGCTGTTGAATCAATTCAATCAAGCCATTTCATCACTGTTGGGACAAATTCAAAATTAATCTAAATAAAATACACATTTAAAACTAAAATTTGTTTTGCTTATCTATAATTTATTAAAGCTTACCTTGATTTTTTTGAAGACAATCTCTAAAAATTTTTCCTTTAAATTTAACTGGTTAGTTTATATTTGATTTTAAAATACAACAAAAAAATATATATTGTATCAAAGGAATGCACCATAAATTAATTTTTCAAGTCTAGCTCAGAATTTTTATTTTTATCAAAATTCCATCAAGAAAACAACTGTCTGATTTGACATCAAAATATTATTTAGAAAAAAAAAGTTTAGTTCTAAAGAAATTATATGAAGCGAAGTCTGTTAATTACACAGCTTATTCATGGACTTCAATTTAAAATTATTAAACATTTAGAACTTTCTGCTATATTTTTGGCTGTTTTACATATAATCGGCGGGCCTACAGAAAAGAATATGATTGATTATTTGATTTAAATAATGCATGAATATGGATTAAGTATGAAAGAGAAATTCATTACAACTGATAATGTAAATAATATGGTAAAAATGGCGATTGATTTGAATTTGTTTAATTTTTTTTTCTTAAAAAATCTTTAAAACAGCGCTCGTAAGCTCAAAATAAGCTTAAAATATCGAAAAAATAAAAAAAAAATTCTCGTATTAAAAAAATTAAAATCTAAATAGGCAATTTATTTAAAACTTTAAGAACAAAATGCTATAATTAAATAATCCAATTTTAAAAGAAAAAAGTCTGCTGTTTATATTTTGACATTTCTAAAGCCTTCGATAGAGTTTGGCATGATGGACTAATTTATAAGCAAATTAAAACTAATCTTCCTCCTTATCTTTTTTACTGGATCAGATCATTTCTCGATTCCAGATCTTTTATTGTAAAAGTAAACGGACATTTGAGTGACCAATACTTAATTAAAGCAGGGGTTCCACAAGGATCAGTAATTAGCCCGCTTCTTTTCAGCATTTTCATTAATGACATACCTAAAAGAAAAAAGACCAATGGTCAATACTCTCTTCTTTTTGCAGATGACTTAGCTATTTTTTATTTTTAAAAAGAAAGGAAATCTCGAGAGTTTAATTAATAATTACTTAAAATAAATTGAAAAATGGCTTTTCAAATGGAAAATGAAAATTTCTGTTGAAAAGTCATGCTACACGATCTTTGAAAAAAAATCTAGAAAAAAAACTAATCTTGACCTAAAATTATATGAAAAAAGTTTAAATCTAAAAGAAAAAGTTAAGTTCTTAGGAATTACATTAGACTCAAAACTTACATTTAGTTTAATGGTGAATGAGATAAAAGAGCGCTGTAATTAAATATCTTTCAAATAAAAAATGGGACCTTAAACCCAAAACATTAGGAAATCTATACAAATCCTTAATAGGATCAATTCTCGATTATTCTTTTCCTTGTTTAAATTCACTCACAGAAACCAACATTAAAAAAATACAAGTGATTCAAAATTCAGCAGTTAGATCCATTTTGAAACTAAAATATGATACTCCCTCCAACATATTGCATCATGAGGCATATAATAAACTTAAAATACTAACAGTCTCAAATCGATTTTTTGAGTTGAGTGATAGATATGTTAGGGCAGGACTGAGTCATTCTATTCCATAGGTTATCAGACTTGTGGAGGAATACAAAGAAGGTTTCGAAGCAAGATATATTGAATACCCAACTCCATTGTGTAATTGCTACCTTACTATTTCCTCCTTTTTTCCTGAAACCTGAACTATGTAAACAAATGCCACATGTAACAATCTATGTCTTCTAAACTTTTTTTAGCTTATTTACTTTATTTTGATTTTTTTTATCTCATTTCATTTACTTCAATTTTTTTTTTTAATTTTGATTTTGTTTTTTAATTTATTCTGAAGGAGCCCTAGCTCGCTACAGAAAACAAATAAATAAATTTCAAAATTCAACAATTTTGAAAATAAAACATTATTTTAAATTCAATTAAACGACTCAATCTTTACAATGGCAGAATCATCAACAAGTTATGAATTTGTTCAACCTCAAAACCTTAATGAAAATCTAGCTAATGATGATTCGTTAGAGGACGCCGAAGAAATCGAACATGTGACAGCCAAAAAGACTCGTGGGAAAAATAGAAAATATAAAAGTTTCTGTAGCTTCGCAAACTTTGTAACAGCAGATAAGACATCATTAGACATATTTGATCAACAAAAGTGGAAAAAAAGAGTAATGACTGGCGAGATGTTAAAGAAAATGTGCTTAATGGCAAAGAAATGGAACGTGTTGAACCAATTGAACATGTTGAAAATACTTATATACCTGGTATTGATATCAGTAATGAATCACTAGAAAATTCTCGGCCATTACTACAAGTTACTGCTAATAATAGAGGCAGAAAACCTGGATCTAAAAACAAACCTAAAGAATCTTCAGAATAGTTGGCTTCTGTAAGATCTAGCAAAAGATTAAAGAAAATTTTTTTATGTTTCATATCATTTAAAAAAATAAAATCATAATCGGTGTTTTTTAATATCAATAAAAAAAAAATTTATATCTAGTTTTTTATATCATTTTTTTTATAGCATTGAATTAATATTTATAGAATCAAAAAATTTTTGTTTTTATTATTAAATGCTATTTAATAATAAAAACAATTTAGTAAAAAATATAAGATTTTATTGCAAATTTATTTTCATGATATTAGTAAAAAAATTATGCTAAAAAGAGTTAAATTTTTTTCTTTTTTTTAAGTTTTAAAATAGCTATCGTTAAATTTTTTAAAAAAATTGTTCAATTTAATTCTTTTTCTTTTAAAAATAAAAAGTAATTTCAATTGAAATTAAAAGATGACAAAATAAAAATATAAATTTATTATTACTGGAATATCTCTGGTTCTCCCAAAACCCGGATCCGGATTTTTGCCACCTAAAATAAATCAAAATTAAGATTAGATATCCTCACTGGCATTTAAAAAAAAAGAAAATATGTTCGAAACTCAACTGTTAATTAAAATTCCTGATGACGTTTGGGGCCTTAAACATTGATTATAAAAAATATGAAAAACAATTTAGCATATATTTAGCAATTTAGAATGGATTTAAATTTATTAAAAAATTTGATAAGTTAAAAAGGAATTAATTCTTAAAATTTTTTAATGTTTTTACCCGAAATTGTTATCATAAAAATAAAATTAATTTGTTGCAATAATACTGTAAAAGGTAAATTTTTTAAAATTTTTACGAACCAGATTGTAGGGACAACCAATTTCTTTACAAAAAGTCCAAGTATTTTCTTTAATTTTCTTCAATTTTAATCGTACTGATCAGACTTGCTTTTGCTCACTCTTGGTCAATTTCTGGTACATGTTGGTTATCAATATAATTTTCAGCCTTTACCTCTCTGCTCCTTTTTGATATCTGGGTCTGTTATGATGATGGCCAAACAAGACAATTTTTTTAAAGTTGTTGCCAAAACTCTAATTTCACTAATTCCATTGTTTACCAAATTGGTCTCAGAATCGTTATCAGCAGGAAAAAGCGAGTTATTTTTCTCTATTTAAAGTAAATTAAAAGGCAAGAAAAAAAAAACGTTAAAAATAAAAATATTTTGCTTTAAAGATGTTGATATTTTATTTTTGACTTTTTTGAAAATTTTTGTTTGATAAATAATTTGTAAGGTAAAATAAAAAAAGAAATAAAATCCGTGAGCAAATTTCAGTTCAAGGACAAACGACCAATCGAACATTTAAAATGTTCGGGTATCAGGTCCCAGATGCGATCGTGAGTCCTCGACCCAAACACACACGAGAGTACTTAAATTAAAAATTAAATTTTCTCTCTTTTTTTTTTGTATCATTTTGAATAATTATTTTAAAAAAATAACAAAATAAATTAAAATTAAAAAAAATAAATATAAATATTTGATAAAACAACCACACACGACTTGTTGCTTGTTGCACCATCACATCAACTCATCTTGTCCGGACAATAGACTTGTGGTCACACCACTCTTACCCGTTTAACAAACCAATCCTTTATTGAGCACTTGCCATAGTTCAAACAACCAAAATCTCTCCCTCTCTATCTCCCCTCTCTTTTTTTGCTTTTTTTTATTTTTGCACCAAAAAAAAAAATTAAAATAAAATAAAAATAAACTTTGCTTACAAAAATCGGTATAAATAAAATAATTTTTTTTTAAATTTTTTCAATTTTAAAGAAGTGAAATAAATAGAAAAATACAAAAAAAAAATAAGAAAAAAAAATAGAATACTAAATCTCTATATAAGACAAAATAAGAAACAAGGTGTGGAGAAGCGGCGGCAACAAAATGTTAGAGAATACAAGCCGTTCATTCAGCAGCAATGGATTGTGGCGAGCTAAACTCGGCAGCGATGGAGTCGGCATCATTGGCGGACTTGATGGGCGAGGGCGAAGTCGAAGCGGACTTTTGAACAATCTCGGCAAAAGTCAACTTTTTGCTCCAGCAAGCGCCGAGCGCATCATCGTCATTCGCCGCACAGCTCTCAGTGGCGAGCACGGCTTCTTTGTGAGCCCTGCGCTTGCTATCCGCCGCGTCCACGTACACACTTGAATGTGATGAGCGCACATAACGAGCCGGGTCGTTTTTGCGCTGTGGCTGCGGCCTGCTGTTTCTGTTGCGTGGCTGATAGGACTCGTGCTTGTTTCTGTGATGATAGTGCGGGCTCTTGTAGTCCGGCTTGTGCTCGTGGTTCAAAATATTGGCTAGCGTTTCGCTAGTGGCCTTTTTGCTCTCTTGGCTGGTCGAGTCGATCACGCTGTTCGACTTGATAATGGTGGGACTGTCGGGTATGTAATCGGCGGACTTGTAGCACGATATGATGGCCGGGTCATTGGGCGTCATGTCGTTGCTCTGCTCGTCGGCCAGCTTTCTCGGCGGCAAGCTCTGCAACGAAATGGTAATGTTGCGCGTTATCGGGTTCAGAGGCGGAAAAGACGAGTCCGAGTTGAACACGGGCGCCCCTCTGCTGCCAGTCGGCTCATGCTCGTGCTGATAGTGGTTATGTTGACTCGGCTTGCCCTTGCCGTACTTGCCTGCTGTTTGAGCCGGCGGCCCCACTTTCACCTCGGCTACTCTAGGCCTAAACTGCTGCTGCTGGTGATGCTGCTGCTGTTGTTGACTGAGTCTGGGCGAAGAAGAGGACGACGACGTGGACGACGTTTGAACTTGATGCTGATGGATGCCGCTTACTGCCGAGCTTAGTTGATTGTAGAAATAGGCCACGGTGGGAGCCGTTGGTGGCGTGTTAAGCGGTGGCGGCTGTTGCAGCGGCATTGGGGTCTTTTGGTCGTCGTAAAGAGGCGCATAGAAGGCGCTAGGTGTTGGCTGAGCGATGTAGTGATGGTGATTGGCGCCATAGGGACCCATTGGCACGCCGTATTGCTTGGGCGGCATCATGTTTAGTTTGGCCGGCGTTTGATTGAGTTGGCAGTGAGGCGAGTTGGCCTCGGCTCTGTGCTCGAGCTCCTGGAACTGCTGGTTGATGTCGACGAGAAAGAGAGCGTTTTGGATGGGCACGGGCCAGGTGGCGGCCGGCGGATAGACGGGCAGCTCGTAGCCGGCCGATTGGACTAGCAGTGGTGGTTGGTACATGGCCGCTGGCGGTTGTGCTTGTTGCGCTGGTTGAATTGACTGAGATGCTGGTGGTGGTAGAGGCGGTGGTGGGGGGGTCGAGGTGGGAGTTAGCGAAACGAAGCCGCTGGTGTTGGATCTGGGTATGGCGTGGGCTTTGATGCGAGCCTTGATCGCTCGGTCCATGAACACCTGCACTTCGGTCTTGAGGTATTGGAGAGCGCGCTGTGCTTGGTCTTCGGTGGTGAAGGTGACGTACCAGCTGTGGTTGCCGGCCGACTCGCACTTCTCGCAAGCGGGACACAGCGGCTCTTTGTTGTCGAAGAGGCTTTGGATGCGCTCGCTGGTGGCCTCGGGCGACACCTCGCGCAGTATCAGCACGGAGCGCTGTTGGCTGGCGCTCTGAGCCGCTTTGGGCTGGTACGTGCCGCCCAATCGGCCGTTCACCGAACGCACTTTGTTGCCCGTGACCGTGTCCAGCTCCAATTGATCGGACTGGGCGATTATTTGACGAATAAATTGCTTGTCGCTGGTCAGCGTTCTTACTTTGTTGAATTTGGCTATTTCGTCTATGGACACGTACGACTGCTCGTCCATTTGGGACACCAAGTACTCGTCCTTGGACAAATTTTTGCTCGAAAAGTAGTACTCGAGTGTCTTGAGCAGTTCGGCCCGCACCGCCTCGTCGCTCTGCTCATGCTGCTGCTGTTGATGCTGTTGTTGTTGTTGGTGGTGGTGGTGGTGTTGCTGCTGTTCGTTCATCATCATCATCATCATCGTGGCTTGGTTGCAGTGATGGAGTCAAAATTTCATTTCACAAAACGTGATCGTTGCGCACAACAATGTGGTCAAACAAAATAGTGCTCGATTGGATTTAGAAGCCAAATCAATAAATAGAGAATAACAAGTAATAGAGAGAAAATAGAAACAAAGTAGCAAACAAAGACACACAGCTCAATGCATGAACAATGACCTCGTTTGGTCGTCTGTCGATGTCCAATTCAGTTAATTTAGTAGGCCACGCTCTAACTCAATAGACCTAAATACTTGTCCAAATTTGAGCCTGTATTTGTATGAGTGTGTGAGTGTGCTGAGCTTAGTTATTATAATTGTGCACGCTGTTGCTATTGTAATTGTTGTTGGTTGGTATGAGGCGAAAATTTTCTGGCTAAAAATCAAGAGAATAATTTTTTAGTTTTTGGCTCTGTTTAGTTTAGTATTATCTAAGCCAATCGAGTCATAAAAGACGAAATAAATTTAAGGCTAGAGATTAGCTGGAGAGAGAGAGAGAGAAAGAGAGAGAGGGAAAGAGAAAGAGAGTTCATCCATATGTGGCGCTTATTCACTTCAGTTGGGCCATGAGTTCTCGCATAATTTGGCTTGTGAGTATTGATCGCCAGTGTTATGATCCAAAATTATGCTTCATAAAACCAAAATTGTTCGCGCATTAATTAGCATAATTTATGCGCGATTATATGTGTTTGCACGGCTAAAATCATAGTGCGTTGTCTTGACACTTATCAGCTGTGTTTGAACAATTGTCCGATTTGATTCAGCAAATTTTATTTTTCCTTCCGTATTTTTGAAATAAAATAAATATTTTATAAGAAAAAAGATGAAAAAGATTTTACTCAGTTACACAGTTGTTCGAAAGTCATAAAGTCAACTCATTAAACCAATCCTTTTTTTTAACATTTTTTTTTAATAAAACTTTTTTTAAAGGGTTCAGTGTTTTTTTTGTTTTTTCTTATTCACTGCTTGTGGAGCATTTAGTCATTACTCTTTATTTCCACTCATGCCGATTTTTTGCCATTACAACTTCTTCTCTCCACATCATTCCTATCTTTATGAGCTCTTTCGTGATTATTGACATCAGTAAAAAATTAACTAATCAGGACTTAAATTTTTTTTAAAAGAGAGTCCTAAACTTGCTTGGCTTACATAATTACCACCTAAGATGACAAAAATATCATTTCTCCGGAAAAATGACAACCTGGAACGGAAGAAATTTAATTTGTGATCCTCCGTCCTTGAATAATTGCTCTACATAAATGAAAAAAACAGGAGAATTTATTTTATTAATTTGTAAAACTGGAGAAAAAATTGACTTTGGGATCCCGGAACATCGAGTCATCAAGATTAAGACAATTTTTTAGTCATAATATTCATCGTACAAAAATATAAAAGTGTTTGAGTCGGACTTTAAAAAAAAAAAAATCCGGACTTGGACTTGACTTGAGACTTGTGACTTTTAAACAACTCTGCTAAGTTTTTACGATTGATTTATTCTTTAGCAATTAGTAAAGAGTTTAAAAAAATAAAACAAAACAAGAGTGAGTTTGAAAGAAGACTTAATAAAAGAGGAAAATAAAATATTCAAAAGAACTTTTTCTTACATAAAAAAAAATAGAAGTTATTCAAAATTCAGCAGTTCGATCTATTTTGAAGCTGAAATATGATACCTCCTTCTACATTATACACCAAAAGACCTTCAATAAACTAAATCTACTAAAAATTTTCAATCGAATTTTTGAGTTGAGTGAGAGATATGTCAAGACAGGATTGAATCATTCTGTTCCACTGGTCGTCAAACTAGTGGAAGAATATAGAGAAGGTTTTGAATCAAGATATATCGAATATCCAACTCCATTGTGTAATTGCTACTTAGTGATTTCTTCTTTTTTTTCCTGAACAATCAAATATGTAAACATGTCCTACCTTTAGTTATTTCAACATTAAGTTTTAAATTTTCTTTCGACTTACCGTAAAACCTCGCGTAATATCCCTCTGAAATTAAAGAAAACACGCTTTAATATCCCATGGTATTTTATCTAAAATTTATCAAATTTAAAAGTGTTAATTTCCCTGGGATATTAAGTAGAACATGTTCAGAAAAATTAATAAAAATTGTCCACTATAATTTTTAAATATTTTATTAGAGACATTTTTTAATTACAAATTTTTTAATTTTATTAATTATTATAAAAAAATAAACTATTTTAATTAAGCATAAAAATAACGGACCAGTATTTTAACAAAAAAAATTATTCTGACTCTGATTCATTTTCGGAAATTTCATCAAAATTTAAATCACTATAAAATTCTTCACAGTTAAACGCATCAAAGTCATCAGATTGATCATAATCATCAATCATGTCAACTTTGTTTTTCTCGATGAACGATTGAAGCTGAACATGAAACTCATAAGCTTGCTTTGAAGTGACTCCGAATCGATCAAAAGATTCACTGATTATTTTTGGCTCCAATTGTTCCCATATTTCGCTAATCCAAATGATAACTTGGGAATATCCAGGGGATTTCAAATTGCCTGCTGCAGTAAAGCTCTTTTCTTCATTAATAAGCCAATTTTGCCATCTGTCAAAATACGCTTTTTTAAGCGGACGCATCCAGCTAACATCAGCTGGCTGAAGAAGGTTAGTAAACCGTTTTGGAACATAAATTGTTTTAATATTATTCTGAGCTAAAGTCTCTTTGACTTTTACTGTAGCATGGCAAGGTGCTTGATCTAAAATTAACACAGGATTTTTTAAATCCTTGCTTGCGATCTTAGGGACAAGGCATCGCTTTATGACTCCATCACAAATCATGTCTTCATTGAAAGTTCCAGATTTGTTATAAATTACTACCACATTGTTGGGCGGTTCAAAATCTTTCAATGGATTAACTCTAGGCACAATTATTAAAGGCTTGAATTTGTATCCGCTTGCAGAAGCAGCAAAACAAACAGAGATTCTAGTTTTTTCATTACCTGAATTTGTCGATGGAACTCTCTTGGCACCAACTTGGTCATAGGTATAATTGCATTTTGCATCAAGGTAGATACTGGTTTCATCTAGATTTATTACCGATGATCGTTGAGTATTAACCAACTCATATCTACACTTATTTATAAAATCTAAAACAATCTCTCTTGAATTATTTGGAAGGTCTCGGCCACTAGTTGTTATTCGCCTTAAGACAAAATTAGATCTCCTCAAAAATCTTGAAAACCATCCATTAGATGCTTTGAAATCTAAACATTCCCGCTTAGCTATTTGAGCTGCTTGTTGTTTAATGGATTTCCCGTCGACCACAAACCCCAACAACCTTTGTTCTAGAATCCACGCTTTAAGTTCTATTTCCAAATTCGGAAACTGTGGCGTTCCGTTTTTTTATCCTAGCCCTGTTTACTTTGTTCGGAGATTCCATAATTTTTTGTTTGTTGCTTATCCACCACCTAATTTGCTTATGACTCACCTTGTGAATTTTATGCGCTTTATTTATAGAATATGCTTCAGCGTATTTTATTACTTTAAGCTTAAAAGCCAAATTATATCTTAAATTTTTGTTTCTTGCCATTTTTTAATTTTTAAATTAATAAAAAAGAGGATTTTTTGTTTTAGAAGAAAAAATCAAGTTCAAGTTCAAAAAAGCTTTATACAAGTTCAAGATTATTAAGAAAATTCCAAAAAATTTTTTTGAGCTTACTAAAAAATTTAAAATTAATCTACAGTATTAAAATGGTTGAAGGATAAATTGCATACGAAAATAAATAAATTTTTGAAAAATTTCATTATTAATTTACCATGTTTCACTTAGTTTCCCATGTTGATTCACTTAATGTCCCTGGGATATTATTTATGCAAAAATACTTAAGTTTCACATAATTTCCTAGAGACATTAAACCGTGTCCTGTATAAAAGCCCATGGGATATTGCGCAAGGAAATACGGTATTTAACCTTCCTTTTTTTAATTTATTTTATTTTTTTTACTTTTACCTTATTTAACTTTAATTTAATTCTATTTTTTATATTCTGAAGGAGCATTAGCTCGGTACAGACAAACAAATAAATAAATAATTATTGACTTATCCGTTCTACATAATTTTATTCTTTATTTTTTTATTTATTGAATTGAATTAACCTCCTTTAAGGAGAATTTAAAAAAAAATAAAGAAGAGACAAAAAATAAAAATAAAAATTTTTTGTGTTTTATGTTTTTTTTTAAAAAATGAAAAAATTATTACCTAAAAATAAAATTATAAAAATAAAAAAGGAACATTAGTTCGAAAATAGAAAAAGGCATGAAAGTTAGAAAGCAAGATAATTTGGACCAAAATTCATGAATTTCTTTTATTTTGAATTAGCTCATTTAGGAGAGTTCTGTAATGTTTTAGTATTAAATTGCAAAGACATAGCCAAATTGAATCTTAAGATTTCCTTTAAGTTGGTTTATATTTACTGTAATTTTTGAGGCTTCAATTTTAAAGTACTTGGAAATAAGAACCAAGTCGGAGGAAAAATATTTATTAGAGGGGGGGGTTATTTAGCATATATTTTAAAAATTGTGATGATAAATAATTATATTTAATTGTATCAATAAAAGTTAGTTTAGAAAATAGATAAAGTTCATCAAAGTTGAATACTTTCAGTACTTTTAAGACTCGTGACATGTGACAGTAGGCTTTTAAACCAAACATTTGTCTAATTCAGAGTTGTTTAAAAGTCCCAAAAAAAAGTCTAAGTCATCAAAAAAAAAGTCCAAGTCAGGACTTTTAAATTTTTTTTTTATCAAAAAGAAAGTCTCACCAAAGAGTTTTTTTTTTTTTTTTTTCTAAAATAAAAAGGTAAAAAAATAAAAATTTAAGTCAATTTAATATATTTATTATTTTAAAAAAATATTTTTTTAATTAAAAAAAATTAATTTAAAATAAAAAAAAAAAAAATGAAAAAAAAAATTTATTTCAAAGTTAAAAAAAAAAAGAAAAAAAAAAAAAGTCTTGACTTGGACTTTTTTTTTGAAAAAGAAAATTTAAGTCTTTGGTGGGACTTTTTAAAAAAAAAAAAAAAAGTCTTGACTTGGACTTTTTTTTTGAAAAACTTGACTTGAGACTTGTGACTTTTAAACAACTCTGGTCTAATTAATCTGTTTTGTAATTTATTTATTGAATCCTTTGTGGTCGAATTAAGAGTGAGAGCCTCAAGACCATATGTGAATTTAGATAAGCAATATGTTTTGTTTATAAATGATTTGAATTTAGGTGAAGAGGTAGGACTATTTTTAGGCAGAAGATACGAGATTCCAAAAAAGCTGCTCCTAACTTTTTTAAAATTTATAACTGCCTGTGTGTTAAGGTCAAGATTAGAATCTATGATGAAGCCTAAGTATTCTAACTGATTTGATTCTTTAAGTTTGGATTCATTAAGGTGAAATACAGACTTAAATAATTGAATGCCAAAGTTAACAACTTTTGTTTAATTAGGGTTAAATTTTATTCTCCATTTATTCCCATAAGACCCACAAATATCCAAGAGCATTTGTAGATGGGAGTCAACTGGGCTTATTTAGATTATATCATCTGCGTAGACAATGATAGAAACATTAAGATTTTTATAAAGAGCTCCAAGCTCATTGTTAAGGCATTCTATTATAAGATCATCAATATATATTTTAAAAAGAAATGAAGATAAAATAGCTCCTTGTTTTACACCAGTTTCAATTTTTAAGGGTTTTGTTGTTAGATTATTTGGAAGAGATAAAACAGCTAGTGCTGAGTTATAATAAATCCTAAGCAATACCCAGTAGGAAGTATGCAGTTTCTTTAATAGTTTATAGAATAAGCCATCACGCCATATTTTGTCAAAGGCCTTTTCTGCATCTAAAGATGCTATCCTATATCCAGAGCCTTTATTGATGTAGTTAAGAGTTGTTTCTTTCAATACAAAAATGGCATGGTTACATGAGGTTTTTTTTCTAAAACCAAATTGGTTATTACTAACTTTATAAAGCTCAGGGGAGTTAATTAGAATTATTTTTTCTAGGATTTGAGCAAAGCAGTTTGAAATAGAAATAGGTCTTATATTGTCTAGATCAAAGCTGTTTTTCAAGTTGTCTTTTAGAAAAGGATTAATTTTTGAAGTATTAAAATTGTTTGGAATCTTATTGAATAGTAGAAGTTGGTTGAAAAATCTTTATGTAACGTTAGGATTTAAACTAGTAAAAATCAAAAGGCAAAAAAAGCTCAATTGTTTGAATTTTATTTTTCATACAGTACTGCTACGATTTTCTGTTTTTACGAAATTTTACGTGAAATTACCGGTAATTTAACGTAAATTCTGGTAAAATTACGTAAATTTACCAAAGTAAAAAAAGGTAAATTTACTGTATTTTACTGTAATTTACGTAAAGTTACCGAGTATTACGTAAACTTTTGTAATTATAAAAACTAAACATTTTTTTATTGACATTTTTTGGCTTTTTTAAATTTTTTGAGCATATATTCGGAATTAAAAAAATTGCTTTTTTTCACGTAATTTTACGTGAAATCTTATTTAAAAATGGTAATTTTTAGTAAAACAAAGTAAAATGTTAAATTTTTCGAAAAATTTTTACAGAAATTCATTTTCCTTTTTTTTTTAATCATTTTTAAAGCAGTCAAAAGTTTGTCTCCATAATTCTTTGAAACTAGAATAATTTTGTTCAGAATGAATATAAGAAATATCAAACAAGTTTCTAGATTTCCGTTACCGACGGTTAAGAAAATCGCCAATATTAACAGATCATCAAAAATTAGTTAGACTTATTTGGTGTTTAAAGTTTCAAAATTGCGAGTTCAAAAACAGCATATTTGTTGATGAAACCACAATTAAAATTTCGGAAAGACAAATCTACCATTTAAGATATCTGGCTAAAGATCCAGCCAATTCCATGTACTTCAAAATATGAACGGGAAATTGAATATTTGGGCTGGGATTTCATTTAAGGGAGCAACGAATTTTGCTGTAAGATACAGGATATGGAAAAAAGCTTTTACTCTGGAATTTTTTAAGATTTTTAAATGCAACATGGATGCAGAGCTTTACCAGGAGATATTATCTGATTATTTATTATCATTTGGGGCTTCGATTTAGATTTCAAACCACACCAGGACATTGACTCAAAGCATCGTTCCTTAATGTGCACTTCTTTTTTAAATTTAAATAAAATTGTTTGGGTAAATTACTTTTTAGTAATTAATCTCTGGCAATAATATGTGAGTCATTTCTTTTAAATAAAGATTAAATCTTCCCCAAAGTCTCCCGATTTAAATCCCATTGAACTTATGTAGAACGAGGTAAAACAGCATGTAAGGAAAAGAATGATTTTATCCGAAGCTGATGCCCAAATGGAGGTCAATGATTTATAAAAATCTTTAACGAAAGAAAAATGCAAAAATTATATAAATCTTTAAAAAAGGTTTTTATTTTCAATTTAGTCTTTTAAAAAAAAATATTAATATAAATTAAGGAATTTAAAGTGCTTATAATTACAAAAGCTTACGTAATACCCGGTAATTTTACGTAAATTACAGTAAAATCCGGTAAATTTACCTTTTTTTACTTTGGTAAATTTACGTAATTTTACTAGAATTTACGTTAAATTACCGGTAATTTCACGTAAAAATACGTAAAAACAGAAAGTCGTAGCAGTACTGTAATTTTTGAACAAAGAAGTTTTTATTTTTAGTAAAAGTTACTTTTTTTTACTATTTTTTAATAATTTTTTCGTAAATTTAGGGAAAAAAAGCTAATATTGGAAAAAAAATTAAGAAATTTTTATTTTCCCAATAAACTAGCTAGCAGTCCGATCCATTTGTCATTTCTATCTTTCACTGTATCAATTACCTAAAAAACGAAAAATAACTTGATAAAATTAAATTAAATTAAAATTTTGCGAAATTTTAATTTAATATTATGGTTGTAGCGGCTTCTTACTGGCCTGATCAAAACCCAAAAGAAATGGTTTGGAATGAATTGAAAAATAATAATTTTTAGAGTAAATGATCCCCAAAAAGATGAAGAATTAGCTAGTTGAATTTTCGAATGAATACTTCTTTTTTACCATATTTTGCCTTTTTTTATCTAAATCTACGAAAAATTAATAATAAATAGTAAAAAAAGGAACTTTTGGTAAAATTATAAATAAATAAATAGAAAACACTTTTATCAAAATTTTTTAGAAAAAATAAAAATTCAAAAAATTGAGCTTTTTTGGCATCTTCATTTTTACCAATTTTTAGGCGAATTTACGAAAAATTACGTAAATTCAATTTTTGTTACAAAGTAATTTGTAAATTTGCGTAAATTTCCAAAAATCCACGTGTCAAATCGGCACTGTAACTATTGTTTTATTAAATTTAAATTCTAAACTAGTAATAATCAAAATTTGAGATTTTTTGGATATTGCATTCCAATTTTTTTAAAGAACAAAAACGCGGGAAGCTTTTTTGAACAACCTTTTTTTGATAAACTGATGCTGGACGTCCAGCAGCTTTCAATAAACAAGAAGAAGAAGTTCTTTTGCATATTCTGTTTTCCCCTTTTATTAAATCTTCTTTTAAATTCACTCTTGTTTTGTTTTGTTTTTTTGAACTCTTAAATAATTGCGATAGAATTAAATCAAATCGTGAACACTTAGTTAATTTTGTACAAAAGGATAATTAAAAGTCAATTAAATAATCGTTTAAAAAAAAATATTAAAAAATTGAAAAAAATTATTTTTTAATGGGTAAAATGGGTAACAGGGGTTATAACTCTTCATTTAGTGTTTAATTTCCGGGTAACTATAAACAAATTTTAGTAATTGGTTAGTATTGATTTTTTTCACGTTAAAAAAAAAGGACAAAAAAAATTTGAAATATTGGAAGAAATAAAATTTTATAAACAATTCGACAAGAGCCTTTATTTTAAAAATTAGTTCAAATCAAATTGCTTTTTTAAACTATTATGACTTTAGCTTTTTTGACACATTCATTTTTTGAAACAGCTTTTTTGATATTAGCTAATTTAATTTTGCTATTTTGAATATGCTATTTTAATAAAGAGCCAAAATAAATTTATTTTTCAACTTTAATTGAAATGCAAAAATTAAAAGGTAAATTTAAACTTGACTTTCTAAATGTTAAATAAAATTTAAAAATAAAACTGATAAACAGAGTAAGATTCATTTAATTTAATCTATTAAGTTCTTATTAGATCTTCTTTCAAAATGTAAATAAAAATAATAATTTAGACTTTTTCAAAAAAAACATTTTTGGTAAAACACAATTTTGAAATCAGTGTTTCTGTAAAAAAATGTACTAGTATTATCATCATATGAATTATTTTTAATGTTATAAAAACAATAACAAAATTTTATTCATCAAACTTAATCAATAGAAAAGCATCGGCAAACCAATAATAAGAATCACGGACAAATTAAATTTCTGGAACAGGACTTTTTTTATTGTAAAAATGTGAATATTAAATATTCAGGACTAAAATTTGTTCAAATCAAATTTCTTTTTTAAACTATTACTACTTTTGCTTTTTTGACACATTCATTTTTTGAAACAGCTTTTTTGATATTAGCTAATTTAATTTTGCTATTTTGAATATACGATTTTAATAAAGAGCCAAAATAAATTTATTTTTCAACTTTAATTGAAATGCAAAAATTAAAATGTAAATTTAAACTTGACTTTCTAAATATTAAATAAAATGTAAAAATAAAACTGATAAACAGAGGAAGATTTATCTAATTAAATTTATTTAGTAGTTATAAGATCCTCAAACAAAATGATATAAGAAAAATAAAAAATTCTTTTAGCAAAACACAATTTTGTAATCAGTGTTTCTGCAAAAAAATGTACTAGTATGATCATCATATGCATAACTGTAAGCATCAGGACAAGCTTTTTTGAAAATTGCTGGATAATTGAATGGCCAGTTAGATGAGCGACATGTATGTGGCTGATTATGGACACCTCTGCAGCAATATTGATCAGTTCTGAATTTTTCACAAGCGCTCATACATCCGACCACTTGTCCTTTTGAATTGTATTTTTTCAATTCGTTTGGACATATTTTATTCAAATCTTGATTACATTTAGGATTTTTGCACCAATAATTACCACTACCAGGAGCTGGTTTTACTATTTCAATGGACATTTTTAAATTATAGCCATCAACCAGACTAACATCATAGAAATCTTGAGATCCCGATCCATTTAAGGTAAATTCAGCCAATGTGGCTGGAGTTTGACCACCTCTTTGAACACCACCATTAGCACAATCAACCCATGGGCCACAATCTCCAGTTTCACAATTGAAACGTCCACCATTCAAATTACATCCAGTACGACCCCAAATACGACCTGCATAATAATCTTTGGGAACTTCAACGGTAACAGTTTGACCACTTTTTAATTCCCAACCGCCGTTTTTCGGTGGCAGCCAATTTTTGTTCGAATGACTTCGTCCCATCATTCCGATCCAGATTGTGTATGGGCATTTGTTTATTGTCGAAAAACGAACTAAAAATATGTCAAAAATTATCCTTAAATTTTTGATCAACAGTATATCTAATAATTACCACTCGAACTATGACCACCTGAATTATCTCCATTTCCTGGATTTTTATCGATTTCACCATTAATACCACATACTACACCATTAGCATTAAATGCTTTTTCTTTAGATACTTGCCCTTTTTTCATCCAGCATGTTCCACCATTGTAATTATTCCACGTGAAATGAGTACATCCGGAAGTTTCCAAGCATCTTTGACTGCACTCTTCACCCTTTGATGGAACATTTTTCAAATTGTTTTCGTGAAAATCACAGTCCATTGCCCAGATTCCATGAGATGAAGTCTTCCAGTTAATTGCATGTACTTTTGCATTTACCAAAGCAAAAATAATCTATTTAAGCAACTAAAATTTAAACAAGAATAGAAGAAAATATAATTTTTACCATAAATATTTGAGAAACTTTCATTTTTTAATATGAATACATTGGATTTAAATGTAAGTTCCTTTTATACTATTCAGACTCTAGCCTCGAGTGCATAATTAAAAGTGAGATGGTTTATCTTATCAAATAAAGATCTAAATAATATGAAATTTAATGTTTATCATATTTCAAAGACAGTCGAAAAGTTGAAATCAAAGATATGAAGCTTTTATTTTGAGAGATTAATTCAATTTTGATTGATTTAATCACTCTTGTAATAATTTTGATTTTTGAGTATTTAAATTATTTCAATTCGAATCCTTGCAATCCTCTATACTAAAATTTAAATTCTTAACAATACAGATATTGAATATGAAATTAGGATAAAATAAACTATTTAGAGCTAAGGTATAATAAACCAGAATGGTACCCTTTAAACTTCTATAAAGTAATTGTCCATATTTTATCAACCATTAAATCAAAGCTTAATTACTTCATTCTCTCGTAACCTCACATTAATCGTAATTAACTTTGATTTTATTAATAAAAAGGTTTTGTGAAGTTTAATTCAAAAGAACACAATAAAGTGTAAAAAATTAAATAGCTTTTTTTCGAAAATAAAATTCAGTGGATACAACAAAGTGCAACATTCAAAGCTGCATCAACTATAAAAGTCTGCTAATGGTGGGCAAAATCTCTGCAAAATGCACTACGGTCGATATTATTGAAATTCAATTTCAGCTTAACTCTGAAAATTTAGCAGACCTTGATATTTGATGCAAATTTGAATTTTGCACTTTGTGGCATTTACAGAACTAAATTTTAAACTTAATAACAAATGATTTTTGATAAGAGATGCACTCCCAAGGTCGTTCCGAAGCAAGACCTTTAATTTATTGTTCTTTTTCTTTTTCTTTTTATTGTTTTTTTATTTTGTTTTTTTTTTTAATTCTTTTTATTTTCAACTCAAATGAAATTCAGTTCAATATGACAAACATAACAGAAAAAAATATAAAAAATTAAATAACTTTTTTTTTAAAGATTTAGTAAACCTTAGCAAGAAATCAATATCAAATTCCCAATCACTTAAGTAAGCTTAGTATATAAACTGATTAATGAAAAAAATTTAATGTTTATGGCACTGGTCGCGCCGACAATGGTCTTCATACAGGCACATAAAATCCGATGATTGAGAATCAGCGACCAGTTTTTCCCTATAGTCAATCCTGTAGTTAAAATCATTGCTTTGCACTGCTTGGTAAAAGCCATCACTCAAATTTCCAAAATCTCTAATTGAAGAAGTCAAAAAATTACATGACAGTTGGTCAATGTCAGCAATGTGAACCATTTTGGCATCATCGTCCAAGCGTATTCTTTTTTGTCTTTGTAAATATTCATCATCGTCCTCATTAAAAGTGTACAAATGGGCAGATAGTTCCTCTAATGATCGCTTAAAAACCAGCCTAATGGAATCATTAAGTCTTGTGCCTGATTTTGGTCTCTTTCTACTAAGCAAAGAATATTTTGCTCTCAATTCAAAAGAACGTGTTTGTTTCAATGTTCTTAGTTTTTTCAACAGCCACACTGACTCACAGTCGCAGATCAATGGATTACCCAGAAGCTTTAGATTTGTTCTATCGCTGGAATAAAATCTGGTGGCACTAGTGTTCTGGATTAAATTGTAGCGCAGGTTCAACTCAGTGAGATTTTGTCTTATGTAATTGGTGTCAAACGAGCTGATTAGATTATTTTCCAAGTTGAGTTTTTGCACATCTAGGCCTGTGTCCAACAACGCCTTCAAATCTGAAATTTTATTAGCAGAAAGATCAACCATTTGAATGAATAGACCGGCTAGTGAGGACACAAAATTGTCACTCAACTTGTTAAACTGCAGGCCCAGATAAAAGAGATGAGCTTTTTTGGGTGCAAACTTGTGGCTGGTGGCGCTGGTCGAACAATTGTTAAGACTGAGAACTTTGAGCTTGGGGAAAATTGAGACAAAATTTTTAAAGTGCACACTTAAACTTGGGTTATTGTCGACAATCAGGGACTCGAGGCTGAAAAACCTATTCAATAAATAGCCAGGATCGTTTGGCTCTAGATTTAGATTGTCGCGCATTGAGTTTATTTCGTTGTCCAGGTAGGTTTTGGATGATTTTGATGTCATTAGATGCAAATTGTTGTTACTCAAATTAAAATATTTAATTAAATTAAAGTTGTATTTGAATATTGAATTTTGCTTGATTAGGCTTTCGAGTTGATAATCGTCCAAGTGATTGTTGGACATGTCGACGCCATACAGCACGTAGTCAGGATGTTGCGGATGAATTTCAAAAAAGTTTGGGTCATTCTGAAAACAATCGGACTCAATTGTCTTGAAAAAGTCGATGTTTAAATCAATGCGGTAGTCTTGTGCGGTGTACAAGTGTTTGAACAAAGTTTCTGGCATTTTTTCAGCATTTTTGTGAATAAAAAGATATTTACAGTTGGTTTGACGAGTGTCGTAGTCACTGACCGATTCCACTACCACCACCACCACAATCAAATAAATAAATACTACTGAAACTGTTAAAAAATTAATTCAAAAGTCTCATATTACTCATATTTTAATTTAATTTAAAATAAAATATCATAAATACTTAATAAATTGGTAAACGTTTAACTTTGTTTTATTTTTTCGTTAATTAAATTTTAAGTTGTAATTTTAAGCAATTTAGTTATCGCAAAACTTTTGCGTTAAATGCTTTAAATGCTTGCTATTGCTTTTGCGTTTGATTTAGTTAAATATTTTTGATATATGGAAAAAGTCAAGTTAGGACAATGCAATTAATTAATTAATAAATTTTTGAGTCAAAAGAATAAGAAAAACAACTACACAAATAATTTTTAAAATTAAAAAATAATTACAATTATTTATTTACTGATTCCTTTGAATGCTTTAAAAACATCTTTCTCTTCAATTTCATAATTTCACATTCATATCAATTTAATATCTTACATTTTTTTTCCCAATTTTAAAATTCCAAATGAATATACAGTATGTTTAGAAAATTTAGAACATTTTTTTTTGGCAAGGTTTGTTTCTGGGAAGCCGTGCGGCTTAAAAAAAAAAAAAACATTTCTCTTATTTATATATTTAGAAAATATCTAATTTTATTGTCTTATTTTATTCTTAACTTTACATCAAGGCGTTCAATGAAATAAATAAATAAAAAAAATAAAATAATTTTTTTTTTTCGAATTTTAATCAGAAAAAAATTTTTCAAGTTTTATCTTTTCATTTTTTATAAATTGAAAATAATGAATTTCATCGCAAAGCAAAAATTTGATCAAAAAAATTCAGTTTTTTATTTTAATTCTTCGAAAGTTGATACCGCTAGAGAAAATTAAATTAATTATGTAATATTTTCTTTAAAATAAATAAGAACGAATGACCAAAAATTATATTTTAATTTTATTTTTGTTTTTAATTTTTAATTATTTGAATTATGAATTGATAAATTAAAATCTTCAAATCATTGGATTTTTTTAATTAATTTTAAATTGATATTTGTTTTCTATTTTATATATAATATTATATTTCAATTTGTCCATGGGACTTGAACTTTAATTAAATAAATATAAAATTATTAGCTTCAGCTGATGATTGAGAGAACTAAAATTCATCAAAAAATTAAAATAATCTTCATTAATATTTAACGCGAAAAAATAATGATCAGCAAATTTTTTATGAGATCAAAAAAATTAAAAATCTGTATTGATTTATTTAAAAGATTTAAAAAATAAAAAATTTATTCATTTCTACATGACATCAATTAATTTGAAATTATTAATTAGAAATAGGGATTAATAAGGAATCACAAAAGCTTAATACCATTTTAATCCGAAATTGAATTCTCATCCGATTTTAATTAATTTCAAAAATGAGTCATTTATTTTATCATTTTTGTAGGAAATTTTTCTTATATAATAAATAAATTAAAATAGCAAATCTTGTTTTCTCTTAAAATGAGTTTATCGGGTGGTTTTAAAATGAGTTGTTATCTCTTTTTATTTAGGCTTTATTTTAATTGATTATTTTAAATTGTTGTACGAAAAAATAGAAATGCCATAGAAAATTTGAAACAATAATTGTATTTTTCGCTTTAAAAAAAACTCTAGTTTAAAATAATTTTTTTCTTCTTTTAAATTAGAAAGGGCTACCTTAAAATTTTTTCAAACAAAACAATACTCGAATGGCTTCTTTGGAGAAAAATCATGAATCACTAAATTGCCAAGAATAATATACATGTTGTTCATATTTTTTTTAATAAATTTTATTTTTTATAATCACCCAAAAAGTGTTTTTTGAATAGTTTTAAAATCTATGAAACTCCATGTTTTTACTTATAACTTTTGACTGCGTTGATGGTTAATTTGTTAGTTTGTTCCTTGTGTACGCCATTCTTTCCTGAAATTAATGGGTATCTTTTTTTCAAGTATTAAATCCATTCTTGTTCAAGACAAGGCTGTAAATCATTGAATAATTATTGTTTAATATTAACAGTATCTAATTTTTGCCTAAAAGTCTTAAATCTCTTAATTATAAAAATAATATTAAAAAATTAAAGATTAAGTTTTTTTCTTGATACAAAGATGGAGTTTGGAAACTGTTCCAAGAAGCAAAATGTCAAAAAGTATTTAATGACAGAAAAAATAGGTGTCAATTAAAATCAGCGCAGAATGTCGAACAAGGCCAAACAAAACTTTGTATAGAATTAAATTATTTTTTTTCAATTCATCTTTTTTAAATTCTTTGATCAAAAAATGCGATAAACTTACTGTCTTAGAAGCAAAAACATTCATAATTAGAAAAATCAACATTGAACAAATATTGACTGGGATTCTTAATCTCAAATTACTCGACTAGAGCTATTCGAGCTAATTTTTAGTCTGTAAATTCCTCAAATTTTCAGAAAATAAAATTCCTTTGAACAAATCGTAACTTGAATTATTCAACAAAAATAAAAAGGGCCGAGCATAGTTCAATCATTAAACAAAGAGAGTGATAAATCATTATTTACCTTTTGGTTTAATGAATGATCAAGAAAAATTTTGTTAATTTTGACAAAAACAATTTGAGATTAACTTTCTAAAAAATACTCAAAATCCAAAAAGAAGCTTTCAGTTTATACAAAAATGATTGAGTGTTTTCTTTTCGAAAATCTTAATTTAATTATGAAAAAAAACTCTTCTCCATGAGAACCTTAAAATCTGGACATTGGCAGTTTGCTAGCTTCAATTTCTCTTAATCATTATTCATAGATTAGAGCAATTGAAATATTTTAGGCATATATTTATAACCACTTTGGATTAGTCATTTAAATTTCCTTCCGAGAATTTAGCTTGAATTAGACAAAAGAATGCAAGCTATCAATTTTGCTCATTTTTTTAAATTTATTGATACTAGTCTCTTATATCTTGAGGCATTCATTCTAAAAAATCTAGAAGAAAATAATCAAAAGCTGAACAAGTTCTTAGTCAAAAATCTTTTGTTGAGCAAAATCAAACCCGTAATCCAATCTAGAAGTTGAATGTAATTTATTTATTGTGTGTAGCCTTGTAGACAATTTCTAATGAAAAACAATCATTCATTATCACAAGTAGCTCATCAATCGAGTTGGTGAATAGCAAAGATTTGGCAACACTTTTAGATATTAATAGCACCACACCATGAACGTGGTTAATATCTTCAGGCAAGATCGATCTGGTTTAGCGTTCTTCCACTAGTTGATCGCCAAGTAAGTTTGTAGATATTTTGTGCTGAAACAGAGTTCCTCCTATTGCTAGACCACTTTCAAGACAGAAATCAACAAATATTTGTCCATTATCACTCATGGTACCGCAACCATGCCCATCCATAACTAAAATTCAAAGACCTTTTTTTCAGTTGTGATCACTGTCGCCCATCACAACTAGAACTTCATTACGAGGAACTCCACTTGAAGACAATTTCTAATGAAAAACAATCAACTCTATAAGAATCATTCATCATCACAAGTAAATTAAGTTTGTCATTAACTTATTTGATTAAAAAATAGACATTAACTGGTTTGTTTTAATGGTATTTAAAATCTTTTTAGCTTGGTAATTTCTTTTTAATAAACACCTTTAATTAAACAACATATTTTGGTAGATCAAACGAGCTTTGTCATTTAGCTTTGTTTTATTTAATGTCTATTTTGTTTGATAGAGCTTGGAGCCTTGTCTTTTCAGGCCAAATTCAGCTAATAAATTAATTAAGTGACGCAGTGGATGCAGTCAAAGCGTCTGTGTGATTTGGGGAAAAGGCACTGGAGCCAAGTTTTGGAAAATTATTTAATTTTAAATAATGAAATTAGTCTCGGCAAGTTATTGATGATTGTACTTTTAAAAAAAAATTCTAATCAATTTAATTTAGTATAAAAAATGTTGAAAAAAATTGTGAAGTTGAATTTTTGTTAAATTTTCAAAAAGCCAGATGCTACAATTACTATTCAGCTGCAATAAATGATCAATCGATTGAGTGAATTCATTTTTTTTCAATTTGTTCAATCGATTGTTAAAATACTCCAGATAGAACAGACCTTGAAAGCAAGTATTATTACCCAATCTGTATTCAAGCCAAACACTCATGCTACTTGAGGTATTTAAATTTGATTTGGATTCAAATTAAAGCTAATCTCCTCTTTTTCCTTTTTACCAAATTTTGGGTCGCCCCTAGCTTTGTCTGAATGGCGCTAGCCTTCAAAAATGCGCCATAAAATTGTGGCGAAAACATAAATTTTTATTAAGAAATCTGTTTATTTGAATATTAACTTTTTTATTTTTTACGTCACTTAAATGATGGTAATTTAAATAGAACTGAACTGAGGATTGAACCTTTAATTTTTTTAAACCAAATATTTTTTGTTCTCTTTTTATAATTTATTTATCCCATCGGTAGCATTAAGGTGATGTGAAAAAATAAAAAGTTTTTAAAATAAAATAGACTTTATTAAAAAATGCTAATTATAAATTGAAAGGTCTAATGTTGGCTAGTTTGGAGGTTGCGAGCTATGGGTTCAACAGAGGACTTAATTTGCTTAAGACAAATAGTCTATTTGCTCTTGTTTAGATTGTTTCTCTTGATTTAGTGTTTAATGAATTTAAAAATTGAAATTTTAAATGGAAAATGTTTGATTATTTAAAGATTGTTTTTTCTTATTTCAACTTAAAAGTCTACTTGACCAAATCAGCTTGTCAAATTAAGCAACTTTATGATTCATTTTCAAGTCAAGAGTTGTCTAGAGCATCAACTAGAATTTGTTTGTCCTAAAATTAGACATGAATCATTCACATTCATTTTTTTTAAAAAGAGAAAAAGAAATAAAATTGGGCGAAATGCTGCCCGAATTTAAAAGACCAGTTCTCGGCAAACACATCAAAATTGCTAGACCAGCATAGCTATCAAATAATAGCTGCAGTGTTTTCTTAAGCAACTTTTTTTTAAAAAAGACTACGCTTCAATGCAATTACGTATTAGCTTGTCATCTAATTTATTCTTTCTTATCGTTGCCACTTTATCGCGCTCAATCTCATGACTTCTTTTTCGTTGTTTTTCTTTTCTTTTTTGTTGCTTTGAAATATATTCCAAACACAAATAAAATTTAAATATCTTTATTTGTGTTTTTTGTGGTTGTTGTTGTTGTTCTAGTTGATCGGCCTCTTCTATCCATATGACAATTACGCAAGTAAATTTGGGCGAGAAAACCAACTGAATGTTGTGCTAGTTTTTCGAGTGGGATCATTAGCAATGGTAATGAACTCGTACGCGATTAGAGCAAACTTAATTACAATTAGCTATGGTATTCAAGTTAGCAGATAGCTTTTGGATCAGCTGCGCTATTTACATCAATCAAATGCATAGGAAGCGCGTTAATTTTGATTGATCACAATAACATTCTGTATAGGACTGCTACTTACCGCAATATTTATTACAAACAAGGGCAGCAATATGTTAATTTGATTAGCACTTTGTTTGATAATAGATCAAATTTTTGAATTTTTTCAAAAATGACAAGAGTTCAGCTTGAGAGTGTCAGATATTTCTGTCAAATAATACTCGCCTCTCTCTCTCTTTAATTCTGCCCAAGCTCAAGAAATCAAGTTTTAGTTTTAGAAAAATTTTTATTGTCAGCTATTCTGAGTATTTTAAAGTGCAATTTTAAACAGAATATCTAAGAAAAAAAGGTGATGTTAAATTAGTAAATGTTAAGTTACGAGCAAATGTGAACTTAAAGTTTGAACATGATTGCTAATTCATGCAAAAGGATATAAAGATAAAGCTTGGTTGTATTTTTTTCAAATTTCAAAATTCACATAGTCTCGACTTGCAAGCTAAATTAATTATTTCAAATAGAGACCACACAAATAAGTCATTAATCATGGCCAATATCGATGCCCAAGTTTATCATTTGCACAAAAACATTTATTTGTCGTGTTAAAATTTCATTTAATTTAAACATATTATTAATTTTGTTTTTGTTTGATTTTGGACCATAACTTGGCCAAATAGCCCCATTACCCAACACATAGCAATTAATGACATGGTCCGAATGAAATTGTTTTTTTTTTCTAAAATATTTTACTTGTAACCAAAACGAGTAGCTTGTGGTTGTTTATTAATCTTTATTATTTTTTGAGAGCTTTTTTATTTTTTAATAGAGTAGCTTTGTGTTTCCATATGCAAAGGTATTTTTCTTTAAATATTTGTTCAAGTTGTTTTAACCGAGCAACTAGCGTTAAAAGCAATTGCGTTCTAAGCTCGTGAGTTGATTAAAATTTAAGATTATATAAGATTACTGAATCGGAATTTTTATTTTACTCTAAACTCAAATCACGTTATTTTATTGAAAAATATTTTAATCATTAATCATCTAGAGATAAGGATGGCTATGTTTTTAATTTTTGATTATCAACTTAATCTCAATCGTTGGCTTAAAAAAAATTAAAATTAGAATTTTTTTCCAATTTTAATGCAAAAACGAATCTTTTGAGCCATGTGAATTTTGGTCACAATAAAGTTCCAATTGACTGCAGGGTTCTGATGACTTCCGCATTTTCAATGAAGCAACAAAGAAGAAATCAAAAATTTCAAGAGCCACTTAGAGACTCTTCCTCTTTTTTCCTTTCTCACTTTGGCAGATTAAAAATATTTTTTAAATAATTTTTTTGTCTTATTTTTTATTTATTTGAAAAACAATTCGGAGATTAACTCCAGGGCAGTTTCAGCCTTCATGCTAGGAAAAGACTAACAAATAAATGAGTTAATAAATTAAAAAGTGTAATTATCAGAGTTTGGTAAGTCAAATTCGCATTTTGCCGAAAATTTTTTTTTGTTAATTAGAACTGATAAGCTAAGTCCCTTGAGGATGAAACTCTGAAAAGTATGAATTGTCATTTTGTAGACATATTCTTAGAGGCAAAAATTAATTATTATTTTATTAAATTTAAGATAGCAGTCAAAGACAATAAATCAATTTTTCAAACAAGTCTCGTAAATTAAAGCTTTGCTAATAGCCAGGCTATAACAAAAAAAAGCTTTTGACACTTACGAACAATGATTTCGGAAAAATGATTCCATAAAGTAAATATTTTTCCTTCAATTATTCAAACATGAAAAAAATTCGCGGATAAATTAGCCGCCTTTTTCTCCTCAGTATTAATAACCAGAACTAAATTCTAAGCTTATTAAATCTTTTTGTACACAACAACTACAACAAGAATATGTAAAAAAAAAAATTATTTTCTTTTCATCAGAATATTATCGTGTGATTGAATAAGGCTTTAAAAATATTTTTTTTGGATATGAAAAGTCAAAAACTTACCCAAAGTCCAAGACTCACCTCAAGTCTCGCTTTTATTTTTCAATTTTGATTTTATTGTTTTTAATAAATTGTTGTTTTTTTTGTTGATGAAGAAAAATATAGTCAAAAATTTTTATTTTTTAACTGAACTTATTCAAATAATAACAATCAGAAAAATTCAAAGAGAAGGGAGATTATTGCTTAAAAGTCAAGTGTGTCGCCGAGTTGGTGTCGTTACATGTTCCACTGTGGCTTGGTCACATCTTGAGACACTAAATTAACACCAAATTGTCGATTCTAAATGTACTGTAAACTAAATCTGTTAATGGTAAAAAAGTTACTTTTATTAATTAAAAAAATTATTTCGAATAATGCCCGCGACAGTTTCGAAAAGCAAAGGCCTCTACGCATTTCTAATGTTAGTTTTTTTATGGACAAAAGATTTCCTAAAATATTTAGAAAAAACTTTAGTAGTAGGTACTGGCATTTTTGTTGTCTTTTTAATTTGACTTTTTTCATCGCATCGCCCTTGTGGCATTTATTGAAATAAATATTGGAGGACAAAATTATCCGGCTTTTTTCCCCAAGTATTTAACACTAGAAATTAATTATAAGCCTATTAATTAAATTCCATTTATTTGTACACAACAACAGCATCAAATGGGCTCAAAAAATAATTACAAGTTAGCTGAAAAAAATGGAAACAAAAAAAACAAAAAAGACACAGCATGAGGTCGATTTGTGTGATTTGATACAGAGCCATTAAGAGATTATCTGTCGTGGAGAACAGTGGAACATTTCTAAGGTCATTAGCGATTAAAGTAATCGAGAAAAAAATTGATTTAGAAAAATTGGCCCCAGGACTCGCACGCATTCTTTAGTTATCTAGCCAAAATCATATGCTAATTGTGATCAATGTCCATAGAATGTTGAAGATTTTCTCTAATTGAAATCGTTCAACTATTTGAAGTTAATTGCTTACTTGGCTTAGAGTATTCTTTAACAAGAAAGTTAATTGATTTTTTGGCTAAATTTCGAGTAGCAGCAATTTTCTATTCCATTTAATACTTGAAAATAGTTCAAGTCTACAAATATTCTACAAAACTAGAGGGACATATGCTCAGTCTGAGATTTCAATCGATAGTTTATTGATTAGCTAAATGTTTAATGACTAGATTGTTGATTTAGCGCTAGCATTATCATCGGAAGGAACCGGGATATCTTGTCGTTCCTAGTCCAAACTTTAACGATTGATTAAATTAAGCTAAATAGATATTTTTATTTCAAGTCAAGCACGAACTCATTCTATTTACTTTCTATTAGGTCCAAATGAGAGATTTGATTTGGGCGATATTTTGTTAACTCAACCTGGCAAGCTTAGTTCTAAATTTCGCATTCAATCAAGAATAGATAATTCAGTTCGTCTAACACAAGCGCTCCATCATTCTGGCTCAAAAAGCCTCACACACACTAAAAACGGAACGCATAAAGCTAAGCAGATTTTTGAAAATTAATCATTTTTGATTTAAATCCATTAGACGACCGATGACAAAAACCAATAAATTTTGGGTTTATTCAGCTGAAACTGGTCCAACACAATTCCATAATTTTAAATTTTAATTGCTTTATGATCCTAAATGGCTTTGAGATCATCTTTTTGATCTATCATTAAAAGATAACTAACAACAACAAAAAAAATTAATTTAAAATATCTTTCAAGTTTGATGTAGAATAGATTATTTTGTTAGAATATAGGACACTATTTATTTGGAGAGGTCTATGCTCGAGAGCGACTAATTTATCATCAAAAGGCAAATTATCTAAAAATAAAAAAAAAATTTTTTTTTGAATAATAAAATTTATTCAATTAATGCTCCGAAATCTGGAAATTTAATATGTTTTTTAATGCGCAATTATTCAGCTCGAGTTTTTAATTACGCTGGTCTTAATTTGTTCGAGCACCTGCTGGGGTTTGTTTGATTAAAAAGTAAATTTTGCACAAAATTAATCTAATGATATCAATGAATAAGAAGAAGAGAAGATTTGTGATGTTTTAGACGAGGGTTTTTTGTAATTCTTCTTTTTTTTTTTAATAATTTAAATATTCAATTTTTGGAGATTTTTGGAGAAAAAAAATATTGTTTTTTTGTTGCTGATAAAAAACATATTTTTTAATTTCCAAAATTCAAATTAGATTAATTTTCAAAGAGCTCAAATCTTTGGTAGGATTTTTGTAATCGACTATTAACTCTAAATAGGCTAATATTTTTGATAAGTAAATCGAAATACTCCAAATTCATCTTTTAGTAGCTAATCTTTGGAACTATTCAAAAGAGCTCTAATCATTTTTCAAGTATTCTCAAAAATCAAAGAAAAACTTCGGAATTGTTCATTTAGAAAACTTTCCAAGATAATTGAGATTTTATAATATTTCTAAATAAAATTTATTCTTTTAGCTTGTTAAAATTTTGACAAGTAATTTCCTAATTATCGGCTTGTTCTCACCATTGTCAACAATTTTAAAATGCTTCTGTTATTCTAACAGCTCTAAAATATTTAAGCCATTTTGCTAAAGTTTATATAAAATTTTGTTAAATAAACAATAATTAAACTATTTATTAGCACGTTGTGATAAACATAGTAAACATAGCGAACAGGAATTGATACAATAACCTTAGTTTCTAGGATACACCTATTGTTTGTCTTGAGTAAATTTCAAAATTAGTTTAATAATCAAAAGACAAAATTAGTAATGGTTATTCGATAAATTGAGTTTTGCAAAGACAAATTCTTCAATGAATTTTCTGTCTCCAATTGTTTTGCTTAATTCTTGGAAAAATTTATTCTTTTAAATTCACCACACTTACTTGAGTAAAGAAGCCATCCAGGAAATGACCCCAAAGAATGAATCTTAACGAGATGTTAAATAAGATCTTACACGTTCATTAGGAGATCTAGTAAGAGGCTTAAAATTTCCTAAATTATTCTTAGCCGTTTAAGAAACCAAAGTGTTCTGCAAAAATTTAGACTTGATAAGAAAAAATCAAGAACTTAGAATGATCTTAAATCAATAAATATAAAGAAAAAAAATAATAATCTCAAGAATCTAGTTTATTAAGTAAATATTTAAATTTGGTTCTTAGACTTTTTTATAAATTTTTAAATTTAAAACCACACGCAAGCTTTAATTACATTAGAAAAAAAGTTTTTTGATAATTTTTTTTCAAGTTGAAAGAACAGAAACAATAATTTTATTTTAATCTTCACTTTTTAAAATAAATCAATTTATCTAATTTAAAAGAAATGATAAAATAAGTTAATTCTAAAATGAAAATGACTAATAACTAAAAAATAATATTTTTAATAGATAAAGATCGATTAACTAGAACATTTATCTTTTTTTTCGAATTTATTAAAAAAGTAAAGAGATTTTATTCCAGTGTTAGAAGAATAGAAAAAAAAAGATTCAATTAAATTCTTCAAATTTTTTCTTGTTGTTTTCTTAAATTTTAAGATTGCTTTTAGCTTCTTAGCTAAGAAATAATTAATTTAATTTATTAATTTCTTCTAATTTTGTTAATAATATTTTTTGGCATAAATCTTAATCAACATCAGAAACATGCTATTAATATTTTGTATAATCTTTTTAAGAATATCTAACTTTAGTAAAAAATTGTTCTTATCAAAATTTTAAGTAACTTGTTTAGATAAATTTTTTTTTTTTTAATCAAAAAAAAATAAAACTTTTTTAAGAGTCTAATAAGTTTAAGCAAAATCTCTGATTCTTATTAAATCTTATAAGGACTTGAACATTTTTTTCCGTATATCTTCTTACATAAACTTTTCTCTCTGTGAAATCAGATGCCCATCAGATCAATTTTTCTATTTAATTTCTATTTATTTTTTATTTTAAAATTTAATTAAATTAATTAAAAAAATTGTACCGCAGTTTTTGAATGAAGAATTTATATGAAGCCTATTTCCATTCGGGCGTAATCTAGATTTTCAAAAATAATTTTTTTTTAAATTATACTGATTGATTTTTAGGTAAAAATATCGAACTATCGTTGAATGTTAGAATTAATGTTTATGCGGATGATATAATTTGAATCAGTTCGTTAGACTTTTATCTTCAATCTTTTCTTAATATTTTCGTTGATAATCTTTCAAAGTGAAGGCTCAAATTCAATAAACTCTCAATTTTGATGCCTCAGCATCAAAGCTCAAAATAGTACAAAAATATTTTGTTCCTAATTTGCTATCTTGAATCGGATCAAAAATATATAAGTTCAAAACTAAAATTTTTAATTTTTTCTAATGTAAGCATATTGTATTCGCAAATTTATTTATAGACTAGATATTTCTACTATAAAAGTAGAATCTTAATGATGTTTAAATAAAACTTCCTTGAAAAATCTTGTAATTCACTCTACTTTTAATTTTATAATTTGAATTTTTTTTTGGCAAAGTTTTTTAGTTTTAACACTTCTAAAACGAGACTAATTCATCAATAAATAAATATAAAATTAAAGTAATAGCATTTTAATTAGTTATCTTTAAACTAAATTGAAAAAAAAATTGTCATTCATTTATCATTTTATTTAAAAAAAACTAATTAAATTGCTATTACTTTAATACACTCGATCTAAAAATAAAAAATTGTATTACTAAAATTTAATGCATTGAATAACTTTTTCCTTTTTCAATTTTTTTTTCAAATTTTCAAATTTTTTTTTTCTTAGATGAAATGTATTAAAGTAATAACATTTTAATTAGCTATTTAGAAAGAAATTTAAAATTAAATTGTCATTTTCCATCCATTTATCATTTAAATTTTAAAATAATAATTTTACTTTTAGTTGTAAACTCCACTCTTTTAACATAAATTGAATGGCTGAAAAATAGAACTCAGAAACTATGTTTTATTTGATTTTTTTCTTCTAAATTGAAAAATTTTCAAAACTATTATGTAAAAGAAAGATAATTTCTAGCATTTTATTTTAGATGATAAGATAAAAGTATTTAAGAAATTTTTGAATGGTGTTTTAATAGTAAATCTTGGTTACGAGAACCTCGAAAAAATGATAATTTTGAAAATAGTATTTATTTATTTGATTGTGGTGGTGGTGGTAGTGGAATCGGTCAGTGACTACGACACTCGTCAAACCAACTGTAAATATCTTTTTATTCACAAAAATGCTGAAAAAATGCCAGAAACTTTGTTCAAACACTTGTACACCGCACAAGACTACCGCATTGATTTAAACATCGACTTTTTCAAGACAATTGAGTCCGATTGTTTTCAGAATGACCCAAACTTTTTTGAAATTCATCCGCAACATCCTGACTACGTGCTGTATGGCGTCGACATGTCCAACAATCACTTGGACGATTATCAACTCGAAAGCCTAATCAAGCAAAATTCAATATTCAAATACAACTTTAATTTAATTAAATATTTTAATTTGAGTAACAACAATTTGCATCTAATGACATCAAAATCATCCAAAACCTACCTGGACAACGAAATAAACTCAATGCGCGACAATCTAAATCTAGAGCCAAACGATCCTGGCTATTTATTGAATAGGTTTTTCAGCCTCGAGTCCCTGATTGTCGACAATAACCCAAGTTTAAGTGTGCACTTTAAAAATTTTGTCTCAATTTTCCCCAAGCTCAAAGTTCTCAGTCTTAACAATTGTTCGACCAGCGCCACCAGCCACAAGTTTGCACCCAAAAAAGCTCATCTCTTTTATCTGGGCCTGCAGTTTAACAAGTTGAGTGACAATTTTGTGTCCTCACTAGCCGGTCTATTCATTCAAATGGTTGATCTTTCTGCTAATAAAATTTCAGATTTGAAGGCGTTGTTGGACACAGGCCTAGATGTGCAAAAACTCAACTTGGAAAATAATCTAATCAGCTCGTTTGACACCAATTACATAAGACAAAATCTCACTGAGTTGAACCTGCGCTACAATTTAATCCAGAACACTAGTGCCACCAGATTTTATTCCAGCGATAGAACAAATCTAAAGCTTCTGGGTAATCCATTGATCTGCGACTGTGAGTCAGTGTGGCTGTTGAAAAAACTAAGAACATTGAAACAAACACGTTCTTTTGAATTGAGAGCAAAATATTCTTTGCTTAGTAGAAAGAGACCAAAATCAGGCACAAGACTTAATGATTCCATTAGGCTGGTTTTTAAGCGATCATTAGAGGAACTATCTGCCCATTTGTACACTTTTAATGAGGACGATGATGAATATTTACAAAGACAAAAAGAATACGCTTGGACGATGATGCCAAAATGGTTCACATTGCTGACATTGACCAACTGTCATGTAATTTTTTGACTTCTTCAATTAGAGATTTTGGAAATTTGAGTGATGGCTTTTACCAAGCAGTGCAAAGCAATGATTTTAACTACAGGATTGACTATAGGGAAAAACTGGTCGCTGATTCTCAATCATCGGATTTTATGTGCCTGTATGAAGACCATTGTCGGCGCGACCAGTGCGACTGCTGTGACTTTTTCCATTGCCACTGTAGATCCATATGTCCCAGCAAATGTAGATGCTATTTTGATTCAGCAATGAGCAAGAATATAATTGATTGTTCCAGTCTCAATCTGCTGGACATAGAAAATGAGCAGCCGATTGAGCTGGCAACTGATGTGCGATTCAACTCAAACAGCCTCAAAATAATCAAGTCCCATTCTTTTTTTGGATTCACCAATGTCAAGTACTTGTATCTACAGAACAATCGGATCAGTTTGCTCGAGGACCAATGCTTTGATGATTTGAAGAACAGCCTAAAACTGGTCAATTTGGCCGACAATCACATCAACTATTTGAGTGGCCAAGAGTTCCAAAATTTCACCCAACTACAAATATTGATACTTACCAACAACCCTTTGAAGCAAATAGATCGTTTAGATCTGTTCACGTTTAGCTACATGCAAAATTTGAAGCTTATATTCATGGAAAGTGTGAATATAAGTACGGATAAATTGGAGTTTTTGGACAAGATAACCAAGCTGAATTCAAATGCTTTATTGAGACTTGATCCACGCGCCACCACAACCACTCCTTCACCTAATCCCAGAACTATAACTTCCATCAAGATCACCACAATCACCACAATCACCACAGCCACCACTTCAGCCACAACTGCCACATCTACCAAGTCAATCAACACACAATGGGCTGGCTGGAGAACGAGAACAACTCGTAGGCGACCACTCGGTCGCACCACCACTACCACCACAACCACAATTTTCAGCACGCCAAAAACATTTGAAAATTTGACAAATTCATCGGCAAAAATTGAAGAAATCTCAAAGCTTAAAAACCCTTTTTATCTACTAATATTTATTTTATTGATATCAATTTTTGTGTTGTCAACTAGCTTGATTTCAATTGTTTTAATTAGAAAAAAGTCAAGAAAAGACAAGAATAAAGACCAGTACATGAACTATGTGCCCAAGTTAATGGAGCAAAGTGATTATCAAAGCGATCAGTACAGTGACGAGTCGGAGTCAGAGCGCAAAAAAGCGGCCAACATATTTAAATGTCACAGAAAGTCAACATGCTCGACAGATAGCTGTGATTCAACTTATGACGGCCAGTCCGACTCTCTCTCAATACCAGTGTCGCGCTCAATCGAAAGCTTGAATGTATATGTCTATTTTAACATCATAGATAATGACTATGTGGCTAACCATCTTTTGCCAAGCTTGAAAAAATGTGCAACACTTATTCCTGAGCCAAAGTTTATTCTGAAGCCGTTGAAGACTTACTACATAAGCCAGGAAGACACTTTGTCAATTGACTGGTCCAACGAGTCCTACTCGAGCTATTACAGCTCGCTTTATGGCAAAAAAGCAAATAATGTCAACGCTATCTTGATGGTTTTGTCGGAGAATTTTCTTGGCTACAAGCGCAGAGCAAGCGAGTCCTATGTCTCAGTAAGGTACAAGACCAATCCTAATCTTTACAGCACCAACAGCAATGCTTACATGTCCATAAACAGGAGTGTTGACGGCTACTTTCGAAAGGCCTTCAAGATCTATTTGAGCAATGGTCATGTGTGGTGCAAAATGGGCACTGGTTCTACCAAAAAATCAAACAAAAAGCTACACAGAGATTCAGTGTGTTTGAATGAGTCGAGTTGTGGCCTCATTGACTCCAATTACAGTTCAAGTGCATTTGACCAAAGACTTGTCGACAAATTACAAAATTATTTTCAGTATGTTTGTTTGAAATCGAATTTCTCCAATTTTAGTTATGTTGATTATACAAAAAAGTAAAGAAAAAAAATTAAATAAATCTCAGGACTTTTTTTTCAAGTCGTTAGTAGTGAATGAAACATAAAGTGATGCCATTTTATATCAAGTTTTTTTTTGATAGCTAATTTTTAAAATTGTAAATTGTATATTTATATATTTTTGTGTTATTTAATAAATTATAAAAAGAAAGAGTTTTTTCTTTTTGTCACAAATCATTAATATTTAGATTTGAACGATAATTACTAAATCCAAAAAAATAATCGGTTTTTTGTAAAAAATACATGTGTCTATTGAAAAAAAATTTAAAAAAGTAAAAATCATCAATGTTTTCGATTATTTTTGGATAAAAAATTAATTTTTTCCGATAAAATTTTAAAAAGTAATAAAAATAAGTGAATTTAAAAATCTTTTGTAAATAAGTTTAAAATTTAGTTCTGTAAATGCCACAAAGTGCAAAATTCAAATTTGCATCAAATATTAAGGTCTGCTAAATTTTCAGAGTTAAGCAGAGATGAAAAAATTAAATTAGAATTTTTAATTTTCACATTTTCAAAATAAAAAAAGTCATATTCCAGAAATTTTATGTGTCCGTGATTTTTATTTATGGTTTGTTATTGCTTTTTTTTAATTAAATTTAATGAATAAAATTTTGTTATTTTTTTTAAACAAACAAAATTATTCATTTGGTGATCAAACTGATACATTTTTTACAGAAACACTGATTTCAAAGTTGTGTTTTACCAAAAATGTTTTTTTTGAAAAAGTCTAAATTATTATTTTTATTTACATTTTGAAAGAAGATCTAATAAGTACTTAATAGATTAAATTAAATGAATTTTACTCTGTTTATCAGTTTTATTTTAAAATTTTATTTAAGATTTAAAAATCAAATTTAAATTTACCTTTTAATTTTGGTATTTATATTAAAATTGAAAACTAAATTTTTTTTGGACTTTTTTAAAAATACATATTCAAAATAGCAAGTTTAAATTAGCTGATATCAAAATAGCAAGTTTAAATTAGCTGATATCAAAATAGCAAGTTTAAATAAGCTGATATCAAAATAGCAAGTTTAAATTAGCTGATATCAAAATAGCAAGTTTAAATAAGATGATATCAAAATAGCAAGTTTAAATAAGATGATATCAAAATAGCTGTTTCAAAAAATGAATATGTCAAAAAAGCTAAGTTATAATAGATAAAAAAAACAATGTGATTTGAACAAATTTTTGTTCTGAATTTTTAATTTTCACATTTTCATAATAAAAAAAGTCATATTCCAGAAATTTTATGTGTCCGTGATTTTTATTTATGGTTTGTTATTGCTTTTTTTTTAATTAAATTTAATGAATAAAATTTTGTTATTTTTTTTAAACAAACAAAATTATTCATTTGGTGATCAAACTGATACATTTTTTTACAGAAACACTGATTTCAAAGTTGTGTTTTACCAAAAATGTTTTTTTTGAAAAAGTCTAAATTATTATTTTTATTTACATTTTGAAAGAAGATCTAATAAGTACTTAATAGATTAAATTAAATGAATCTTACTCTGTTAGAATCAAGATCAACTCGAGAAAACACAGGAATTATTCATCCATTTCAGATTTTGATTATAAATTTCTCTAAATCGATCTCTATGCTTGTTCTTGCATTGTCTAAAAGGTTGTTTCTTATTTATTTTTCACAATTATTGCCTTGGTTCGTGTTCCTCGAAAGTGATTTGTTACCTTTTCCAACATTATCAGATTTTGAATGAAGTCTTTTTTTGCAGGGATCATTCTTTAATTTTCATCCAAATTTCATCGCTAGTCCATTCTCTCTTTAATCCTCTCTCATATACGAGCGTAGCATCTGATAATAATAATAATAATTTTATATATAAGTTAAAGAAAGACTAGCTTGCGTAGGTGGCCTACTAAGAGGTCACCTACGCAAGATGGTAGCTCCTTGCACATTAAACATTGAAAAGTACTGCAAAAAGAAAAGCTGTTTAAATTTTTAGGTCAAAATAAGAGTTAAGATTACAGTTAGAAAAGGCTGTAAAAAGAAACATTTTATAAATAAATGTTCCTGTTCATGATTGTTGACTGGATCGGAAGGCATCGTATCGGTTCTTGAACTTGTTGACTGAGTCGGCGTCTATGTCTGTAGCTGGCAGGGCGTTCCACACGTTGACTATCCTGTTGTTGAATGTGTTTGCCCTTTGAAGACATTTGGTGGAGTCCTGGCCGGACAGTCTTTTGCATGAGCTCTGATAACTCCGGCGGGTCCGGGTTGGGATAGTGAACTTGCGTGAACCGGGGGGTTCACCTAGCTCACTTCGTTGATGCCTTTTGCGAGTTTGAACATCTGGATCAGGTTTCCACGTACACGGTGCTCATGAAGGGGCGTTAGTCTAAGGATGGCAAGACGGTCTTCGTAGTGCCAGTTTCTAATGCCAGTTTGGTGGCCCTTCTTTGCACCTGCTCGATCATATTTGCATCTTTCTTGCTAGACCACAGCGGCGTATTCCAGGTGGGGTCTTACGTAGGCACAATAGACGGTCCTGCAGGTTTCTATGGTCCAATATCTAAATGATCTTTTCAACTGGCCGAGTATTCCTGTAGCTCTGTTCACTTGATTTTTAATATGAATAGAAAATTTCAAGTTACGTGAAAACGCCTCTCCTGTTTCGTAAGCTAGTGTCTTCCCCCATCAGTAGTTTGGATTGGGCGTAGCTGTACTTGCCGGACCTGCTGAATTCCATCGCCTTGCATTTGCTCACGTTGAAGAGCATACTCCACGTGTTCGACCACTCAGAGAGTGCGTCGAGGTCATGTTGCAGTGTTGATAGGTCACTGCTGCTTCTTATTGTGGCAATCAGTTTACTGTCATCAAATGTTAAAAAAATTTTTAATTTTTTATATCAGAATTTAATATTTTATTATAGTTTATTTGAAAAAAATTTAAAATTAATAAAGTTTAAGTATGAAAAATGTTCTTTTTATTCCTCGGTCATGACAGATTTTCAACCCTTTATATAAACTACCAGTTAGAAAATTTAAAGTTGGCAAAAAAAAAATCTTGCTAGACACAAAGCCATGCTGGCAGTTGCACATTAACTACATCGGTTTGCCAAAAATATGTCTTTTTGACATTTTGACTGGCTGTTGACTTGGTTGCCAATTGTTTGCAATGATTGTTTAGCTTTCTTAGGTAATCTTTTTTTTTTCAATCGGAAAAATCTTTAAGTAAACAATTAAATTTCGTAAGTGTTAAAATTTTTTTATTTACAAAAAAAATAAAACAAGCTGAAACAAAAGAGAGAGAGAGAGAAAAAAAAAAAAACAATAACCAGAAACAGAAAAAAGACAAAAATTTCTTTAATTGTTGACAAAGCTGTGTAAATTTTGACTTGGCACTTGCAACCAACAACTCAGCAGCAACATAATGCCATTTAATAAATAAATAATAAAAGTTTATTTTATTAATTTTTTCATTTGGCCCACAAGGAGAACAAGTGTGCCAGCTACTGGCTGGGCTCGAGCAGCTCGGTGCAATTGACCGCGTCGGCAAATCTCATGTGATACGCCGATATGGGAATGTAGTTGGCCTTGATTACTTTGCCGGCAAAAAATCTTCCATTGAGCGCGGCCATAGCCGCCGTGGCCACAGCTATGGTCGGACACTTGATGTAAATGTTTCCCTCTGGCGACTCAGTGTCCACATGAATGTGCACAATGCCTCCGTACTTGGAGCACTCGGTGATCACATCGTCCTGGATGTCCTGGACCCATCCGTGCTTTCGCGTCTCCTCCTCCAGATCGAACATGTTTGAGAGCAAAAAGCACTGGGTGGCGACGGGGGCTCCGGGCGCCGAGCCGTTCGCTGCCGACCCGCTGTTCACGTTGAGCGCGTCCATGGTCTGTTGCGGCACCTGCAAGCCCGTTCCCTCGGCCAACTTGGCCATCAGCGCCAGCTTGCCACTCGGGCCCAGATTCACGCCCGTCCTGTCCAACTCATCGTTGTCCAAATTGGTGATCATGTGATTGACCATGCCCGGGTACAGCGACTTGTCGTTGGCCTCCACGTACAGCGACACTTTGATCGGCTTTTGCACCAGCTCAAAGTTGTTCAGCTGCTCCATGGCCTTTTTGCCGTCGTCGGCGCTCGCGAACTGAATGAAGCCGTAGCCCTTGGAGCGGCCGAAGTCGTCGCGCGCCAGCAAAATGGCGTCGATGAGGCCGAACGGCTCGAAGATCGCCTGCAGCATTTCCTCGGATATGTTGGGGTGCAGCGAGCCCACGTAGAGCTTAATGGGCCCCGTTTGCGGCAGATTGGCCGGGATGTGCGGTCCTGTGAACGGCATGCGGTTCTTTTCGGCCTGCGTCAACTTGACAATGATGGGCACGCCGAGCAGCCGCTGGCCCGTCAGCGCAATCGCCAACGGCACCGACTCCGTGTCCCGGAACTCGATGTAGGCTATGCCCTTGGAGCGCTTGGTGCGCGGGTCCGTGATCAGGCGGACGTCGCGCACTCGACCCACTGTCGAGAAGAAATCCTCGAGGTCACGTGGCCGGATGCGTGCCGCCAACTGCATGCAAAACACCGTGCGCTGGTCTCGCTCCTCGGGCGTCAGCTCGGGCGACTTTTCTTTGACCACTTCGGCTTGTTTGACGGGCGAGCGCTTGTGGTCGCGCGAGCGTCGTCGGCGGCGCTCTTCTTTGGAGCGCGAGCGGCGCTTGGACCTGGAGCGGTGGGAGCGCGAGCGGCGGTCACGTGATCGCCGATGCCGGTCCTTGGAACGGCTGCGTTTCGAGCGTTTGGAGCGCGAGCGCGAGCGTTTGCGGTGGCGATCCCTGGACCGTGACCTTGACCTGTCCGATTTGCGCGGTTTTTTCTCGGGCGCTTTTTGGCTCTCGCTCTCGGCCGTTTGTGCCGTCTCCTTTAATGTTAAAAAATTATTTTTTTTTTTTTGATGCCAAACAAAAATGAATAAAATACTAAAAAAGAGATTTTTTATTTTTTTTTTATTTATCACATCGGAAAATGATGACCATATTTCTGAGCAATGGTTGACTTAGTGAACCCTTTTTTAAAAATTGAATAAGCTTGTTATTAAAATTCGGAAGGTTCGCAGTCGAATGTCTTCCGAAGTTAATTTTTAAAAAATACCTATAGAGCCACATTTGGTCTATTTTAGTGAGTGTGAGCGAAGGGCCTAGTTTTAGCAAAATAGATAGTTAAAAAGGAGAGAGGAAGAAATTTGTTTTATTAAAAGGCTAGTTACTTGGTTTTGAGACTGGTTGTTTTTGTACGGAGCCTCGAGCATGTCTTCCAAGTCGCTTTCGATGTCGGCCATTTTGGTTCTGTCTCCTGTTGCTTTTTTTTTGTTCAAAAATCTGAAACAACAAAAATATATGAAACTCTAATTTTGTCTACTAAAATACAACACGGCAATGATATGTAGTCAGCTTGAGAAATTATTCTCATTTATTTGCTTTTTAATATTATTATTTTTTTTTCTAGAATGCACGAAAATAAATAATGAGAAATTAGCAAAATTATGGTGAACTTTGTGCTGTCTTCTGCTCTGACTCAAGTCACGTGGTTACTAAGCAAAATATTTTGTTTGTTTTTTTTTCTAGTGAAAAGCGATTTTTTTTGTCTTTAAATTTTTGATTGTGTAATTTGGGCAAATTTTGTTCAATTTAATTAAGCTGAGGCTTTAAATGTATAAAAGATTGAACAGATCTACTTAAAGCATAAGATATTTTTTCTTAATCAATTGGAATATAGCAAAATGTTAGCTTTTTAAATTTTTTTCTAGTCTGATTTTTATATTCACTTTCATCACTCAAGTGGTAAATAGCTATTGTCTTCCTAGATATAACTTTTTTACAAATAGAGCCGTGAATGGATGGAACAAACTCCCCAAAGAAGTGGTAAATTCAAATAACCTGAATAGTTTCAAAGCAAGGCTTGATGTTCGGATGTCGAAACAAAAAGAAGCGACTGCTACAGCTCTTTAGAGTTATGCTTAGATAACCTCTAAGCCGCAGTTTAAACTACTACTACTACTAGTGATATTTTTTGAAATAAATAAAAATAATAAATATTTTTTTTTCTCATTTATTAGATGTGAACAAAAGTTAAATAAGACAATAGTCCATCTGGTAATTGTTACCAGTTAAATTTTTAAGCCAATAGCTTCATAAAAATTTTATCATGTAACCCACTTTAAAAATTAAAAAAATTATTACAAATAATTAATAGTATAAAAGTAAGAAAAATACAGGTTATTGCTGAAACACAGATCAGCCCTTAAATCACGAAGGTATAATAAAATAAACTCCGTTCAAGTGATTTATTAGACAAAATTTTATGCTCTTTTACGCGAAATTGAGACCTAAGCCGCAGGATTTTTAGTTTTTGCTGCACAGATCTTTCAAATAAATAAAAACTAAAAAAATTTACGGCACCCACCACTTTTCTGGTGCAACTTTTTGTGTTCTTTCAAGCACAATTTAGAGCTACGTTCAACCAGCCGTTCAAATGACAAATTTACGGAATTTTGGATACGGACAACCGGAAAAAAATAATCCTTATTACTTTTCAACCGGAAATAATTATTACTTTTATTAAACTATTAGAATGTGTCAATCAAGTAATAATTTTTGTGATGGATTATTGATTTTTTGTTAGTTCACAGATTTGAATATTAAATATTAAAATATTAATTTTTATTAATTAAAAATAGCTTTAGAAATAAGCTAAAGATTTAAAATGTAATAACTTGGCCAACTTGCAAGTTTGAGCAATTGACTCCAATACATGACTGAACATTTTCAGTTGTTGTGCCGTATCGTTGAGCAATTGACCAACAAGTGTCACCTGCTTGGACAGTGTAACTTCTGCCAGAGCAAGCATAGCCTGGATTGTAAGCACCATTGTTGTAGCCTGGATAGTAAGCACCATTGTTGTAATTTGTTTGGGAACCGTATGGAACGCAGACTGCTTGACCGATTTGCAAATTGTTGCAGTTGATACCTGGGTTCAATTGATTGAAATTGCTGAGCGAGCCTTGAGACAATGCAGCGCAGGTATCTCCTGCTTTGATGATATAGTTGCCACATTTAGTACCGTAATTGTTGTAGGTTGGGTAAGTGTTGTATTCATTGTTGTTGTTGTATCCGCTTGGAATACAGATTGATTGACCAACTTTCAACAAGTTGGCTGAAATGGTCGGATTAGCTTGTTGAAGAACGCTAGCACTGGTTCCGTATCTTCTAGCGATTGCGTCATAGGTGTCGCCAGGTTGAATGGTGTAGTAAGTGCATTGAGCGTTGATGAGATCAACAACAGCCAACAGAACAATTAATAAGCAATTCATTTTTAATTTTTTCTCTTAGTTTCTCAAGTAAATTGATGATGGTGAATTTAAATCCAGAGTATTTATAATAAAGAGCCAAAGTGTCAGATAAGTTTGTTCTTTTTTGAAAAAAATTTGCTTTTGAATCAAAAGTATTTGGTTTCTTGTTTGTAAAAGAATTATTTTAAAATTTTAATACTTTTTAAATAAAACAAAAATTGATCTTGTATGTTTTTTTTATAATTTAACACATTTCTAGATATATTTTCCGAACTATTACGTTTGATTATTTCATATTTATTAAGGGACTTCACATCCAAAAATTTTCAGCAATTTGAAAAATTTCAATTTCAATTTAAATTATTATTAAATCAAAGAACACTTCAAATTGATAAATTTAATTTTTGTTTGAATAAAAGACATTACTCAATTTTACTTTGGTTGTTGATATAGATGTCTATTTTGGTTTTTTATATATTTTAAATTCTAATTAAATAAAAAAAGCAACTTCATTGTTTTAAAAAATTTGGAGCAATTTTGCTATTATTTGTGCGCTTTGTTGTAATAAAAATATTTTTTCGACCAAAATTTGAATTTTTATAATGCTGCAACACTTTGGCCAGTTTAAAACTGCGTTGCAATTTTTTTGGATAAACTTTTCTAAATTTAATTTAATTTAAAATCTTTTATAAGGTTCAGAAAATGCAAAACGTCCACGCTATATTAGGATTCGATTTTCGACATCATATTCGTAATCTACATATGTAAAAATTACATACCATCTTGTAGAGCAAAAGATTCTCTACTAGCAAATAGTATCGAGATTTTTTCAAAAAAAGCCGAAATTTTACCCATTTTTTGTTTTTTTGTATCTAATCCCAGGCGGCCCCCTGGTCTCAAATGAGATATTCTGAAACTAGAGAAAATTCTGAACAAATTGTAGGTTTTACTTTTTTTATTTTCTCTTTTATTTCTCTTTAATAAAAAGTGTCCAAAATAAGGCATTTTTAAAAAAATTGAGAAGATAAAGTTTTTTGAAGTTTTTAATCAAAATGTGTATATGCATAAGTCTTACTTTAAAAAAAAGTAAAGTTTCTAACATTAGTTCGCAAGATGTTGGATCACGTCCAAATGTAGATAAGTTGGCTGAACATTTGAAAAATGAGCAGCATCTAACAGATGTATTAATTGAACAAATTAATAGCGGCATAGTTTATCCACGTGAAAAATCAGAATTTAAAAAAGATAATGAAATTATCTCTTTGTTTAGTGTTTACAATGAAGAAAAATTAGCAAATTTTTTTAATAGATTAATTCTTGTTTTAAAAAAATTAATTTTTTAATTGTTTTTTTCTATAATTATGACTTTTTTCTAAAATTAATACAGCTATATTTCGATAATATTTTTCAATAAAATGAGTTTCGATAAAATGATTTTTCTTCACTATAAAACTTCTACAAAAATTTTTCAATAAAATGAATAAGTTTCTAAATTATTTCAAGGTGCTTAATGTTTATTTTTGCAAATTATGACATTAAAAAAAAAAAATTTTAAAATTTTTAAAATTAAGAGTGGTCATCACTCAAACTCACTTAAAATGTCTGATAATGAAGCAATTTTTGACTTTTCCAGTCTTTAAAAAAAAGCTGAATCTTCTAGTGTTAAATTAAATTTTATTTAATTAAGTTTAAAAAAGAACAAAGAAGAAAAAAATGAAAGAAAAATCAACACTATCATTTATTAACTTTCTGACGATTGATCAGAAACAAAAACATTTTATAAACACAATTTATTTGAGTTCTATTTTACTTAATCATATTATTATCAACATTAATAATTGCTGCTCAGCGCTTTTTCCAGAAGGCCTATTTGGATTCAATGTAAGTGGTAATGTCGATTTCATCAGGCAATTCAGTAATATTAACTACAAATCTTTCTTGTATTTGATTCAGAATTCTCACATCGTTCTCGTCGGAGACAAACGTTATCGCTAGGCCCTTGGTGCCGAAACGTCCAGCCCGAGCCACCCGATGCAAATAGGTGTCCGAGTCTTCAGGCATGTCATAATTGAACACAATATTGACACGCTCAATGTCCATGCCCCTGCCGAACAAGTTTGTAGCGACGAGGATTCTTTTTTGAAAATTTTTGAACTGCTGGTACCTCGACAGACGCTCCTCCTGTGGCATTGTCCTGTGTATTGCAATGGCCGGAAAGTTCTGCTCGACCAACAGCTGGGCCAAGGCCATGCATCTCTGCACCGACTTCACAAATATCACCACCTGATTGAACTCGAGGGCGTCGAGCAAATCGAGTAGTTTTTTGTTCTTTTCACTCTCCGTCAATTTGACGTAGTGTTGTCGCAGACCGTGCAAAGTAAGCTTGGTCTCGTCATCCACGTACACTTCCATGGGGTCTTGCATAAACTTTTTGCACACTGGCCTAATTTCCTTGCTCAGCGTGGCACTGAACATCATCACTTGTTTGTCATGCGGTGTCATCTTGAATATTTCTTGCACATCTGCTCTCATGTCCAGTTGTTCGAGCATTTTGTCGCATTCGTCCAAAACAAAATGCTTTATGTGCTTTAGATTTAGTATGCCGGCTCTGGCCAGAGCCAACACACGACCAGGCGTTCCGACGACAATGTGCGGACAGTTCTTCTTCAGAGTTTCTTCATCTTTTTTGATGCCTACCCCGCCAAAGAATACGCCGACCTTTACAGTCGGCATGTACTTGCAAAACCGTTCGTACTCTTTGGATATCTGGAAGGCAAGCTCTCTGGTGTGACACATCACTAGGACACTTACCTGGCCATCGACCGGCTCCAGCTGTTGCAGTGTGGCCAACACGAACACGGCTGTTTTGCCCATGCCCGATTTAGCCTGACAAATGACGTCCATACTGAGAATGGCTTGCGGAATGCATTCATGCTGCACTTCGGACGGATGCTCGAAACCACAGTCCATGATTGCGCGCAGCAGCTCCGGCTTAAGAAGGAAGTCTTTGAATCCGGACGAGTGAATGGACACATAAGTGCCTTTTATGTCTTTTTTGGCTTTAGTGCCGTTTTGGGCTTGGGGCTCTTGGGGCTGTTCTTCTTCCTCATAGTCAAGCAGTTCTTCATCGGCCATTTTTCACTAGGTTTTTGTCTGAATAATTTTTTTTACTTTTTCTTTTTTTAAATTGATGTTGGGTTTGAAACGATGCTGATTTTTTTTGAGTGAGCTCCTTGCATATATATTTGTATATATATACATGAATGGGAGCTTTTAATTTTTCATTTTTTTTTAAATATTTTTTTGTGCATGAATGAAAAGAGAGAATGCACATATATATATTAGAAGACTTTTTTCTTGAAGAATTTTGAACATGGTGTCAAAATATTGTCTGTGCGTTTGTCAACATGTTGCACTTAAAACCATGTGAATCATTAAAATTGTCATTCAAGATTTATTTATGAGAAAAAAAATACAATTTAGATTTATTGTTATTTTGATGATCAATTTTGTAGATTTTTGACGGCCATTGCTTTTTTATCACTAATTTAGTTTATTTTAAGAATAAATTTTTATGTATTTTAATTGATTTTTTTAATATAAAAATAATTTTTATATAATGGGGAGCGGGTCTTTCAGATTACAAATAAATTAAAATCAAAAAAGAAAACGTTACAATGTGATAAAAACTAAAAATTAAAAATTTAAAATAAAATATGAAATAAGACAAAAATTAGGGCTTTAAAAATATATATATAAAAATCAATTAGTCAATTCAATGTAATTTTCCTATTTTTACCATTAATTGCCGTATAAATAAAAGATGTTTGAACTTTTTAGAAAATTTTGTTTTTCAAAAAAACATATAATATTTTTGTTCCTAAGAGTCGTAACTAAAATTAGAATTAAATCTTAAAAATCTTTAAAGCTGACTCTTAATAACTTATTGATCTTGCCCTGTTTGACCATACTTATTTTACGATATTAATTTAAAAAAATCATAAAAAACTAAAAAAACTAAAAATCATAACAAGCTAAAACTAAAAAACTTAATTTTTAAACAGAAACTGTATTAAAATAATGAAAAATTTTAATTTTTTGATAAATATTTACAATTAAATAAAGTTAAAATTAGAGACCTAGGAATATTTTCAGTAAGGACTCGAAAAATTGAACTCATATTGCAACAGTCATAAAGTAAGCTAATCGAACCTTTTTCGAAGGAATAAAATTTTTTGGACTTGAGTAAGAATTGATGTGTAGAACTTTTTGGATTGAAAAAATTGACCATGTTTCAACCACTTAAAAACTTATCATACGGACATTTAAACATCGAAATATGGATGCATTAAAGAAGTTGTATGCCACCTGAGTTTGACTTCATTTAGAGTATGCTGTTCAAGATTGGAATCCGATCCAAAAGAAAGAAATAGCAATCATAAAAGTTGTTTAAAGAATAACAACTAAATTAATTTGAAAATTGGTTAACTTAGAAAGTTTTGATTTCTACGCTCAAAGAATAAGAGGAGATTTAATTGAACAATTTAAAATTGTAAAAACTTGATACGGTTGGGTGGTATTATTATTTAAGTTTTTCTTTACTCTGGTAATTTTACTCAAATGTTGTCTTCATTAAGTATAATAATGAAATCTTTAAAAAATTTAGAAGCTAAAATTCCAAAAATAAATAAAAGAATCATCATAAATATAAAGAATTTAAATGTTATTTCAAATTTTATTTATTGTTTATTTACTTGAGGGATTCACCTTTAAAAATTTTGTTATGAAATGAAAAATATATGTACAAAGTAATTATAAAAATAAATTATTAAAATAAAATATAGCTTTTTTTACAAAATATCTAAAGAATTATTCAAAACTTAATAAGTTATTCAAAAATATTTTTATTTTAGTTGTTGTTTGTTCGGTTTATAAAACCATTTATTGAAATTAAAATTATTTTTTTCTTCACATAAAACAAAATTAGTTTACACTTCTGATTTTTTTAGCGTATGATATAATGAACAAAAAAATGTATATTATGTGCTCAGATAGAACGGATTGAAAAAAACTATTTTTAATAAAAAAATTGATTTCTAAAGAAACTTTAGAAAAAAGTTGGTCAAGTTTTGAGCTTGAAAAAAACCTAAAACCTAAAACGAATAATTTATGTAATAAATATTTGAAAGTTAAGATGGCTAAAAATGTACTTGTCAAAAGTGCATAATACATGATTAATAAAGTTTTCTTTTATTTTTCGATTGAATAAAATAAAAAATTTAACTAGTAAATGTGTTCAAAATCGATAAATTATTTCACATTTTTTCTAAGTCAAATTTTTTTAAACTTTTTTGATTCACCTGCATGTTAACAAAATTTAAGTGAATAAAAAAGTTTGACTTAGAAAAAATGTGAAATAATTTATCGATTTTGAACACATTTCAGACCCGTGATTTTTAATTTTTAATCTTTTGATTCGTATCTTGGCATTAATTTAATTTATGATTAATTTTTTTTAAAGTCAATTTTTAAGTCTTTATTAATATTGCCTAAAAAAATTTTATTGCTTAGCCGATTTTTCTGAATTGACATTAAGGTTACTTTTGGAATAGGCTCATTATATTTTAATGATTTCTTCGATTGATTAAACTTCATAGATAAAGAAAAGCTTTATGGACATATATAGACGCAGGGCGAAAATGAACACCATCTGTAGTCTTTAATCATAATTTCTCTTGAAGAAGTGATTTGGCTTACAATTCAATAGTGTAAATAATTACTTCAATTTTAAATAAATTTTATTTAAAATAAATTAAATAAAAAAATATAAGCTTGAGAGATGTGTGAAAGTAATAAAATGTGATTTGTGACTAGAACCCAAATGTCAAACACTAAAAAACAAAAACAAATAAAAGCAACTAAAAACTAATTTAAACTAAAAAAATTAAACATTTTGTAGTGATTTTAGATCTCATTGATCGTTATTCTCATTTATTTGACTTTCTTGTGGTTTATGCTGCTCAGCTTGGCCCTTAGATGGCGTTTGCTCTTCAACTAGCTGCTCACTTTGTTCACTATTCACATCTGCATGTTTCGATTCATCAGCAATTGGAGCCAATTTAGATGTTTCATGTTCAATAAATTCACTTTGAGTTAGCTCTTTGTTGGCTTCGTTATTTTCACTTCGAGCCACTTCTTCAGTAATTTTTTGTTCTTGTTGTGCCAGTTCGCTAGTATTTTGTTCTGGTTTTTCCTCAGTGGCCACTTTAACTTGTTCAACATTTGCTTGACTTTCATCTTTTTCCGCTTCGCTGTCAGGCTTAAGTATTATCTTTCCAACATTTAGCCTTGAATGCATTCTCTTCATAGCTTCACCGATTTTGCTGAACTCAAAAGTCGAATCAATCTGTATCTTAATTTGTCCTTTCTGGTACATTTCCAACAAGTGTAGAATATCTTTGAGATTTTGCTCAACACATGACGGATTGTTTATCAAAAATCCCAAATGATACCCACTCACACTCTTGTTTTGATTAATTATATCCAACGAAGTCACAGACAAACACTTCCACCAGGCCTTGAAAGCGTTGACAAGTGAACGACTCTCCGATGTGATGCTAGCAGCTCCGTAGTGACATATCCTGCCAAAAGGTCTCAATAGATCGTAGCCTTTTATTGCATTTTCGCCATTCAGCGGATCCAATACAACATCAATTCCTAGTGGAAACAATTTTTTAACTTCTTGAACATAGTCCTCTTGTGTGTAATCAATACAGTGAGTTACACCATTCTGTTTGATTGCATCGTGTTTGGCCGCTGACGCGGTACCAATCACTGTTACATCCTGTACTGTCTTACAAAGCTGAGTGGCCGCAAAGCCAACTCCGCCAGCTGCCATATGTATCAACACTGTATCTCCTGGCTTAATGCTAACCATTTTGAACAATATTTGATAAGCAGTTAGGTAGTTGACCAGCAAAGCAGCTCCGTTTTCAAATGACATGGACTCGGGCAATTTGATTAGGTTAGATCTAGAAAGACACACCACTTCTTTCCACATGCCACTTCCATTGAACACAATAACTCGATCATTTACTTTTAAATCAGTGACTGCAGAGCCTATTTCTTCAACCACTCCGGATGCTTCAAAGCCTGGTGTATAAGGCGTCTTTTGGGCCGGCTTGTAAACACCTTGTCTTTGCATCAATTCGGCAAAATTTAAACCCGCTGCCTTGATCCTCACAATTACTTGATCATCTTTCTCAATTTTTGGATAATTTTCCTCTTTAAGCTGCAGATTGGAAAAATCACTGCTTCCACTAGTCGAAGTTAGCACAATAGCTTTTACCTTGTCAGACATTTCCTATAAAAAAAGCAATTCAAAACTTCCGCAACAAAATACATATTAACACAAAATCATGTGGTTAATAACAACCACGTCTTTTTTTATTAATCAATTTAATTAGAAGAATTAATAGTTAGAAGAAAATTTTTAATTTTATTATCTATTATTTTAGAATGATGTCTTCTTCAGTTAGCTGATCATAAATGTTGTTGACAGATTTGCGATTAGCGCCAAGAATAACACCTAGCAAAACAGAGGGCTTTTCTTGGTTGTTAGATTCTCTCAATTCGGGATAATAGACACTGTAATCATAGTGACGGTGCGGAACTGGATGATCAATAAGACCATAGTCACATGCTTTGGCATATGCTATCTCCAAATTCTCCTGCTGTTTGCGACACACATCTTCAATTAAAAAATTAGTCTAAATATTTAATATTTTAATGACTTTTACTAGTTCGGCTAGTTGGATAAAGACTGCCTGTGTCTGCACTAACAAAATTTTTTAACAATTCCAAATTCTTTTTTTAACAAAAACCTTTTAACTTTTTAAAATAATTTATTTTAGATATTACTTTATAATTGACTACTAGGTACGGATCTCTGCATATTGGACACGGATTTCCTGTTATGTATCGACCACCACCCTTAATTAAAACAAATAAAATTTTTTTACTTTTATTTTTTTATTTTTATTTTTTCAATAAGGCCTACAATGCATTGCTTTCGGGTGTATGACTTGGGATAGCGTCCTTTGAAGTTACGAATGTACCATTCCCAAATTTTTTTATCCCCATACGCTTTACGGAATGCTTAAAAAGAGAGAATAGAAAATTCACAAAAAATCTAAAATTAGCTAAATTTGATGCGAGTAAGTTAGAGACTTTGAACAGTTGAAAAAAGAAAAAAAAATGCAAATTTTGCATCATATTCTGCTAACCTTCACTCTTCATGTATTCAATGCTTGTTTCAACATCTTTGAACTCGTACAAGGTGCCGCGGATAGAAGTTCGCTCTCTGAATCCCAGTTCGGCAGTGTGCTTTTGAAATTGGATTTGGGCCTCGGTCAACGCCGGCGGTTTTTTAGCCGCATAAGCTCGAACTATTTGGTTGCCAAACCGATACAAATTAAAACTAAATTTAAACAAAGCACTCATTTTAAATCTAAAAAAATTGAAAATAATTATTCATTTCTTCTTTTTTGATAGAAATTTTTATTCAAATAATAGAAAAAAAATTATGCTAAATAAAAACTTTTTTAGATGAATTTGCTTTAGAACTATAGTCTGGTGATCTAACAACAACATCACCAAATGTGAAGCCATATTTTTTATGATACCGCTTGCACGATGTAAACACGTAATTTATATCAGTGTTTTTCATTCTTGAATAGCACTTTAGCAATGCTTTAAATGTCATTTCATCAACAGTCATGTAAAGCTCTAATAAAGTGCCTACGTTGGGTATAAACTCCCTTAGTCTTTCGTTATAAGCACTTCCAATGCCGGGAATAATCTCCAATTTATCATAAAAATTACATTTTTTTTCAATAAAAGTAATAAATTTTTTTATTTTACAAATATCGGACTCATCCCATGGCTTAGCTTGATCTCCTGGGTCATATCTTAAGCGAAGAGTCTTGTCCTTGATCAAATCTCCAGTTACTTTCTCAATGCTATCATAAAATATCTTGCCTCTTGAAGGACATGAATTAGACCTTGGGCTCTTTGAACCACGGTTGCTTGTCGATTGAATAGGAGTTGAAGCTACAAAGGAGTCTCTTAATCCATTAAACCATTCGGAAAATGAGTAAAACATGCTGATTAAGTCTCGACCAGTGATGACTTTATTACAATTTTCATCTACTTGAAGCATACAATTTCGAATGCTTGATGAGTCATCTTCTGATTGTGAATCTGCTGTTTCTTCGCTCGATTCATACTCTTCATCATCGCATTCACTTAGCTCGTCTGGACTTGACTGATGCTTGGAACGGCCTGGTCTCAAGATGTCAAATGAATTGATAAGAGTAAGATTTTTGCTTGACTTGCAAGTACTTGGTGTTGGAAAGTTTGGAGAAGGCATTTTTTTTGAGCTGGTGCTACGACTACGATTGCCGTAGTAATTTTTGGTAAATACACTACATGGTGTTTGTTCGCTAGCAGGATTCTTGCGTCCTGATCTTTTGTCAAAACGAACTTCCTTACTACTCATGTTAAAATTATTAAAATTATTTAAGAAATTTGAAATTTTTTTTTAATTTTTATTTCTTAAAATCATGACAACTTGATCCCTAAAATTAAGTTGTTAGTGACACTCTTTTTACCTAAAGAATAAAATTTAAATGAAATTTTTCAATTTTTATTTCAAAAATAAAGTGGCATTTATTCTTAGCTTCGGAAATATGGCCGCTAATTAGATCCCTAAAAATTTGATATTGATTTTTCAATAAAAATTACTAAGATCCAAGTCATTAAGACAAAATTATGAATAAAAATTAGATAAAATTAAAGGTAAAATGTGAGATTTATTAGATTAAGAAATTTATAAAATATGAACTTTTTAAAAATTTTTAATTAATTATAAAAGACCAAATTGATGAAAGTTATGAGTACTTGATAGCGTTAAACTCTTGAAAAAAATTCGCATAAAGCTAAATAATATTTAATTTTTTTCAATTTGTAACATAGTCACAAAAACATCGAAATTTACTTTAATTGAAAAAAATTTGATCAATTAAGATAGTGCTGTGAGCTTTGGTTAGGTTTTATTAATTTCTGGAATTTTTCATCGGAATTTTTTGAAAAAGACTTAAATCATTTTTGATATTTAATTAATAATTCATTTAATTTCCTGTTTCATTATGATTAATGTTTTTTTTCAGCCTAAAAAAAGTCAAGAGCAAATTTATTTTGTCGTTTATTTATTAAGAAAATTCATCAAATGAATTACTTTGTTGTTATAATTGCATAAAAATTGGTTTTCAAGCAATAAGAGAAATTAAAAAAAATCAACAGCCATCTAGTATTCAATCTAGAATCTCAGTTAAGTTTTGAAATTTTGAATAAAATTTAGGATAGAATTGTTAATTCATTTAGAGTTAATTATATTTGATAAAAAGAAATTAAAATGCGAAACAATATCAATAAATTGAATTTATTTCAATTTAACGTTTTTTTTTTTTTTTAATTTATTAAATCCTTTTTTTTATCTTATTTAACTTTATTTTTAATTTTATTTATTTTTATTTTAATATTTTTATTCTGAAAGAGCATTAGGTGTAAATCACCAAAATTTTTAGAAAAGTGAAATTTTTTTCAGATACATTTATTTCTAATTATCTGAATTAAACTATACACCCATTTTCATCTAAAAAAAATTTGTCACCACCTTTAAATTTCGAATGAAAAAAAAAAACAACCCAAAACATCCTCATACATTCCAGATTCACCCAAAAACAGATTATATTTTTGAATAGAGCAAAATATTTACAATATGATGTAGTTTTTGTAAATTAATTAATTTGATTTTGCCATTAAAAATCGAAAAAACAACTTTTTTGGCTCTTCGACAATACACCCTGATTTTTTGCCTTTAACTATTTTTTTTCCACAATGTAAAATTGCAATTACAGGTTATCGATCATGAGGAATCTGAAAATAAAATCAGATTTCTTCTATCTGAATTAGTTTTTAAAAAAATTTTTTGCTATTTTTTTTAGATTTTGTTAAATGCTTATAAAAACTCTACAACGATCTTCGAAAGTAAATCAAATGTAAGGAAAGGTTACAAATAAATTATTCATAACTTTTTTTAATTTTTAGACAAAAATTTTTATTATTTTGAATTTTTTTCTATATTAATGGAATTTTTAAGACAGTTTGATCATTTATTTGAGTATGAAGAAATAAAAGAGAAAATAAATGATCAATAGAAAGATATTTACAAATTTTCAATTATTCACAGAAGATATGTTGCTCTTTCAAAGTCCGATTTGATTGACCACACTTATTTTGATATTTTGTCAAAATTTACAAGTACTGAATTAATAGAGATTAAGCCAGTTAAAATTTTCGGTGATGGTAACTGCTTGTTTAGGAGTATTAGTAAAGCTTTATATGGCAATGAAAACAGTCATGTAGAAATTCGATATCGTAATGGTGTAGAATTGGTATTAAGAATGGAGGAGATTTGACTTATCACAATAATATTAATCAAACAGTTAATTTTGATCTGAATTCACGTTAAGGATCTAATCCAATAGCCTCCAGACTGGTTTTTATGCAAGACATTTAAGAATGTTCAACTTTTAATGCTATTTTCGCAATTTTGATGGGTGAATGTTTTGGACATAACCAGCTCGGTGCAGATTTACAAATAAATAAATAAAATAAATTTTTCAAATTTTTGTTATTCAAAGAAATGTAAAAACTTTTTAGTTCCTAAAGAATGACTAAACTAAAAAAACATCATTTTTAAATCATTTTTTCTCATAAAAATTATATTCTAAATAAAAAAAATCTTTAAAATTAAATTTATTAAAGGTTAAATGAATGATTTTTTACGCCAATTTTATAAACACTCTTTCTTCTCAAAATGAAATAGGAAATTTAGTTTCCTGTGTAGAAAATAAGTTGCTTAATCTAGTAGAATTTTAAGAAATTCAACGCCCTCCGAGTTTAATTTTTTCATCGAACCTAATTTTAAACTAAACGGTTTTTCTTGACTTATTGCTAAATTTTTAATCTCTTCTTTTTTTAGTGATAGAAATAGCTAAAAATAAAACTGAAATTTCGTGTGAATGTTGGATTAAATCGGAATTCCGATTTGCTCTTCTTCAATAACATTATTTAATACTGATAATGAAAATTTTCATTTTATTAATACTGATAATAAAACTTTTAAACATTTGAATGAATACATCTGGTTTATTATCTTCATTCAATTCTGATTATGAAATTACAAATTCAATTAAAAACTTGCAATCATGTATTTTTAACTCATTTATATTTTCAAAATTATATTTAATTTTTTCTTTTGGTAAATTAAAAAATAATCAAAGTTTGCTTTAAAATTTTTATTGGCATTTATAATAATAATTTATTAACTTTTTTCAGTGGAATTTCAATTAATGAAATTATTTGTGAACTATTTTACTGGCAATAAAAAATGACATAAAAACATTTGATTCACAAGAATTAGATTCACAAACCGGCTATTTTAAAAATATATATTTAAACAAATTTCATTCTTAAAAATGATTTGAGATGATTAGTAAAAATAGTGTCGAGATTTTATTTGTCACATTTAAATTTAGCTCGTTTGAATTTATCAGTGAACCACTGGATCATATGCTGTTTCCGCATCTTCCAGTTTTCTGCCTCTGGTCTCAACCGGAAGAAGCATGGAAGCGATCGCAGCAAGTAATCCCACTATCGCGTAAATACTTATTGCAAAGTATGGTGACACCTTAAGCAATACTTGAGCAACAAAAGGCGTAATAATGGCTCCTATTCTAGCCATTGTGCTGCATGTGCCTAGACCAACTGCTCGGTTCACTGTAGGATAATATTCGGGCGTGTAAACATAAGCTGCTTGAAATCCGCCTGATATGAAGCATCTAGCTACGAAAAGGAACATAATCATAACTGGTCTCTCTACACATATATTAATAAGAAAGACAAAAATTGAAAAAACACCAAAATCTATTGCCATTGTTTTCTTTCTTCCCAACAGTTCAATAATTGTAATTGTGATAAAAAGACCTGGAAATTCGGACACTGTGGTGTACAATAGATCAATGTAGTCTTTGGTTTGCAAGCATCTTAGATAGCAAAATGGTTCAATATTTTGCTTGCTTGCCTCAGTGGCTTGGAAAAAAAATTGACAAATTTATTTTTTAAATAACTAATAGTTGAACATGTATACCTTGACATGCATTTCCGATTTGGAACATTTCTGTTGTGAGCAATACGATACCATAATAGCAGAATGCATTCGCAAACCATATAAACCAAAGAATCAATGTGGTAACTCGGTGTTCATCTGACAACAGATCTGCAAATTGTCCTCGTTTAGTGTCACTTTTTACAATTTTCAGGCTTCCTTGGGGAAGAGGCACTTTGTTCTCCTGAGATATTCTTTTCAAAGTTTCCTCGGCTAAGTCAGATCTACCAGATGCCAAGTGATAACGAGCGCTTTCTGGCAACCAGGAGCAAAAAACTGCAAATATTAACAACGGAAGGGAGGAAAATGCCAAAAGCCATCTCCAGCCAAGTGATGGCATTACAACTATAGCTAGCGAGACTTCCAAACAAGCTCCCAGAGACCAAAACAAATTTGTCAACACAACACATCGAGCTCTTTGTTTAGATGGTAGAAATTCAGCATAAAGTACCACTGATTGGGGCGAACCCCCAATTCCGAATCCTACAAGACCTCTTAAAATCAGGAGCCAAACAAATACTGGTGCAAATGATGACAATGCTCCAAAATAGAATGTAAACAGTGTACATAAAATTAAACACTTTTTTGTTAAATAAATCATACAATAAATAAAAAATTTTCTATTTGATTTTAATTACTGCTTTTCTGCCATAAGAGTCACACAATTTTCCCCACATTGTCCCACTGAGCATCATACCACAAAATACTACCTTGAAACAAAAAACTTAATGATTCGTTTTATAAAACATTTTGTTTAATGTTTCAAAAAATTTAGTTTAATTAATTTTTTTTCATATTAATGCTATAAATTATTAATTTTTATTATTCAAGATTTTTTTTCATTACGGTTGTAATAAGAGCTTTTTGCCATTCATTTAAAAGCCAGTCACAGTGTAAAGCTGGTCCTAGGATGCTGAGAATCATCATTTCCATTGCATCAGCCATCTAAAAAATAAAATAGAGATGAAAATGTTTGGAAATAAAAAAATTATGAACCCAAGCCAATCCGGTCAAAATAGAGAGCTTTATTTGAAAAAGGCCAAAGCCCATTTTCTCTACCGCAGAATCAATTGTAAAAGTTTCTAAAATAAAGAGATTTAATATTGATTAATAGAAAAAAATAATAAAACAATACATACGGCCTTCATTTGCCGATTGATTGCTTTCATTCTGTGACACGTCCAAACTCGAGCCAACTATACTAGGAGCATTTTCCAGATTTGCATATGGACTTTGGTCATCCGGTTTCGATGCCCTATTCCGTACATATTTAATGATACTGTTCATTGAATTGTTGCTTTTTTGAGTTTAAGAATGCTGAGGGAGACGTTTTTGAGATATAATTATTATATTATTGTATTGAGATTGAAATGAATGGTATAAAATATTATAATTTTGAGCGAAGCTTTCAAATTTTTTGAAAAAATCGATTCTTCATAAATTATGACAAATCCCAAGCTCCAAAGTTGCTTTTAAAGTATTTGGAAAAGATTTTTGTTTGCACCAAGCTTTAAAATTAATATTTTGAGGAAGTGGCTCATCAGCCGTAGATTTTTATCATCTAGATAATTTTTTTTGCAAGGTGTTTCAATTTAGCACTGGGCCTTATGATAATTATTATAATTAAATTCAATGATAAATTTGTTTCTCTAAGAATGCAAATTTTATACCGAATATAAACGTAAATATTTTAGTTTGAATTTTTGAATGCAAAACTAGTATCATTGTGCCGTGTTACGTGGAGTTTTTAATAGTTTCACTTGACGACAAAATATTGTTTAGGTAAATTTAGCTTAAAAAATGAACATCAAATATTAAAATTATTCATTTTTTTTTAACATTTTATTTTTGGAAAAAATTCAAATTTTAAAAAATCAAATTTTTGGATAATACATATTAGTTATCAATTTGCTGAATTTTTCACAAAAAATATTTTGTCTAGTCTACAAATTTATTATTTTTTATTTCAGGAAAAAAAATAAGTCTTAACAAAATTTAATTTTTTTTTAACATTTTTATTTTAAATATATCACTCTAAAAGCCAAAGATCATCTCAAGTTTAATTGATTTCAGAGCTAGCGTATTTATGCATAGAAAAATTATAATCATCAACAAGCTGTTTTTTTTCATGATCGAGTAAATTAATTTTTTCAAAACTGGAGCATTTTATTGCTAAATAATTTTTAATGTAAAATTATTTTGCAATGCTAAATTATTTATTTCTCATTTATGATAAAATTTTTCAAGCTCAAATTTTGTAACATAACTTAATTTTTTTTCAATTTTAAGCAAATAATCGCGTACAGAGATCGATGTCGCGTTAAATTTCCGCTTGTCTCGTTCTTAAAACTATTTTTTTATTGATTATTTTTATTTGGTTCTGGTTGTGCAGCAAAAATGGGAAATTTAGAGTATTAAGAGACCAGGTTTTACTGTGCAAATCAAGGACTAGAATGGATAAAGCAAATAATGTGAAAATCGGGTCCGCTTTTAGTCCAAAGACAGAATAAAAAGGCAAATATTTAGTTTTTTTGACGGAAAAATCCGACATTCAACTAGAGAGTTATTTGATCAGGGGTTGAAAGTTTTAATTTGTTTTTTATTGATTTGTAAGCTTTGATTCCCCTAATGAAGTTTTTTTGTTGTTGTTTTTGTGCGCACATATCTCTTGCTTTTTAATTCATCATCATCTTTATATTGCATAAAATATATCGTTTTTTTTTTCTTCTAAATTTAACAATGGTTAAAAGTGTAAAGAAATTTAATTTAAAACATAATTTAAAATTTTATTTCATTAAAAATATTCAAGCAAAATTATAATTGAATGATTAGTCAAATAAGCATCTATGGCGAATATTGGTAGCTATCAATTAGGTGTTCGAGCGAACCTCGAACAATGCATGGTTTAGTTTGGCAATGATGAACCAAAAAATTCTTTTTCAAATATCATTTCGAAGCGTGTGCACTAAATAAAATTAATATGGCAACTGGTGAAATAAAAATTCTTTTTTTAGATTTAAAACAAAAATAAAAAAGACAGAAAATAATTTATTCAAAAAGATCAATAGGGTTAAATGGAGCGGCGACTGAGGTAATTGTGAGAAAATTTTGAGAAAAATTTTTATGTTTTTTTTGGCAGCGCTAAAGGCGAGTTTTTATACGAATGTTTGGGAATACCGAAAGGTTCGTCCCAGGACGAGATCCGAAGGGCGTACAGAAAGCTGGCGCTCAAGTACCATCCGGACAAAAATCCGAACAATCCAGACGCCGAAAACAAATTCAAAGAAATCAATCACGCAAACGCAGTTCTAAGCAATGAAACTAAGAGAGAAATTTATGATCAGTACGGAAGCATGGGCCTGCAGCTCGCGGATCAACTGGGCGAGGAAAACTTCAAAACATACCTATTAGTCAATTCGAAGTGGTGTAAATTTTTGATGATCTTCTGCTTTTGCGCTACCGGTTGTTGCTGTTGTCTTTGCTGCTGTTGCTGCTTTAATTGGTGTTGTGGCAAATGCAAACCAAAAGGACCCGAGGGCTACAATTACGATGACATTCCTGTAAGTTTGAAATCATCACATTCACATTTGGTCATTTTTACCAAATTTTCTAGAATAATCGAGGCCAGCCATCTTTTAGACAACAACAGGTTCTTAATTTACTCAGATAAGCAATTAACATTGATTAAATTGGTAGTTTAATAAGCTTAGAACTTGAACTAACAATTTTTCTCACTAGCAATCACTTTATGTGTCATTTGCAATTGGTTTCGATTCCTCTAGCTTTTAAAAAAATTCTAACCTTTTTCTTTTATTTTAACAAGCTGTATTCAGGAGTAAATTATTTTTAAATTGCTAAAAGCTTAAGAACTACTGATAGTGCCGTGTTACTAAATTAAATTTTGAAAAAAAAAATAATTTAATTGTCAACTATTTAAGGAGGATTTGGGTAATATGGAATATGAGGCCAAGTCTGCTAGAATAAATCAGCCTTCCAGAGGCGAAAATTCAAGTCAAGAAGAAAGTCCTGTGAACAACGGGCAGCCGATTGTGCTCGGACCTCCGCCATCATCGGTTGGTTCAGAAAAAACTCATTTATTTGAAAACTAACTCCCAATTAACAGCTAACTAGAAAGGAATTTTGTCGAGTCAAAAAGATTAGGTTTGATGTCGCTCTCGACCCAATTCCTTAGTAAATTTAGCAAGAAGTATTAATTGTTTTTTTTTTAAAGAATTGAAATACCCCAAAAATATCCATTAATTGCTGACGAAGTTATTCATCTGCCAGAAACAAATAAATAGAATTTTTTTAGCCGATCACAGATTTTAAGGATAAATGTCGTCGACCAATATTTAAATGAAATATTTTTTTCAGTAATGTACTTAAATGTATTGATTTTTTATGAAATATTAAATGTTACGTTTTATCAAAGTTTTGGATTTTTTTGAAAAAAATAATTTTAAAACCAAGGGTGTGAAAGCAAAATAAATTTACAACTAACTTAATTTTTTTATTTTTTATTAAAGAAATTTAAACAATGCATATTTAATCAAAACATTAAAATTTTTTGTTGAATTCAAATAAAAATTTATTTTTGTTAAAAAATTCATTTGAAAACTGCTTTGTATGTCTTTGTTGTTTAACTTCTCGTTTAAAATTAAACTTTTTTTGTTGGTATCGAGAATTTTAAAACGACATAAAAACAAGAAATAAATTTTAGTCTAAAATTTTTTTTAATTAGCCTTGTAAAATAGAAATTTAAAATTTAAAAATCATTTTTCTTTGTTTCCAATTTATAGCACTGGATTAAATGTAAAATTCAAAAAAAATATTTTTATTTTTAAACGAAAATTTCAAGTTTTAAATACCGCATCACACTTAAAAAACTTAAATGCGGAACAAAGGCTTTAAACACGTCTTTGGAGCATGCAGTGTAAGTTAAGAACATTTTGAGATGGCCGAGATGGTGTTTATTGCATGCACCAAAGCTTTTTTCGGTAAATGAGGCTGCAATATCGAACAAGGGAATAGGTTAATTCTTATTAAATTAAATTTTTTGATTCATTTTGAAAAAATACGATCATGGATTTCATCTAAGTTCAAATTTATAAAAGTTTCTTTTTATTTTGGTAGTAAAAATTGTAAATTTGAAAAAAATATTTAAATAATGAAAAATTAATGCTTTTTTCTAAAGATTATTACTCTTTAATAGATAGCTTAAAACCTACAATAAACAAAAGGATTTTTTTTTTACTTCGTATTTGGTGCAGCACCAAGAATTAAAAAAATAATTACGTAATTATCCGAATTTAGTGACATGTCTTAAAAAATGAATAAATTTGACCCATGTTAAAAAAAACATCCAGTTTTAATAAAGTTAAAAAGCAAATTAATTTAATTTTTAAGGAATTTTATTTAAGCTTTAGAAATTTTTAATATTTTTAAACAGTGCTCAATTTTGAATAGCATGTCACTAAAATAGAGTACTCTATTTTAAAGACATGTCACTCAATTCGGATGATTACGTTACATTAGAAAAATTAATTTTTCATTTCAACTTTTTTTATTTTTTTGTTCTTTTGCGTTCTTAATCAAAAATTTTTTAGCATTGTTGAGATTTATTTTGGTATTGGTCCAAAAGCGTGTCTTAATTTAATAACGGTAATTTATTTCTAATAAAAATTAAATCAAAATTAAAAGATAAGTAATAAATCTTAATTTTTACAAATTTTTCCCATATTTATAAAAAAAAATTGCTAGATTTTTTTTGTTATTTTTGAATAAATTAATAAATGCTATTTATTCAATAATTTATTTAATCTTTTAAATTTACTACTAGGATTCATGATTTAAATATTAGTTAAAAAGTTGAATAAAAGTAAATTTGTACATACTAAAGTTTTAATTTTTTTTCATAATAAACATAAAAATATAAAAATTATAAAATATTTAAATCTTTTAATTTATTACAGAGTATTAAGCACTAAAGCTTCACAAGCTAATTCAAATAATAATTTATTATAGTCAGTGCCAAATATTCGACTAATAAAGTAAAGACTCTCAGTGAGAAATTTATCAACATTCATTAAATTATAATTTTTATTATTTATTTCAGAAATTACGCTAAACTATCCGATGCAAAAAAAATAAAAAAATGGCCTCTTTACAGCAAATCATTTTTACATTACTTACTTATTCTTTATTCATATTCGCGTTAATTTTGGCAATAAAAAAATAAGGAATAAAAAAGGAAAATTTTTTTAAGTAAAATTGGATAATTTCAATGAAGAATTTTAAGATTTTTGAGAATTAGAAAATGTATTACATGATGAAAAATATCGATTCTAAAAATTCAAGGTTTATCATTTTACCAATTAACTAAAAAGTAATTTTTTAAAATTTTTTGTAACATGTATAAATATATTCTAAATTTCTCAGAGCTAAAAGAAGGAATATGACATTTTTACGGAATATCCATTACCTAATTTCTAAGCACTTTGTTTCCATGGCAACGAAATTACCTAAAAAAGTTTCTTATTTATCTCTTCACTCCGCAGGTCTCCTGTTCTAGCTTAAGCCATTGTTATCATTATCTCAATTCGATTATTTAGTTGGTCATTCATATATTCAGAGAACTTGATTAATTTATTAAAAAATTCAACCTTCAGTTACATTTAAATCAGATTTTGTAAAAAGTAAATCATTTTCAATATAATTAATGTTTGTTTTTATTATTATTTAAATTGAATATTAATTAAAATAAATATGATTTAACTTTATTATTTGAACATTAATTACTTAAAGATGAATAATATATTAATAAAAGTTCATGAATTATTAAATTAATGGAACTATAGTAGTTTATTTGTAAACGACAGTTTCGAAAATAGTAGATTTAAATATTTGTTGTTCTGTCAAATAATGTCGAAGCTTGGATTAAAGCAACTTGAACCTGTCCATTATTTTCTAAGTAGCATTTAGCCCGAATAGCCAGTTTGTCTGTGTGTTAGTCATACAAATAAAAGGTTCTGAGGTGAGGGAGAAAATCTATGTAAAGTAATGCCAGACGCATGTTTAAACACCTTTCAGAAGTTTTATTCAAAGATTGACTTTGTTATTGCAGCATTTAAAAAATAATTGAATTAAAAAAATATTTAAATAACAATGCTACATTCAGTATATTACTCTTGGCAGCTCCGAAAGGCGCAGCGCCTTCTTTTCAGCTAGCATGTAAGGAATATTTTTGTATTAATTAAAATATATCATTTCTTATCAAATACATTCGGAATTAGTGATTCATTGTGTTGAATATTAATTGCCTTTTGGACAATTAATATTTTAATTTCTTTGCGATTAATTCATATAGTACTCTTGTTTTTATAAATTTTATAAGGAAATGTTTTGATCCTTGTTCTAGTTTATCTATTTTTAATTTTGTTTTAAGAGGAAAAAATTTTACTTTTCTCAGTATCTTGTTTTGCATTTTTGTAAATTTAGCTTTATTTTTTCTGTTCCCGAATCCAAAATAATGAAAAAATAGTAGAAAATATTTTGCGATTTGTAAAGGGTTTGATTGTTTAATTGGCACTTCTTCTTGGTAGATTTTGAGACTGAGGTTGCATATCGTTAATTTTTATAATTTGAAAAATTTAATGCATAAATAATATTGAATACATAAAAAAAATAAAATGGTTTTATTTATTTCCTAATTGTTGTTATTTAAAAATAATTTAAGCGTTAAATAAAGGTAAATTTAAGTAAATATGTATAAATAAAATATATAAATCTTTTTGCAGTTTTTTTTAAAATAAAATTTTATTTTTTAGAACAATTAATCTAAAAAAATGTCTTTTATCTTAAATATCTCCTTAATTCGATTTAAAATTTCATTGTGGTTTATCTTGGGTCTTTTTGAAAACTTTTTCTCCTGATTATTAAAATTTTTCAGAGACAGCAAACTATTATGTGTTGTCTTCCTGAACAATGCATAACTGTGTTAAAATTTTTTATTATACATATCAATTTTAATATTATACATTTTCGTGTTAAAAAGTTTTTAGTTTGTAGGGACAGTGTTTTAAGTGTGGGGAACCATTTATCTCATAATATAAATGGTATATTATTTCGTCTTCATAAAAATTTTCATTAAAAATGAAAAAGTGTGATTTTTTTTTAATTTATTTTTTTAAAAGATAATTGAACTAAGAATATTTAGATTTTATTGTTTTCAAACAAATTAGTTAAACTTTTGATTTTTTTTAATACAACCTTATTTTTCTTCTAAACCAAGGGGCAACAAGATTTTTTAGTTTTTTTAATTATTAAATTCAATTAAACTTTTCCTTTATTTCTTTCGGAAGTTATTTTTTTTTAAATAAATTTTTTTCAGCTAATTCTTGCTTCCAACAAAATCATTTTTTTTAATTATTATTTTTTTGTTTATTTGTATCAAGCTAAGACTCCTTCAGATTAAAAAATAAATAAAATAAAAAGAAAGCTATGCTGATATAAATAGGTACAGGCTACTCATGTTTAATAAAATGTGGCATAAGACAAAAATATGTTTAATAGAATTTCTGAATATAAATAAAAAGATCCAACTTGAAATTTTTGTTTAATTAATTTCAATAATTCACTGTATACGATTGAGGTACAATTTTTGTACTTTATTTTAAAAATGAGTGTAAAACTCATAAATGTAAAATTAAAGAAAAAACACCTTAAAGCTGTAATTTTTTTTGGTACTAAAATGTATTTTTTATAGTCGACATAAGTGTATAATTATTTAGATGGTAAAACAAGCAAAACTACTAGGTATCAACCTTGATGCCGGTCTAACATTCGAGTCTCATTTCAACGAAATTATCAACAAATGCAGTAGTAAGCTAAATTTACTTAAAATATTAAGTTCCAAACACTATGGTCTCAAAACAAGGACACTACTAACAGTGTACAAGCTTACAATACTTTCAATTATTCAATACAGTATGTTACCATTTCATATTATCCGCAAAAAAATTAAAAAAAAGCTTCAAATTATTCAAAATAAAGCGCTCAAAATAATATTCACAATTAATCGAAACACAAGTAACAACATATTGCACGCAATCGCAAATATAGACACAATCGAACAAAGACTTAAAGCTTTATCAATCAATTATTTAACTCGTTCAACTGTCATTGACGAAGAAATCAAAGAAATTATTGAGTCATACAACAACGCCACAAATAAACCAACGAAATCAATACTAAAGATTTTGAATTAAAAACAAACAAAAAAAACAATTTTCATTTTCATAATTTTAAAATTATCTAACATTTAATTTTTCTATTTTTTGTAAATAAGACATCAAAAAAATTTTTTATAGCGCTTAATTTGCTGAAAGGGGAGCGTGCAATCTCCAAGCAGCTGGCCTTAATTGGCTATTTGTACAATAAATTATTTAGATGAACACTATAATTTTCTTTTTTTTAAGGTGGATTTTTTCGTGCATAATTTTTTAAATCAAAAATAAATTACTATAATGAAAGTAAAAAAGAGAATAATTTAAACAAATTTTTTATTAGAAAGCATTTTAAATTATAAATATATAAAATTATAATTAAAAAGGAAAATTCAATTTGCCTTTATTTTTGTGTTTCGCTTGTATTTGAGACTGTCGGACTTGAAATGATTTAGTTCTCTTTGTTTTTATTAAATTTTAGATTTTTTGGAGCATACTTTAATCGAGCTTGAACAATTCTTGTCTTGGTCTTGCACCAGATTGAAACCAATGAAAAATATAAAATAGTCATACCAAAATACCCACTGTTTTGATAAATTGCATTTGAATTTTAAATAAAAAGTATTTTTTATGTGTTATTTATAGTAATGAATTGTACATTAAAGAAGCCCAAGAATTTCATTCAAAAAAGCACTAAATTTGGTACATTTTCTTATTTAATTTTTTTGATTAAAGCGAATGTTTAAAAATCATTTTATTTTTCTAAAAAAAATAGCTTTTAAAACAAAATACTTCAGCAATTTACTTGATATAAAGCAATCAACTATTTTAATTATTTTTTTCTATTTTAATTTTATTTTTGTCTTAACGTAATCTATTTTTCTTTTGTTTTCAATCGCTTGGCAAAAAGAAGGACTTTGATCCATTCTAAGCTGCCGAAGGGTGACCTAAAACTATTTAATAATAATAATTATATATTTATTTATTTCATTTAAATAATTAAATATGATAAAAATTTGGTCAAATTCGGTCAATAAGAGCATATTTTTTTAATTGCCTTACATATGAAAATAGGTTTCTTTAAATTTTTATTTTCATAAAACCAAATTAAACAATTCCCACTTAAAATTAAAAATTTTATTTTTTAAAATTGAAAAATGACTAAATTAATGGACAAAAAAAATATTTTTGAAAATAGATTCACATGTGCGGGGTTGTAAAGTTCTTAATTAAAAGTAAATTTGCTTAATGCAGTAAAATAAGTCTGCAAAATTCTCTTCAATTGTCTGTATTTTGCTCGCAATTAAAAAGTCTTCAAATCAAGTGTGCAATTACATTGCAGAGTTTTTGCAGACATGTATATTTGGATTAAGCAAAGTTGCTTGACCATTAAGCATTTTACAGAACTGAATCATCTCTTTTAGTAAAACAGTTATTCAAGCTTTTCTGAATTGAAACGATCGAATTGAAATGAACTTCACAACCCCCACATGTGCCTTGCTAAGCTCGATCGATAATGAATTTCTGAATAAAACAAATTCTTAAACAAAATTAAACAGTCAAGAATTTTGTAAAATTAAAAAATTAAAAAAGCGGTTATAAATGTCCCATTATTTTAAAATTATATACTAAAGCTTTTAGAATTTAGTTTTTTTTATGAATAATTTATTTTTGCAAAAGTCTAAAATGTTAAAATAATCATGTGCATATTTTTCATTTATTTTATTTAATTTTTTTTGGGTCTCCCTTATTAACGCAATTTCAGATCTAAGAAGCGCTTCAAAATTTTTTCAAATTTTTTCGGCGCATCTAAATTAAAAAATTCCAAAAAGGCTAAATTTATTTTCATGAATCGAAAAATTTTTGGATCATAGTTTTAATATTGCATTTTAATTAAGGCAATTAAAAAATCCTTTCAAAATTAGTCATCGATATGATTAGTATAAAGCTTAATTGATTAATTGATTGATATTTATAAGGCATTTAAGTCACATACATGTGATATTTATCATGTCAAATAAAAGGGCTTATATTTTTCGTACTAGAAAAGATGAATTTAGTAAAGACCTTATTTTTCTTTAAAAAAAATATTTCTGATTAAAGAAAAAACAATTTTCCTAATTGAAAAAAATAATTATCTTTGTTCTCATTTTTATCGATTAAAAATACTATCACTTAAAAAAAAGAAAAGGAAAATTTACTCAAAGTGGACGAATAGTAAATCACAGCGTCAAAGAATGATCAACAAGCAACAAAATAAATGTGTAAAGCGTGTTTTCAAAAATCAACTTGGGACAGTTACAATTAATTTGCGAGGAACGAGCGGTGCGTGACGAACATATTAAGCATAGACACACGTGAATAAAAACAAATACTGAATAGTTATTGAAAAAATTCTGGACGTAAATCGTCAATAGAGTATACACATTAATTGATAAATTACATGTTATTTTTAACTTTTTCGAAACTAATAAATTATAAAAACATGCAGATAAAACATAAATTAAAGTTAAAAGTTAACACCTCGTTACTAGCAATTATAAAGCCCTTCCATATCTTCCATATCTTATAAAATTTGGAGTGATTCAATGCATGTAATTGAAATAAACAATGAGATTTGGGAGTTGAGTATTTGCAGTTGTCAATATTGGAAAAAAATTTCGAATGCTGGTCTATACAGAAGAACAAATTCAGAGTCATTAAGTCAATGCATTAAGAATAAAAAACAGCGAATGCTCTCGCATGTACTTAGAATGAAAGAAACACGGATACCAAAAAAAGCCCTTCAATGGTTACATCAAAGAAGACGTAAGGTAGGACGACCACCAGTAATATAGAGGTCAACAATCACGAAAGAGCTCATCGAAATGGGAATGACATGAGGAGAAGCAAGGGTAAAGCCAAAAGATCGACTTGAGTCAAAAGTAATTGCCCTATGCTCCACAAGGATTGAATAAGGAAGAGAAAAAAAATGTGATTGATATTGGATATCAATTAGAATTATTAGAATTTGCAACTCTAGATCTTAAGATTGAGAAAAATTCTAAAAGAGGCCGTCGAAAAAAGGCTCTTCCGGCTCTTGATACAAATTCAACTGCTCTTTTAAATGTTAACGATTTCAAGCAAATAGACACCAACATCGAACCATCGATTCAAGTTCAATCAGCGACTACGTCGAATCAAATATTGAGCTGCAATAATCGATCAACAGAAAATCAAAACGGCCAAACCGAGAGACGAAAACGCGGAAGACCTAGAAAAAACTAACATTTTTTTTTTCCACATTACGAAAATAAAAATTCTATAGAAATAAAATATTTTTTTCTACTACAGATATTTATTTTGCTTATACAGAAAATATAAGCAAAATAAAACTAACATTTCTTTTCTAGCTTAAATTAGCTAAACAAAATTTTTAATAATAAAATAATTTTTACGTTAAATTATTAAAATTAAGTCTTTTTTAAGATTCGCAAATTTTTGGTATTTTTTTTATTTTTTTAATGCGTTAGTCCATTTTTCCCTTTTATTTTTTTTCAAATTTTTCTCAGAAAAAAATTCATTTCTACTCAATTTATATTATTTTTTTTGTAACTTCTTTTTTTGTTTAAATTTTACCATAAATAAATCGTAAACAAATAATGATAATTACACATTCTGCTTTTGCTCATGTCATGACACATCTCTAACCAACTTCGAACAATTCTCAACAATTTAGAACAATTGGAACAAACAAAGCTTTTTGTGTGATTGCGAGAACAATTGAGCTCGATTGTTTAGCACAAGTGCGGACATGTCTTGTTTCGCAAGCACTCTTTATTTTCGAACTAGAAAATAGAACAAAAATGTGCATAGTGCAGAAACGATCGCACAAATCAACTGGCACATATACATGCATATGCTAAGCGAACAAAAACCCTCTCGCTTAACATATAGAGCACAAATTGGGACTTAGTCGTTTTTGTTTTTTTCGAGTATAAATACTCGAGCGACTTAGTCGTTTTTTGTTAGATAGAAAAAAAATAATTAATACACACATACTAGTTAGCAATAAATAAATAAATAAACAAAAAATATTCATCATTCCCTCTTTTGTTTGCTTGAATAGGACAAGTTAGATGTCTAGTTCGGCAGCTAAAATGTCGAAAACGTCTAAGAGCAGCAGCGCCAAATCGGACAAAAAGCCGTCGATCAAAAAAGAGAAGAACGAGCCCGAGCTGAAGAAGGCGAAGAGCGAGCCGGCCAAGAACGGCCACGGCAAGGTCAAAATAGAGGTGAAGAGCGAGCCCAAGCAGAGGGTGAAAGAGGAGGCGAAGACGCCGGTCAAGGACGAGGCCAAGAACGGCAAGAAGCGAGCAGCGCAGGCCGATTTGTCTCAGAGCGAATCGCCGCGAAAGCGCAAGAAAAAAGAAGAAGAGGAAGAGGTATGGCGCTGGTGGGAGGAGAAGAAGTACGCCGACGGCCGCAAATGGACCACTCTGGAGCACAAGGGCCCGCTGTTCGAGCCCGACTACGTGCCGCTGCCCAAGCACGTGCACTTTTTGTACAACGGCGAGCGCGTTCAGCTGAAGAGCGAGGCCGAGGAGGTCATGACTTTCTACGCCAAAATGCTCGACCACGACTACACCAAAAAAGAGGCGTTCAACACGAACTTTTTCACCGACTGGCGCAAATTCATGACCGAGTCGGAGAGAGCGTTGATCAAGGACTTGAAAAAGTGCGACTTTAGCAAAGTGGCCGACTATTTCAAGCAAAAGAGCGAGGAGCGAAAGGCCATGAGCAAAGAGGAGAAAAAAAAGCTGAAGGAAGAGGCGGCCGAGGTCAAAAAACAGTACGGCTTTTGCATCTGGGACGGACACAAACAACCCATAGGAAATTACAAGATAGAGCCGCCCGGGCTGTTCAGGGGACGCGGCGAGCATCCCAAGATGGGCATGGTCAAAAAGCGCATCAACCCCGAAGACGTGGTCATCAATTGTGGCAAGGGCAGCAAGGTGCCCGAGGCGCCGCCGGGCCGCAAGTGGAAAGAGGTGCGCCACGACAACATGGTCGCTTGGCTGGCCTCGTGGACCGAGAACGTGCAAGGCAATTCAAAGTATGTGATGCTGAATGCGGCGTCGCGGGTCAAGGGCGAACGAGACTGGCAAAAGTACGAGAAAGCGCGCAAACTCCACCGCTACATAGACAAGATAAGACAAAATTACAGCGAGGACTGGAAGAGCAAAGAGATGAAGGTGAGGCAGCGAGCAGTGGCCATTTATTTCATAGACAAGTTGGCGCTCAGAGCCGGCAACGAAAAGGACGACGACGAAGCGGACACGGTCGGCTGTTGTTCGCTGCGCGTCGAGCACATCAAGCTGCACAAGAACGTAGAGGTCGTTGGCGAACACGTGGTCGAGTTCGACTTTCTCGGCAAAGACTCCATTCGCTACCAGAACAAGGTGGCAGTCGAAAAACAAGTGTACAAAAATCTGGTCCTTTTCATCGAGAACAAAAATGGCGAAGACGAGCTCTTCGACCGCCTCAACACCACCATTCTCAACTCGTACTTGAACGAGTGCATGGACGGCCTGTCCGCCAAGGTCTTCAGAACCTACAACGCTTCGCGCACTCTCCAAGAACAGCTCGACCAAATGACCGACAAACACGACTCCATCAACGATTTGGTCTTGACTTACAACAGAGCGAACAGAGCGGTGGCCATTTTGTGCAACCATCAGCGCGCTGTGCCCAAGACGTTCGCCAAGTCCATGGAGAACATGCAGAAAAAAATACAGGACAAAAAAGACGCCATTGCCGACGCTGAGGCCGAGCTCAAAAAGGCCAAGTCAGATCTGAAAAATTTGAAATCGGTAGCCGCTAAAAAGTAGCCTATTTTTTTGCTTTAGATAAAAAAAAATTTTTTTTTTTATTTTTTTTTTGTTTTCAGAAAATTCGAAACTGCTGAGAACAAAGTGAAAAAATTGATCGAGGGTCTTAGGAAGCTTGAGATGCAAGTGACGGACAAAGAGGAGAACAAAGACATAGCGTTGGGCACCAGTAAACTGAATTACTTGGACCCGAGAATCAGTATTGGATGGTGCAAAAAGCACAATGTGCCCATAGAGAAAGTTTACTCGAAAACGCAGCGGGACAAGTTCAGATGGGCGATTGACATGGCCACTGCCGACTACCACTTTTTCAACTACGAGGGCGAAATTGTGCTCAGGGACTTGTCGCATTTGGAGGGCATGGACGGCGGTGCCAACACCACCCAAGAGGCCGATGAGACCCAGGAGCAGGACGACGAAGAAGAGGACGACGACTAGATATCAAGCTTTTTCATTTCTAATTAAATATTTGGCTTAAATAAACAAATTAGAAAATAAAAAAATTACTAAATTTTATTCAATACAGCAGCAACCAGAAAAAAATAAAGTGGCCGAAAGAGTTGTCGAATCGTGCAATTTTTTCTCTCAATTCTTTTTTTTTTCTTTTCTTTGTTTCTTCATGTTGTAGTATTTCAGTGTCAAAATGAAACTCTTATCAACATCCTGGTTTTGAATTTTTAGCTCTTTTTTTTTTTTCACTCAAAGTTTAAAATTTATGTTGTTTATATTTTTAAAGTATTTACTGTCACGTTTACTGGCTTTCAAATAAAAAATTTTAGAACACTTTTTATCCTAAGTGATTGTTATTATTTAAAGTCGATGGATGGATGCTTGTTCGCTTGTAATACTCTTTGTTTTTCGAGTACCTTCTAGTGGTACCCTGAGCTCTTTTTTGCTCCTGTGTAAATAACTATTAAATTAATTTTATGTCAAATTGATTTTTGTTGAAATTTTTGATCAATAAAATTTTAATTCATTTTCCTTTTCATTTATTATTATTTATTTGTTTTATCTGTGCCGAGCTAAAGCTCCTTCAGATTAAAAAAAATAAAAAATAAAAAAATAAGACAAAATAAAATAAAAATGTAAAGAAAAAATATAAGAAAAATTAAAATTAGTTAAAATATAATAAAAAGAAAATTAAAAATTGATAAATTGTAAGAGGTGACATGTGAAAAGTATTTAAGTATTGAACAGTTCAGGAAAGAAAAAAGAAATAGTAAGATAGCAATTACACAATGGAGTTGGGTATTTAACCTTATTATTATTTATTTGCTTCTCTGTTCGACCTTGATTCAAAACCCGCTTTATATTCATCAACCAGCTTGACAACCAATGGAACAGAATGACGCAGTCCTCCCGCTACATATATATCATTCAATTCAAAAAGTCGATTCGAGACAGTTAAGAATTTAAGTTTATTAAAGGCCTCATGATGCAAAATATTGGAAGGAGTATCATATTTTAGTTGAAGTATAAAACGAACTGCTGAGTTTTGTAAGACTTGAATTTTTTTAATGTTAATGTTTTTCTGGAAGATCTTTAATAAAAATAAAAGAGCAGTGCACCAAGTACATAACTTTGAGCGATTCAGCAGACGCGCCTAGCCGGCGCATATCACCATAAATGGAGCCTACGCCTTGGCACTGCAACGAACGCTTATAAATATAAGCTGCCTGACGTGTAACCGGCAGCTTTCGAATTTTATTTTTAATTTATTAATAAAAACGACTGACTCGTGGTCAAGCCACCGGTCAGCCAAAATTTTTTTGATTTTTTTAATTCATTTGGATTAACTTTTAATTCATTTGGATTTTCTTTAAAATTGCGTTCGGATCAGAAGAACTATGGCACTCTTAAACGATTTTGATAAAATATGTCTAAAAATTTGTACAACTTCAGCTTTTTAAAATTCTAAGTTAATTAGAAAGCTGCAGAATTATAAGGTCACAGAAAAATTACTCAATTCGATCAAATCTTTTTTATTGCATAGTGAGTGGCGCTTGGTCATTCAAAATCTGAATTGCATGTAACAAGTGGGATCGCTCAAAGTTATGTTCTTGGTGCACTGCTATTTTAATTTTTATTAAAGGTCTTCCAGAAAGCTTTAGGGACAGATGTTCTCCGTATGCAGATAATTGCAAGATATTCTGTATATTAAATGAAGTAAATGAAAAGATGATGAGAAAGTAATCACAAACCGATATTAGCGTAATTATCCGAATTAAGTGACATGTCACTAAAAAATGAGCACTGGTTTTAAAAAGAGTAATGTTAAATTTTGATAACTTGTATTCAAAAATTAATAAATTTGATCCATGCTAAAAAAAACATCCAGTTTTAATATTGTTAAAAAACATAGTTAATTTAATTTTCATTTTTTAAAGAATTTTATTTAAGCTTTAACAATTTTTGATAGTTTTAAAATATGTTCACTTTTTATTACATGTCACTAAAATTGAGTACTCTATTTTAAAGACATGTCACTCAATTTAAGTGATTACGTAGCAGTAAAAAAAAATACAAAAAAGGATTAATATATATCAATAGAGAATGAAGTTCACAAGTTGACAGAGACCTTTTAACAGAAGGATCTGTGAGTCATAATAAAAACCGAAATGAAAAGGTGTAAACAAATAAGTGCAAGAGCATACAGATTTCTAAGACAAATTTTAAATGGTCTCAATAACCATGATATCAGTAAAAATATGTACACAAGTCTTGTTCGATTCCATCTTGAAAATGCTGACTCAGCATGGAATCCATGCTTGAAGAAAGATATAGATAGACTTTAGAGATCACAGAGAACGAAACATTAATGGATTTGGTGATTTAAAATGTATGAAGAAGCTTAAAAGATTAAACCTAACAACACTGTCAACAAGGAGTATTTGATACAGATTAAGAAAAGAACTCTTTAACTGTTTGCAAAGGTACAATTTTTTTAATAGTAGAATTGTTAAAATTGGAATCAATTTACAAATGAAGTAAAAGAATCCAAAACAATTGATCAATTTAAAAACAAATTAGATAGAATTTTGAAAGACAAATTTTGCTTATATCTGGTAAATTCGGACTAAAGCGTAGCAAGTATTATTTTTATTATTATTATTATTAATTTAATTGACAAATTTAATTAAATTTTTCTATCATTTCTAATTCAATGTCAAAATAAATCTTAATAAAAGATTTGATTATATTAGCTTCACATTTAATTCGAAGGGCGTCTGAGAGTTTTTAAAAACAATTACAATTTCAAAAATGAATAAAAATGAAATGAGAATTTAAATATTTTTTAATGCTAAATTAACATTAATATTAATTTTTCAAGTATTTTATCAAAATTTAATAATCAATTTTTTATTTAAAATTAAATTTATTTATTAATTTATTTATATTAGATAAGCTTTAGGACCAACTGTTTGAAGACCTGAGTAAAATTTTGTATGAAATGAATTTCTAAAATTATTCAGAATATTAGAGTTTTAAGTATTTTTTTTTTCGAACTCTTATACCTGCAATATAAACCTAATTTTTTGAACATTTAATAATTATTTAAATCATTTTTTTAATTTTCCCAAATTAATTATTAAAGAAAACTACTGAAACAAGCTACAAGAAAACAAGGCCCAGATGTTGAAGCGTTGATTAAACAGTGGTATTTGTATTTAATTGCATAAATCTCATTTCAAGGGTTTATGTAAGAACACTATTTGCTGATTAGTATTTTGTTTGCATAGATATTTTATTTAAACAAATTTTTTTTTCCAACAAATTCAAGATAACTGTTAATAAAATGATCATGTAATAAATGTTTCTTTTTAAAAAATTTTTGTGTAAACTAATTATGTTTTTTTTCTAAATAAAACCTATTTCCTTTTTCTTGAAAAAGGAGCAAATTCCAAAATTTGTATTCGAAGTGTTTAAAAATGCAGATTGATGAAAAAATTTTTTTTTGCTTTTTTAATTAAAATATTAAAACAAGATATAGTTCATGAATTGAGATTTTAGAAATCTCTTTAAATTTTAAATATTAACTAAACAATCAATATTAAGTATAATCTTACTAATCCAAAGAATTAGGAATACTTTTCAAATTTTCATAATCAGATTTTTTTAAATTAAAATCCTAGCTAAGTGTAACTATTAGCTATTTAAGCATGTCAAAAATGCTAATATTTTAAAATCAATTAAGTTCCTGATGATAAATGCCCTAACTGTTTATTAAGATTTACATTAAGTTAAACGTGCCAGCTAACCCTGGAATAGGCTAAACATATCAATCAAAATAAAATAGAAAAAAACACAAATTATCACGAGATTTGTGCAAATATTTTATAGACACGGTAAATTTAGGGCATTTTATCCCTTTAGGATGGATAGAAAAAAATATTTATTTACGATTCAGATCCGGTCTAGGCGTATTAAAAAAGAAAATGTTCTAATTTTTTTGTTTATTAAAATTTGCAATTTTTTATTTTTTGATTAAAAATTTACTAAAAATACTATCACTCATCTGCCCATAATACAGACTATGAAACGATTTGGATAAATAAAATAGACGTAAATGATAACATTATATTGTTTTTTAATAAATTTCATAAAAAAAAATTCGAATTTAGACATTTTCTACAAGCAAAATTGGTATTATGTTATTTTAAAATAACAATAACAATTAATCTCATTTTATTTAGATGATAATTTTTTTTCAATAAAAGGTTCACTATTTAGCTATTTAAATGATTTTTATTCAAAGAGAGATATTTTTAAAATTGTTAGAATTTATTTAAGAAAAACTGAAATTGAAATTAATTATTTATCATGAAAGCTGAGAATTCTAAGTAATTTGTAAATTTTATTTTCATACTTCCTACTTGACACTAAATTAAAAGCTTAATAAGACATACTAAATATTTTACTAAACTTTTTACTTTTATTTATTTTTTTTGTCTCAAAATCAAGACAGTCTAATTCAATCAAAATCTAAAATACTGAAGAGGTCTAAATTTGCATATAGCATTCTCAATAATGCGTTCCAGTGCACTTAGACTTAACATTAAAAAATTAAACAAGATTAAAACTGTGGTTTGTCTAATTGAAGAACAATGTCACCTAAATTATCATAGAAAAATTTTAGCTAATAAATGAATCATTTTATTATCTAACGTTGAAATTTAATTTTTAAATGATATATATGAAGTGATTAGTTTTGTGTATGACAAATGAAAATTTTAATTGATTTTTTAAGCAATTTTTTTATGAGTCTTCTTCAATGTAATTAGTAAAGGATGCCGTGTAAATAATGATTGAAAAATGCTATTAAAGATTTGAAAAATCGATAAAAACCTTGAATACAAGTTATCAGACATATTTTCATTTAAAATTAAGTAATCCAAATATTAACTAAAATCCCATGCCATTTGAGAAATTGATGAAAATTTTAAGCTTTATTAAAAAATTAAACAACTTTTGATTAATGTCAAATTATGCTTTTGAAAAATTAAGTTAAATATTCGCTCAATGAGTTCAATCAAACACTTAAAAATCAAAATATTTTTGTTCTCACCGGAATTTAATTAAATCTAATACTATTATTCCGCTCACAGTTTAAAATTCAAAATTTGCTTGTTATTAATTCTGTAGCGATATCTCAAGAGAGATATTTTGACATTATGAAAAAATTTTGATAAACCAAAAGAACTTTTTTTCCCTGCAATTTGGAAATATCTAGTATTTTTGTGGTAAATGATTATTAATTCAAATTTTTTTGAAAATAAGCAAGATTGGTAATTTTTCACGAAAATTCAGCCGTGCTTAATTCTAAATTTCCGAGAAACAACGTCAGCTATTTTTCTATAATTAAAGATTTTTTCACAGAACAAACTTTCAAATTTTTTGTGTATTTTTATAAAAAAATATTTAAAAATCATTTTCAATTTATTTTCTTTGTTCTTTAAATCATCACTTTTTCAATTTATTTCAAAATTTATTTAAAAAGACATTTTTCAATCTAATATTAGATTTAAGGATCTCAACGTGTTGAATTTCAAATAAGCACTTTCATTTTTAATTAAGCAAATAAAATGATCTAATAATTAAAGAATATCCTGGTAAACTGAGATTCCTGTGCGAATTAGAACAGAATCCAGGCCTGAAGGTGCTTTATGAAAATTATTTCCTCCAAGATATTAATAATGAAAAATAGACACATTTATTTTTGTCGAGCTAAAATTTATGATTAATCTGGTGAAATATTATAAATACTAAGAATTGTTTCATTGAAATCGATCCATCATTTGATGAAAAAATAAGCTAGGAAAAATTTTTATTGTTATGATTAATAAATAGCGGGACTTAAATGAAAAAAAAATTATCTCAGCTATGTTGAAAATCTAATCAAAACACAAAAATCGCCAACAACAACCTCTTAGACTTCACAAAATTTAATGAAACAAATTTCCTTATTTCAAAGAAATATTCTTTTATAGTTTTAACTTTTTGATTTAGAAATGTTCATTTATGGTCTGTATGCCATTGAATCTCATAAATATGACATGGAAACACATGGCGATGTCAAGCCTGATGTTTCATTCCAGAGACAGAGAAGCTTGTCAATTGGAAGCGAGACAAAGCATTTAAGTGATTTTCACAAGCACAAATTTCAGTCTATGGACAAAGGATATGAAAAAAATTTGGAGAAATTCGAAAATTTGGTTCAAAATATGAAGCAGAACTTGGACCAAGACAAGCATTTGAAGTTATCTGAGCACATCTGGGATAAAAATAAAAACAATCGGAAATATTCGCTGTCTTATGATTCATCTCTGAATGAGAATAAGAAAATGTTAGTGACACAATCAGGATTAAGTCCAAAAGTTGAGAGTAGCATTAGCAGAAGGAAAAAATTTGGCCAAAGGCAATTTAGTCTTGATCTTGGCACTGAGGGCTGTGAAAAAATATTTCCAAAAGTAAAACGCAATAATTCTCTCCAAAGGAGTACTATTTTCGAAGATGAAACAGAAAATGAATCTGAGGAAGATCTTCAACAATATGATTCAAAATTTACCAAAAAATGGCTTTCTAAAATAATTGATAGTTTTAAAAGAAGCCATTCGGATGTTTAAATTGTTCAAATTTTAAATTTTCGTTTAGCCTTTGTATAAAATCAATGAATATATTTTTGATCAAATCAATGTTTTTAATAAAATTATTTTTCGAAATTCTCTTTCAATTAAATTTAATATTTAGAAAAATTATATATTTCTTCATAAGAGAATGTATGACGCTTTTAAATTGGGTTTTATTGATTTTAATTAGAATTTTTTTTTTTTTAAATTTTCGTTTAATTTGTTCAAAATCATAGATTTAAAGATAAATTATTTTGCGTAGTTTTGTCAATTATCTTAAATTTTCAGTCTTTATTTAAAGAAAATTATTTTTATTTTCAACATAATTAATAAGTTTACTAAATTTATTTATTTATTTTATTTTTTATTTGTAAATCTGTACCGAGGTAATGCTCCTTCAGAAATAAATATTTCTGAATTTGATTTTTCCATTCAATAAAAAATAACTTTTATTAATTGATTTACCACCTAAGTCTTTACAAAGTCAAATAGGTTATTTTCAAAGTTGAATAAAAATTTGACTCTTTTTTTTTGTAAATTAAAATTAAATTCATTTTAGATAAGAAGCATGTTTTTTATTATTTATTTTTCTAAAATTTTTTGTTTTCAATGGAACCTAGCTAAAATTTTTTAAAGCCAAATCATGTCCGAATTTAACTTTGATTTTTAGCCATTTTTAATTTAAACATAGTCTCAATTTTATTCTATCAAAATACAGAAGAGATAAAAAATTGGTGAAATTGGCTCCCAAAATTGTCAATAAGAATTACAAATGCTTTAATTTGAATAAAAAATTTCGAAAAGACAGTGTTTTTTGAAAAAGCGTATTTTTATTTAATTTTTAAAACGAATAAATCATGAAAATTGGTAGCAAAATTTCAAATAAGTACTAATTGACTTGAATTTAAAAGTATTCAAAAAATTATATTAAAATTTTTACTAATGGATGTGATAATAATTTATTAGAATTTTGTTTATAAATATACATTAGATTCAATATTTTAATTTCCTTAAACGAAATCGTTCAATTCTACTCTAATACCTTTTTTTTTCACAAAAATGCTAAAAATAGTTAATAGATACTCGTTTTAAAAATCATTAGGAATTATAATAAAAATAACAATTTGTTTCTCTTTAAGATTTATATATTGATTTGTAATTAACATTTCTACTTTAGTTTAAAAAATAATTAAACTATACTTATCCTAAAGTTTCCTTTAGGATAAGTATAGATAATATTCATGATCACACGATCAAAACTTGATAAATCAAAATCTAAATAAAACTGATGAAATAAGCTTTTATAATTTTTTAATTAAACATTTAATGTTTAATATTTGAATTTAAAAAAAAATGTTTATTTTAAAAAATGTTTATCTTTAATATTAATTAAATTATATTACAGCAAAACAAAATTAAAAATTTATTCCAAATTCAAAATACTGATTTAAATTTAAATTCTAATTTAGATAAAAATTCTTATATTTTTCTTTTAAAATAAAGATTAAAAAAATAATGTTTAGTAGAATTTAGTCATTTATTTTTTAAAAATCATTTCAAAAAATAAAAAATTTTGATTTGAAATTTACATTATATAATGAAGTTCAAAATATAAAGATATATAGATCTTTTGTAAAACCAATAACATAGTAATAATAAAAATAAACAACATTTAAAAATCTGGTAATATTTAGTTCTCTGAGAATTAAATTGTTTTGATAAAATTTAATTTTTAATAAAAAAATTGCAAAAAATAACCTTTTTTTTTAGAATTTTCAAAAAAATATAATTTGAAAAAAGTTAGGTTTTTTTAAAAATTTTTGATTAGATCTTTCTAACAGTTGAGTTATTGAAAAAAAAATTAATTTGAACGATACAGCCAAGCTTGTCTCTGTCACCTACAGTATCAGTTTATTCTAACCGTCAACTTTTTGTCAACGTCAATAATTTTGTTTAATTTTTACAAATTTTTTTAAGATTTGTGGCGGAATAGGTGAAGTAGAGGCAACATTATAAATTTGAAATATTGCTAAAACCAATTTCCAAAATCAGCACTGTAAATTCAAAATAAAAACTCTAATTTGTTTTTTTTTTAATTTCTATCTAAAAAAAATGAAAAGAATTATTTAAATTTTTTGATGTAAAAAATTTTCTCAAGTCCCTTTTTTTAATAAAATTTTATTATTCAAATATTTCAAGTTAATTTATTTTTTTCTCTAATTAGACCAAATTTACATTGCTATGCTATTATTGATACTAAGAACGTCTTGGTTTTAATATAAGTCTACCATTCTAAAAATATAAATATAAAAATTCTAAACAAAAAAATTAATATAAATTATACATCATCACAACACATGTTATATTCATTCAAAACTGTTCTGCATCGAGCTGTTATTCTTCATTCTCAATGTTATTAATAAAATAAATTAATTGATTTAAAAAGTTTACACTGAAGAGGAAACTATTTTTTTATGAATTCCGAAAAAAAACAAGATTATCAATGTTGAGAAGCTAACTGTAAAGAGCAAATGGTCAAGTAGTGATTCATAAATGGACAACTAATTTGTTAAATTTCTAGTTATTTGAAAAAATGTTTTGAATACTAAATTACTTTAGCTGTATGAGGGTCGGAGAGCCATGACCATGCACCAAAAATTGACAGAAAAATCAAAAATACCAACAGAACTATTTGAAATATTTAATAGCATTGATTAAAAGACATATAACTGGTTACTTCTATATCGCCACATCGATGGTTGAAGATGAGCTACAACTTCAGTAAGTCTTTTCTCGAAAGATCTTAAATCTTAATTTTTCTATTCATTTTCATTTACATTTCGGGTAAAAAATTTTTAGTAAAATAACCGATACCTTCAGCCGATGTATTATCCATTTTGGCAAATATTAAATTCTCAATGGTAATTTGAAATTTAGAAAATTATCTTATAATATTTGTCAGTTTATTTTATAAATTAAAACGCAAATTCATTATTTAAAAACTTAAATGTGACACAAAAATAGTCCTGAAAAAAATTAGTTGAATTCAATTTATTTCATAAATTGCGCCAGATTTGGTGATGTTTAAAAAACTTATAATTTTTTTTAAAAATCACAAATTTTAGAGTTAATTAAAATTAACTATTTACAAATAGAGTTAAATACAAGAGATTTTAAATTTTAAAATTTAAAGATTTTAAAATTTTCAAAGATTTTTCAGTTTTTTTTAATTATAAATTAAGTTTTGATTTCTAAATGGCTAGTAAAAATTTAATACCTCAAAAAAATTATAATAAAATTCCATCTAAAAAAATTGAAAACAATTTTTTATATGATTTTTCTAATTTTTTAATAATAGGATGTATATCGAAATTAACAGAAAGTTAAAAATATTAACATTTAAAATTTAAATAATTAGAAGTTGCTCTCCTCTTGCCTTAAACTTAATTATTTTACTCTTATTTAAAAAATTTTTTTTACATCGCCTTTAAGGCGTCCGTTTGATTTATAATAAAAAATAAATAAAAAGGGTATATTTTTTTTATTTTGATAATAAGATATATAAATAGTTAATATTTTTATTATTAGATGATCGTATATTAAAAATTGATTATCTTTTATTAATTTAGAGGTAAATTTTGTCGAAACATTTCATAGAATAATTTTTTATAGAAAAAGTTGACAGAATGAATGTTAATTGAAAAATGACAAAAAAATCTTAGAGATTTGATTTTAAAAATTTATTAAATTTTGAATAAAAAAATATAAATTAAAAAATAATAAATCAAAAAATTATTTTTGAGAAACAGATTTTTAAATTTAAAAGATGATAATTAAAAAAATTGTTTTATGTCTCCAAGAGTTCTTTGAATCAATCGATTATTCCTAGAGCTGAGTTAAATTCCAAAACTAAAAAACCAAAAAATGTTGAAAATATTGAAAACATTCAACCTGATATGTTTTAATCAAGTTCGTTGATCAATAAGCCCTTGGTTAATATTTTAGATTATAGTGATAGTGAGTCTACAATAACATTGAATGATGAAGTTGAGGTTGAAGAGTGTCACCTAGAGATTTTTGATGAGAAAATGTATAATTCCATTGTAATTGAATATTATGATAATGAAGAGGATGCGCTCGAATCTGAAGGTAATTTTTAAAATTTTTCAAGCGAAAAATATAGAATCAGAAAATCAGAAAATAGACGCTCCTAAAAAATCGGTTTCAAAAGAGCCGCACTACAGCATTACGATCAAACAAACAATAAAAGCAAAGCATGTAGAAATCTCAGAGTCCCAAGACCAGTTCTTATTAAATGGATAAAAAATTGAGAAAAGATTTTTGATAGGGAACTTAAATGGCAACCTTAGATAAGAAGATAATCTTCTCACCCATTCACTTTTAATGCTTGGACAAAAATTGTAAGATTGTAACTTCATAAGTATTCTGACAATAGTAGTAGCTTAGGACAAGATAAGTTTTAAATGGAAATCACACCGGTTAATTAACTGGGTATTTGAAGGATAATTTAAAATCAAAAGATTTCCATTCATAAATATAAATGGAAATCTATAGCTCGATACAGAAAACAAATAAATAATAAATAAATTAAAATACAAAAAGATTGATAAATTGAAAGATTAATGGTTTCATTTATTGATATTCCTAAGTAAGAATTTTAGTTTCTCAGCCAAGTTTAGTACCCAGCTTTTTTAAATTTTTTTCAAACATTATCCAAATGTAGATAGATTTTCATTTTTTGTAATGAAAATTGAGTATTTGTTAAAAAGCACCAAAAAAGTTAATGTAATGATAAAAAATAAGATAGAAAAGATAATTACATAAAAAATTTAAAGTTGCGCGGAGTAGGAAAATTTTGCGAAATAATTGAATCTATGTTCCCCAAAGTCAAACTATTAAAGGGTGAACAATTTGTTTTAATTTTCTTTAATTTTTATTATTTATGCTGAAAGGTAAAGAAGAGAGCGCATTTAGATATTTGGGATTATGGAAAGAGTAATTCCAAGTCAACCAGATCATAGCAAATGCTATTTCTAAAGCTCCTCCAAAAAAAAACCTAAAAAACTATTAACTAATTTTTATGTCAGTTTCGAGAATAAGGCATTCTATTAAATTTTGAGCTTTATTCAATTTGTTCGCATAATCTAAAAATCTTTTTGTTTATTTAATTTTATATTATTTAACTATAGTTTTAGTTTTTTCATATGTTTCTAGTCTGAATGAGCATTTGCTCGGGAAAAAATAAATAAATGATTTATTTAAAAATTAAAAAAGAATTTTCAATATTTTTTATTAACTCATTCTATTTCACCAAAGAGTTTAATTTCAAATATGAAAATGCTTGCAATATTAACTTAAAATTATTTTTTTATTTGAGACTGAAAAAACAATTTGAAACAACGCACTTTTTTAATGTTATATCAACATTGGATACATTTTGTAATTCAACCATAAAAAATTAAATCATATCGAAACTAAAATTTTGGGCAATTTTCGATATTATTTATTATAGTGTCATGTCACAAATGTCGAGTAATTACGTTATAGTCTTAGAGACTAAAGACAATATGTGTTTATTGAATACAGAGCCCACTTGAGTTTTTGATGGGACATTCGAAGTGAGTCCAGTGACTTTTAAACAAATATTTACTATAAACGTTTGTAAAAACAATGGAAATTTACCATGTGTTTACACTTTTTTGCCGGACAAAAAAGAAGAAACTAAAAGTCATTTTTTAACTTTTTTATTTATCTATTTAAATAATAAAGCCGCAACTAGGGCGATTTTGGGAGTTGGAGCGTCAATCGTGGACCTCCAGTACTCTTATTGAATGTAATCTCAGTGTCTAGTCGGTTAGGTAAACCATAGTTCACTTATTATCCGAAAAATTCTTTTCTCAGGTTTGGTTCACCCGATTTCAAAATAGAATTAGACGAACTATTATTGCAAGTTTTTTTTAAACAAATTGAATAAAGCTATTTAATAGAATGCCTAATTCTCGAAACTGATTACCCTTACAATAATCTCAAATACACAAGTTCGCTCTCTACTTAAATCTTTGCCTTTCAGCCTAAAATAATAATAATTAAAGAAAATTAAAAATAATTTTTCACCCTTCAAGTGTTTGACTTTGGAGAACATAGAGTCATCAATTTCGCAAAATTTATCTAATCAGGCCAGTTTTCAATTTTTTATGTATTTTTTTTCTATTTTATTTTTTAATATTACAATAGCTTTTTTCAAAATAGATAAAAAAATTACAAATAGGTGAACCATAGTTTACCTAAGCGACTAGACCTGAAAAACTTTTTTTTTTCTTTTTAGATTTTGGTTTGACGCAATTTAACAAAAACAATTTATAAAAAAGTTTATAGTTTTTACAAATATTATCTCAAGGATCATCATCAAAAATCTAAAGTAAAAATTTATAAAAAATAAACAAAGTTTTTCATGTTTGGAATTTTAACTTAAAATTATTTTTTTATTTGAGACTGAAAAAACAATTTGAAACAACGCACTTTTTTAATGCTATATCAACATTGGATACATTTTGTAATTCAAACACAAAAAATTAAACCAAATGTATCTTAAATTATTTAATTAATGTCTTAGATTAATGAGTTTATACTTATCTATATTTTAATTTATAACTTTTAATGAATACAACTTCTTTCATTTTTTTATCTAATTTACTTGATTTTGATTTTTTTAATTTATTCTGAAGGAGCCCTAGCTCGGCACAGAAAACAAATAAATAATAAAGCTAGAAAGGCAGATCATCAACCACCAGGTTCTATGTTGCCTACAACAATTGCTACAGTTTCAAAAAAAAGAAAAGAAATAGAAACAGAGTCAGGACTAATTGCTAAGAAATTTTAACAAGTTGAAATAGCTTCAAATACAAATACAGAACCTAAAAAAAGAGGTCGTGGCAGACCAAACAAAAAATAAAACAAATTACAAAACTATTTCCTTAATATATTTACTTAAATTTTCATAATTATTCTTTAATTTTCTTAAATTTTGATAATTTGCATTTTTATATTCAATTTTTCAAATTCTCTTTCTAAAAATTTCAATAAACTTTCAATAAGAAATTTAAAAAAAAATTTACTTTCTTTCATTAATATACTTTCATTAATTTTAGTTATAAAAATAATAATTTATAGAGACAATTCCATTAATCTAAAGGACTGCTTTTTGTATATTTAAGAGATAATATTTTTTAGGAGATTTTTTCTCTAATCAGATGTTTTTATACTCTTTTGAATGATTTATTGTAAGTTCTTTGTGAAGACATTTGCTTATTTTTAAGTTATTAAAATTAGATTTTAACTCAATTCCTAAAAGTTGACATTCAACCTGAGTTAAATTTCTTTTGATCAAGAAGATTTGAATTAACAATAAATTTTTTTATTGATGAATTAATCTTCTATAAGGAGAAGTAAAAATTAAAAAATTACAACAAAAAAAATTTTTTTATAAAAATAATAAAAATTAATGAAAAGAAAAAATAAATAAAGAAGAAAAAAAGACCGATTTGAAAATTATTTTTAAAAATAAAATTTAATTTTTCTTTAATTTTTAAATATTTATAACTTTTATGTATTGTAAATGTAAAAATTTTTTAAAAAAACTCGTATTTTGATTCAATCAAAAAATAAGATCATCTGAAGCCCTTAAAAAAAATTCGCGAGCTATTTTTAAAATGAAAAGAAAAATTATTTTCTAGGCTAAAAATGATCAAGGAAATTTTAAGCCTTTTATAGGATCATATAATGAACTTGGGTAAAATCTTCTAATGACCGTATAAGATATGGTTTATCAACTAATTAAATGTCTTATATAAGATATTGGTCAGATTTGGCAAATGAGACAATTTATTGAAATTTTTTTTTTTTTAGAAAAAATTTAAAACATATATTCTAAAATTTTTAATTTTTGATTTTTTAAAAGTTTATTTTGTTTGAATAATTAAAACTTGTCTTTTCTTTATTCTAGACTTTCGGTCAAATCATATTTTTTTTAATTAAAAATTTATGATTAATATTTAAAATAAATAATATTTCAAAGCAAAATTTTCTGGTACTATCGTTCAAAAATTGAGATCAATTTTTAAATTTCTAAACAAAACATTAAGAAAAAAATTTATTGAGAAGGAGCTGCATTAAAATATTAAAAAATAAATTATTAATTTCTCAAATTGTAAGGTTCTTTTTCTTGAACATTTTCAGATTAATGTAAAAATAAAATCAATGCCTCTTTTCAAATCTAAAATTAGACTTATACACTTTGAAAGCCACAAAGTTCATGAACTTTGAAATAAAACTAGCAGGGGCCAAATAAATGTTCTCGAACAAAATCAATAACAATGAATGTAAATTATGATCTACATATTAGATCGTTGGTTGATTCGTCTAATGGCGAAGGCGTACAGAAATTAGACCAAAAAAATGCAACCAGATAAACTTTCTAAGGTCTCTGATCACTCTCCTCTTATTTTAATATATTTAAATTTTTAAATTATGAAAGTTCAAAAGCATGGTGTTTCTAGTGATCTTTAAATTTATGTTTTTTTTCAGTATCTTTCCCATAATTCAAAGTGTTGATAAAAATTCAATCACTGTTAAACTTCCACTACCCCTGATCCCTGAGTTCAATTGAATTTTAGCCTTTAGTATTGATTTCAATTTTAAATTTGGTAAGTTTTATTTTTTTTAAATTTGCTAGAAATAATGTGATCAGTGGTCGTACGGCAATTTTGTGAACATTGCTGGTCACCAAAAAATTTCCATGATGATTATTTAATTAAGATATTAATAAAAAAGCTAAGTCTGATTTGAAAGCAACTTTTGAAGAATCAAAGGGATGTCAACTCACATATTTCATCTACATGAAAATTTAGTGGAATAATTTTACTTTAAGCTTTCAGCCATTATTTTTTTGTTTATCTGTGCCGAGCCAAAGCTAATTCAGATTAAGAATAAATTTAAAAGAATAAAAAAAAATTTTGCATTTTGCATTAGTTTAAGTCTTAGACTTAAACTAAAAATGTTATTTCAATTTTAAATTTTTGTTTTTGTTTTTTGTTCCAAAATTCACAATGCCTTTAATAGCCTATTAAAGGCATTACTATTTAAGAGATCCCGGGGATCTCTGAAATTCGTTTCAATTCGGTTCTTTGCTAATAACTTTTAAATGGAATTAAATAAACTGGTTCTCCAAAATGTTATTCTTTTTTTTTGTTCTGAATTTCACAATACCGAAGTTTTAAAAGAACTTATGAATCTCTCCTGATATTTCCCCAAAAATTGAGCATTCTTTGAAAAATGAATAGACTAACTGGATTAGATCCTTTCTAGACTCTAGGACATTCAAGGTAAATGTGAATGACCACTTGAGCGAAGAATACCAAATAAATGCAGTAGTCTTTCAAGGCTCAGCACTTAGTCCCCTCTTTTATTTAGTATATATATTAATGGTGTCCTCAAAAGAAACAAAACAAATAATGAATACTCTCTGCTTTTCGCAGCTGATCTAGTTACATTCTTCATTTCAACAAAAAGATAAATAAATACACCAACGAACTAGAACAATGGCTCGTTAAGTGTAAAATGGAGATATCAGTTGAATAATCGTGTCCAGTAGTCTTTTCTAAGTACAAAAAGGAGAGTGATAATCTAAACTTAAAAAATTATGGAAACAGAATAATGAGCCAAAAAGAAATCAAGTTTTTTGGTATAAAATTTGATTCTAAATTAAATTTTAATATATTAGTAGATGAAATTAAAGAACGCTGCAACAAAAGGCTAAATATTATTAAGATATTGTCAAATAAAAATGGGGTCTTACTCAAACACACTAGGAAATTTATATAAATCTTTAGTCGGATCAATTTTAGACTTGCTTGAATTCATTTTCAGAAAGTAATATCAATAAATTATAAGCAATTCAGAAAACATCAGTCAGATCTATCTTTAAGTTAAAATATGATAATCCATCCAGCATCGTGCATCACGAGGCTTTAATAAACTTAAATTACTTTCAGCCTCGAATCGACTTTTTGAGTTGAGTGAGAGAAATGTTGGGACATAACTGAGTTATTCTATTCCACTGGTTTTCCGACTGGTGGAGGAATACAAAGAAGGTTTCGAGTCAAGATATTTTGAATACCCAACTTCATTTTGTAATTGCTGCATTACTATTTCTTCTTTTTTCCTGAAACTTCAACTATGCAAACATGTTTCACGTGTAACACTCTTTTTCAATACATATCCATTTAACTCTCTTTAAATTTTATTTTAACTTATTTTAATTTATTTTGATTTTTTATTTTTATTTGATTTTTTCTATTCTGAAGTAGCTCTAGTTTGATACAGAATACAATTAAATTAAAATAAAATAAAATAGTAAAATGTTACAACCTGTAAAAACTTTGTAAAATTGCGCAAAGTAATAGCTCACCTTATTTAAGTCATTCTTAATGGAGTGCAGATCAGAACCAGTTTATTCCTTTCCATTCAAAAGTTTTTAGCAAAGAATCGAATTGTAACGAACTTCACATCCACTTTAAAAGTCATAAATCTTAAGTCAAGTCCGGACTTGGAATTTAATTCTAGTGATTTTAGCTTAAACTGATCACCACCATAATTATTTTGAACGGCAAAAAACTCATGTGGCCGCGGCAGACTTGTTTTTAAGTCACAGTTTTAAGTCTTAGTCACAAAAATTTAAGTCAAAGTCATGACTTTAAAAATTTTCTTTTTTATTAAGTCAAAGCCAATATCTTAAAAATTTTTTTCATTTTTTTAATGAAGTTTAGTCGAGTCAACTAATTTTCTGATTTTAAACTAAACTTTTTTTGGATTAAAATAAAAAATCATATTTATTTTTTAGTTTAAAAATCAGATAATTAGTTCACTTGACTTAAAAAAAAAAAAAAATTAAGTCATTGACTTGACTTAAGACTTGTGACTTAAAAACAACTCTGGGCCGCGGTCATGACTTTATCTTGACTTAAGACCATTGACTTTTAAGTAACTCTGTTTTCCACCAGCAAAGTCAGTGTTCTAGTTCATCTAAGGATTCATTTATCTTATTTTCTTAATTACCCTGTTTTTTTAGAAATGAAAAAAAATTCCTTCCGAAAAAAAAAATTAAATCAATTAAAATAAAATATTGAAAAACTTTATAATATATTGAAATGAGTAGAAGCAGGTATTGCATGTTTAGGCATTGAGTATTTGTTTTATTTCAGTTAGGGGTGGATTAGGAATATTGTTTAATTAATCTTATGGATTTTTTTATTGATAACTAAACAGAATACACGATAATTTTCGATCAACTGATCAATTAAGCTTAATCGTTTATTTGGGTTTATACTTGAACTGTTGTGTTTTGTTCAATCTAATTATTTTTCTATCAATGAGCAACTTTGCACATCTTGCATTTAATTATAATAAATTAAAGAATTCCAAGTGTCCAAATTAAATGCAAAAATTTTACTATGAAAAAATATAAACAAATTTATTTAAAGAAGAAGCTCAATGAAAATAGACTAATAAAAATTTTTTTAAATTTTTTTATTATTAAGTATCTGATATCCCATTTTCCGAATGGCCCAAACACGCATTGTCCTAGGCTATAGTCAAATGACTAGTAAGACAAAAAAAATCGCACATACCACTAAGTGCCTAAAATGCGCAATTCAAACATTTTAAATGTAAATTACAAATTTAGTGAACGCAAATTTTTAATAGTAAAGAACAAAATGGTGTAATCGACGAGCGATTGCCATGTTTGATAGATTGTTAGCAACAGATATTTGATTAGCAACTGCCTTAATCTAGAATTAAGATAATTTTTTTGCTCGTGACAAAGCTAACTTTCCATTAGAAAAAAAGAGATTCCATTGAGCCTAAAGTGAACGCAAATTGATCATTCAACCGATTGAATGCAGCAATGTGGTAAAGCAACTTGCATACAAAAAATCGGCAACACTTTTTTTTCTTTTTTCTCTCTCTCTCAACATTCTTCTAATCCAAAAGTTAATTTATTTTTTTCTTTCTTTTTTTTTTTATTTTTTTAATAAAAAATTCCTTTAGCCTAAACATTTACGATTAAATTTATGTTTTTTTTTATTTTTATTTTTTTAGTAAAGCTACTTTTGAAGAGAGAAAAAAATGAGTGTAAATGTAAAAATTGACACATCGGGTGGGACCAGCCAAGCGCACTTGAAAAGCGGCCAGAACACTTTCAACCCGTGCAATTTGATCGTGAACTATTTGCCTCAATCGGTCAAGGAGCACGACTTCAACAGGATTTTCTCGAACATCGGGCCGCTCAAGTCCTGCAAGCTGATGTACGACCGGAACACAGGCTACAGCTTCGGCTACGGCTTTGTCGAGTACGCCAACGAACAAGACGCCAAGACAGCCATCGAAACTCTGAACGGATTTCAAATCGAGCACAAGCGGCTCAAGGTGGCCTATGCCCGGCCCAACTGCGAAGAGACCAAGAACACAAACCTGTACGTTAGAAACATACCGGTGAACTACGACGAGCAGCAGCTGGCCGACTTGTTCGCCCAGCACGGCCAAGTGGTCCAAGTGCGCATCCTGCGCGACCAAAACACCACGTACAGCAGACGCATTGGGTTTGTGATAATGGCGACCAAGCAAATGGCGCAGACGGCCATCCAAAATTTGGACAATTCGCTTGCGCCCAATGGCGGCAACGAGCCCATTTTCGTCAAGTATGCCGACGAAGACGGCACCAAGAAGCGGCAGCTGCCCACTGGTCATCAATTTCAAAACGGCCGAAACAACCCCAATTTCAGCTATCAGAGCCAATTTCAGCAGCAGGCCAACTTCAACATGATGCCCAGCATCAACAGCGCACAGATCAACCTGGGCAAAATGAAGACAAATCGAAACAGCGGACACCAAAACCGGTACAACCCGATCGGCGGCGCCAATCCAGCTGTGAACAGCCCGATCAATTCGCTGATGGGCAACGGCAACGGCGCCAACACCAACGGCTTCAATGCGTGGAACATGGCCATGAATCCGATGCAGCAACAAGGCTATTCCAACTTTGCCAGCCAGAACAATCTGCTGCCTCAGTTTGACAATTTGATAGGAGGCGCCGGCGGCGCTGGCGGCAACAGCGCCAGCATGGTCAACACTCCGGGCTATCCGCACCCCAACATGCACATGCATCCCTCCATGCAGCAGCAGCAGCATAACTCGAGCTTTATGAACAGCAGCGGAGCCAATCTTTTGGACAGTGTGAACATGGACAGCAAGTTGGGCACGAATACCATATATGTGTATGGTATTGGGCCGCACGCCTCTGAGTCCGACTTGTTTTCGCTGTTCTCCAATTGTGGAAGGATACAACGAGTGAACGTGATCAAGAACCCTAAGACAGGACAGTCGAAGGGCTTTGGCTTTGTGGTCTTTGAGACGTTTGACGAGGCCAACTTCGCTGTACATTCAATGAATGGTTTTAATTTTAATAACAGAAGCTTACAAGTATCGTTTAAATCTAATGAGAATAGGATAAATTTTGTCAGTAGTAGCCCTAGTAGGAATGCTAACGCGGTTAGGAAATTTTTTCACAAACTAAAATCCTAGGATTTTTTGTTGGTTTTTGTTTTGTTAAAAAATAGTTTTTTTTTCGTTTTGTTATTGACAAAATTTTCTCCACTTTTTTGAATTTTTTTCTCGTTGCTAATTTTTTTTCCTCAAGGTCCAACTTCATTCAGACTCGTGATTTTTTTTCAGCCGCTTTTTTTTTTAAATCGACACAGACCCATACACACACACATACATACATACATTAAAAAATACAACAACAGGTTTGAATATTAATAATTAGATATTTATTTTTTTAAAACATTGACAATTTAAAAACAAATCATCCTAAACTAAATTAGCAAAATAAATTTTGATTTTATTTATTTTTTTGAAAATTATTCTCCGAGAAGAGGCTAAATTTTTGTAAAGTAATTCAATGGACATTGATTGTGATTCTGCAAACTGTTTGTTTTTGAGTCATTAAGTTTTGTCCGGCAAAAGTGATTCAAACCATTAAGTTAAAGTGTCATTTGTGTCGACATTAGAAATTTTTTTTGTAAATTGTTCTCATCGACCATTTTTTTTTAGTAACATCAATTTAGTTTTAATTTTACTTGGTATGAATTTTTAAAGTTGAAAAATAAAATTCTAGATAAAACCTGCACATTTTTTTTAATTTTTAGATTCTGGAACTCGAGCAGAACATTGTGATTTAAAATCTTATTTTTTTCTCTAATAAAGTCAATCAACTCAAATTTTAGATTAAAATATTCATTTTTTTTACACAAGTCTGAATGATTTAATTTTTACAATTTAACTAGAATAAATTGTAATCGCATGTCAATGGAGTTTTGTCAAGATTTCTCTAAAATGATAGCATTCGATCTCTTGATGACTTATTTACTGTTTTATGCAGATGGTGAAAAGCTTAAAAATTCAAAAATCTATTTTAGAAGATAAAAAAAACAAATAATGCTGTTTTTGCTATTTTCAAACTTCTTGGTTTGACATTTTATAGAAACCTGAATTTAATTTTTTTTCTTAATTTTTAATTTTTATTTAAATCAAAATTCTCAAAGAAAATAAAAAAAACACTTTATAATATTTACAAACAATTAAAAACAATTAAAAAGATATTTAAGACAAAATTACACTTAAAACACATTCAAAGTGTTTGACCGTAAAAAAAGCTTGAAAAACAAAATAAAAATTCTTTTTCAACATAACAACCGAACCTAATTCGGTAATCACTTAAATAAACAATTTTTTTTGTTTAACATTTTTCATTTAACCTAAAGTTAAAAAAAGGCCAAAAAATAATTGGTTATATCAACAAAAAACAAATCTTTCTTTTTTTACATAAAGAATATTTATTTAATATTTTGTTTAAAAATATAAAATTAGCAGTTTGGTGTAGTGGTTTTAATTGAAGAACTCAAAGATTGATCAAATTTTATAAAGATTGTTTCATTTGTTAGCGGCAAAGGTTTTATTTTAAAAAAATACATTTGTTTAATAATTTATTAAATAATGTCCAAGTCGTTAAATCTAGAAATAAGACCTCCAAAGTTCAGGCTACAAACAGTATCGATTTGTCATTATTTTATAAGCTTTTTTCTATTAAAAAAAATTACGCAAATTTACACTAATTCACACTTTTTAAAGTAAAAATAGTAAAAAAAAGTACAAAACAAATGTATTTATAAATTAACGATGATAAAGATTCAAAGCAGGCAGCTGCCATTACATTAGACTATTTAAAGGCTAATATAATTTTAATTTTTTGCCTCATTTTCCTGTAAAAAGTGTGAATTAGCGTATTTTTTACACAGAAAAAAGCTTAAAAATCTTCAAAATTCATAGATTAGCACTAAAAAGAGAATTTTTTTTGACCCTTTAACAATTTTAAATTATAGTAAATTTACCAAACAACCTAAGCTCAGCTTACTTAGGGTTGATGAAATTAAAAGCTTGAATCGTATGGAATTCCATTTAGTTTTGATGTATAATATAAAAACATAAGTTTTGAAAAAAAACTAAAGATTTAGTTCTATTTTTAGTAGATTATGAAAACTGTCTTAAGAGGCATGGTAACAAATAAACGTTGTACTATGTCAAAAAGTATTTCTAAGCCTGACGAGAACTAACAACAGGCCAAAGAAATTTAAGGATAAAGAGTTCAATTTTTAAAAATTTCAGTCAGCCTAAATTTATGAAAAATTCTTAGATATCGTCACATAAAAAAATCGAAAAATCTTTAATCAATTATTTTTAAACATTGAAAACCTTCTCATATTAATTTTATGAAAAAATTTAAATTTAATTTTCTTATTATTCAACTTCAAAATATTAAGTATTAAAAAATTGATGGTATTTGATCAAAATCTTTAGTTTGAATCAATTTTTAATATTTGGTATCAATTTTATAATTTAACTAAAAAAAATTCTACATATTATCTTTTTTATTTAATATTTTTTTATTCAAAACACATTTAAAAAAAAATTCAAAAATTATATTGAATTTTTGCATTTAATTAAAATAATAAATATTAATTAATATATATATTATTAATATTTTATTTTTGAAGTAGAATCTAATAATGAAACTAAATTGCTTTGACAATTTAGAACAACTTTTTTTACTTAACATTTTGAAAACTAGTTGATGATTTTTTAAATTAATTTTTACAATCAGTGGGTCGCGAAATTTATCAGGCCCAAAATATGAATACGTGCCAAACACGAACCACCCTTCTTAAAATGAAAATCAGACCTATGACAGCTCATAGTATGATTTTTTGCTGGATCTGAGTAAAAAAAATTTTAATTTTTTTAATCAAAGGACGAGGACAAAATGGGTTTTAAAAAGACTGAGATTTAAATTTTTACACAAAATATTTAATTTTTATTAAAAAAATTTTAGTTTTAAAAATGACAAAATTTTAAATTATAAAAGATTTTTTTATATCCTCCAGTATGTATTTGCGATATTTTTTCTCTAAATCAAACATAAAGTCAATATAATTCTCAATTTTAAAATTTTCGATTTGGCTCTCTTTTAGATAAATTTGTAAATCACGATTTGTGTGATGTTGTACAATATTTTGATTGCAACAAATTGAAGTGATGTTCTCCGTATTTGCCTTTTCGTTCAAATGCTTTAACACCGAAACACAAAAATATGCCTGAAAATCAACTCCGTAAATAATGCAAATAGAAATGTATGTGACGATTTCAGGCCAGTCTAAATAATTCCAAAAACACTGCTTGAGCCAATTAGAGCATATTTGCGATGGTGATAGACCAGACATGCGGAATGCCGAGAATATCAGCGGAAGCTCAATTTTGAGTATAAGCTCTATGTAATGACACGTGGTGGGCAAAAGAATGTTAATTCCATTTTTTGCATAAACACTTGAGAGTAAAAAATCATTGTGGAACAATCTAGCTGACCATAAAAAAGAGGACATTTGTAAAAAATGAAAATCATAGATAAAATTATAGCTCAAATCCAAGTCACAATTGTTCATTAAAAATATTGTTGATAGGAACCAGTCGAAGCCTGGATACGATTCTTCTTGAGAAAAAGCTAATAAAAAATGTTATTAAATTCTTAATAAATTTTTTTTTCTTAAAGTAACATAAAAGTCACTAAAAATTCCAGAAAAAAAGACTGTTTAAACAAATCTATTATTTTATCTTATAAAATTTATTTCCTAATATTTTATTTAAAAAGCGATCAAATCATGATATTTATTTGATATATTTTAAGCAATTTGATTTATTTAATGTATTCTGAATTCGACAATCCTATTAACTAATCTCTATTAATCTATAATTATAAGAAAAAGCATATTATCCCGAAAAAAAAAATTAAATTGTCATATGAAAATAAATAAAATCGTACTATGGATAATTAAATTAAGGATTTTAATTTTATAAAATTTTTTTGTCTTAATTTTAACTAATAGTTCACTAATCTACAACATACCCGAATCAAAAATTTAAGAATCAATATATTTTTATATGACGTCTTAATATTAACTACTAAAAAACACTAAGAAAATCAATCATATAACATTAAGACCCATAGACAATGAACTTGTTGGTTCTTTAAGGTGCTCTTAAAAAGAAGAACAAAACTTCAGTATAAATCAATTCGAATAAAAAAGTAAGGTTCTTTTAAAATTTTATAAATGAATATTTTTGATTCTTTCAGATTTTTTCTTGTTCTTTTTGGTTCTTATGAGGTTCTTTCTGTTTTTTTATAATTTCTTTACTTAAGATCTTCGGTTCTTTTTCCTATTTTATCAAAGAAACTTTATGGTTCTTTTTGGGTTCTTTTTGGGTTCTTTGTCCTTTTTTTAAAAGAACCTTTATGGTTCTTTTTGGTTCTTTTTGAAAACCTCAATTCAAATCTAGGACTTCCCTTATCGTCTTATTAACCGAAGCCCTAAACCAGGGCTTTGATTCAACAAAAAAAGTTATTCAATGCTTTAATTGTCCTTTTAATTACATTCTTTGTTGCAAATTTTTTCACAAAATTAATTTTTTAATTATTAAAATCATTAATTAATATTTATAAAATTAAATTAAATTTTCTTTAAATCAAAATTTTTGACACATGAATGAAATTTCTCTTGGCTCTTTATTTTGACTTTAAGTTAAACTATATAAAAAAACAAAGTTTGATGTGCTTATTTTATGATAATAGTCTGTAGTAAATTTTTCTAATAATCCTCTAAAATTTCGATTTATATTCAGATTTAAATTAATTTTTAATAGAGAATTAATTTATTTTTAATCGATTATTTTTTCGAAAATTTTTTAAAATAATAATTCTTGGAACATAGTTTGTAATCATACAATAACAGACAATTTCTAGCATTTTATTTTTTTACTTAATTTTCTAAACTTTTATTTATTTAATTTTATAAATTTTAAATGGACAAATGAAATGTAAATATGAGACCTTTTTTAACTGCCTCAAAAAGCATCTAATCTAACTATTGATAAAAACTTCAATAGTCAATAGATTAGAGGCTAACGCAAAGTATAACTTCTATCTCCCAGGCAATTTTTTTTAAATTTATTAAAAAGATTGATCTCTTTTTTAATTTTAAATCCATAGTTTTTAGTCATCTGTTTGAAAATAGACAAAAAAATCTATGAAATCTTACCTAAGTACGACTCGCTTCTGGACTGAGATTTTTTGGCCTTTGAATTGCTTTTTTTTAATAAAGTTTTAGTAAATTTTATTAGTTCAATCAAATTGTTGAATGATTCTTCTCTTGATAGTTTTCCTTGTCTTTTTATCATTTCCGCATATCTAAAATTAAATATTAATTTTTTTTGTAAAAAAAACCATCAATTATTTACTGAATTGTTTTTTCAATTCCAAGAAAATTTAGTTGTGATAAATTAGGCTGTTTGTTGACAGATTTTGATTTTATGCTCTCAATATCAGTTTTTGGCTCTATCCTACTAATGAGATTGTTGGCATCTAATTTGAGCAGAATTTTTACAAATTGGCCAAGAGCAATCGACATAATTTCCGTATTTGTTTTTGACTCTTTCAGGCATTTTAGGTACAAATTTTGAAAATCTGACTTCCATCTCAATTGAGATTCTTCGCTCTTAGTAATTTCATTAAAGCTAAAGTTGTTTATGAAATTTTCAAATTCCGGTTCTAAAAACGCTTTTCAATTTACAACATTAATTAAATCAAATCTTAAAAATACCGGTTCTATTTTGAAATGATGGCTTTTTAATGTAAAAATTCGGAACTGGCAGTTTGTCAAATAGTGGGAAATTATATTCAAAAATTTTCTTAAATAAAAATAATTTTATTAAAAAAAAAATATAAAAAAAAAACTTCTTACTGAATCTGTAAAATTTTTATCTGGTAAAAGTCTTTCACTTGGACCACCGATCACATTTGAGTTAACAAGAACAAAATTTCTTTCAACAGATAAAGCATCGAGAATGATTTCGCAGTTTTCTGCATTTTCCTCTAAATTTTCCCACTGTTCATCGCTTTCATCTCTGTTCGTGTTCACCTCACCTTCTTCAGACTGGCAATTAAAATTTTTAGATCGATTAGACTTTTGGAGATTTAACAAGATTCTATTCAAATCATATTGAACTTCAATTAAAAGAAGAATATCCAGATCACATTGTAAAATACTAATCAGCTTTAAACCAAAGATATGAGATTGTTCAAAGTTGCATAAGCTTGAAATTTTTGATTTTTTATCCAAAAAAGTGACCCTCTCAAGTAAACTTATTAGACCTTTGGGAAAGTCTTTGCATCCGTAAAAGGACCTGGGTGTAGAGTAAACATCTGCTAGAAACTCGTACACCGCTGAAAATGAGGATAAAATGTTAACTAAGCAAAGCATTGGTTTGTACACTTCCCGGTCAATTGGTTCGACCGAATAAGCTCTTGGGAATGCGCTCATAAAATCATCAGTACCAGACTCAAGTTCTATCCAAATATCATCAATTATGGACTGAATAATCTGTGCTTCATTGAGAAAATAGCATCCACTAGGAGTATTGGCCAGCTGTGAGATCAAAAACCCGTAGCCGAACTTTTCATATTTACCCACTTGAATTTTGGACCTGTAGCGTTTATACAAGTAGTTGGTAACTTGCCCCAACAGTTCAGTTTCATTTAGGTAAAAAACACCTTTAGGTGTTGATGCCATGTTTAGTAAATTGTCCAGTAATGAATCGGGCCATGATAATAAGCTATTATTTTGTTTTTCTTCCAATGGTCTAGGTGTATCATTGACTGGCTTTTCCACAACAAGCTTAATTGATCATTTAATTTTTTTAAATAATAAACAAATTATGCTTACTGATCTCCATGTATCGCTGATTAATTTATTGAGTCCATAATCTTTTATCAAAAATTCACCTTGGCATTTAGAGTAGAGTAATCGCGCTATATACAAATATTCACTAATTTCAGCATTTGTTAAAGAATGATTGAGCTGATTTTTTAGAGCCTTTTTTACAAAATTTGATATGACATGAGCAGCTGAATTTCTTTTAAAAAATTAAAATGAACACTTTAATTTAATTAAACAAATATTAAAAATAAAACAATCAAGTTTTTAAAAATTCTTATTGTAAAATTTAAGAATGTTTTTCTACAGGCATTATTTAATAAGCAAACAGTAATTTTGTTTTATATTTTAGTAACTAAAATTACTTTTTTATCATTAAAAAAAATTACTTTATAAAAATGCTATACATGAATTACATGAAAAATAATCTTTTATAAACAAGCAATTTTCTTGATCCAAAAAAACTCTTTGTGTATAAAAAAATATTTAGGCATAAGTAATACGACATCGCCGAGTATTGTGGAGTTGAGAATTAATTTTAAGATTATTAAATTTTTTTTTCGAACTAAAAAAAAATTTTTTATACTGATGAATTCTTTTTATAAATTAAAATTTTTTTTTTAGGTAGACATTACTAAATTTATCCAGGTGAATTTTAAGTAATGATGAAAAAAGTATGATAAACTAAGAAAAATAAATTTTTTAGTTTAAGAATTAGCTACTGCTAGAGAACTTATATAGTAGCTCTTCTATACAACTCAGGTAGACTTCAATTTTATCTTATTTTCGTCTAAAAAGAAGAATTTTTCACATCGCTATTCTACCGAACTTTCTGGTGTTAAATAAAAAAAAATAAAAATAAAAAATCATTAATCAAATACAAGTCAATAAAAAGATATGTAGCGTTTAAGATTTTGTAATTACTTGTTTAAATTCTTAAGAATATCTTGCTTGGTATTATTGAACAGCAATTGACGATATCCACTTTCAGTGGAAGCCAGTTTGGATAGGACATTGGCAATCAAAAGCATACAGCTTTCATCAAAAGTCTCAGCTAATGATTGATCAGTCTTAGTCGACTGCATCAAAGTCTTAAGCGGCTTTAATAAGAAATCAATGACTTCTTCATTGCACAAACATGCATTACATGTATCCTCTGAAATACACAAATCAAGGAGTAAATCATAGGCATATTTAGATGGTGAGAATTCTTGATTAAAAATTGAAAAAAAAAGTTTTATTTAAAATTTTTTAAATTTCAATTTACCACTCAAAGTTCGACTTGATGCCGTGTCAAATATAATTTGAATTATCATTTTTATTAAATCTTTGATGCCAACTTTAAATTAGAATATTAAAATACTTTTAAAGATTTTAAAATAAATAATTTACTTTCTTTGTTAGACATTTTAATTGGGAACAATTTTCTTCCATTTTTAAAACATAAAATTTTTCTTATTAAATTTAAAGAATGAACAAAATGAGCGTATTCTATTTCAGATTTTTTGTAAATGCTTCGTTTGCTCACCACACTAGATGCAACTGAACCTTTATTTAAATTAAGATAAACCTTTAGCTTCCGTTAAAAGCATTTTAATTCTTACTTATGGATTTTTTTCTTTCATTGTTTGTTTTATTTGAGTTGGTCCCATCGGAGTTTTTTGGACCTGTGTTAGAATAGAGCATGATGGACTGAATGGCCGAGTGAATCTTATTAAAAAATTTATTTTAAATTAAAAAAAAGCTAAAAATCTAATCTTACAAAGTGTTCATATTTTTTCAAATTATCTATTAGGACCTTACGACTTTCATGACCATGCTTGATTTAAAAAAAATAAAAATAAAAAAAAATAATTGAAATTAGGTATATTTTTTACCATCCATTTTGAAAACCAATTTGCCTGAATATCTAGCAATGACAAATAATGCACAGGAGTCATTAGCGATCCAAATTTTTGATCCGAAGACAGACTGAAAAATTTCAAAGTCTCATCTATCAAAGAAACAATAAAAGAGTCCGGGTATCGTGTCCATTTAAGACAAACATCTTTTGCGTAATCATTTATCAATCGAAACTTAATTTTAAAATTAATTCAAAGCATAAATCTTTTTTGAATAAAGAAAATGATAAGAGCATCGATTAATTTTGAAATATTTTGTGTCATATCATTAGATTAATTTACCAAAATTTCTGAAAATTATTAAAGGTTTAAAAAGTGGATTTTTGTTCAATTTTGTTAAATTCCAGCAAATTTTTTATTGTCTCAAAACCTCATAATAAATATGAAAAACTTGTTTAATTTTACGTAAGAATTTTTTTTTTCTACCGTAAAATTAAGTTAAAAATGGTAAAAAAATAAATATTTAAAATATTACCCTAACCTTTCTCAATATTATTTTTCATCTTCATCTTGATAAAATTAAATTGACTAGCTCGGAGCTTGTGATAATGAAAACTTAAATTTAAATTATTCAAAATCTGGTTCTAACTACTGGACTTATATCCTTTTAAAATGGTATGAGATGGAAAAAATAAGTAATGGAAAAAGGAATTACCGGAAATTATTTAAAAAAGGCTTGAGTTTTAGTCTCAATTAATTAGTTACTATACTAGTCAAATCTTTTTCCTATTTTGGCAATAAATATTGTAATCGATAAGGAAATTGTTATAATAAAAAAATTAAAATATAGTACCATTTTTACTTAATTTTACGGTAAAATAAAAAAGAATTTTGGGGAAAATTGCGTAGTTTTTTTCATTTAAAAGTCAACAATTTTTCTAACTTAAGTTCAAAAAAAAAATTTAGAGAAGAAAGAACATTTCAGTTCTTTCTTCTCTAAATTTTTTTTTTTTCAAATTAAAAAGTTATTGTTTCAATGTCAAATGCCTAAAAAACAGTATTGGTAAAAATTTTACAAAAGATGCCACTTTTTCAAAGCAATTAAAAATTATATCTTATTTATTCAAATGTATCTGCTTCTCTTTTATAACCTCTTTTGATGTTGAAATCGAAATATAGGACATTAAAATCATAGTTGCTTAAAAGTCACAAGTCAAGTCAAAACTAACAATTTTACTTGTTGGAAAAATAAAAAAGTCACGACTTTTATGTATATACCAATCCAAATAAATTTATATTTGAACATTAAAAAAATTCAAATTCAAATTTTGATTTCAAGGGGAATTTAAACATAAAATATAATTTGTTTAAAAAAATTTTAATATTTGAATATTTTATATGAAATTTCGTAATTAATAAAGGTTGTTTTTTTTAAATTTACAATTAGTTTTAGTTTTCTCCAGAGTTTTCAGAGAATGTTTTTGGCGTTTTAATAAGTCTAAAATCATTTCAAAACTGATAATTATGAAATTTAAAAAAAAATTATTTTTAAATTTATAAAAAAAATTAGAATCAATAATGAATCTTATGATAAGAAATAAATTAAAATTTTATTCAGTAATTTTGCTGAAAAAGTAATAAATCGCCCTTGAATATCTCATATTTTTTGTCTCGAATTTCAGCCTAAAATTTCTAACCATCCTAAATTTTAAACCAAATTATTTTATTAAAAGTAGAAATAATATAATTTAAAATATCTGAATTTAGCTTTAATTTAAAAATTTAAACCCAAATACTTTAAAATCATTCAAAAATCAACTCGATTTGATCATCAAATTTACTTTGCAGATTTTTTCTTCACTATGAAATGCGTCAAAAATTTGGTAATTATGTAATACAGACTTGTTTTTAAGTCACAATTCTTAAGTCAAGTCAATGACTTAAATTTTTTTTAAAGTCAATTTTATGACTTGCACAAAAATTTTTATCAATACCTGCTTCATCTGGACCAGTTGAAAGAATTATTTTCTAAATCTGGTTACATTTACATAGCACATAGGTCAAGATTAACGGCCAGGAATTTGGAAGCAACTACTTTATTGGTAACAAATAAGGATTTATTAAATCTTTGACTTTGGCTTAAATTTTTGTGACTTAGACTTAAAACTGTGACTTATAAACAAGTCTGATGTAATAAAACTTAGGGCTAAGGTCCATCTTAAGTGGTCTGAGGTATTTCCTCAAACTAAATAAATGATGATATAAAGAAAAAAATACCAGTCTTAGCAAAAAAGAATTGTCGGTGCTTAGCATGTTTATGTTAGACTTGAACGCTCGATTTTCAAGTTCTCTTCCTTGAAAATATTGGCTCAGATGATCGACCAAGTTATTATAAATTTCAATCGAAACTTTATAATGGGAGGAAGCTAGTGTACGCGAATGAAGCTTTAAACACATTTCCTAAAAAATAATTAATAAAAATTTTAAAGAAATAATTTTACTTTATTTTATTACAGATATTTTTTCATTAGGATCTCTGAAAGCGTAATTTAAATATTTTCTGATGTCGACCCAATGGTCTGCCGCTTGGGGATCACATGCCGGAATAGAGAGCAATTGCTGGATGGCCCTTAGCCTCAACTGGTCCGATTTGTTCGGGTCCAAATTTTTGGCAATCGCCGGAAATTGCTCGCTGGTGAAAAAAACAAAACTGTTATGATTCATTGAATTATCAGGCGAACTAAAATCAAAGTCATTGGTGAACGTGACACTTTTGTTCTCATTTTCGATCAGAGTTATCTCTTCCGAATTATTTTCTATAAAATTTGCATGAAAATTTTTTCCCAAATATTCATTAGCTTTCATCACATGGTTTCTGAACGAATTTTTGAACTCGGCAACTTGTTTGGTCTTGACAATCTCCTGGCAAATATTTTGAGCTACTTGGTTCTGGAGATCAATGTCGCCATCAAATTTAAAATTAGCAAAGGCTTCATTTATACTGCGGTCAATTGAATTGCCCAAGTTGGTCTCGATTTTATCGCGCAAATACTCGACCAAGTCGTGGCGGTGAAAATTTCCATCCGTCTCTTCCATGTGCTTTAGATTGTCTTCCAGCTGCTCGGAAAAACTCGCATCCTTGATGTAGTTATCGAAAGACTTGATCATTTTGCGCAGGCCATTGCGAATTCGTTCGCTCTGAACTTTTTCCTCCGCAGATCCAGTCTCACTCATGCCAATGTTGTGGAACAAAAAAGAAGAAAAAGTGCCAAATTTATTTTATTATAATAGAAAAATTCAAATTTGAAAAAATTTTTTTTTTCCTGTTTTGCCAATGACATTGAACTTTTGGATAGCATGTTTCTATAGAAACAAAATTAAGTAATAAATTGTTCATATACGGCTCATGCCGCTTCGTTCTACTTTAAAATTAAAATTTTGTTTAAGGATTGCCATGACAACAAACCAATTTGACTCCAATACTCTTTGATATTTTATAATACATTTTTAAATTTTGCTATAATTTTTAGAAGAGTAATAGAAACTTTACCCGTTAATACATTGACTTATTCAAGGCCCAAATCTTATCCAGAATGTCTTGGGAGATTAAGGGAACAGTAGGCTCATTGGAAGCCTTGCCGCACATTACTTATCAGAGTAGAGTAAGTGCGCCCAAGAATCCCAAACTGATCAAAGAAGTCAAGACATTTCGAAAGGTAGTCCACCAGAAATCACAATTTTTTCCATCTAACTTTTTTTGATAGCTTAAGCCTTCGGAGTTTTTAAAAGAAATGTCCATGGATACTAGACAAAAGTTGGCTAGCACACACGAAATGCATTTGCCCAAAATAATCGAATTACTCGACATGGGCGAAACCAGTCTTCAAAAAGTAAAAAAAAATTTTTTAATTTTTTATTTTTAATAAAATTTAAAAAAAAAATTTTTCTCAGAATACTCAACTTATGGTGGACGAGCCCATGTTCCAGCCGTATCCGTCCGAAATTTTCTTTCAAAAATTCGAACCATTTATGACTTACGAGATACCGCTTTTGTTGCGTAACAATGACAAAGTACCGCGTTTAGTAAAAGTAACCCAGTTGGACACTCCGTATTTTAAGATAATCACATCGGCCGACTCACACCAAAAGGTCGGACCAGGTCTCCCGGTTATCTACAAAATTCAATTTGTTCCTGAAGAAAACAAAGACTACAACCATGAACTAATAGTTACTACCGAGCGAGAAAAGTTCTTAGTGCCCATAAAATGCATAGGCTCGCGGGCCATTCTTGACTTTCCAGATGAGATCAATTTTTCAGCAGATGGAACGTGTCCAGTCAAGCACTCGGCTTTCAAAGTCTTATGCATCCGCAACATTGGAAATAGAGATGCCAAGTTTTCCCTTAAATGTGAAGAGTAAGTTTTGATTTAATAATTTTTTTAGTTTCAAATCATTAATCTTCAATAATCATCATTTTTTTCCGAAACAAAATGTCATGAATTTAATCAAATCAATATTTAAGTGGAGTAGTTTTCGGGAACAAAAAATACTCCATAAAATTTAAAAACTTAAAATTTTCCAAACTAAAATAATAAATAACAATTTTAAAAAAATTAAAAAAGATATAAGGATTTACTAGTTAAATTATTATTAATTAAAATTTTAATTAATTAAATTCAAACTTAGGTAAAAAAGTCTAAAAATGATTTTTTTCGAAATAAAATATCAAGAATTGAATTTAATCAATATTTAAGTGAAGTAGATTTTGGGCAATAAAAATATTTTATAAAATTACAAAAATTAATTTTTTTCTAAATATTGAACTCAAAAAATTTATTTTTATTTAACTTTTTTTTAATTAAATCAAATTAAAACAAGTAAAAAATTATTGATTAAAGATTTTAAATGTATTAGATTTTAATCAAATTTTTTTTTCTATTTTTCAATTGAGTTTTAAAATTATTCTTTTTCTCATTCAGTAAAAAAACTAGTTCTTTGAAAGCACTTTTTAATCTATTGATAAATTTCTATTTAAATGAATTAAGAAGATCTGATTTTAATCAAATTATTCCTTTTTTTAACAACTTTAGACAATTTAAAATTTTTTTTTCAAATTCAAAATTTAAATTCTATTTTTAAAATTGAAAGTAAAATTATTTAATAAATTAATTTAATATTTAATGCTGGCATTGAATTAAAATTAATAAATCCATTTTATTGTAGAAATTTAAATTTTATTATATTCATTGAAAAAAAATCAAATTAGGAAGAAAATGCTTTCACATTTAAAAAATTCGGTCCAATTATTAGAAATTTAAAATTCTAATTTTAGGTAAATTAAGCTAAATCTATTTAAAAACATGAAAAAAAAAAATATCCATATAATTACTTTTTTTTTTAAAGAACTTAAGACAATTTTAAAATTTCCATTATTTAAAATAAAATTTTTAATATAAATAATTATTTAAAATAAATAATATAAAACATGAATATTCTCATGATTTTAAAATATTGAAATTTAAAACCTTTTAATTTGTTAAAATGATCAAATTTTACCCAAATTATTAGACAATAGAAAATGATCAATTATATGAACAGATTTCAAAATTATAAAATAAGGTGTTTATAAAATAATTAAGTTTAATTTTTATTCAAATCTCTTCATGAGAATACTTGGATTGAATCCATTTTCTCTCTAGAAAAAAAAAATTCAATGTGTATATAAGATTTTTTTGTGTGCTAAAAACATTCACTATTTTATTTTTCTCAAGGCCCTTTTCGGTATCTCCTGAGCACGGAATATTGCCCGTGGGCGAGAATATGCAGGTAACAGTGTACTTTAATGCGCAAAAATGCGGCGAGTACAAAAAAGAACTGAGCATAAAGTACGATTCAAACGAGACCATTTACGTGTCTCTTTACGGCGCTGCTCAGGACATAAACGTCCGCTTGGACAAGAGCTCAATTCGCATCGAAGACACCTACATCACCATGTGCAACCAGCGCACTGTGACCATCCACAATCGTAGCGACATCATAGTTCACTTTGAGTGGAAAAAATTCGCCACCACTGAGCTAGAACAGCAGCAAAGACTAAAGGAAGTGCTCAATTTGAGCCGCGAAGAAGAAAATGCCAAAATAAAAATGTCCAACCTGGCCGAAGACTACATGGCACTGTTGTCCAGAAATTTTCAGAACAAAATAAAAACCACCGAACACAAGCCATTTATTTTTGAAGACGAGGTGTTTTTTATCCAGCCCATCGAGGGAGACATCTGGCCCAACTCATCATTTGAAGTAAGCGTGATATTCAAACCGGACTATGCACAAATCTACAACAAAATAGCTTATTGTCAAGTGACCGGCCGAGAGTCACGACTGCCGCTAAGACTAAGCGGCGTTGGCGCCGGGCCCAAAGTGCAACTATCCATCGAAAAACTGGACATTGGCAGTGTGTTCATCGGCTCGACTCATGTCTACGAAGTGGTCTTGTCCAATCGCGGCTTCATTGACGCCATCTACAACGTCAACATGCCAAACAGCCAATTTGGACAATACTTCAATTTTGAGCCCAACGAAGGCCTCATATCTCCCAATGGATACCAGGCCATAAACATCACACTCACTTGCGACAAACTGGGAGATTTCAGCGAAACTTTTGACTTTAACATTGACGGAAAGCCCGAAAAATACACCATGATAGTCCAAGGCACAGTAATACCACCCACGTTTGTGTTCGATGTACCAGGCATAAAATACGGCCTGGTGTCCTATGGTTTCAAGTACACCCATCAATGCATGCTGGCCAATACATCCCTGGTGCCCATGAGCTTCAATCTGCGAGTGGCCAGTGACAGTGAAGCGAGAGACTTTGCCGAGTCCGATCAGGACGAGTTCAATTTTAAGGAATTTTCCATTGTGCCCAGCCAGGGCGTAATACCGCCGCAGAGTGAAATAAAAATTCTGGTCGAATTCGTGCCACATTTTATCAAAAAATACGAGACACACTTGATTGTGGACATTGAAAATGTGGGCGATGAGCTGTTCCAACTGCCGATCAGTGCACGTTCAACAGTGCCCCAAATCACCATTCTGACCCCTGATATAGACCTAGGCCGCTGCTTTATCTATCATTCGTACGAAAAGCAGATTCAGCTGCAGAATGATACATCTCTAAAGGCCAGATACTATTTGCTGCCATCCAAGCCAAATGATACCATCAAATTCAGCAGTGGTCAAGCCGAAGGAGTCATTGAGGCCAACTCGGTAAAGTATGTGTCCGTGTTTGCCGAGTCGCTGCAATTGGGCGACATACAATCAGATTTGTTGATCAAAATAAATGGAAGTGTTGAGCCGCCGCTAAAGTGTAATTTTATATGCATTAGCCAAGGCCCGGTTTGCCAAATATTGCCCAAAGAAATAGACTGGGGCTTGACTACCGTGCTGCAGAAGTCGTCCAGAGACATCACTGTTTCCAACGAGTCACTGATTGAGGCCAAGTTTAAAGTGCTAATGGCCAAGAGGAATTCGTCATGGAAGGTCGAGCCATCTCAAGGAGTGGTCGAACCAGGCGCAGAAATAGTCCTCAAGGCGATTTGTTATCTAATTGACAAGACCAGGTATGATGACTGCATTTTTATTGAGATTGAGAACGCTAACACTCAAAAGATAAATGTGAGGGCTCAGGGGGCTGGAAGTTCTATAGTCTGTGAGCCTAGTATTGGCAGCGCGATTGATTTTGGCACTTTTTTCAGCGGTGGCTGGCTCAAACGAGTTTTTAAACTCACAAATCGAAGCTCTAGACAGCAAAGTTTGTCATTTATGCCCGAAATTCCTGGCACCAATTCCAGTAGAAAAGAGAAAATGTCCAAAAATATGCCCAGCACTACTTTTAAGATAAATCCCAATCGGGTTGAGCTTAATCCGGGCGAGTGCAAAGAAATTAGTGTGGAGGCGTTTGGCGAAAAGCCGCAGCTAGTCGAGGAATATTTTATTTGTAATTCGATCATTGGAAAGACAAGCGGAAAGGACAGAATTATGAGATTTAAAATTAGATGTGAGTTCGTTGCACCGTTGGTCTCTTTTTCAACCAAAGATCTTGTATTCAGATGCGAACATGTAATTATTTTATTTTGCCTTTTTGAAAAAAAATTTTTTTGTTAAAATTAGACGAAATTTGGATAAAATTTGCTATAAAGTAAAAAAAAAACAAAGTTACTTCTTATTGATACAATTTTGATGATTTTTGGTTTTCTTTAATTTTTAACACGAATTACAGAAATATATAATTATTTTTAAAAAAATGGAATTAAATTAATTTTCAGTAAATTCATGTAAAAAATTCAATTTTTCAAATATTTAATAAAGAAAAGATAATAAGATTATTTTAAGTTTTGCTAGCGAGAATTTTGAAAATTTCCATTCTTATCTACACATAAAATTTTTTTTAATAAAACTTTATTATCAAAATATTAATATAAAAATTTAATTTTTAATTTTCAATTTTGGGTAAAATTTAAATTACATAAATTGTCTATAGCGGTATTTATTTATTATTTTGTATAAAGTCTTTTTGAATGTGATTTTTAAGTGAATTTGATCTTAAAACTTTTTTCTCTATTTCTCTATAAATTGGTTTAAAATATTTTTCAAATTTCCAATTTCAATTAACAAATCCAGTTCTTGGTTACTTAGTTTGAAGAAGACAGAATCTTTATTTTCTAAATCATTTAATTCTAAATGTAAAAGCATTGAAAAAAAAGGAAAAAGCTAAGATATCTAAATACAGCCACCTCTCAGAGATTAACCCAAACTTGAAAATGTAAATTTGAAATTATCACTTCTTTTGTCAATAGATTTTTTTATATTTTTGTCTATAAAAATTTTTTTTAAATAAATAAAATACAACATTTCTAGCACATATTTTTATATATTAAATTTTGTAGGATGGTCAAAGTCTACCTCCAAATCAGATAAAAAATTTGACAATATCGAATGTGTCTTCACTAGATCTAACTGCTCACATGTCGACAAGTTCACCATTTAGCCTAGTTGACCAAGAGACCGGAAATTTAGTTAACGAAATGATGACCAATTTAAGAACTGGAGAATCGCTACAAATAGCCATCAACTACAACACACAATTTAAACGCGACTTGCACAACGAAGTGTCCAATGGGCTGCTAAACATAAACTATTCAGAACATCAGCACGGCGATGTGGTCAATCTAATCGGAGAAATATACTTTCCAAACATTCATCTTGAAATGAACCAAATTGACTTTGGCTGCATTCTTAATAATACAGAAGTTACTCAAGTGATTAAAATGACCAATATTGGACCACTAGAAGTGAATTACAATTGGAAATTTGTACTGGAAAAAGACAACATTGTTTCCAATTTGCCCTTAACTGAGAGTCACACTAATAGATCAGTTGAATCAGATAGCAAAAACTTTAAACTCGATTTGTCTGATGTAAATGAAGAGAATCCAGATGAGAACAATTTTGCCAATAGCCAAAGTCTCATCGATCAATCAAAAGCTCAAATCGAGAGCAAATTAGAGGAAATGCTGACCAGAAATGGCGAGCGTGAACTTCCCACCATTGAAGAAATATTCAACATTACTCCTCTGTTTGGTACGCTCAATCCTGGCGAAGTACAAAATTTAACCATCACCTATTTTGGCCATAAAGAAATCCAAGCTTATGTTAAAGCAGTTTGCCAGGTTCACAATGGACCTGAGTATGAACTAAGTCTTCGTGGCGAGGCTTCCGTTCTCAATTACGAATTAAATACCAGACAAATTAATTTTGGAAATATTGTAACAAAAAATTTTATTAAATAAACAAATTTTTTAGTTAAATTTAAAAAAAATTTTTTTTCAGTCTTATGATGAAATAAGCGAGGCAACAATTACAATTAAAAATTTAGGCCGAGTAAATATTGACTATAGCATGATTGGAATTGACTATGAAAATCAGACTGAGTATGTCATTGAGCCCGATGTTCCAATAATTGTTCCAATTAAAGTATTTTTCGAGTTATTGAAGTAAAATAAACATTTTGATAAATTTTCACAGGGTTCAATCGAAGCGGACAAAACTGAAACTTTGACTGTTAAATATCTACCTGGTAGTCCTAAAAAATTCTCAAAAACATTTCAGCTACAAATTTCACATTTTGCCCCAGAGGATATTTTGATCGAAGGTGACGCGGGCTTTGCTGACATAATGCTAGATCTACCTCGCTTTGAGACAGATTCTTACATACAATTAAAAGATGAAGCCAAGAGTTTTGTCAAGAATGCTGAGCAAAAATCCGATGCGGACTTGAATGTAAATACATTTTTTTTTAATTTAAAAATAAATCATAGACAATAATAAATAAAAAAATTAAACAAAATAATTCAAATAAATTAATCTTTATTTTTAATTTAACAGTCATTACATTTGGTGCCAGAATTGGATCTCCAAGTTGAAATCGATAGATTAGCCATTGAAAATTTTGTCAGAACCTACACGGCTGACATGTTCCAGGTAGTATCTTTGGAAAAAGATAATCAAAGTGTTGTATCGAGTGAAAGCAATGATTCAAAAGCCGAGGAGGTCTTGGAACAAGTCCCTAGTCCTAAACAATCGAAAAAACAATCGGCTTTGCAGTCCAAAAGTGCCGTTTCCTGTAAAACATCTATCAGCTCAAAAAGTCTAATCAAAAAAAAAATAAAGTAAATAAATAAAAAATGTGTTTTCAGTTTTGAAATTATTTTTAAAGACCATTTTTGCCTGATTACATTCTGGACTTTGGTCACGTGATCCTTGGCACAGTAAAGACCCATGTGGTCAGAGCGGCTAATATGGGAAAAATATCAGCTAGCTTCGAAATTGAAAGACAAAATTTCTCCAAAACTGGATTCTTAATCGATCTTGAAAAAGTTCGATATTTACCTCATGACGTTTCAGTCGAATTTGTAGTCACATTTGATCCAAGAGGAGCGAACCTTGGCCTAGGCCCTGTCGAACATGTTATACCTATAAATGTATTTATTTTAATTTATATTCTATTTTAAAAATTAAGTTTAAAACTATGTGAAGTTGGTGTTAATTAAGCTTTTTTTTAAATTTTTTTTTTTTAAATCTTTACTGGTGAGATTTTTTTCCAATATGTACAAAATGTAAAATTGATAGAGATACCAGAAATAAATATTCTCTGATTATTTCCGAAAAAGTTTTTTTAAAAATTTAAAATTAAAATTTTTCTCAATTTCAGAATTTTAAATTCGTATCAATACAGCTAAATTAAAAAAAAAGGTTCTTGAAAAATTATCTTAAAAAAATACTTTCAAGGATTTTAAATTAAAAATTATAATGCTGAGAATAGAAATTAAAATCAAAAGTGTATCAAACCATGCAATGCCAAAACCAAGTATTGTACATGATTCAGTTTGCATAAAATTTCTACAGAAATTTTCGGATTTTAAAAATAACTTAATTATTGTATCTTTACTTTGAAAATGTGCTTCTATAATAAAGTATAAAATAAAAAATTAATTAGGGCTTTTGGATGAAGTAAAAATGATACAATTTATACCATTTCCAGAATTATTCTATCTCTTCTACTTCTTCTTTCTATTAAATTATTATTATGATATTATAAGTCTTAAATTTTGATTATTTTAATGTAATGATTTTTCAATAAATTTAAACAATTTCTTTAAAAATTCAGAAAGATTGAAAGTAAATTCGAGTAAAAAAAATTTACAATACAATTCAGATTAATTTTAACATTGATCAAATTTTTAAAAATTTATTTTTTAATGTAAACAATGAGGGTGGTTAAAATAAAATTTTTAGTTTTATTAACAAAAAAAAATAAAAAAATAAAATTAACTTTTTATTAATAATTAAAGATTGTTAATGGGCCTATTGTGAACCTTCGCCTAAAAGCCAATGTTACTATGCCAGACCTTCAAATATCGAATGATATAATTGAATTTTCCGATGTCAAATGTGGTGAATGCAAAATTATCACCGTTCAACTAAACAATCACAAGGAAGTGAGGTGCGACTGGTCAGCGTCATATTTGCCTAAAAGAGAAGAAAAATTCACCCCTATGCATCTAAAACGAAAGAAAAAACTTGATTCTGAACTAAATAAGCCGAAAATATTTGAAATAATGCCGCCTAGCGGAATACTAATGCCGGGTCACAAGACCAACATTCAGATAAAATTCATGCCCACCGAGGAAAAGAACTACGAAGAAAGACTGACTATTCGAATGGCCCAAAGCAGCCAGCGTTTGATGATTCTATGCAAAGGAAAAGGCCTAGAGCCGAGAGTCGAGTTGAGTAAAAATTCAATTGAATTTGATCCAATTTTGCCGCACAGTGCCGGTGATGAACAGGAAGTCAAAATATCCAACCCTTGTTCTTATCCCATAGAAATATATAATTTAGAATTTGACAAAAATTACCTCGAAGAGGAAAGAATATTGAGGATAATCCGCGGCTATGACGAGTACAACACCATTCTGCTTCCGCCTAGAAATGTCGGAGAAAAGCTGCCCATCGAATTGTACGACTTCTATGAAGATCAGCAGAAAAAACTCGAAGATGAAGACCAGAAACAAAAGCAGCTTCTTCATGACACAATAAATGAAATTGAGAACACCGAAGAGACTGAGAAACAAGAGGCCAAAATTGAATCTTCAGGCTCTCAGCAAGCAGTGGGAGATGTGGAAAAAAATCCCGTATTTGACTCAATAGCTAGGTATCTGGGCATAGATTTGTCAAGCGAAGGACGCGCTGCTCGAAACAGACGCGGTGTCTCAATGGTAGTGCACGGACCACCACTATCTGGAAAAAGTCAAGCTGCAGTAGCTTTGGCCAAACACTACGAATGCGCTTTGCTCACCATTGATTCAGTGATAATTGAAGCTATGGCGAGCAATACATCGGCGGCAGCAGCAAAAGCACGCCAGTTCTGCGCCGAGGCAGCCACTAAATTGGCCGAAGAAGAAAAAGCCGAAATGGCCAAAACTACTCATGTGGCTGGTCAAAATACTGTCAATCAAGCTGGTGGACTAAGTGTTGAGGCATTGGCTCAGCATTCAATTAGTGTCGGAGGAAATCCTGGTGGAAGTAAAAAGACATCAGTAGCTGGCGATTCTCATGCCAATATTAAAATTGGTAAAAAACTAAAAGGAGATGCATCGAATGCAGATCAATCATCTAATCATGTAAAAATTTTTTAAATTGTTTTTTTTTTTTTTAATGATATTCGAAGGTAGAAGGGTAGTTTTTTAACTAAAAAAATTTTTTTTTGATATCTAAGGTTCGCGAACTGGTATAAAATTAAGAAGTTTTAAAAAAAAATTGGGAAAATATCTAGAAAAAATATAAATTAAAAATGTTTCCTGTAGTTTTTTTTACCAAAGTGAACTAAATTTACTAGAATTTTTTCCAAAGATAATAATTAATGCCTTATTAGAGATTAAATTGACAAAATAGGTAAAAATGTTAAAATTTTTTAATTTTAAAATAAACATATAAAAATTTTATAAATTTTAAAAATTCAAAAAACTTCTAAGTCCTTTTTTCTTTAATATGATTATGATGTTTTATTCTCAAATTTAGATAATTATTAAGATCAACTGCTAAAAATTTTTCTTAATTACAAATAACGATATGTATTATTTTGAAAGTACCAAGATAAGCAAAAAAATTAATATTACTTAAAAATAAAATTGTAACATTATTTTTTTTAAATTAGCATTAAGTTAAAAAAAGATCTAACAGCATATTAAATATTAGATAAAATAAATTAAAATTAAAAGAAAATATGAAAATAAAATAAAAAAATTTTATCTGACTTTATCTAAATTGAAAAATTTTATCTAAATTGTATTTGAACATTGACGGTGAGATTTTATATTCAAAATATTTAATCTCAAATAATATTTTTTTTTAAATTATTTATTAAATTTTTCTAAAGAGAATTTTTTTGCTAGTAATTTTTGTCAGAAGTCTAATAAAACACCTCAGACTAAAATAGAATTAAAATTTAAAAAAAATTGCTAAATACAAATAGGTAATAAGTATGGTTTAAAAAATACAATTTGAAAATTTATCTTATGTTTGAAAGATGCTAAAGAAGCTTGAGCGCTGTAAATAAGAAAAATATTTAATAAATTTTTTATTTCTAAAAGCCATCGACACCGCCGCCTTTATCTGGACCAGTGGCCAGAAAGCTCAGCATTTCAACCAATCTGTTCAGCAACGAAGATGGGTTCATGAGCACAGTTCTTCCAGAAGAAGTCCTCGTCGAAATTTTGAGCGACAGATTTATGCTTTCAGACTGCAATAAGGGAATTATAATCGACGGCTTGGATACCCTATTTGCTCAAAATAACTTACTAGCTGCTACTGCTGTCCTCAAAGCGTTCAATAACAGGAGATATATTTATTTCTTGGTGATGAAATCGGACTATCAAAAATACAAAATCGAAATGGCTAAGCTCCAAGAGGAGAAAGAGAGACTTAGAAAGGAACAAGAGCTGAGAGAACAACGAGAAATCGAGGAAATGGATGAAGAAACTTATAATTCACTGCCGTCTGAGAGACGAAAGCTGATTGATGAGCGATTTTTGGAGACCAAGAAGCACAGATTGAAAAAAGAGGCCGAAGAAAAAGCGGCTGAGAGGGAACGCATCGAAAAAGAACTAGCTGAACAGCAAGCTAGAATGGAAGAAGAGAAACAGTGGGTTTTTTGTGAAAAAGAAAATTTCAATTATTTTTTTTTCTTAGGAAAAAAAAGAAAAAAACTTTGGGTGGTAAAGAAAGTGACAAAAAATCAACAGTTCAAAGTCAAGCTAATACCGCTAAAAAAGAGGCACCCAAAGAGGTCAAAGAACAAAAAGGAGAGAATAAGGTAGCTCAGCCCAATGGTACTGAGCGGCCTCATACTCGAGCATCTGTTGAAGAGAATGCTGAAAAACCGAAAAAAAATGTCAAAAACACCGATGAAGATTCGATGGTCAAAGAAAAGATTATTGACCCTGAAGAGGAAAAACGAAAGGAAGCCGAAAAATTTCTCCAGCAAAGATTCAAAACGTTTGATATACATTTTAAAGAATTATGTAATTTGCTAGATGCATGGGACCGAACTCAAGGAACTGTGTTTAGACAACCGTCTCCGTCAGAAAAGTCTGATCCTGATGACCATTTGCCAAATAAAAAGCCTAAAGTTCTAAAAAGTAATTTTGTTTTTCTTGTAACACTTTAAGAGCAAAAATTGGATTTTAAAAACTTGAAAGACAAACTATTAAGAATTTAGAAAAAAATTTATTTAGAGTATATGACATTTTTGATTAGTAAATTATTTTTAAAAAAATTTAAGAATTTAATTTTTATTAAATAAAAAAATGAAAAAATTCGAACAGATAAGTCTTTTTGACATCTTTTAAATACTCAAAAAATTTTTTTATCAAATATGCATGAAATAAGTCAGCCGAAAAAGTTAATCTTTAATCAAGGCACAGAATTAATAAAAATAAAATGAAATTAATCAAATTTGTCAAGGTTATTCAAAAAAAAAATGTAATCATCTAGACACTATTTTAAATAATATTTACTTTTCGGTCATATGGACAGGTAAGCTGTCTGTTGTAACCATAAATAGTCCTTTTGTAAAAACCAAGACCCGACTTTGATTTAATTCAATATTAACAAAAAAAATTTAAGATAAAGACAAAGAGAAAGAGAAAAAAGAAAAAGAAAAGGCCGAAGCGGAAAAACTAAAAGCCGAAGCAGAAAAACAGCAACTTCTTCTGCAACAACAGCAGAATCAAGAAGAGGATTCAGAAAATCAAGATCCCAATCAAAGCATGCAAAACGAAGACAAAAAAGATGAACAAATCGGAGTGCCTTGTATAATATTGGAAAATTTTAACAAATCTGAATTGGACGAAGTCTATAAGCATCCTAAATTTCCGTCAATTTCCGAAGTCTTAGATGGCATGGGTCTTGGTCCAAAAGGTCCGCCAATTCCTCCCCCAGCTTCATTTGCAGTTGTGCCCTATCCAGTTTACCGAAAGGCCCCGGCTGGTGCTGAATTCAGTCACTACATTTTTGTGACAAATAATGAAAATGACCCGTAATCTTTCAAAATTTAATTTGAATACAAATAAATTTTTTTTATTTTTTTCTAGAAATTTAATTCCGGACATAAAGCCGAAGCAAGAAATTACCATCATTCCAGAAGGAAGTGCACTTGAAGGTGAAAAAACTCCAGATAACCCGTCTGGCAAATCGGGTTCCAAATCAATGAAATCACAGAAAACAACAGTTTCACGCAATGAATCGCGTGGAACCAGCTTAGAAATGCAGCGTAGAGCAAGTGGAGAGCGCAAGAGAACAGACTCACGCGTAAACAAGCGTGATGCTGGCGCACAATCGCCAAATCGCGGTTCATCTAGTCTAAGTGGCAACAAAGTCGAAGATCCAACAGATGGAACAGCGTCCATTGATGGCAGCTCAATTGAAAAACCAAGTCAAAAACTACAGCGATTTAGATGGATTTTGCCGCCAAATGCCGAGATGTCAATTCGGCTAAGATTCACCTCAGAAGAGACAGGTCAGTTTGATCAAACTCTAAATTTTGAAATTGTGGGCACCAGACGAAGATATCAACTTCATTGCCGCGGTATTTGCACATTTCCAACAATAAGCCGCGAGCCCAGAATTGTATTCAACAGCCGCAAGAAAACCAAAGAACCAAGTGAAATTATAAACAAAAAATATTTGCTTAGTGAAGACGTTTACGAGTTTGGTCCCCTGTTGATCGGAAATAATAAGGACCGATGCCGAGAGGGAAAATTTCCGGAGTATGTGGAAAATATGAACATTCAAAATGTGTCACCATTGGATGCGGAGGTCAGTTTTTGCTTTCTGGAAGACACTAACGATAAGACAGATAGCTGCTTTTTTTTGGAACCATCAGAACTAGCTCTAAAGCCAAATGAGACCAAGCAATTGAGGATATACGCTTGTCCGCGTGACCCCAAAGTTTACACAGACACTCTCATTTGTTGTGTGAAAGAAAATCCCGAGCCGATTACTTTCAAAGTATCCTGCCACGGCCAAAAGCCAGAGTTAGTCTTGGACAAAAAGGAATTCAACTTCAAACAAGTTCTTCTACACCGCAAAGACTCCAAAGAGATTAAAATGACAAATAACACACTGATACCAGTCCAGTGGCGTTTGGAGGGTGTTGATCTGCTCGGAGAGGAGTTTGTGTGCAGCCAGATCAGTGGGATCATTGAACCATTTCAGTCATTTAATTTAGTCATGCATTTTAGAGCACTGAGGCCACTAAACATAACACCTAAAGATAAAAAGATTCTCAAACTGCTTGTATCATCTGTAAATAGTTTCTTGGGATTTATGGAAAATCATTCAATAACGGTGATTGCTGAAGCGTATGATGTTGCTTTGGAGATTAATTTGCCAAAAGGAAATGATGGAGGACTCGAATTCGGCAATGTGAGAGTCAATAATGAGAGCAAATTAAGTTGTACTTTGAAAAATAAGGGAAAATTTCCGATTAAATATAATTTTTTAACCGAGGCCACTGGTCCTCAGACTGCCGAATTGCTCAAATATTTGACTGTTTCTCCTGCATTCGGAGATCTTCCCGGTTCAGATAAAAACTCCCAAAATCAAGCCATTTCAGTAACTGTTCATCCCAAAAAAGAGATCTTTGTCAAAGATGTGCCTGTTCTCAAATGCCAAATTATAGAGCCGTCTATGAACGATGGATCTATTATAGCCAATATTCCGATTAAAATATCTCTCAAAGCTATTGTTAGCAAGTAAGTTTTGTTTAGTTCTTTTTCTTTATAGTTTTATTATAGAAAAAAAAAATTTATTAAATTTACAAAAGGCTTAGAAAATTGAGAAAAAACTCGCAGAATTTAATAAATAAAAAATTAATTTAATTCTTTATTTTTACCATTTATTTTTGATTCTTAATTTTCAGTATTTTTTTTCATTATTGTAAAATTTTATTGTAAAACATAGAATCTTTCTAATTGATTATATCCAAAGACAGATTCCTTAATCTTATTTAGATTCATCTTTATATTATTAATTGAGAACTTTATTAAATTTTATTTAATTCTATAAATTAAAAGATTTATTAAAGATAAATTTAAAATATTTTCTTTCTCGAATATTTACTATTTTTAAAAGTGTAATTTCTTACGTAAAACAAGAATTGTAAAAAATGTAAATTTTGGTAAAATATGGTAAAAAAAGAAAAAAATTTAAAAAACAATTAAATTTGTAACATTTGATTTTTTCTTTTTTACCATATTTTACCAAAATTTATCTGTAAAATTATGGACTTGAACAATTTTTAATAGATGGTAAAAAATTAAATAAAAAAAAAAAAATTCAGTAGTCAAAATCGTATTTTTTAACAAAATTATATGAAAAACAGCAAAATTATAGATTTTTTCGGTATTTTTGGATTTTACATAATTTGACGTAAAAATTGGTAATTTATCATTTTTTAAGATTCTTGTTTTAGGAAAAAAAATTTACTATTTTTTACGTAAATTTACGTATTTTTGCGTAAAATTACGTAAATTTACCATGGTTCCTTTTATCAAATAACTTCTTTATATATCTGTATTTTTCAATTGATAACAAAAAATTTTTTATTTAATGGCAATGAATTTCGATACCATTAAAATAAAGAAAAAAAACGAAAGGCCTAGATTGAAATTATATATCAAAAAATAATTTTTTTATTTAGATTTTCGATTACTCCTCAATCTGAAATCAACTTTGGTGCCATATTAAACAACACAAGACGACAAGAACGATTTGTTGTCGAAAACAAAGGAGAATTGGACTTCAAATTCACAATAGCAAAGTATTCACCTGAATCAGTCAAAAGTCAATCAAAGTAAGTAAATTTTCATTCGAGTGACTTTTTTGACCACATGCACCATTAATGCTTATACTAATTTTAAAATCATTTTTTAAAAGAGTTATCGATTTACCTGACTCGGATTCTAATTCGGACTTAAATCCATTAAACAAACAGAGACACAGCTCATTGAGCAAGATCGGCTCTAAGTCGAACATTCTTCTCAGGTAGATTTGGGCAACTAGGAATTAAACGCTTTTAGCATCGCATGATTTTTTTTCTGTCTTTGTTTGGGCTGCTCATAGGCTTTAACTTTAACAAAATAAATTTTTAAACGTTTAAATTTTTTTTCAAAATTTTATTAATTCTAGAGATGGGAATCAGAACCAGGCACGGCTCCAGTGCGGCGTGTTCACAATAACGCCGGCTTATGGCATTCTTTTGCAAGGCGGTCACCAGATCATTACAGTGGACTGTGCGCCGGACTCGTCCGGTAACTTCGAAGAAGAGCTCATGATAGACATAGTGGACCGGGACATGAATGAATTTCCCAATGGCATCATGTACAAACTAGCCTGTGAATCTGTGCAGCCAAGCATCACAAGCTCAAATGAAATATTTGAAGAGCATACCATTGTGCCATCGCTGTCCTCATTCAACCCAAAAATAATGGGCGTCGGAATCTATGTGGAGGATGAGAACAAATTTTTCTTCAACAACGTAATTGTGGCAAGAACAGCCAAGGCCAGATTCAAACTAATGAATAACAACAAGATACCAATTGATCTTAATCTAAGCTTGAGCAACAAACCATCCAGCACCAAGACAACTCGACAGCAAATGCTAGCCGAGTCGGTGTTCGAAATCGAACCAACTAAGGCGCAGATAGCGCCTTTTTCTCACACATACGCAGTTGTTTCTTTTACTCCCACTTCTATGACTTCTTACAATGCATATTTCGAGGCCTCCTTGGAAACTCTCAACGCCACCATCAAAAATAAAACCATTAACTTTGAAATTTACGGTGACGGCAATTTGCCGCGCTTCACCGTCCTTAAACCAAACATACGCAACAAAAAAGGCCAAACAATGCTGCTATTTAAACGCTGCATTGTGAATAGCAGCGACAGTCAGCAATTGGTGCTTGCCAACGATGGCAATTTGGCAGCCAAAATCAACTTTTATCTAATAGACCCGGATTCAGCTTTTAAACTGAAGCCTTTGAACAAAAACGGAGTTGTGTTCAATGAAAAATCGGTGTCATCAGTGGTGATTCAGCCAAGTAGTCAGATGACTTTTATGGTCACTTGTTCGCCAAAATTGGTTCAGACATACCAAGCATCTCTTCAATTGACCGTGACTGACAATCAGTTTGAAGACACCATGATTCAGATGATTGGCGAAGGCTACATGGAAGATGTGACTATTGAAAATTTGCACAGTTTGCCAAACTCAGAGGAAGAGGAAATGCTGTCAGATGAGGACGTGTGCGCCATTAAGCCAAATGTAATAAACTTTGGTCACGTGTATACCAATGAGAAAAAGCAGTTGTTGTTCACCATGAGAAATTTAAGCAAGAGTGAGTGCTATAGATTCGAATGGCCAGCTGGCACTGGCCAAAGCTCGCCTACTGAACAATCATCACCTTCATTGGTTCAGTTTTCGCCGCGTGTGGGCCATTTGCATGCCGGATGCGCCAAAGACATTACGGTTACCTTCAAGTCCATGGAGCCAAAGGTTCTTAAAAAAGAGCAGCACAAATGTCTATTGAGCAAGATAGTGTTCGATCAGCCAATTAGTGAAATAAAAGACTGGGACGACAGAATGAGCATTGTCAAGTATGTGAACGAATTTGTTCAGAGTTCGATTGTGGCTAATGCCGAGGCGTCTGGTTTGTTTGGGCAGCGTCAAATGAGCGAGGCCAATATTTCCAATTCAGTCAATCAGTTTATCAATCAGCAACAGACTGCTAGTAATAATAGTCAGATGAGTAATAAGCAAATAATTAGGAAAAAAGTGGTAGAAATCGAGCCTGAGCCTAAGTGCACCAAATCTGATGAGACCATACAACCATTGGAGATTTTTGTCAGCGCCAATTGTGATTACTCGCGCTACAGATGCAAAACCAGTTCAATTAGATTCAAGGATACGCTCATGTTTCAGACTAGGGTATACGAGTAAGTGCCATTTTTAAATTTTATCATTTAAGCCAGTGTGAATTTTGGAACAAAGAACGAAAATAAAAATTATAAATTTGAGTGATACAAAAAAAAGTAGTTTGTATCTGCTGGTACATTTTGCAGAACAATTCTCAGACTCACAGTAAAAAAGTGATTTAAATCAAAAAATTTTGCTTGTGTTCTCTGTTCCTAAATTTCCAATGTCCTTGTTAAATTGGTTTTGAACAAAAAAATGTGTCATAAAACAAATCAAAGAGAAACTAATTATCTATTAATTTAAACCCAATTGACAACTTTTTATAAAAAATTTAACCAAAATTTATTTATTTTTTCTAATTCTGGTTTTGTTAAATTTAGTCCATAAGAACAGAACTATTTTTTATTGCGCTAAAAAAAAGTAATAAAAGTGACATTTACATTTTTTTAACGTTTTCTTACTGAATTTCAAAAAACCTAATAGTTTCTTACTAATAAATTAAAAAATTGGTTGGCATTCATTTAAAATTTGGCACTAAAAGAATTAAAATATGAAAACCTCTTTGCAGATGAAAAAAATAAAAATTAATAGATTAAATCTGTCTACTTCTTTATGATAAGGAAAACGTTTTTTTTTTAATTTCAATATTAATAAAACAAAATTAATTAATTTTTTTATATATTGATAGAGAAATTTTAAGTAATTCTCAGGAAGATTGTAATTGTTTTTAGCATAAATTAAAAAAATTATTTGAGAAAATTAAATAAAATTTTTAAATTACTAATTTGATACAATACAATATTAAAATTGAATTTAACCAAAATTCTCATTATGATATCCTGAAAATCAATCAACTCTTTGTTGTTGCAGCGCTCATTTCTCACAATCTTCATTATTTTCTTTAATTCAATTTAATTTTAATTTTGATTTGTGATCGATACTTTAAAATTTAAACTTTTCCTAAAAGAAAAAAAAATTCTTTATTTTATCAAATCGTCTTATTTAAAAACTTCCGCCTAGGCCTTAATTTTTTTAATTCTTAATAAATCAATAGTATTAAATAAAACCAAAGTTTAATTAAATTATTTGCAAATCTGACAGAAAAAGGAATATTTTTTTTAATCAAAATTTTTATTAATTTATTTAAAATCTAGAGATAAAATTTTTTAATTGTAAAATAAATCTTGAAAAAGGAGAAATTGAACTTTGACTGATCTTGACCAAGACAAATTTCCGAAAAAAAAAGGATAAAATAATAAAAAAAATAATTGACTAAACCAATTTCTCCTAAAGGGTTACGGTAATAAACCGCGGTAGAATCTCATTTGACTACAGCTGGAAAATTTCAATGGAAGACTCACGTCGTCCATTTACACCTCAAATTCAGCCGGACACGCCAACACCAGAACATTCTCAATCGCCACCAGGCCGCACATCAAAAACAAGCAAATCTGGCACGGACAACAGCGTGTCGCCATCTCGAAAAATCGGCCAAAAAGACGCCAAAAAAGACGCGTCCAAAAACTCGAACCCGAAAAAAACAAACAGCAAAGAAAACATGGACGACAAGTCGTCCAAGCAAAGCCGCAAGTCCAAGGAGAAAAACTCGTCGGACGCTGACGAAAATCAATCCAACCGAAACATGGACGAACATTTCATCCATTCAGCCATTCAGCCACTGCGCGCCGAGTCGCCCAACCGAGCCGACTCTAGCCTGAGTCAGAACGCGCCGAGCACCATAGCCGACACAGGCTACATTCCATTCAGCGTAGAGCCATGCTTCGGCAAAATCGAGCCCGGCAAAAGCCAAACTTTCAAAGTCAAATTTTCACCACTGAACACCAACGAGTACCAAGCGCGCATCATTTGCCAAATACCGAACACAGACGAGGGCAAAATTGGTCACATAATACCGGTGAAGGGCCGCGGTATCCTGCCCTACTGCCACTTTGAACTGGACGAATCGGACTACATTGCGTCGGGGCGGCGCAACCCGGACCTGCCAGGACCGGCAGGGGCCGCGTCCGGCCTCGGTCTCGACCCACAGACCAAAGTGATCGAGTTCAACAGTGTCGGCATCGGACACAAAATAGTCAAACAATTCGAAATCATCAATCCGACCAACACGGACTACCATTTCGAATGGATCAACGAAGAACAGAATGACGGCAAGCGTCACAACCAATTTACGTGCATGAAGAGTGGTGGCTTTTTGCCAAGTGGCCGCAAGACCCAAATAGGCTTTGAATACGAGCCGACCGAAATTGGCGTCGACGAAAGCTTTTGGAAGTTTTGCATTGCCAAATTCAACTTGTGCATGCCAGTGTTGCTAGTGGGCATTTGCAGCGAGCCCAGAGTCCTGTTCGACAAGTCCTACATCATGTTCCAGCCATTGCTAGTGGGCCGCACTGGCACCCAAACAGTCCACATCATAAACCAAGAAAACCAAGCGCTGCAATTTGAAATCGAGCAGAGCAGCTGCTACACGGACTCCAGGTCGGAAGTGGTGCTGGTCAGTCCGGCATCTGGCCTCGTCCGAGCCAATTCAAAGCAGCCCATTTGTTTGACATTCACGCCGCGCGAACAGCGCCAAAGTGTCTTCAATCTAAAGTGCAGAATCCACTCGCTGCCAAAGCCACTGGCGCTCAACGTCAAAGGCGAGGGCTTCGCCATTCAAACAGCGTTGTTCTGCGAGGACACCAGCACTGGCACTCGGGTCGAGTTCTCCGACTCGAGCATCAACGAAATTCACATGGGCGAAGTGGAAAAAAACGAGACATGCTTCAGAAACTTGCACATAGTCAACCAGGGCAAGCATTTGGCCAGCTTTGAGTGGCTGCTGACCAGCCAGTACGAGGAGTCGTTGCAGTGCTTTTGGCTGGAGCCGACCACTGGCCACATTGACCCTGGCGACAAAAAGCACTGTGTTCTCAAGTACCATGCCAAGCACGAAAAGTCCACCATTGCCAATTTGATTTTGAAGATAGACAATGGCTGTGTGTACCATGTGCATTTGGACGGCATAGCAGTGCGGCCCGACCTGCACTTTTCGTTCAGTCAATTTGACTTTGGACAATGTTTTGTGTACAAGGCGGGCATGAAAGTGAACTCGACCAATTTGACGATCACAAACCGGGGCGCCAAGGACCTGAACGTGTCATGCTTGAGCGAGTTGGACCCGGTGTTTCAGTTTGATTTTAAGCAGCAAATTTTGCCAGCTGGCAAATCCGTATCGCCGCTCATCACTTTTATACCACGCGAGGTCAAGTCCTACGAGCAAAGTTTGCTCTTCGAACTGAACGGACTAACTAGGCGTCACGTCAAGCTCAAAGGCTGCGGCACTCAGCTGAGACTGGAGCTGGTCGATGCCAAGACCAAGCTGGTCGAGTTGGGAACTTTGGAAATAGGCAAACAGAGCAAGAGGAAAATTCAATTGGTGAACAAGAGTGGCACTGGCGTTGTGTTCAATTTTGTGTTTGAGCCAAAGAGTGGCGAGTTGAGTGCGGACAAGTCCCAGATAGAAATAAGTCCGATGCAAAATGTGCGCTTGGGCGCGAGTGAAGTTGTGGACTTGGAGGTGAAGTTTGTGGCGAAGCGGCGCGTGCCCAAGTTTGTCGAGGACTTGTTTGTCGAGTATTGTGGCATTTACGTGCCGGTGTGTTCGATGCGCGGTGCCGCACTCGGCTACAACATCTGGCTGGAGAGCAACACGCTGCCGTTCGGCGCCATAACACAAAAATGCTCCACCACCAAGCGCATTCTCATGCACAACGACGGCGACATTGGCGCCTCGTTCAGATGGGACGTGGACAAAATGAGGCCCGAGTTCACCATCTATCCGGCCATAGGCTACATATCGGCCGGCATGCAGATCACGTTCGATGTCACTCTCACACCTGGCGAACTAAGCTCTGACCTGCGCAAACAAAACGTCAAGTGTTTCATAGAGGGAAGCCGGCCACTTGCGCTCACTCTGACCGGAGCGTGTGTTCAAATAGTGCCGCAAAAAGAACTGCACCACTTTGAGACCCAAGTGCGCCAAAAAGAAACCAAGCAAATAAGCATATGGAATCGAACAAATGCCCAGTGGAACTTGCGGCCCATCATTGACGGAGAGTACTTTTGCGGCCTGGAAAGCTTCAGCGTAGAGGCCAACAATTCAAGTGCCTACGAAATAACCTACTGTCCCATGACCATGACCACCAATGACAAAAAGCACACCGGGTCGGTGTTTTTTCCGCTGCCCGACGGCACAGGCCTGTTGTACAACTTGAGCGGTGCGGCCAATGCGCCCAAGCCACTTGGCAAAATACAGCGAGAGGTGCCGTGCAAAACGGCCTACACAGAAGTGGTCCAAGTGGAAAATTGGCTCAAAAAGCCGCAGAGATTCAAAGTGCTTTTTGACATGGTCAAGCCGGACAAGCCAGATCCGAGCACTAGCATAAAGGCCAACGATTACATAGATGTGCCGGGCAATGGCAAAAAAGAGTACAAGGTTAACTTTTTAGCTCACAAAGAAGGGGTCACTATTTTGAAGTTGATTTTCAAAAATGAGCTCACCAACGAGTATGCGTATTATGAGATGGCGTTTAAGGCAATTAGAGCGACCAGCATTGGCACCATTGACTTGGTTACACAAGTGAGAGTGCCCGTGTCCTATTCCCTAAAGCTGGACAACCCGTTGCTGAATGCGGTCGCGTTTACGGCCACATGTACAAACACATTTGAAATACTCTTGCCCAACAATTTGACCATATCGACCAAGAGTCAGGGCGATTTTAATTTCGAGTTTTTGCCGCTGAAAAGCGGCGAAAGCACGGCCAAATTGGAAATACAATCTGCCGAATTGGGCACTAGCATTTATGACTTGAATTTGAAGGCGATTGCGGCCCCGGCCGAAAAGCCTCTGCACTTTAAGACTTGGCTCGGAAGCTCACAGGTCCAGGTGGCTAGATTTTTGAACTTTTGCAAGCAAAAAACAGACTATGTGTGCAAAGTGTCCAGTGCGGACTTTAAAGTGGACAAGAGTGTGGCGGCGGTGTCGAGTACAGTGCCGAGCGGCATTGAGGTCGCGTTTGATGTGACCTATGAGCCGACCAATTTGAAAGACTGCAAGGCAACGTTGACTCTGACGTCGCCGATTGGCGGCGAGTACGTCATTCCACTGTTCGGCACCTGTATGCCGCCCAAGCCCCAAGGTCCATTCACCATCAAGTCCGGCACCACACGGCCCATCGAGTTCAAGAACGTGTTCTCGTCGCCGCTCAACTTTTCGTTTGCCATCGACAATCCATTGTTCCATGTGGCCAAGCAAAACGAGCTGATCAAACCGCATCAAACCCACAAGATTATGGTCGGCTTTGACGGCAATGATAGTCCGAGCAAGGCAGATGTCATGGCCAAATTGGTTGTGACGGCGCCCAAGTCCGCTGGCGTCACTAATAACATTCAATGGGTATTCTATCTTAAGGGAGTTTCGAACTAAAATAAATTATTTAATTTTATTTTTTTTTTTATTATTTGGATTTTTTTTACAAATAAAATAATTTTTACTGAGGTTTTTTTTTTAATTTGTAAAAATGGTTGTGAGATTCGAAACAAAAAATTTTCAAGCTAAAAGACATTATAAGTCAATTTAATATAGAGGATATGATGAGTAATTTAGTCATTAGATGGTTTTGTCAACAAAACAAAATAAAAAAAAGCTTTCTTTTTTTTAATTTCTAGAATTATAAGATTCAAATTAACAAAAAAATATGATGGAAGCATAGCTGATGGGTGTCAACCAGCTACAGTAAGGAAACAAAGCTTAAACTATACAACAGTGTAGTAAAAGCAACACTGATGTACGCAAGTGAATGTTGGGGGATGTGTGAATCTGACAGGAAAAGTCTTAACACCTTCCACACGGGAAGCCTGCGGAGGATTCTCGGGATACACTGGCCTGAGACATTGTCGATTGCTAGCCTATACAGAAGAACAAATTCAGAGCCATTAAGTCAATGCATTAAGAAAAAAAGACTGCGGTGGCTCGGGCATGTACTTAGAATGAAAGAAACACGGATACCAAAAAGAGCCCTTCAATGGACATCTCAAGGGCGACGTAAGTTAGGACGACCAGCAGTAACATGGAGGTCAACAATTACGAAAGAGCTCATCGAAATGGGAATGACATGGGTAGATGCAAGGGTAAAGGCAGAAGATCGACTTGAGTGGAAATCAAAAGTAATGACCCTATGCTCCACAAGGAGTGAACAAGAAAAAAAAGCAAAGCTGATGGGTGAACTTATTGCTTAAGCAAAAAACATTGGCATTTTTATTTTGGAAAACAAAACGGAACAAAAAGCTCAAAGATTCAAAAAGTTATGCACATGGGAAACTTACAAGTGATTACCAGTCACCTAGTTTTCAAGTCACTGCAGAATGGTCAATTTTTTAGCTACGATAATGATTAATAGATCAGATTCAAGAGCGCAAAAAGTCCTACATGATACAATTTACAGGAGTCCAAAAAGTTAAAAGGACAACAAATTAGGCGACTTAGAAAAAGAGCAAAAAACATATTTTGACGTTCTTCAAATAGGTTTTTTGCAATGAATTTTTCGAATTATGCAAAACCGAAGATACCACTAGATAGATCTTGAAATTTTCTGGTCTTTGGCTTTTACAGATCAAAAAAAGGTCAAAGATTCGAAAAGTTATGCACATGGAAAACTTACAAGGGATTACCAGTCACTTAGTTTTCCCTATCACCTAAAATGAGATCAATATTGATCACTTAACGAAACCAATGATCACCAAATTTTTTCTCTGATCACATAAATTTAAATTGATCACCAGATAAAACCATGTAAATTAAATCAAATTCAAGTTTGTTTGTTTAAAAAAAGTTTTATTCAAAAAAATATCTATACAAAATAATGGATTTAAAATGTAATTAAGAAAAATTTTAAATATAATCAAAAATGTTCCAAAGTTGATTTTTGCTATTTTACTACGATTTTCTTTGATCTAGAAATCAATTTTTTTTATACAGATCAGATCTCTTTCATATTTTTAATTTGTTTTTATACTTGTTTCGAATACAGATCGATATTAGCTAGAATCTATGATCTTAATTTTGGAGCTTTTTTTCGGTTAATATTTTTTTTTGCTTTTTTTTTATGAACAGAATTTTTTTTACACAAAACATAGAAAAAAAGCCAGGAGACGCGTCTACCCGCGTTTCAATGGTGAGATCACCCCTGTTAATCACTAAAACTATCTAATGATTACATAATTAATATTTGATTACATATTTTGGAAAAATAGAAATAATTTAACAAATTATTTGATGGATAATAAAAAAAGTTTTACTAATTAGTTTAAAAAATGCACTTTAAGAGTAAAAAATTACTTCTGTAAATTGAATCAGAAGACACATTCAATGAAACACCTAAATCCAGTCTCTGCAAAATATTTTTCCTTTATTCTAATAAAATTTAAATTCAAATATTTTAATTTCACCTAAAAGAGAATACGATTAAAAAGATGAAAATCGAAAATTGTATTTGATTTCGTATTAGAATATTTTTTTATCAAAATCAAAAAGTATTTGTAAATAAAATTTAAAGTTATAGGATAACTGAATTTTATTCGAATAAAAAATTTATTTCGAATTTGAAATTCAACTAAAAATTATAATGATCTAAAATTTAAATGAAAAAAAATTCCATCTTCAACTGATTATTGAACTTTAACAAATTTTGAAATTGAAAACAAAATTGGCTGGCTATCTTTATCTGTCTTCCAAAAATTTAAGAGGATTTTTTTCTTTGAAGTTTACAAGTTTTATTTTTATTTTTTTCTAAAATGTTAAGATTATGATATCCTTTTGAAATTTTTTTTTATGTTCAAATTTTGAAATTATTCAAATTTGAAATTAAAATAGAAAATTAAATTAAATTAAATTTATTTTTATATCTGATAATGAAAGTAATTTTTTTAAAAATTTTTATAAGGCTAGGTAACCCTAACCCTTATGTTTAAATCATTCTTTAAAAATTCACCTTTTGAGAAAAACCTTAGAATATAGAATTCTTTTCATCAAAATCTGTGCAAAAATCATTTGGCATACAAACTAATTCGATCAAAAAAAATTCTCTTTACTGTTAAATAAAATTTGTAATTAAATTTTCACGATCAAATGGATAATTCAGAATTAAGGTATGCTCAATTTTTATCATTGTCAATTATTCTTTCAATTTGAAAAATTAAAATACCAAATTTGGACACTCGTTATTTTTTCTCAAAATGAAATCTTATTAAAGGTACTCTAAAAAATGAAATTATTTTAATTTAAGTTTGTTTTTATCATTTTTTCTTCAATATTATTAATATTATTTTTAATGATAATTAAAAAATTACAAATTTATAACAAGTTTTTATTATTTAATTTTACAAAAATATTCTTTTTACTTTTCTTAAGGCTCCTACTGAAATTTATAAAGTTAAACTAATTCATCGTTAATAGCTTATATCGGAAGCATCTTTAGCCAGGCCATGACGCAATTAATTCATAGAAAACAATTTAAATAAGCCAAAAAAAATAAAATGAAATTTTAGCTTTTAAGACGTCTTTTATAGACACAAAATTAAAAATTAAAAATAAAATTAATTGGATTTATGGGCTAAAATTTTACAAAAATAGATCCCATTTATAATAAATTAAAAATATATTTTGTGCTAAACTAGATAATTAGATCGGTTTAGTATTTAAAAAAATTATATTTAAGAATAGCTAAAATGAAAATTTTTGATTGCCAAAGATATTGTGATTGTTAAAAAAAATATAACCTAATGATTATGAATCAGCAAATATTTTTTGAAATTTTTGTTTTAATCGATCAATATTTAAAATTTATTGCTTAAAACTTTAAACTTGATATTAAATAATTTATATGGTATTTTTCTCGTGGTTCTGGTGCTGAATGCATTCGGCTTGAGCTACTTTAATTAAGCTTTTTATCTGTCTTTAAATTTGGAAGTCATCTATCGACAAAAGAAACTTAATATCCTTAAATGGTTTGTTATTTAGTGGAAATTAGATTAGCGAGTCGTGATCTTATATTTATTCATGAATTTATTTTACCTAGCTTGATGTAATTGCTTTTGAGATTGGTCTCTAAAATTATTTTGATTTTTTATCATTTTGACACTCAAAAAAATTAAAAATTAAAAAAATACAAATTGCGACATTTTTAACAGAATTTTAGATCAAAAATTTTTAATTTTCTGAAATTTATTTGTACCGTTTTCCCTTGTTCGAAATTGCAGCATTGCAGTCATTTAAGAGCGTGGTAAAAGTCAAGTATTTTAATAAAATGCAGTATTTCTGTTAAAAAATTTAATGAATTTTTTTTGAAAAATGCATTTGATACTTACAGCAAAACATCAACCTAAAGTACCAAAAACAATTTGTCAGAAATTTTACTTTTTTTATTTTGGTATCAAACAATTACACCATAATTTTCAAAACGACTGAATTTTGAAAAATAATTTAAATAATTTCAAATTTGATTGATTTAATGATGAAAAGAACTATTTTGTAAAAAATTTAAAAATATTAAAACCAAGTGTCATCTTTGCACTTCAAAGATGTCTGGCAAATTGAATCGACATAATTCAAGCAAAAAAGATTCAGGACACCATTAAACCTTTTTTTTACTTCAAGTTAGAGACCAAAAAAAAAAACGAGGGTGGAAGCCCATTAAAGGTTTTTAATAATTTTCAAAAAAAAAAATTTATTTTTTTAATTTTTAAGATACGGGGTCGTATTCAGAAGAATTTCGGAAAAGTGCAAGTTCTCCAGTGTAAAGAAAATTATACAAAGGAATTTTAATGTTAAGAGACATTATTTTAAAATTTTCGATTTTAAACTAAATTTATTTTTAAATATTTATCATTTTAACCGATATTTTAATGAAATTAAAATATTTGATTTTTTATTAATTTTTCTTTAGACTAAGATATTTTTATCACTCAAAAAGTTTATATTTTAGCAAGGTCATTAAAAACAGGAAAACGCTTATTATTAACAAATTAAATGTAAGCAAATACTTAAGTGGGAAGAAAATTTTGATTCTCGAAAATTGAAAAAATTTTAATTTTTTGTTTCAGTATTTTTTCAAATTTCCATACGGGGCGAATGTTTAAATCTCTTTCATCATAAAAATAGGGGGACCAGTTTCGACTGGGTAATAATTGCAGTGTAGATGATCAACTCGATGCAGTAGCCTCTGTGTCAGATCGGAGCCGTTGCTCAAAAAGGTACTTGAAAAGGAGATGAGCGCCTCCCCATTATCCGCCAGGATAGAATAAGGACAATTATTATATTATTTTTAGATTCCATACTTTTAAGACTATTTTAGAGTTTCTTTCAAAATAATTTAGAATCCGAAGGTCAAATGATAAAAAAAACATGTTAAAATTTAATAAAAATATATTCTTTTTATTCAATTTTTTCTTAAGCAAAATAAAAAAATGCATTTTTCATTATAAATATAAAAAATTTAATTTATTTAAAGGTTTTCCAGTCAAATTTTAAATTCTGAATTACTAATTTCTATCAAGTATTAAGGCTAAAGCTTTCAATCTATTTATATAAACTGGTACTAAATGAAAATTACATGGCACGACTTAAAAAATATATAACTTAGATTTTAATTTTACCCATGAACATGTTATTCTTTTTATTTTCCCGTAATAATTAGATATATGATTTGGAATTTTGAAATAATTTTTTTTTTTGGTAATCTTTATTTGAAAAAAACACGCAAAGTACACAATGTAGGAAAGAAATTTAATCATTTTAGAATCAAAATTCGAAATAAAAAATATGGAAAGATTGCTTAGATATTTTTTTCTCAAATATGGTCAAAATAAGCCGAATTTAAAAAAGGCTATTGATATATGAATATTGATTTATTACAGCACTTAATTTAAAAGCCAAATTTTAAAATTTGAGTACTGTTATTGTTTTTCCAATAAAATTTAAAAAAATTTATTTTGTTAAATTCAAGTCTAAAGTGAAAAGAAAAAAAACAGATTTAGATCCATGATTTAGTTAAGTATTCAATTAACTGAAATATTCTAAATTATTTTCAGTAAATAAAATTTAACAAAAATTTAATGTCAATCTATTAGTCGCATTAAAATTTCGCATTTTTTTCCAAATTCAAATATTGTTATAAATTTACTTAATTTACCGATTTTACTAATTTTCTCCCTAAAAATTTTAAATTAGACAATTTGAGAGAATAATTTCGAACAATTTAATTATTCTTGGTTCAGAGTTTATTTTTAAAATTTTACACTTTTCTATTCAAAATTCAAATAAATACAACATCGAAAGAATTTCAAATTGAAAAAACTGAAAAATTGATCATTTAATATCTTAATTACATTAGAAATAACATTTAGACTTTGTTTTAATTTAAATTCAAATACCACTTGTTTAGTTTCAAATGAAATAATTTAAATTCAGCCCGTGCGATATCCTATATAAATACATTCACTTAAAAGACTTTTAATTTAGATTTAAAACATTAATTAAAATTTAATGTTATTTACATGAAAATGCATTTAGAGGCTTGAGTAGGAAACGATAAAATCTGCAATTATCTAATATTTATTTAAATGTTGAGATAACAAGTTTTCTTTTATAATTTTTAAGATAATGGAACCTAAATTTAGCTGATACAGAAACCGCTTTAAAATAGCCGAATGTCTAAATTTTTCCTCAATGATCTGGTCTACAATAGAAAAATTAAACAATTTTTTTTTTCAACTTTTCAAATAAAATCTGTTGTCTATTTTGACTTCTATTTTTAAAATTCTTAAAAAACTATCTTTAAAAGTTCAAATAGAATCTAAATTAGAAAAGAAAGAGGAAATGACTACACGGAAATTGAAATTAGCTTAGATTAGACGCCAAGATATTAAATTTCGGCGTCAAAGCCGCTTTAGTTCAACAAAAGTGAGCTAGGATGCCAAATATTTCAAGAACCTTATGATATCATCTCAATATTATTATTTTTATTATTAATTTTATTTGTTTTAAATTTACGCCAACTCTGGTCAAGATAAAAATGAAAAATAGTGAATTAGTAAAAAAAAATATCAATGTAAAAATTTTAAGAGTAGAATTGCTCTTTTTGTTAATTTTTTTTATTTTTTCTATAAATGGCAATAATGAATCATTTACCTATTTCAAAATTGTCGCTCAAATTCTCCCAACGAATCGTTCTGAATTCTAAACTAATAAAGTCGATAAAATAACTTGGGGTTGTAAGCTTGTTTAGACATCAAAAATCAATAGAAATAGGTGACTAAAATGATTTAAGCTGAAATAAATTTTATTTTAACAAATTTGATATAAATTGAGATTATTTTTCGTCATTGGATATTCCCTACTTAGCAGAGTTATGCGTCACAAGAAAAATAATAATCCTTTTAAGTCTTTTATTTTTCTTTTGTTTTAAATAATTTATTTAAAAGATTTGAACTGGTTTATAAAATCAGGAAATATTGCCAAACAAAATTTGAGGCTTCATTTCATAATCGGACCGGCAAATTGATTTAAATTTCACTTAATTAAATAAAAAATATTTTGATTTAAATTGTAAATTACCGGTTATTAAATCTAACTTAAGTGGGATTTATTTGCATTTGAATTGATTCTTAATTTTGTCAAAGTTGATACTATTTTTGTTCACAACTAAAATATTTTCTCCTTTAATTTTTATCAGAAAAAAATTGAATTTATTTTCAAGACAGAAAGAAAAATTTAATTCAAAATCAAAATTTAATTATTAAATATTTGTCGAATGGACAATTATTTATTAAGTCTTGGAAAAGATACAATTAATTTTACTTTATTTCTTTGAGCAAATGTAATATTTCCATAGCAGTTTGTTTAGGAATTTGACAAAAAGTCTTTTAAAAAAACAAGGATTTTTTTCTTATAAAACAAATTCGATTTTTTTACAGATTTGAATTTTAAATTTTGGTGTCTAGATACAGCCTAATCGAGATCAAAAAAATAATGAAAAATTTACAAACTATTTCACTCAAACATTGTATTTTAATAACTTTTTTAGTATGCCTTACATACGGATCTTGTTATATTATCAACCAAAAGAGACCCTTTCGATCCGGTGACTCGGCCTCTGACGAAACAAGCAGGAAGAAACAAAACGACACAAGACAATACTCGTCTTATGCATTTCTAATGTCATCGATGAATTCGTCACCGACCAACAATCAAAACAGATACTTGGACTTGATGGAGTTTTTGAAGGACTTTTGGAACGTTTCGATCAACGAGGCTAACAAAAAAATGTCCAAAAGTCGCAAATGCGAGATCAATCTCAAAAAAGAAGACGGAAAAAACTGGACCTGCAAAGTCAAGTATACCAAGTCGGACAAAAGAAATGCAGCCACACATACCAACAATGAGAATCTAATACCATTGTTTTGTGTATGCTCATATGCATACGATTGTTCCAAGAAAGAACTGTTTTATTTTAGTTATGGTTACATGCTAAGGCTATTGAGAGACAATGCTCGAAAAAAAATAAACCGCGGTGCTGATTTTCAGTGCGAAAAAGTTTTAAGAAGAGAAACGAACAAGAGCTGGAAGTGCTCAATCCGAAAAAATAGCCCCAATGCAAACAATGATCCGAACGAAGAATATTTATGTGATTGTATTCTCAAAGATACATGCACTCATCAAAGAATTGTCGATTTTTACTCTTAATTTTAAAATTAGTTCAGATAATATATTGTTTTTTTTTTATTATTTTTCAATTGTAAAAAAAAATTTAATCAATTTATTTTGTAAATTTTTATTTTTCCGAGTAGAAAAATATATTTTTTTAAAAAAGTAAGTTTTTTGATGCTTCAAATCGACACTGTGCAGCATTCACCTTCAATTTGTAAAGCGTGAAGGCCAGACCTTCACGCTTTTGAAATAATTAAATATGTCATTAAATATTCAGTTTAGCTCAAATTTCAGATATTGCTTGAGGGGTTATCAAAAACACTAAGCAAAAAAATTCATGCGATTCCATTATTGTTTTTTTTTTAAATAATTTAATAAGAGGAAATAATATTTTTAATTGAAGACTGCGATTAAAAACAATCATTATTTAGATTTAAAAAAAAAAAACATTTCCGACTCCTACATGATAAAAAAAATGCGAAATTCATCTAGCATCACTTAAATAAGGAAATATTAACCAAAAAAATATTTTAAAGTTTTTAGCTAATTAAAATAGATTTATTTTTCAATTGATTCGATTCCTGGCGTGTGTTGTTTTTTCCACCCATTTCATGACAATCTAAAATTGACTTTTTTCAAAATAAGAATAAATAATTTTTTAAAATGTTTTAATAAAAAAAAAACATCCATAAAAATAATTACTAAACACATTAACAATAATTCAAGACTCATATAAAAAAATTTTAAAAAAATTTTCCAGTTTTATAATCAAAAATCATGTAAATTAATTACTTTTGACTCATGGCATTTTTTCTTTGTATAGCAGTCACAAAAAGAGTCAAAATTTGACAAATTATCAGCGTCAACATCCAATTCATTGTCATAGACTTGAATTGTACAATTCCATTTGACACTGGTGAATTCCTTCATTCCGTTTTCACATCTTTTTTCATAAGTTTTAATTAAACTCTCATTTAAATTAATTTTTTCCTCTTCTGTGTCGAAATCGAAATAAAATTGCTCGTTTTCAATGCAATCGTATTCTAGCCAACAATAGCAGTATTTATCCAAATGATTGTCGAAGTCGTCTGCGTGTTTCATGATCGTGTTACAATTCCAGTCCAGTCCACTTTGGTACTTCAAATAAGTTTTACACTCATGAGCAAAATACACATTTTTCAGATGGTAAATTTTTGGCATAATAAAAACTCTAAAAAAATCAGTTAAACAACAGAAACAAAATTTTTTTACATACCTTTTATTTTTTCCAGAATTAAAGCTTGTATTTTTGCCAAATTTTGGCAAATTTTGTCGCCTTTCCGGCAACAACTTTTCACTGTGCTCTGATTCATGAATTTTTTTATTGTTAAAAGAGAAATTATCTATTTTTTTAGTAGGCAATTCATTTGGAAACTTTAGAGCCGAATGAAAATCAAAAAAATTATCGGTGATCTTTCCAATTGCTTTGGTATATCCAATATTTACCACAATAAGTACTATCCCGACTCCAAAAATGAGATTCATTTTTAACTGTTTATCTAAAATAAATGGCAAAATCATTATTTATACTCGCCTGTGTGTCTAATTTAGCAAACAAAAATATTGAAATTTAATTGTTTTGATTTTTTTGGTAAAATCACTTCAAAAATTTTTTAATCACGAAAAATATTTTTATTTATATTGATGGTTTGTTAAAGAGAAACAAAATTATTAATAATGGTCTTAAAAGTTTAAAATCAATTTTAATATAAAAACAAAATTAAAAAGAGAATAAGAATTGCTAAGAGAAAACTTAACTTTAATTAATTTAAACTATTTCGTGTGACTTTTCCTCCCACTTTCAATGAGTACGATTCAAAATCTGTTAATAATTTAGAAAAACTGTATTTAATTAGTTTCGCTAAATTAATGCTTTAAATGTACCTTTTTTTAAATCCTTTTAAAAAGAAACATAACCCGCCAACTTGATATTCGGCTTAGCTTTTTTTGTTATTTTAGTAATTTGTTATTATAAAGAAGAAATTTTAAAAAAACAATTTAACTTTGCTTAAAAAAATAATCAATTTTTTTGGGGTAATACAAAATTTATTGTCATCAAGATCCTTAAGGGCATAGCTAGTAAAATAAGCTTAAATTTTAATTCAAATGTTAATTGAGTCAAATTGCGAAAATTAAAAGAACATTTAATATTAAATTTGTAAAATTTTACAAATAACAAAATTTATTTTTTAAATCCAAATATTCATAAAACTTTTAAGGTGTAAACGAAATTTCCATTTAAAATATAGCATGTTGTTAAAGAAAATGTTCTTTTAATTTTAAAAATAAAATTCAAATAGTTATAATTAAAATTTATTCGTTCTGTATTAATTTTTTTGTCTTGTATTAAAATTGATGGTTTTCATCGATTTAAAAAAATCAAAATTAAAAAAAAAACTATTCAAAATAAATGTTTGTTTGGAATGATTAATTTAATTAGAATTTAGCTGAAATATTTATATGCAATATAAAGAAGTATCCAATTTATACTTTTCAGTGTTTTTATTTTGATGAAAGAGTTTTAATTTCAAATTAATTTATTAAATCTGATAATATAGCATCAGTATTTAGTGTAAAATTGAGACTGAAACGAGGAAACAAAGCGATTAAAAATAAAATGAAATATGATAAAAAATGATCAGGCATGATTTCGGAATAAGACGACAAATCAAGATTAATAATTTTCTAATTTTTCAAGTTAAGTGAATTGTTGATATAAATTTGATATTATTTAAGGGAGGGTGACAAAAAATATAAAAAAATAAATGGATATAAGTGTCACATTGTAAAGAGAATAATTTCTTAAAAATTAGATTAGAAAAAAAAATAATAAAAATGAAAAATTAAAATATATGAAAATATATAATCAAAGTAGATCAAAATAAGAAACTTCTAGGAAAAACGTTGTAACAAAATAATTGGTTAAAAATGGGAGATATCAAAAAAATTGAGTCGTAAATTTTGAAAAATTGCCAACAAAAAATATTTTTGTTGCCATGTACAAAGTAAAGAGAAAAATATTCAAAAAGTTCAAGACAATTTTTTTGTCGTTTTTTACAAAATAAAATATTTCCAACCAACAGAAATTGAACACAACTTTTGAAAGAATTTTCCCATTTAAAAAGAAAAGAGAACAAAAGTTCATATTGTAAAGGAATATTTCTATTTAAAAATAGTCAATTTACTAAATCACAAACACAAGTTTTGGTAAGATTGAAACAAAAATGAACAAGTTTCTAATAGCCGTAGTGGCTTTGGCTATGGCCGAACGAGTCATCTCAGACAAAACTGTCTATTTTGATGAAAGATTTGAGAGTGAAGATGCCTTTAAACAGCGATGGGTTGAATCAACATTCAAGGGAGCTGAACAAGGTGCCTTCAAATTGTCTCATGGTAAATTTTACGGCGATGCAGAGAAAGATGTTGGCATTCAGACCTCACAAGACGCTCGTTTTTATGGAATTTCAGCCAAACTTGAGCCATTCTCGAACGAAGGCAAATCTCTTGTCATTCAATTTACAGTAAAACACGAACAAAAGATTGACTGTGGCGGTGGCTACATCAAATTGTACCCAAAAGATTTGGACCAAGCGTCACTTCACGGTGATTCGCCATACTACATTATGTTTGGGCCAGATATTTGTGGTTACTCGACCAAAAAAGTACACGTTATTTTCAATTACAAAGGAAAAAATTTGTTGACCAAAAAAGAGATTAAATGCAAAGACGATGAGCTTAGTCACTTGTATACACTGGTCCTAAATCCGGACAATACATATGTAGTTAAAATTGACAACGAAAAAGTAGAATCGGGCAAGTTGGAAGAAGACTGGGACTTTTTGGCGCCAAAGAAAATTCCAGATCCAAATGCCAAAAAGCCAGATGACTGGCAAGACAATGAAAAAATCGATGATCCAACTGATACCAAGCCTGAAGATTGGGATAAACCAGAATTCATTCCGGATCCCGATGCCAAAAAACCAGACGACTGGGACGATGAAATGGACGGAGAATGGGCTCCACCCAAAATTAACAACCCAGAATACAAAGGCGAATGGAAACCAAAACAAATAGATAATCCAAATTACAAGGGACCATGGATTCATCCCGAAATCGACAATCCAGATTATGTATCTGATGACTTCTTGTATAGATACACTGACATTGGTGCTGTTGGCTTTGACTTGTGGCAAGTAAAATCAGGAACTATTTTCGACAACATTCTAGTAGCTGATGACGAAGCTTACGCCGAAAAAATCGGCAATGAAACATGGGGTCAAACCAAAGAAGCTGAACAAAAAGCCAAAGAAAAGCTAGACGAAGAAGAACGACAGCGCGAAGAAGAGAAACGCAAACAAGAAGAAGCTGAAAAAGCAAGCGAAGACAAAGGTGAAAATGAAACCGATGAATCAGCTGATGTCGATACCGAACCTACTGATGCTGAGAAAGATGAATTGTAAAAAAAAACTAGCTCATTTCATAGTTCATAATTCACTTGGTTATTTTTAAATGTTGTTTAAATTATCTTTTTTATTTTGAATAATTTTTTGATATTTTGTTTTAAATTAAAAAAATCAAAATCTAGTTTCTTCCTTTATTTTATTTTTTTTTTTCATTTTATGATTTATCATTAAATCCCTAAAGAATTTTCTTTATATTTATTATAAATATTTTAAATTTTTCTAAATGTTAAAAAGTGATGTTAATTTTCTTCTTCCTTGTTCATTAAAATTATGATCTAATAATTTTTTCTCTGAAATTTATAAGTAGCTTTCCCTCATTTTTCTTCTTTTTTTATATGTCCAAATATTTGAAATTATTCATCTTTTTAAATTACATAGGTGACAATAACAATATTTATATTTGATTAAATGACGCTTTTTGAGGTTAATTCTTTATCATTCACGTTTATCTGGGAATGTGGGATTTAAAAATTTTATGTATTTTATCTAATTATTAATGCATTTTATTGTTTAAATGAATTTAAAATTTTATAAAATTAGTAAGATAACATTTCGATTAATTATTTCTTTTATTTTTGGCAAATTAAATGTTTCTCTAAAATTAGAAAATCTCAGTGTTTTTTCGTTAGGAAATTTCTTTTTACTTGTCCCAGAATATGAAGCCCAATATTTTATTAATTGATCTTAGGATTTATTTACAAAATACGCATAAAAACAAATTAAATATCAATTCCTTCGAAAATTTTACCATTCAAATAAGTTCTTTGCTAATTAAGTCAAGTTCTTTGCTATTTATTGATAGTGAACACTTAAGCAAGAAATTAATAATTTTTTTAATCTTTGAATCAAAAATGAAATTTATAATTTATGTAAAGTTTTTGAACCCTGCGAGAGTGTAACTATGTTTATAAGATGGAACGATTGAATCAATAACTAAACTAATCAAAAAAATTTTAATTTAAATCACAATTTTTTTCATACATTATTATTTTATAAGCAGTTAAATTTTTTCTATTTTTATTCAATTAAATTTTTATACTTTTAATAAAAATTCATCTGAGGAAATAAATTAATTTTAACTCAAAAAATGATGAATATAACAAAAAAATACATCAAGCTTTTTTATGATGTCAATTTAAAAAAGATTATAAATACAAAATTTGAAATAAAAATTGATCAAATTTCTTCGATTCATGGTCTGACTGTTAAAAAATAACTTTTTAATTCACCCACATGTTTACAGACTTTTTCAAGATTGATGAAACAACAAATAACAAAATGAAAATGTTTCATTAAATTGAGTATAAAAATAAATATTAATTTAAAAAAATTTTTTTTTATCAATATGTAAATTTAATTAATCTAAAAGTGAAAATTCTATCATCAATACTTAAAAAAAATGGTTGATATAATTGTAAAACAATACAAACTTCAATGCTTTGTCTGATTTATTTTTAAAGTAATTGTAAGTTAAGGATAGCATAAATCTAGATTAACAGGAAATTTGATTAAAAATAATAAATCTATTTGATATTTTCCTCTATCCTTTTCTTTAAATTTGACTGTAAAATGAAATATTGTTTAATTCACCTTTTAAAACTTTCAGAAAAATCTTTACTATGACTTCATAAAAGTTAAAATATGAAAAATATGAAAAATATGAAAAATATGAAAAATATGAAAAATCTAAAATCTATAAAAGTTAAATTCCTAATAAAATATTATTGAATACATTAAGTTTTGTATTCAAATTTTTGTGTGATAATTCACAGTGCCTAATAAAATTGAATAAACCAAATTGTAAAATTCATGCATGAACTCTTGATTCTAGTCAAAATTTTAAGTTTTGTAAAATTCAGTAAAAAATGATAACATTAACAGAAAAAAATGAAAAAAAAAACTGAATTACTTTTTCTCAAAAAGTTTAAAATTATTTCGGTGATTGCAACATGGTGCAACATTCAAAGTTTTATCAAATATCAAGATATACTAAACTTTCCAAATTTAACGGAAATTAGATTTCAGAATGTTAGAGCGTAGTGCATTTTGCAGAGATTTTGCACATCACTAGCAGACATTGACAGTTGATGCAACTTTGAATTTTACACTATGCTGCACTCACACAACTTATTTTAAACTTCTATAAAAAAAGCAATTCAATTTTTTTCATTTTGTTTTGTTCTTTTGTACTAAACTTCACAAAACCTTATATTTCTTAAATATTTATTTATAAATATGTTCGTTTTTTGATAAATAATCTTTTTGACATTAAAAGGTCGTTCTGTTCGAGTATTATTTTCCGCAATTTTAATATATAATGATAAATAAGAAATAGAACGAGAATATAACTGGAAATAAAATAATTCAAGCTTTTTTTAAGAATTTCATGAAATATTCTAGACTTCTTTAATGAAGCAAATTTGGCATTTTGAAGTTTATGATCAATTTTTAATTCTCAAAATGATCAAATCAAGTTTTAATTATGAAATAAGTTATTATTTCGTAATAGAATTAGTGCAAAATAACATTTTTGGATTTTACATACTTTGTTAAATCTAGAGGTAAACACTGCACAAGTCTGCAAAAAATAACTCAGTTAAATTAGTATCATTTAGATGGTGTGCACTCTGCAATGTTCATTTTGATATTGCAGAGTTTACCTTTAGGTTTAACAAAGTATGTTAAATCCAAAAATATACCTCTGCAATTATTATTCTAAATAACAACAATTTATTTAATAATTAAAGCTTTGTTTGATCATTTTGAGAATCAAAAGTTGATCACAAACTTCAAAATGCCGCAAATTTAAATTATTTTATAGTTTTTGAATAAGTCCGGTACCTAACACCCAGTTTGAACCCTGGATTTTTATATTTCATTCTCACTTTACCCTCTGAGCTTATATAAAAATTAAAAAAATATCTTATAATTATAAAATATAACTTCCAGTATAACCTCTGTGTGGTTTTATTTTATAAATCATTATATGTAATGAGATCCAAAGATTGAAAATATCATTCTTTCATGAGCTAATACTTCTTTTTTTTTTACGTTTTAATAAATGCCAAAATTACTTTAAAAGCTGTTGTTTTGATTTAAAAGAAAATTACAAATAGCTTATGATTCATTACTTTTAAAACAAAATGAAAATAAAAACTATGATTCAAAGAGAAAGAAGAAGAGATTGAAATTGATTAATATTTTATTTTCCATTTTTTTTAATAATTTTAGAATTAAACTAGTATTTTTTTTTATAAGCCTACTAAATAAAATAAAAAGCCCCGGGTTTTATATATATTTTATTAAGTAAAAAAATCGAAAATAAATTTATGTACTAATGACCCCGAGGGGTAATTTGCAAGGAATTACGGAAAGCAAAAAATTGTTGATATTCAGTTAAAGCTTTTAAATGAGAAAACTTATATTGCTCAATTTATTAAGATAATAAATTTATAAAGATTAATCCTTTAAAAATAAAATTTAAGAACTAAAATTTACCTTTTGTTCAATTGAATATTATTTTAAATTAAAAATTAGTTCGAATTATATCAAGTTAATTAGTTATTTGGTATAAAAATAAAAGATTGTTTAAATTGATTTCAATTAGTATTTAATCTATTTTCATTTCGCTTCTACCAGAATAATTAAATTCATATTCTTTTTTAAACCATTTAATTTTTATAACTTAGCTAAAAGGAAGGACTAAGCTTTGTTTCCAACTGCTTGGATTCAACCCAAATTAAATTTTTAATTTAATGATAAAATTTAAATATCATAATTTAAAAAATACCAGCTCATGAATAAAACCTAATATAATTTAAAATAGAATCAGTTCCCTAATCAATAATTAATAGGATCAGTCTTTAAAACTTCAAATTACAAATTTTAAAGATCACTTTAAGATGCTTTTCTTTACAACTCACAGTTCACTAATTTTTTAAAGCTCTAATTAAGAATATAATAAAGATGTTTAAAAACAGAATAATTTGTTTATTTATCTCAAAAATTAAGCTATATTCGGTGATTTTCAAGATTTTGAAAAAAAAAGTGAACGATGAAGAATTTGAAACTAAAAGTTAAAAATTAACATGGCAAACAAAAACAACAAAATAAAAGAATGATGTAAAAGGTCGAACTTTCTTAAATTTTAAATGAATGAAAAGAGTTGACTTCAAAATAACTTTGTTCTGTTTTTAAACTAAGCAGATTTACATAAGCAATTCAAAATGAACCAAATTAATTTGAAAAAATTCAATTAAAAAGATTAAAAAATTAATAATTATAAATTTGATTAAACAAAAGTAAACTTATTTATTACTCTAAATAAAAAAAAAAGTGAAGAAAAAAATAAAAAAAATGAATTTAATTAATTAACGTGTATCAACGTTGTAACAAAATAATTGGTTAAAAATGGGAGATATCAAAAAAATTGAGTCGTAAATTTTGAAAAATTGCCAACAAAAAATATTTTTGTTGCCATATACAAAGTAGAGAGAAAAATATTCAAAAAGTTCAAGACAATTTTTTTGTCGTTTTTTACAAAATAAAATATTTCCAACCAACAGAAATTGAACACAACTTTTGAAAGAATTTTCCCATTTAAAAAGAAAAGAGAACAAAAGTTCATATTGTAAAGGAATATTTCTATTTAAAAATAGTCAATTTACTAAATCACAAACACAAGTTTTGGTAAGATTGAAACAAAAATGAACAAGTTTCTAATAGCCGTAGTGGCTTTGGCTATGGCCGAACGAGTCATCTCAGACAAAACTGTCTATTTTGATGAAAGATTTGAGAGTGAAGATGCCTTTAAACAGCGATGGGTTGAATCAACATTCAAGGGAGCTGAACAAGGTGCTTTCAAATTGTCTCATGGTAAATTTTACGGCGATGCAGAGAAAGATGTTGGCATTCAGACCTCACAAGACGCTCGTTTTTATGGAATTTCGGCCAAACTTGAGCCATTCTCGAACGAAGGCAAATCTCTTGTCATTCAATTTACAGTAAAACACGAACAAAAGATTGACTGTGGCGGTGGCTACATCAAATTGTACCCAAAAGATTTGGACCAAGCGTCACTTCACGGTGATTCGCCATACTACATTATGTTTGGGCCAGATATTTGTGGTTACTCGACCAAAAAAGTACACGTTATTTTCAATTACAAAGGAAAAAATTTGTTGACCAAAAAAGAGATTAAATGCAAAGACGATGAGCTTAGTCACTTGTATACACTGGTCCTAAATCCGGACAATACATATGTAGTTAAAATTGACAACGAAAAAGTAGAATCGGGCAAGTTGGAAGAAGACTGGGACTTTTTGGCGCCAAAGAAAATTCCAGATCCAAATGCCAAAAAGCCAGATGACTGGCAAGACAATGAAAAAATCGATGATCCAACTGATACCAAGCCTGAAGATTGGGATAAACCAGAATTCATTCCGGATCCCGATGCCAAAAAACCAGACGACTGGGACGATGAAATGGACGGAGAATGGGCTCCACCCAAAATTAACAACCCAGAATACAAAGGCGAATGGAAACCAAAACAAATAGATAATCCAAATTACAAGGGACCATGGATTCATCCCGAAATCGACAATCCAGATTATGTATCTGATGACTTCTTGTATAGATACACTGACATTGGTGCTGTTGGCTTTGACTTGTGGCAAGTAAAATCAGGAACTATTTTCGACAACATTCTAGTAGCTGATGACGAAGCTTACGCCGAAAAAATCGGCAATGAAACATGGGGTCAAACCAAAGAAGCTGAACAAAAAGCCAAAGAAAAGCTAGACGAAGAAGAACGACAGCGCGAAGAAGAGAAACGCAAACAAGAAGAAGCTGAAAAAGCAAGCGAAGACAAAGGTGAAAATGAAACCGATGAATCAGCTGATGTCGATACCGAACCTACTGATGCTGAGAAAGATGAATTGTAAAAAAAAACTAGCTCATTTCATAGTTCATAATTCACTTGGTTATTTTTAACTGTTGTTTAATTTTTTGTTATTTGAATTTTTTATTTTAAGTAAATTTTGTCATTTCCAGTACATTTTCAATTAATTTAATCATTAAATAAATTTTTTAAAGTAACCTAAATTTTTTAAATTCGTTTTATATTTTTTTTTTATTTAATATCAATTTTATTCATACTTGTTTTATATTTCTTACATTAGGTTTTTTTAAATATTTTAAAAATAAAAATTTTAAAAAAATCCTGTTTGTTTTGCAACTCATAAATTTTTTTGCTTATTTTAAAAATTTTATCATAAAATTTATTTCAGTTAATTTGAATGTTTTACTAATTTTAATAATAAGTATTTAAGTATTTTATTTTGTCTATTCAAATGCATTTAGAATCCACCATGTTTAAAAAATCCAAACGAAACTTTCGTTCAAATCGAACTGATTTCGATTCAGAAGAGGAAAACGTTTCTGTTAAAACAGAACTTTCACAGCCAACAGGTCTTTCTCGGGCGTCTGAAGAAGCTCAAGATCCGAGTCTAAATCCCAAATCAGATAGCAAAACAACTAAATTAAGTTTTGAAGATGAAGAAGATGTTGTCGAGTTTAAGTTGAAAAAGTCAAAAGAAAGTCGACGCATTGCCAGAGAGCAAAAGAAATCAAAAAAGGAAAAAGAAAAAATTTGCGAAGAACAAGACAGCAAAATTTCAATAAAAAAAGAAGACAACTCGTCTGAAATATTGTTTAATGAAGAGATTCGAATAAAGCCCTTGAAAAAATTTGAAAAAAATTTATCAAAATATTTGACAAATAAATACTCAGAAGAGAACATTAAGTCTGAAGAAGAATTCGAGTCTTGTCATGTTGAGTCTGATGAAGAAGCTAAACCGGTTGAGCTAACTGAGAATGACAAACTTAGAGTAATTATGACAGAATAATAAAGAAGCTTAAAATTAATTTTTTTAAAGCGCTTGAGGGAGGAGTTCGAAATTTTGACTGGCGAAGACCTTGATCCAGTCGAGGGCGAGACTGACGAAGCCAAGCGTTCAATGAAACTTATGCTCAAAAGTGGAATTATACCAGATGCTAATTTGATCCATGAGGCAAGAAAAAAACGTCAAATGGCGCGACAAGGAGACTTTATCCCAATAGAACGGTCAAAACCGGCCTCGGGAAAATCAACCTTAGTAAAGTATGAAAATAAATTGAGAGTTGAACACTTTTAGATTCTAAATTTTTATTTATTTAGAGAAGAAGAGGAAGATTTGAGCGAAGATGAGCATGGTGCCATTCAAAAAAATTCACGCTTGAACATGAACTATCGAGAAGAGTACCGCAAAGAGCGTCACATGACCCGAAGCAATTTTCTCGCTTTCGAGCAAGGCAGCGATGATGACAAGGAGTCAGATTTTAGCGAGGACGAATTGGAAAAATGGGAAAGAGAACAAATTAAAAAAGGAGTTCAAATTTCACAAGTCGGTAAACACCATTAGAATAAAATAAATTTTTTTTTTTTTATTTATAAATTGAATTTTTTTGCTTGAAGTTTGCGTCAACTGATTTAAACGATATTAAAAAGACAAAATTTATTGAAAAACTTCTAGGCGCTAATTTGGAGTCCGAGCCGATGGACATCGAATCTTCATATGAGAAAACATTCGGTGCAGAAAAATTGTCCACTCTTTCACAAATAACATTTCTTAGCATCAAAGAGAACCTTAAAACAAAGTAAATTGGCAAAATTTTAATTTTTTTAAATAAAATTTTTAAAATAATTTATTAATTTTTTTTTTCAGTCTAAACTCTTTGGAGGAGACTCATAGGTCACATTCAAATGAGCATAACATGACTGTTGAGAATTTGAGCGCTAATAAAACCGATTTGGAAAATATGAAAAAATCCAAGCCATCTTTGGATGAACAGTATGTTTTTTACCAAGAGCTAAAGGCCTATTTGACCGACTACATTGACTGTTATAATGAAAAAATTGTAGACATTGAAAAGACAGAGCAAAAGTGGCTCGAGATGCACAAAGAAAGGTGCTCAATGGTGTTGAAAAGACGGCATGAAAACTTACGCGATCAAAATACCGAGACTTCTCTTTCAATTTCGGCAAGTAAGAAGCCACTTGAGCCAGCACATTTGGCTAGAACTACTCAACGAGAAAACAGAAGGTCCATGCGAAGGCCTCAAAGACAAATGGAAGGACGGCACCCAATTGAGCTCAATGAGGGGTTTTCAACTGACGATGAAGAGAGCCAAGAAGACATGGAAGTATTCGAGCAACAGAAGCAAGACATGCTCAAACAGCTGAGGGAAAATTGCTTCACCGATGTGCTGGAAGATTTTTATAGATTTAATTTAATCAAAAAAAGATTTGAAAAATGGAAAAAACTAAATGAACACAATTATAAGAATGCATTTGTGTCGTTGTCACTGCCCAAGTTGTTCTCTCCATTGATCCGTTTTGATTTGATTGATTGGAATCCTTTGGAAAAAGACTTACCGGATTATTTGGAAAAAACCGACTGGTTTAAAGAGTTAATCAGCTTTCAGAATCAAAATTTTTCTGATGATGATTTGATGCTAGTGCCTTATATTGTGGAAAAAGTTGTCCTTAACAAACTAATAGCCATTGCTGACTCGGTCTATGACCCTTTTTCGACAAAACAGAGCAAAAATTTTTCTAATCTGGCCTTGAATTTGGTCAAGACATATCCCACTGTCAATGGACAAAGTTTGAATACAAAAAAATTTGTTGAGACTATCATTGCACGATTTAAAAGAACTTTTGATCAAGAAGTCTTTGTTCCGCTCTATCCAAAGCAGTAAGTAATTTACATTTTTTAATTAATCCAGTTTTTATCTTAAATATTTTAAATTGTTAACTTGCCCTTTTTTCTTGTTTAATAAATAAGACATGATTTAAAAAAAAATTAAAAAAAAATTCAGGATGCATTTTCAGCACACAAAAATATTTCATAAACACATCACTTTTATTCAATTGAAAAAAAATCGAATAAAAAAATTATAAGAAAATAGTCTTGGCTTTGCTTAGTTAAAAAAATATTATTTTTTAAAACAATTCTTACTTTTTTGATAAATTAAATAAAGGTAATAAAACATTTTAAAAAAACTGCAACAAAGTGTATTACAGTTTGTTGCACCTTTTTTTCCTCAAATAATTTTTCCAATGTAAATATAGGACAAAAAAAAAGCATCAATATTATATACAAAATTGATTATTGATTTAATCTAGAAAAAAAATAAAAATAATTTTATTTTGGAAAAAAGGATGCATCAAAGTATGTTACACTTGGTTGCAGTATTTTTTTAAATATATCTTATTATCTTTAATATTAATTTATCAAAAAAAAGAAGAATTTTTTCATTTGTATTTGAATTAGAACGCCAAATATTTCAACATCTAAATGAAAATTTTTGAATTAAAATTGTGATGAGCTCGTGCTTTTTGAATTTTTTTTATTAAAGACATAATAGAGCTTGATCAAATTTAACTATCATGATAAAGAATATTTCAAATAAGGTTCTTAATAATTTTCCAATTAAAAAATTAAATGCAGCGTCGTATTTTAGTGTTAAGCATTCAACTCTCAACTTAATTTTTTTTTCTGCAAAAGTATGCAAAAAGTAAACTTGGTTAAAGTTCTTCATTATTTGCTGAAAATCAAGTGAATATTCTAAAAATGGAAAAAAAAACATGGAAATGTTAAAATTTAACTGAAAAAAAAATTGCGAGATTAAAGTCCTTGTGTCGTTTAGGAATTATTTTTTATTCCTTATGATTAGTTTAAAAATAAAAAAGACTGCTTTTTTGAATATTTTACAAAACAAATTATAATTGCCTATGAAGACAAAAAGTTAATTTTTTAAACCAAATTAAATTATTTTCTATAAAAAAAAAAGGACAATTTCCATTTAATCAGCTAAAGATCTCTCTAAAAAACTCTGAATATGTTTCAAATTGTCTTTCTAAAATAGGTACTAATTAAATTGAGTAGTAAAACTAAATTAACACCAGAAGGACAGGATTTTAAATACTACTTAAAGCACCTTTTTGAATGCTTTTTCCATGAACAGCTGAACTTTTTTTTATGTTCAGATAGTCAAATTAAAAAGGAGAAAAATTGATTATTATTGGGGATGTGATGTACAAGAAAAATTTATCAAAAAGCAAAAAATTTTTAAGCTTGGTTTTTTAGAGACTAGATTTATCCAAGTAAACTTGAAAATAAAAATTTTCTTGTATTATTAAAAATGAAAAGCGGTAATTTTAGCTTTACACACTTTTATTTTCTTAACCGAGCATTTTTATGAATCAAGAGAATGCTCATTTAAAGCTTGTAAAAATCAAGCCTGTCCTTAAAAAGTAACCCCCCTTCAACACAATTACTTCAAAAATAATTGTGTAAGTTATCTCTATTTTACAACAACACTTTAGTGGATATCTTTGGTCCGCCACGCTTTCTTTTTTTCCCAATTGGAACTTGTTTTGCTTCAGCTGATGGTTTTACGTACTTTACGTATACAGTGGTTCTTGCCAAAATGAAACGTTCCGTTCCAGATAAGGGAACGGAATGGAGATGCATTCCTTAAAAACTCATTGCGTTCCAACCATTGCGTTCCAACTAGTGTGTTCCATTCTGCATTTTTTATTCTATTTGGAACGGAATGGAATGGTTAGATGGAATGGAACGGAACGAGAATGGGTTTTTAAATCTCCATTCCGTTCCTTTATCTGGAACGGAACGTTTCGATTTGGCAAGGACCACTGTATATCTTTAACTGTGAAATTCTAGTTAAAAGTTAAAATGCTGGCACTTTTTCTTTTACTGTCTATCATATTTTTAAGATCAATCAATTTTTTGCTGACAAATCAAATATTATACTGAGCATCTATGTTATTATACTAGGGAAAGAATTGTTTCAGATAATGATCAAAAGAAATAAAATGCTTTACCATTAAATATGAGTTTTTATAAATTAATTTACAAAACAAAACTGCCCTATTGTCACTGGCAAATTGAAGTTTATGATCAAAATTTAATGATCATGCTCAGAAGTTTTGATAAAAGATTTTTAAGTATTCATAGTACTGAAATTCATTGCGACACATATTTTAATAGTAAACATTCAGTCCTTGGATTAATTTTAAATTTTTTGTAAAGATTTTCAAAAATTAATGCAGAATTTTTCAAAAAATTCAATTAGCAATTGTCACAGTCAAACAGCGGCTTTACCAAACCGAGCTAAAAAAAAATTTTATTTATGAATTTTTTTTTCTTTATTTTTTCAAAAAAAAATATAAAAATTAAATTTCTAAAACAAATCAGATAGAATAAATTGAGTTAAAGAAAATTATTTTTCGTTAGCTTGGTATTGTATGGCAACGTAGTACGGCCGCTATATTGTCTTGACCATTATGATCGTGACATTTTTTAATACCCACTGTGAAAAAATATTTTTTCATTTTGTTCTATTTTTTAATTAATTAAAATTTTATTTAAGAAAATATTTTGATCATTAAAATTTTATTATAAAATTAAATATCTTTAACTATTTTTTAACTTTCATTATTGTAAAACACAATAATTGAATAAAGCAAGCAAAAGAGCCCTCACATACTTAATTTAAGATTTTGAATTATAACGAGATGGTTTTGTGTTTATGCTAAATTTTTACAGTTAAAAAGATAATCTGAGCTGATTATGAGAATTGTAAATTATACTTTTTTTTTTGGGTAAGCTTTAAAATTTTTTAATAAATAAAAAAAGAGAATTTTGCTATTTTACCAAAAATTATTTTCCCAGCAATTTAGACAATTTAAATGCTTTCAGCAAAAAAATTCGAAATTTTTATTTTTTTTCCTTAAAAAATGCAAAAAAATGAACAGAAATAAAATACTTATATTATCTATTACTGTTAAAGCTATTATTCCAAATTCAAAAAATATTCAAAAGCAAAATAAACATTTTTTCTATTTTTACTTTGGCATATGCAAACACATTTAGATGAAGGTAAACTTTTTCAAAGCATCGTTTTATTTGTAACAATTTGAAATTAAAAAAAAAAATTTTTTAAAACAAAACCCAATTTCTTAATCCTTCTCATATTCATAAATAACATTTTAAATTTTTTTATGTAAAATTAAATTTAAATTATTATAAAAACCTCTCAAAAAAATTTAATTTATTGTTTTTAGGCTAATTGAGAAACGTTCAAGCGAAGCTAGCAGATTTTTTTATCGCCAATTTTACTCATGTGCAAAAGTGTTTTCAAATGTTCTCTTATGGCAAGAGTTGTTGAGTGAAAGCGTCCTCAAAGAGCTTGCCATCGACTGTCTCCTAAATCGGTACATGCTAATAGCACTACAGAACATGAACTCCAGTATTCATACTATAGAACTAATTGAATATGTAAGCTGAATTTTTTTGTTTTATCAAATTATAGTTAAATCATTTTAGCTGGTAAAAAAACTTCCCAAAAATTGGTTAGAGACCAATATTGAAGCCACAAACACAATGAATTTGCCACAATTGCTCAGCTTAATCCGTTTAGTGCGAAGAATAGCCGACCAAATACACAACATTGATCTAAAACAAAACAAAATAAATTCAAGTCAATTCAAAGAACAGATTCAAGCAATACGCAAGCTTTTTTTGGTGATGGGAGCATCAGATCAGGCGATCGCATTATCAAACGCATACGATCTTTAAAAAGTTAACATTATGTTTTTTCTTTAATATTTGATTGTAAATAATAAATTTTAATAAAATAAATTTAAATTTTTTGAAATTGAGTTAGAAAAAAAGGCCATAAAAAGCTTTTAATATTTATTTAAAGATTAACTAGTTTTATCTAAATTGCTAATTTTAGAATCTTGTTTTCAGTCAGTTTTTGAATACAATATAAATAGCCTTTATTTTCCGATCTAAGGCAAGTAGTTGGAACCCGGTTTTTAAAAAATGAGCATAAATCAAATAGACAAAGAAGAATTTTGCATCAGCTCGATACAGAGTGACAATTTGGACAAATTGAAACAATTTCTGTCTAGTGGTATCACAATAAATTCATTTCTGAGAAGTAGGCGCAAAATTTGGGACACGAACAGCTTTACCCTGTTGGCCATAGCTGTTTTCAATGGCTCGAACAAAATAGTTGATTATTTGTTGGAAAAAAATGTGCATATTAACCAAGTTGATAATTTAAAAAAAAGGACAGCTCTGCACTGGGCAGTAGCCTCTGGTCATTTTGAAATATCTAAAAAACTGATTGAAGCAGGTAAATTAATTTAAAAATAAAAAAAAGAGAAATTTTTTTTTTTTTTAAGGAGCGGTAGTGAACGCCTTAGATCGGGACTCAGTGACTCCTCTCATACTTGCAGCTAATCTCGGTGACTTAGAAACAGTAAGAATCTTAATTAAATCCGGTGCAGACATGAACATAACTGATAGAATGAACTCATCGGCTTTGCACTATGCTTGCATGAGATTTCATGCCGACATTGCCAAAGAGCTGGTAATGAACGGGTGCACATGCAACACAAACACGCCATTTAGCTTTTGTTCTCCACTGAAATACTTAATTTTAGACAAACAGTACAACACGGCAATTTGTTTAATTGAAACTGGATGTGACTTGACTTCGGAGAAGTGGATCCAAGACGGATCTTTTGCCATCAATAACAAAATTGATGCGGATTTTTTGAATTGGATCAAGTGTTATGTCAAAAAGCCGCCCTCACTAATGAGCCTGTGTCGACAAGGTATCAGGGAAAATTTGGGAAGCATAAATTTGGCACACAAAATTCAGCTAATCAATTTGCCCAGATACTTAAAAGATTTTCTTATGTTAAAATTTTGATATTTAATGAATTTCTAAATGCTATGTTTGTTTTGGACTTGAAATTTAGATGTAATTATCTTATAATTACAGTGTTTATATTTAAAAAAATCAATTGTAAATAAATTTTTATATTTATGACTTATTGTTTAAATTTTGAAAAATTTGATAGCAATAGCTTTTAAAAGACTAATTTAATAAAAAAAAATGTAAGCTACTGATTTTTTAAGCACCTGCTAAAAGTAAAAACTACATCATTAAGAAATGGGGGTACATAATTATCAAGATCATTTCAATTTGAAAAAAAATAATTACAAAAACTCAAATATAAAACCTTAAAAATTTAAATTATTAAGACAAAAAACAACCATATAAACAGGTAAACAGAAATAATTAAATGTCACTTTTTTGATAATACACGAGTCAATAAATAATCTTTATCAATTTCTATTCATTCGTTCATTCAACAACAAGTCTTTCTGCAAACCATCAAAGAATTTAATTTTAATTCAAGTCAATAATTGTTAAAAATAATGATTATTTAGTTTATTTAAATAATTATAACTTTTTGTTCACAAGAATTTTTTTTTAAATGAAAATTAATTTACCAAAGTTATCATAAACTCAAATTCTTATTTTTAGATTGCCAAGATAGGAGTAATTTTTATGAAATAAATCAAAATAATTATAATTTTTAGTAATTTTACCTATGACTTGAAGTTCAATGTTTCAATGTTAATCCACAGGCTAGTGCCCTCATCTACTGCTAGACTGATTAACACTTTATTTATTCATAAAAAAGATTGTATTTTAAAAATAATTTTTTGTTCAAAAAAAATAAATGAGAAATTTTCCATTGTTCAAAAATAAAACTTTTTAAATTCAAATATTATTTATTAAAAATCTTAATTGATTTTTCATTAATCAAATTAATATTATTAAACATTGACAATTTAAATGTACTAACTTGAGTAGCTTAACTCGATTATTTGATCTTTATTTCTTAAATCATTATTCGAATTTCTAGTATCATTTTTGACGTGTTTTTGTTGCATGTATAATGTTGGGTAAGTTTTTGGTAAAAAACCATAATGTCAGTATTTTGAGAAGATTTTTAGGTAAACTGAAAAAACTATAAAGACTAAAGATAAAGTTTTTAAATATGCAAGTTAATTAAAACCATCAGTCATCTTAGTACTCTCCAGTTAACTAAATTTTAAAGGATCTCTAAAGAAATTTTGGAGAATTTGGAGAGTTTTTTTGGAGGTTATCGTACATTTATCTCTAAAAAGTCTTTAATTTTTTTTTCAAAAAAGTTAAACGGTAAATATTTATTTATTAAGGTCGATTTGGATGATTGAATGGAATTTTCAATGAATTAGATAATAAAGATGAAAACCAGGATCGCTAAATATGCTATAAATTGCTTAATTTCCAGTTTAATTTAAAATTTTAATAAAAAGTAAATACATTATAAGCAATTTAAAAAATGACGTTTATAATTAATTTTTTTTAATTTTTATGAAATTCCTGCTTAAGTCTGAACTACCTATTTTTTATGGCATTTGCTGTCAATATTAGAATGATATATCATTCTATTATAATAAGAAAAAAAATCTTAAATCTTACTAGAAGTTATTTTTTTAAAGTCCGGACTTGGACTTCAATTTCCAGTGAAAATGACTTAAATTAGGCATTCAAAATAACTACCTTGAACGGCAAAACGATCATTATCAGTCATGATCAGAGTCACATGAATTTTTGTCCGTTCCAGGTAGTTATTTTGGCGATCTAGTTTAAAAAAAGTTAATGAAATTAAATTCGAAAAAGGCTTGAAAAAAATTCTAAGTCAGGACTTGGTCTTGACTTAAGACTAATGACTTTTTAACAACTTTGCATTGGAATAAAAATTCTTTATTTAATAAATTAAAATTTTAAAGTAAACTGTTTATTATTTAAAAAGAAAATTAAAACTTATTTTATTTATCTATTTGTTTTTCTGTACCGAGCTTGAGCTCCCTCAGAATAAAAAAAAATTAAAATAAATTAAAATTAAAATAAAGTAAAAAAAGATTAATTTAAAGAAATTGAAGAAAAAATAAATAAATATGTAATCTAAAAATCTCATGTATTTAGATGCACCGTTAATAGTTTCATCTTTCCGCTCTTTTCAAACTTTTAACTTTAATGTTATTCTCATGAATATTTACTTGATTGATGAAATAGATGATTATTATTTACATTATTAAAAATAATAATTAATAACATTAAATAATAAAAATTATTTACATTTATGAGTTTTATAAAATTTTTAAAAAAATTGAGACAATAATTTAATAAAATAATAGTATTTAAACCAAATAAAAAAAATATAGAAAATATTGATCCAAAACCTGTTTTGTATTCCTCCACCATTCTGACAACTAATGGAATAGAATGACTCAGTCCTGTCACTCAGTCATTCTATTCCATTAGTCACTCAACTCAAAAAGTCGATTCGAGACTATTAATAATTTAAGTTTATTAAAAGCCTAATGATACACCATGTTGGAGGGAGTATCATATTTTAACTTAAGGATACATCTTACTGCTGTATTCTGAATTGCTTGTAGTTTTTTAATATTATTTTCCAAAAATTTCCTAGTATATTTTGATTAAGACCCCTTTTTTTGTTTGACAGTATCTTAATAATATTTAGACTTTTATTGCAGCGTTCTTTAATTTCGTCTACCAGTTTTTTAAAATTTAACTTAGAATCAAATTTTATACCAAGAAACTTGATTTCTTTTTGGCTCAGTATTCTGTGTCAATAAATTTTTAAGTTTAGATTATCACTCTCTTTTTTGTACCTAGAAAAGACTACTGAACACGACTTTTCAATCTTCATTTTCCATTTAATAAGCCATTGTTCTAGTTCGTTGGTGTATCTATTTATCTTTTTGTTGGAATTAAGAATGTAACTAGATCATCTGCGAAAAGCAGAGAGTATTCATTATTTGATTTGTTTCTTTTGAGGATATCATTAATATATATACTAAATAAAAGAGGGGACTAAGTGCTGAGCCTTGAAAGACTACTGCATTTATTTGGTATTCTTCGCTCAAGTGGTAATTAACATTCACCTTAAATTCCTAGAGTCTAGAAAGGATCTAATCCAGGTGGATTCATTTAAACTATTTATTAAGTAAACCTTCATGTCAAAACCTTTCAAAGACTTTAGAATCATCAAAAAACAGGGAACAAACTTTTTTTCTTGTCTATTAAATGACTTAATCATTTTTGATTTTGATTTTTAACTATTGTTCTAAAAAAATTATTTCAAAATAAAATGTCACAAAAATAAAGATTTTTAATAAATTGCCGTATTGGTCTTGAAGTTTAAATAAATATATGGGTATTTGTTTGTTCTATGATTGAATTTAAATTAATACTTTTCCTTTTATTAAAATACTTTCTGTCTTTTCGACTAAATTTTGACATAGATGAATTTTTTAAATGTCTAGATGGTAGAAGTTGTATAATATAAATATGAGTCTTTTTGAAAATTATAGCAAAAAATGGTAAAAATACTTATAAATTTAATTTCAATTTTCCTCATGGTATTTGATACCAGTTGCAGAGAATATTCAACAATAATTGGTTCGGATAGACACACCAACTGGGGCGATTGGCATAATCCTGTTTTTTGTCCAGAATATTCTTTTGCAGTTGGTATTCACGTCAAATTTGAGAGCTATAATTGGGGTGATAATACTTATCTGAATGCCATTCGACTTATTTGCGATGACACTGCTTCGACACAGATTCAGAGTGGAGAAGGTGCTTTCGGAAGTTGGTATACTAAAAAATCTGGTGCTAAGCGATCTATCGGAAATACAAATTCAAGTGTATCAGCAAGAAGGTTTTCAGCATTAGCTAAACTTCTGCCGAATATTTTAGGTCTAATGGGACAGGCTGCTCAAGTGGCATTATTTTTAAATAAAGAAAAACTATCAAAAGGATGCGATGACATGGGAAAATTTATTGGTTTTAGATTTCAAGCAGAGCCTAGAGTACGAGGGGATGACGGAGCCGGGTTAACAATTGTCATGCATTGTGAGAGTGGGGACAATGTGTTTTTTCCTACTTATGCTAGCGTAATAGAAAAAAAATATACAACAAAATATTGTCCTGATGGTCAAGCCATTTGTGGAATAAGAACTCAAATTGAACCAAAAATAAGTGGAGATGATACTGCATTGAACAATGTTGATTTTTATTGTTGTAAAAATTACTACAGATTGTTTAATATTGCTACAAAAAGAGTCTTAGATTCTGATTTTGATGGAAAAGTTTATACACTTAATGAAAACGACTCGCCTCATCAAAGATGGGAGATAATTAAACATGGTGACAAATACTTTTCATTGAAAAACGCCAAAACTGGCTTGATTTTGGACAGCAATCATAATGGTAATGTTTATGCATTTCCTAATTATGGTAATGATCATCAGAAATGGTTCAAAGATGACAAAGAGCGTATTGTCAACAAGGCTACGAACAGAGCTTTGGATTCAGATTTTTCAGGCAAAGTATACACATTAGCGCCAAATGATAGTGATCATCAATTATGGTTTCGTCAGTAGAGAGAAAATTTTTCAATTTTATTCAAACATTTAATTAAATTATTTTGATTATTTTAACTAAATAAAATATTGCATTCATGTTTTGTTTTTTCTTTTTTAATCTCATTAGACTTGAGAAATTTTAGTTTGTCGGATGAAAAAAAGAAATAATGTGACATCTTTACTTTGTGGTCTAAGACAAATCAAAATTTTTTTTTACCAAGCTCATGTCTAATTCTGAATTTTAAAATTTGTTCTTCATTTTCTAGGTAATGATGTTTTTTTTTTATAAAATTCATTGTTTATTAATTAAAATTTAATGGTTTCTTTAAATTGATTTGATTTTTGTCTATTGAGTAATAACAATTTTTTCGTCATTAGAAAAATCAATGTTAGCTTTGTCAACTCAAAGCTCTAGCATTATTTTTAATTAAAAGCAAGCATTCTAACAAATCCGTTTGAGCATTCCAATCGATTTAAATTTTTTTTTCAGTTTTCAGTAAAACTTTTCATTTTTAAATTCACAATGAATTTTTCTAAACCTAAAAAAAATGACATCTTTCTGCTCAGAAGCAAGAATAACAAAATTCAACAAGATCATGATCAGTTTGTTCAAAGAATACAAAGACAGGAAAAATTGCTCCAGCGAAGAGACTTGGGCTACATATCCAAATTGAATAAAAATTTAAAAGCCATCGAGGATTTTAAAAAAGTACAGTTCAACACAGAGTACCAACTTCGATTGGAACAAATTCTCAATTCACATCAAATAAATCCACTAGATTCTTGGCACTATCAAAAATTGTGCGAAGATTTACGATCTTCTTTGATTTCGAGATTCAAAATAAGAAAAGAGCTGGTGGTAAGAACTTTAATTGTAGATGAAAAAATTGCGCCAGATTCTCCCACTCAGTCAATGGTGTCATTTGGTCTAAAAGGAACAAGGTCTAGCTCTTTTATTTCTGCTAAAAGTCATTCAGTAAATAAAATTCGAACAATCGACAATAAAAATGTAAACTTGTTTAAGCTTTAAAAATTTGAAGTTAATTTGATGATAAAGAGAACTAGTCAACTTTTAAGTTTAGTTCTACATGGAAAAGAAAATGAATATTTAATCTATAAATTTGATTCGAATGGCAACTTCGATAAATCGGTCGATCAGCCACTTGTTACGGAAATCGATCCAAATGATGACGAAAATAAAAAGTAGAAAAAGAAAAGATTTTTTTAATTTAATTAATTTTTTCTTTATTTAGATTGATGGAAAATAAGCTTAAAAAAATGCATGAGAAGGAAAAGTGCCGAATGCGAGAAAATCATGAGAAAGTTTATAAATTTGTGAATGATCAACTTTATGTTAGTTGACTATATTTTAATTTTGATTAAAAAAAAGGTTTACATTTTAAATTAATAAATAGATTTCAAGGTTAATCATGACAGTTTATTTCATTTTATTAATTGAATATATTTGAAAATTAAAGTATTTAAGAATATTTATTTATTTCATTTGGCGTCAATTCTGGTGATGTATTAAAATTTAAAAAAAAAACAAAAAATTAAAATGTAATACAAAAATAAAGATACAAATTTGAAATAAAAATGAAACATATTTTTTTTTGTTAACTAAGTTTCAATTAAAATAATTATATAAAAATAATGCTTTATTTTTTTATCAAAGCTGCGGTGAAATTTGGAGCAAAAAAATTAAAGCAAAGCAAAAAATTTTTTAAATTGAAAAATAAATTTATAATTTTGAAAATTCTTAACACTAAAATCAAAAATAAAATTATAGTGTCAGAAAAAAAAAAAAAACCTTAACATTAAGTACCATTTGACTTAAATGTTGCTAACTTTTACATTGATTTCTATTCCTAAAAAGGAAATTTTTTTTAATATTTTTTTAACATCAGCTCAATTAAATTTCCACTTTTCCTTCCTCAAACAAAAGCTTAAATTTATCTAGATATTCTTGGTCAATGATCTTCTTAAATTTCCAAGTGATTTTTGATAAATAAAATTCTGTGAATTATCCACTATTAAATTAATAAAAAAATAAATTTGACAAGGAATCAACTAGCTTTATTTCAATTAATTTTTTGTATCATAGAATAAAATAACGAAAATGTTAATTTAAAAAAATTAATTTGTTTTATGTGTATTAGAATAGAGTGAATTTTATGTTTATTTTGGTTGTACAAAAATATTCATATATGTGGCTATCATTTTTTAGAATTTATCTCAAGCCGTTAAGATGCTTCTTCGAGAGAAAATGAAAAATGCGACAAAACAGCGAAAAAAAATTTTCTTTTTCTGAATTTCTATTTTTTAATAAATTCTAAATTCATATTTATAAAATAAAAAAAGCTCATATTTACAGAAAACAAAACTTCCTTTTTAGGCCATTTTTAACTAAATTTTAAAATTAGAATATGTAACTTGAAGAGGAGATCAATTTTTTTTAGATAAATAAAACTTTAAAATTTTTTTATCAACAATTTTATTCTAATAAATATAAGAAATATTAATTTTTGAATCCCAGGAAAAAATAAGAAATAAAAGCATTAATAATTAAATAAAAGCTAATTTTTTTCCTCAATGAATCATTTGTTTCGCCATATTTGACGCCCATTTTGCATCTAACATCATTTGAGTTTACCGAACAGCCTTCAAGACCACCCGGACAGTTGATATTGGATGTACTGTGAATATACTTTTGTATTTTTTCATAATAGCTGACCGATTCTTGGTAAATAGCTGCGTGACAATTGATCATGTGTTTTTTAAGACAAGTGTAATAAGGACCTGCTGAATTGCACCATTTTTGCTTAAGCACTCCACTCCAGTTCGGATTAAATTGAACATTTTGCATTAAATTGTGACAGCTCGAGGATATCGAGTTAATTCTACACGGCACACCGGTAGTAGTGGTTTCCTCGTCCTCATACTCGTATTCATTATCAGCTGGTTCAGTGGTCTTGGTCTTCTTGCTGTGAGTCTTGTCTTTGCCTTTTTTTTTCTTATCAGGCTTTGACTTTTCGTCGACAAGTTCGATCTCAATGTCACAATCTTCACTAAGTTGTTTCGCTTTTTTCTTCAAACCCCTTTTCATTGACTCCATGGCATCAGCATACTTGTCTTTTTTTTCGCATCCACGATACTTGTCATAAATGCACTCAATATTTAGTTTGTACTTATTGCAGTAGTCATCAAAATTCTCTTCCTTCAAATCGTTATCAGGCTTGTGAGGACATGCAGATGCACCGACAATGTCACATGTATTGCTAGCTCTGAAGCAAGCTAGCAAAACAAAGACAAATAAAAACTTTGGGCTAAATTGAGACAGAGAGCGAAATGGAATGGTCCGAATGATTGGAAACACAACCAATTTTGGCATTTTATCATATATTCATTCTACCAAAATGGACTTGGAAAAAAATATTTTGAATTTTCTATAGTCGAGACACGAATTGAGTATGCAACTGTTAGTTTTATAAAAAAAATAAATAAAAGTTAATCTTGGTCTTAAATGTTAATTTATCATGTCATAGGCATTGTTTAATCTTGTTCAAATTAGCAAATGAATGGATACGGGGATTAAAGTCATTAATTGTTTGTTTATTTGGATAAATATTAATAAAAGTTAACACAAATTGGTTATTCTCTGTAAGTAAAGATAAATAAACCAACTAAACTAAACAATTACCATTTTTTTTGCGGGGGCTAATTAAAAGTTTTTTTAAAGATTAGTTGAGATAAGTTTTTTTATGATAAGCGATAAAAAATTGTATAGATTTGTCATTTGCATAGAAATATATTTACACAAATTGTAAAGGATTTTTATTTGAAAATTTTTCCTTAAATGTACGGCATAGGATATCTTAAACCATAGTTGGACAAATTAATTTCAAGTTCCATAAACTTCTGTAAGACTCCATCAATCTTTATGTATTTTTTTAGAATTAAATATGCAAGACATCTCTTCAAAACTTTATTTTTGTTTTTTTTTAATATTTAGTTTTTATTTTTCTCTAAAATATTTTAAATTATCAAAAACTTGAATTCCATTCCCTTTTTGACCAAAATTGACGTTAATTTTATTTATTATTGCCCCAAAAAAGTAAAAAATCGAAAAAAAAATATTTTAAAAATGAGGCAAAAGAAAATTTTAAGTTTTAAGTTTTCAATTTTGATTTAAACCCTTCTTAGCTATTGATTTTTATTTTTAAGAAAAAATCAAAAATTTTGTCTTCAAATTGAATTTAATATTTAAATAATAAATAAGAAAATTCATAAGTTCAATGAAAATTTGATGAATATTTTATTTTGTTATTGAAATAAAATTTTAATGAACTATTTACTTTGTTTTAATTTTAAATACTGAGTTTTGATTAAATACAACTTTTCCGTTTTTTTCAATTTTTGATCAAATATTCAAACCCCAGAGATCTTGGAACTTAGATACCATTATAACTAAGTTCTAATAGACAAAATTGAAAAGTAATTTTCTGCTAAAAAACATATAAACTAACAGCAAAATAAAACGGATTTAATTTATAAAGAAAATTTAAAACAATTCATTTTAATATTTTAATGTCAGATTTTTCAGAAATATATACTATTAAATAAAAATTAAACATTTTTTTTTAATTTTTATTTAAAAGTTTATTAACCGGTATCTGTTTATTCTTAATTAAACTGGAGAGGATCGAGCACTGCGTGCACTAGCCCCGTCTTGTTAAAAAACATTTTTTATTCTAATAAAAAAATCCTAGCAGATGGTATTACGTGATTTTCCAGAAACTCCATTTAAACAAACTTTTTGATTCCACTAGTTTGTAGTGGAATCAAAAATATGTGCTATCCCAGGTAAATTAAATGAATTCAAATAAATTTGAAAAATTAGATATTTTTTATAACTAGAACATATTTTATCCAATTTTTTACATAAATATTCTGGTTAATTTTTTGAATGTTGCATTTCATGCTTTTTTTATTAGTTACCTCGGACTGGGAATTGAGTGAGTTTGATGATAGATAAAAAAAATATATTAATTTTAATAATAAAGCGGTGGAGCCATAAGCGTAGTGTTGTCAATTTTTTTAAATCTAATATTTCTCCTTTTCTATATCTGGATGAGTAAATTATACCGACTAACTTGGTCTGGTAAGTTGAGCTCACCACAAATTTCGGTTTAAAACTGATGAATCATTAGGTTGGAAGATTGATTGTTTGTACGATTGGAATGGTTATTTAAAATTGGCCTTACCAGGGTTTGCCATGCTGTTTTTCGAATGGACTAACTTGCTAAATGCTACTTTGCCTTCAATTACTAAAACTTTGTGAACTAAATTTTCTTTTAAACAAAAATTTTGAATAAATGATTTGTATTTCATTTTTATTTTTGTAAAAATCAATCGGCGTCGTGGCTTAGTGGCTAAAGCGCCTGTCTAGTAAACAGGAGATCCCGGGTTCGATTCCCGGCGATGCCTTTTTTAAATTCAATTTCTTTAAATTATTTTCTCTTCAAAGTTTATCTATAAGTATACAAAAAATACATAAATAAAGATATTAGCAATTTAAAAAAAAAATTGAGTAATAATAAATTTTATGGACTAATCTGCTGACAATTTGGAAATTTTGTAACTTAATTTTCTTTTAGAACTATTGTTAAAATTTTTTTTCATTGATTAAAATAAAGTTTTAAATTGGAAAAAATTTAATTTTAATATTGATACGAATAAATTTTAATTTTTCTTAATCAATAGGCGTCGTGGCTTAGTGGCTAAAGCGCCTGTCTAGTAAACAGGAGATCCCGGGTTCGATTCCCGGCGATGCCTCTTTTAAAAATTTTTTATTCTGATTTCTATTAGTTTTAAAAATAGTTTTATGAGCTGATTTATCTCATTATTTTAGTTAAAAAAGAATAAAAAGAATTATAAATGAAAATTTTTTAAACAAAAAATCTTTTTTATGAATTCTTTAGTTTTTTGTTAATAATTTTATGCAATAATTAGTTTAAAATTAATTTATTCTTTTGTTATTATATTTTAGAATTTTATTAATATGTTTGCACTACTTAACTATTCACAATTTTAATCAAAAAATTGTATTAATTTATAGATGAATTATATGAAACTGAAAAAAAATTTATCAAATTATTTACATCTGTTATTTTTTAAATTTATTTAGAATCAAAAAGAATTTTTTAGATATTATTTTTTGTGTGTGTGTTAGGTGCCTTAAACAGACTTGCATAAAACATAGCATTTTTAGTTTTAATAATTTCTTTTAAAGATTGATATGCGATAATGAAAGCTAAAATGGAAAGCTTTAATGTTTTAAAGAGGGACAACTTAAGAAAATATTGTTAAAAATTTTATTCGAAGAAATCAATAAGAAGATCTAAATATCTTATAATTATAATAGCTTTCTTCTTGAATAAACTTGCAGAAAAGTCTTGCACGAAAGTCTTCAATGCTAGCTCTAACACCGTATATAAAATTTAACATTATACTTCTATCTAGGATAAATAAAAAAGCAAAAACCGTATTAAAATAATTCAATATTAGACAAATTAAATGAATTAAATACAAGTCCAAAGCATACAAATAATGTATCAGTACATATCATTATTCACTGTAGCTGAAATTCATTGTAGCATTTAATCCGATTCCAACTCTCAACCGATCAAATATAATAAGTACCAGAGGCATCCAACTCCTAATTATTTTCAAGCATTTTTGAAAAATAAAAATAAAAAATTAATCAAAGAATGAGATAAAACATTGAGGTAAGAATCTTAAAATTTTGAATTTTATGGAAACTGGGTTAATTCTACTGAATGTTCACTATTTTTATTTTTTTTTTCCTACTTGAAATTCAGAACAATTATTTTGACAAATTTTAATCAGTAAGGTGTAGATTTAATCTTTTAAGTTAGATAAAATACTTTATTGATCAAAGTTGACACCAAAAATCAAAAATCTTGGAAAAAATTTTTTTAGTTCCAATTTTAAAATTATAATAAATTTACTAAAATAATATCAAGAAAAATTATTTCTCAAAAAAAGACTTCGATTGTGTTTTTACGATAATAATTAATTTAAGTCAATTAAAATGATTTGAATTTTTTAATAAAAGATTATTCGGCGCCGTGGCTTAGTGGCTAAAGCGCCTGTCTAGTAAACAGGAGATCCCGGGTTCGATTCCCGGCGATGCCTCTTTTAAAATTTTTTTCTTTTAAAATTTTTTTATTCTGATTTCTATTAATTTTAAAAATAGTTTTATGAGCTGATTAATCTCAATAATTTAGTTTGAAAAGAATAAAAGGAATTATAAATGGAAAAAAAATTGCTTTTTTAGGCGAATGATTACATAAATCAGTTGAACAACAAAATGTACTTTCGGTTGAACCAAATTCTTTATTGTAAAAAGAAATTTTTTCTTTACAATTGGCCAAGCATTTTTTTGTTATCGTCAGAAAACTCTTCAAAGAGGTTGAGAAAGTTTTTGAACATTGTTCTTCCGGTTGGCACTCTTTCACATTTCCAGAATTTTTATTTATACAAGCTTCTCCAGTACAAGAATAGCATTCTAAGGCCAAGCCAAATTGGCTTAAGTGCGCTTAACAATAAATAAAATTTTTATTTAAATTTATCTAAAAATTACTAATATACCGAGAGCTAGAAAAAACAGGACAATTTTTGTATTTTTCATCGTTTGATATTTTTTTTTAATAAAAAGTAATTTATTTATAGAATGATTTTAAGCTTTTAAATAAATATTTCAAAATGTCTTTAAAGAAAAATGTTCATTGAATTTTAAATTTTTGAATTTAAGAGATCATCTGGCTAAATTTCATTTATAAATATTTGTTTTGAACAGTATTAACAAGGTTGAATAACACGGTTAGAATAGTTAAGAGATGTTATCAAAAGCATCTTCGTAAATTAAACTCGTCTTAAACTTGTTTTAAAATATTCATAATAATAATAAATAAAGATGATTTATTTTTAAAAAAAAATAACTCATAAGAATTAATTAGAATTAAAAAATCAGTAGATATGCTATACATATAAAGAGAAGAAAAATTTAAATATAAAAACTAAAATTAAAGAACAAAAAATCGAAAAAAACAATTATTTTAAAAATACATTATAAAAAAACAAGCGAGGTTGCCGAAAGCAATCTCACCAACTGCCATGGAGTGCTATCTTCTGTTATCACTATCTGCAGCTCGGTTTATTATCGGTTCCTATTGCAGTTATTATTATTATTTTTACCATTAAAAGATTAAATGTAAATTGCCAAAAAAAATTTTTTAAAATCATTATTTATATTTTTACCATTTATTAAAGTTGTTCTAAACTCAAAATTCAAATGAAAAATTGGAAAATTTTTTGCATTTTTCGAGGTTTATTTGATAAAAATGAAAATAATGTATTTAACCATGAAAAATATTTATATAAATCAACGTCTGAATCATTTTGTAATTATTATAACCTTGTTAGAATTTTCATTGTCATCAATTATTTTGATATAACACCGGAAAGGAAATTTATTAAGCGCAGGCTAGCAAAAATACTGATTTTAATTTTCTTTTCAGATTAAAGTTTTTATAAATCTTGAATCGTAATATCTAATTTTATAAATTTATCAAATTTTTTATTATGAATTTCAAATTTTACAGCTGCATAAAAAATTAAGAATATAAATTTTTATTAATATAAATTGGAACAAATATAATTTTAATATTGATACATATAAATTTTTTTTTTGTAAAAATCAATCGGCGTCGTGGCTTAGTGGCTAAAGCGCCTGTCTAGTAAACAGGAGATCCCGGGTTCGATTCCCGGCGATGCCTTTTTTTATATGAATTTTTTATTCTTTAAAGATTATTAAAACTTTGAAAAGTCGAAATGTGTCTTTAAATTTTAGTAGATTTATTCTTTTAAGGATAAATTAAGTTGTAAATTAATCATTAATCAAAGAATCCTCCATTAACAAAAGAAACTATTTAATTTTTTGCGACACTATGAATTTTCATTAAAATGAAAAAATTTTATTTCCTAATAAAAATTGGATTTTTAGATATTTTCTAAATATTTTCTGAAAATTTTAAAAGGTGGAAAAAACAATGTTTAATTTAGCAGTACAGTTTAAGGGAAAATTTAAAGAAATATATGCCGAGAATTTCATTTATTTAAATCAAATCGTATGTAAATTTAGAATTTGAAAATAAAACTTTCACAATCCTAACCAACTAATTTAAAATTTTATAAGAGACAGAATTTTAAAATTTAAATAAAATAAATTATCAATTAAAAAAATGTCATATCAATCATTAAATATATCAATTTATTCTTTTATTTACTAAATTATTTTTATTTTAGTGATAAAAAAAATCAATTACAAACCAAAGAACAATGTTTTTTCTTTATCAAGGATTCAAAAGATTTTTTGTACTTTTCAATTCAATGAACATTTTAAAATCATTCTAAAGATAAATTACTTTTTAATAAAAAAATAAATCAAACGATGGAAAATACAAAATTACCAAATATATATTAAACTATTAAAAAAAATAATATTTGATTAAGTGATTGCTAACATCTCTTTTCGACAGTAAGCTGATAAATATAATTATTTTAAAACAAAAGAATAAAATTAATTTTAAACTACTTATTGCATAAAATAATAACCAAAAGTCTAAAGAATTCAAAAAAAAGATTTTTTATTTAAAAATTAAATAAAAAAAAGGCATCGCCGGGAATCGAACCCGGGATCTCCTGTTTACTAGACAGGCGCTTTAGCCACTAAGCCACGACGCCTATTGATTAAGAAAAATTAAAATTTATTCGTATCAATATTAAAATTAAATTTTTTCCAATTTAAAACTTTATTTCAATCCATGATAAAAAAATTTTAACAATAGTTCTAAAAGAAAATTAAGTTACAAAATTTCCAAATTGTCAGCAGATTAGTCCATAAAATTTATTATTACTCAATTTTTTTTAAATTGCTAATATCTTTATTTATGTATTTTTTGTATACTTATAGATAAACTTTGAAGAGAAAATAATTTAAAGAAATTGAATTTAAAAAAGGCATCGCCGGGAATCGAACCCGGGATCTCCTGTTTACTAGACAGGCGCTTTAGCCACTAAGCCACGACGCCGATTGATTTTTACAAAAATAAAAATGAAATACAAATCATTTATTCAAAATTTTTGTTTAAAAGAAAATTTAGTTCACAAAGTTTTAGTAATTGAAGGCAAAGTAGCATTTAGCAAAAAACTTGTTCTGGTGACTTCTTCCTTTACTCTGACCAAGTTTCTGCTCAATAATAAACACACAAAAATTCCAAATAGAGTTAAACCGATTGAAAGTTTTTCTATTAGATTTTTTTTTGCAGATTTTTTCAGAACCATCTCACAAGGTTCATGGTCCTCACTTGATTCACTTAAAACACTCTTAATGGGTTTTTCAAGTGAACGATCAAATGCTTTTTGGGCGTTTTTGACCCAATCTATTCTGTAGATAAAAACGCCCTGCATAACCAAAAGAATAATAGCAGCTGTTACGAATCCCATCCAGTATCCAGTCACTTTAAAATCAGTTTTTAAGAGCAAATAAATTCCTAATGGTATCCCAACGCCGTAAAACGACAGTGTAACCATTAAAAAACCATAGAACTGCAGTCCGGTTGCTTTTAAGACTCCTCCACCATATCCCTTCAAATAATTCTTTAAATGTTCATTTTTTTTATGGTCAAAATACTTGAAGTGCGTCTAAAAGATGAACGAAAGCTATAAATTTAAGTTGACTCGCCGTATTTTTGATAATAAATCTTAATATTAGAAAAAATTTATTTTTTTTTTTAATTTTTAATTCATACGTGTCTTTGGTAAAAGCTAATGGAATTTGGTTGGAAAAAATCAATATGGTCAAACCAGTCATCAAAGATGATGCAACTTAAAAAATTTTTTAATTCTAATTTTTTTCTTTTAATTTTAATACAAGCTAATAAAAAGCCAATTTTGCATGAGTATTTGGCTTTGTTCGGCGAATTTTGGCCCAGCAGCTTTAATTAAAAAATTAAAAAATAATTTATTATTTTATTAAATTAAAATAAAAAACTTGTCCTATTCTGATATTTGCAGCAGTTGCTTAAAGTTATAAATAAATTATTTTAATTTTTTCAAAGCTTAGCTTACCAATTCCAAGCGGAATCTAAACAAAAATGATAATTTAAATTTTTTGATTTTTTTAAATATAGCTACCATAAAGGCTATATAAATTGTTTGAATTCCAATAGACATGACTGATATTTGGTCTCTCCCCAACTTTCCAGAAGCGATTACTCCAATTTCAAAGTTAGTCCATTCGAAAAACAGCATGGCAAACCCTGGTAAGGCCAATTTTAAATAACCATTCCAATCGTACAAACAATCAATCTTCCAACCTAATGATTCATCAGTTTTAAACCGAAATTTGTGGTGAGCTCAACTTACCAGACCAAGTTAGTCGGTATAATTTACTCATCCAGATATAGAAAAGGAGAAATATTAGATTTAAAAAAATTGACAACACTACGCTTATGGCTCCACCGCTTTATTATTAAAATTAATATATTTTTTTATCTATCATCAAACTCACTCAATTCCCAGTCCGAGGTAACTAATAAAAAAAGCATGAAATGCAACATTCAAAAAATTAACCAGAATATTTATGTATAAAATTGGATAAAATATGTTCTAGTTATAAAAAATATTTAATTTTTCAAATTTATTTGAATTCATTTAATTTACCTGTGATAGAACATATTTTTGTAGGATGATGTAAATACTGTAAAACTGAAAAGAATTAATGGACTAAAATTTGGTTTGAAATGAGCAAACTTACTAAAATGGATGGAAGAAAGATGACAATGTATCTATCAGCTAATCTAAAAAAATTTGATATAATGTTTTGTTAATACAGTGGAAATAATAAGAATTGTTAATCTTTTTTAATCAATATTTTAAGAATACTTTAAAAATACTTATATTAAATAATAAATATTTTAATTACTGTATAATTATTTTTTCACGAATGAATAGAGCCATGATGTTTTTGACATTGAGTAGAATACCACATGTGGGCAGACATGAGAGAATAGACAGTATGATGGCTTTTTGAAGGACTGAACCGAGTTTTTTTTTGTCCATACCGCCGAAAAGTTGGGGGAAAAGAGTATCACATGCACTTGACAAGCCGACCAAAGTCGAAAATGAACCTATGTTGATGAAGGTGTTTGCCAAAGTTACAGCTGCAAGTTCATTTGGACCGATGTGGCCACAAAAAAACAGGCTTACTATTGGTAAAAATGTTTGACTGAAATTATTGAAGATCTGAAACGATTAGTTCAAGTTTTGTATTTTTTTGGCAAAGCTTACTAAAGGAATGGAATTCTTGAATAAAAGTAGAATTTCTTGTCGGAATCCGTTTGCAAATACGAGGCAAATTCGGTTTTTCATTGAACATCTTTTACTTTCTGCATTTGAAGTTTGAGGATCCATTTTTAAATTTTTGAATTTTAAAAATTAAAAATAGAAGCTTAATGCTAGCTTAAAAGTTGGATAATCCTATTTTAAAGTTAGATTAAGCAATCTTAATGCATTTAAGTTTTTTTTAATGATTCAAGTCAAGTGATCAAAATTTTTTTAGATAAGAATTTTGCAGATTTTAATTTTTTTTTACGCATTTTTTAATCAATTTTAAAATTAAATAAAATTAAAAAAAAAGTTTATAAATTAGAAATTAACTTAATTTAAATTAGATGATGTAGTCACAGTTTATGTGTTTATTCAGCATTCGTATGACATTACCTTAAAAGATAAAGGTATAGGTAAAGACAAGCATTAAAAAGAGAAGTCATTCAAAATTCATTATTTTTAAAGTTTCAAGGTTAATCAACAGGCTAATGTTCCTGTGTATAAAAAACCGATTAACTCTTAAATTAAATAGATTGTTTCTTATAATTTTTAAAAATAAAATTTTTAGTCCAATTATTTACACTTGAAAAAGTCCAAACCTAACTTGTACCATCTGTCCGGAACAAAATTTATGAATAAAGGCTCAAAGTATTGGGACTAGTGATGTTGGTTTTGCTTGGTTTTGTGGTTAGCAGATTTTGGTTAGCCAAAATACGTAAACCAAAAATCCCGTTAGCCAAAAATTGGTTTACCAAAAATCAGATTATTGATTTAATTTTTAGTTATTCATATTACAGTGGTGTTCCGGATTTAGTAATTTACGATAATTTACGTAATATATTGTAAATTTACTAAAAATTTGGTAAATTTCGATCATTTTACGTAAATTTATGTAAAAAAAAAATGTCCAAAAAATTGAAATAATTTGGCATTTTTTAAAAAAAAATCAATTTTTGTTATCCTTCAATATTTATATTCAAAATTATGAAAAAAAAAAAATTACCATAATTTACGTAAATTTTGGTAAAATGTAATCAATTTAATCGTAAAAAATGATTAATGATTAATGATTGATAAAACTTTAAATTAATCTGAAAAAAAAATTTTATTTACATTTTTTACGTTAAAAAAATATCCTAAATAGTTTTAATGCTTTTAATTGTTTGACCAACCTCCTTGATTTTCTATTTCTTTAATTAATATCTGGTTTAATTTTTTGTGTTTGAATTATAAAATATTACCAATGTTGAAATAAAATTGAAAAAGTGCGATGTTTCAAATATTTTTTTCAGTTTAAAAAAAAACAATTTTAAGTTAATATTTTTTAATTTTTGAAGGAGCTTTAGAAATAGCTTAGAATTTGCTCTGAACTTTTTTGACATGGTATTTCTCTTTCAACAATTTCAAATACCCAAATGCGCTCTCTATTTAAATCTTTGCCTTTCAACAAAATAATAAAAATTAAAGAAAATAAAAATTAATTTTTCAGCCTTTGAGTGTTTGACTTTGGCGGACAAAGATTCATTCAGACAAAATTGCTTTTTTTTAAAACTTAAAAAAATATTTGAAACATCGCACTTTTTCAATTTTATTTCAACATTGGATATATTTTATAATTCAAACATAAAAAATTAAACCAGATATTAATTAAAGTAATAGAAAATCAAGAAATTTACCAAATTTTACGTAAAATCTAGTAAATTTACGTCTTTTTACTTTTGTAAATTTACGCAAATTTACAATATATTACGTAAAATTCGGTAAATTTAATATTTTTTACGTAAATTATCGTAAATTACTAAATCGGGAACACCACTGTAAATCCAGTCGAACACAACTGGTAATTTTTCTTTAAGACGGTTTTGGTCTAAAAGTTGTTTTTTATTGTAACTAAAATTAAAGAGATTTGAAAAATGAGTCTAGGAAAGACTCGTTGAACAAAATAAACAAATAAAGCTCTCTTTTAAAAATTGAATAGATTTTGTGATGAAGTTCCTTGAACTTTTTTACAGTTCCTTTGTTTATTAACAATTCTATCTAATTTGTATCTGTTTTTTTATCGTAAAATAATTTTCCAAGCTTACTCGTAAGCTTAAAAAATCTGTACTGAGTTATTTTTAGTCATAGCGAATTGACTTGTTTAGTCTTCTACATAATTCTGTCGGACTTTTCCTCCTAGCCAAAAAACACTTAAACAATTTCTTTGAGTAAAACAACAAAGCTACTAAAGTTGAACAATGCTTTCAAACATTCTTCAAAATTCTGAAAAAAAATTGATAACAAAAATTGGCTAAATTTTAATCTTATTATTGTTAAAATATAAGGAATCCTTTTATTTTCTTTAATTTATCGAATATTAATTGATAGTAATTTTTTTTTAATTGTTTTAATTTTATTAAATTTTTTTGTATAATTTATTTTAGTTTTTTTTTAATCTATTCTTGAAGAATCTTTTTCAATAAATCATTTAAATGAATTTATTTGAATAACTTTAACCGAAACTAAAATTTACAAATACAAATTTTAACTTAATTTTTGGCTAACCGAATTTTTGGTTAACCAAGCAGTCCATAACCAACATCACTAATTGGGACTGACTAGCCTTGAAGAACGTCGGATTAGTGGTGACTTAATATAATTTTTTAAACTTGAAAAAAAGTTAAACAGGATCGAGTGGTTTCATCCAATTGCTCTACCTCCAAACTTATTCGCAACAGGACCAGCAGGTTCAACAAAAAGCCAAGACACGCTATGCAGACAAGCTATTAAGTCATGTCGAGCAAGGCATAATTTCTTTTACAAATCGAGTGTCCCCATATTGGAACGCTTTACCAGCTGAAGTAAAGAATCAATCGAATTTTAATGGTTTTAAAAACAATTTTGACATTTATTCATAATCTAATATTTAATTGAAACTAAAATAGTTATAAAAAAAAAAAATTATTATACCATTCAATGTGTTTGTGTATTACCCCTCATCTACCTAGTCAACTATTATTAAATAATTACAGAACCTCGATTTGGTCAGGGATTAAAAATATACTCATCGAGTTAAAACTCTGGAAAATAATATTTAAATCCTTGGTCAAAATATATTCGAAAAGCAATTCAAAGTCCTAATTCTTATTCAAAATGCATAAGAAGCTAATTGAAATAAAATGAAAATTTACTGATAATGCTCAAAATTATTATTAAAAAAAGTTTTTCAAGCGATTTCTAGTTAAAAATTTATGCAGAAGAATTTTTTATAGTAAACATTTAATGCTTGACTCAATTTTTAATGTTCAAAGCATCAAATGCACTACACTATATTTAAAAAAAAATCACGTAGCTTTTTAATATTAATTTCTGCGAATGGTCATTTTTTTCAACATACATGATTTATCACAGTTATAAAATAATATTAATTTAAAAGAAAATTAAATTAATTTTTTTAGTAAAAATAAAGATTGATGTAAAAGAGTTAATCTGCTAAATTTAAATTTTTAGCTTTAGTTCCAATATTTAATTTTTCCTTTGATAATACTGAATAAAAAATTCAAAAATTAAAATTATTTGTGTTCAAATGTTTCAAAAAATTTGATGAAAAGTTTTCAAATATTTCAAATTTTTTATTTTTGAAAACATTTTGATAATTTTCGTTTAAATTTTTGTAACATTTTATTTAAATTATGTTCAAGATCCATCCAAATCGCTATTTTATAATTCAAAAGCAATAAATATAAAATTAAAATATGATTTTTCCGAACAATTTTAAAAATTTTTACCAAACGATTTTTTATTTTACGAGAACGTAAATGCAGAGTTGCTTAAAAGTCAAGTCCATGTCCGGACTTTAAAATTTTTACTTTTTTAATAGAAGTAAAAAAATTAAAGAAATACTGTTTATGGAGAAAAAAAATATAATTATCGCAATTTAAAATTTTTCTTTTGATTGAAAAAATTTTTGAACAGAAAAAGAATTAATTAAAAAAAAGCTTAAAATTTTATTCTAAATTTTCCGGATTGGTAATCGAACAATTTAGCTCGTTGTTCTTTTCCTAGGTAAAGTTTCGAATTTCCCTAACTTAAGATTACTTATATTTTAGTTCATCTGAGATTTTTTAAAAAATTCAAATCAAATGTTAGGTCGCATCAGGAAATCATTCGCCCGTTTGTTGGTAAGTTATTTAGATCTCTGTATTTAACTTTTGTTCGTCCTGTTTTGGAATTTTCGGTGTCTGTTTGGTCTCCAATTCTTAAGTCTGACTGTGAGAATGTTGAAACGCAGAGCTACGCAATTTGTTTCTTCAATAAAGAAACAAACCGTATGAAAGCAGATTGAAGGCTTTAAAAATTCCAAATCTGGTGGAAAGAAGAAAAAGAGGTGATCTAATTCAATTATATAGGAGAAGATTTTTATCTAGAATTTGAAAACAAAATAAAGTTTTATTTGGTTAACATTTTTTTGGCTGAAAGATTCGGTCAAATTCGGCCGAAAGATTCTGAGACTTCTTAATAATGGGAAAAAATAATTTTGTGTTTTCTAGATGGTCAATTAATTTTTTTAATTCTAGCTCTTAGACAAACCTATATCTTGAAGTCATATTACATGTTAAATTAAAACCTCTGCAAATTCATAAATCCTATTTTAAATTTGCTCTATTTAAAAAATATTATAATCTTTTGATACCTCAATTCTGAAAATTATAACGACTAAATGGTGCCTTTCAACAAAAATGCTTTACTTTTGTCAATCAAAAGAGAGGTTAATTTATTCAAAATTTAATAATAAACCATAAAATTCAAAATTACTTAAAAAGCCACAACTGACAATTTGTGGTATCATAATTTAGAATTTAAATTTTTTTTTATTAACGTCCAAGTCCAAATAAAAATAATTTTAATAGGAATATATTTTTTATTTTTAGAGTAGATCATAGGAACAGAAAATATTTTATATTTGATCATTAATATTTCTATGCTAAAAAAAAATAATTTTTATTTTTTGAATTTAGTGAAACGTATTTTGTTTCATGTTTTTTCATCATCAAAGTTAAATTTAAATCAATGAAAAATAATTTTGTTTCTATAATTTTTGGAAGGTTTGTATGTATGAAAATTCACAATGCTTAAAATTTGACTCATCTAAAAAAATTGAAGCTCTAAAAATACTAAATTTTATTCACAGATTTTTCAAACCAATTTTAGACCAGGAAAAATTAAATCAAATTTAAATTTTATTTAGTTTTTTAATTTTTTAAATGAATTTAGCATGTTCTTTGGTACAAAGGAACTCTAGATTAAGGATAAATTTGAAAAAAAATAGAAAAGTAAAATTAAAATATTTGTTTAATAGATGGAATATCTAAATCTAAAAAAATTGGAATATTTCATTATCTAATGATCATGAGTTTAATTTTGTTTTCAATTTTTTTTTTCTTAAAAAATTTTTATTTATTAATTTTAAAATGTAAAAAGAATAAGAAAATTATTAAAAAAATTAATTTTCTTAAAATAAATTTAATCAAGTTATGGACCAAATTTAGTGAGATTTATTAACAAATATATATGAAGCCAAATAAAGAAATTCTTCAAATGTTCTTCAGGCCAAGCTAATGTCACTTTTCTGGAAAACAAAAGTATCAGGTAACACATCAAGTGCTCAAATAGACACTTTAAATAAGAAGCAAAGAAAAATAGTTTTAAATCAAATCGATTACAAATTAAAAAAGTAATTAAATTTACTCTTTAGTTAAAACTTGATTAAATCAAAAAACAACTAACCCAATTTTTCTAAATTTTCAACTGATCATCGCTCCAAGTCTCCATAGGATGTGTCATTTAAAAGACCTAATTTTAGCTCCTATTTACATTCGTCTAATCAAGTTTTTATTTGAAACTAATTTGGTCATTGACTGAAGCTATTCTAGAAATAATGCTTCACAACCAGCATAGCCTGATCCAAATATTTAATGAATTAATTATTTCAAACTTGTAGAATTTCGAAACTATTTAATTCAGATGATATTTAAAATCGAAATTTAGAAGTTTATAAAAACAACTATTTAAAGTGGAAAAGTTTTAGGAAGCATATGTGTGCCAAGTGTAATTAGGGATTAAATTAATTAAAATGCTCTACTTGACATAAATCTTGATTAACATTTTTTGAATTCATCAATTGAACAGGTCGGAGCTATCTAAATCAAAAAGGATATAAAGATAAATATTAAATAAAATACTTTAATTTTATTTGATATAAAATTTAAGAAGTTAGTAAAAAATATATGCTGACCTAGAAGAGAGAAGTTTTTTTATAAATTGATACATTTTTTTTTCTAGTATCATATTTTGGTTGCAATTTTAATAAATTGATTTGAGAAGTTTTTTTTTTAAATTATTTAAAAGTTCGAAAAAATTGTCAAAGTTTAGCTCAAATTAAAAATAACCAAAAATTCGCTTGCATTAATTAGAATTGTAAGGCTAAAATAAGTTTTCATTTTTTCTTTAAATTATACGGTTAATTAGACAATTAATTAAACTAGAGGATTTATTTTTAGGGCAACAAAATAATGCTTAGTTAAATCAGGACCAGATTGCAGTATTTAAAAAGTTTTGTTTTGTGACAGATTTGAATTATTTCAATTTTTTGAACCTACTTTTTTGAAAATGATTTATTTTAGAAAAGAGTGAACCGAAAAGAAGTTTAATTTAAAATTGTATTTCAGACAGGAAATTTTAATTTTAAAAATAAAGATTTAAAAAACTATTATTCTTAAAGTCAAACATGAACTAGCGTGCTGAATAGTATTTATTTTTTTCGAATGTTTTTGAAGCTAATATTTACTTTGTCGAGAAATTCTCTTCTAGATTACCTTTTGTTGTTGATAGTTTCAACAGTTCTTTTATTTTTTTTAAAATAGGAAGTTTTATTCAAATTTAAAACAATAAATTATTTTTGCTTCAGACTTAGAACTTTTAATAATTCACAATATAAAATAACATCAACAGTGAACTGCTTTTCTATTAAGAAGACCTTTTTTCGTTTTAAATAATGTCAATTAAACAAGCTATTTTTAAAGTTTGTTTTTTCGGTAAAGTTGTTGGTCTTCTTTTAAATTTCATTCAGATAAACTCTCAGTTATCAATTCAAAAAATGTCGTTCTAATTTCCAAAATAATAAAAATAAATTAAGATAAAACTCTTTTTCTTGTATCAGTTTAACATTTTTCAACTTAAAAGACTTTAATTTAAATCAGATAATTTTTATCTTAATTTTCAAACATATTTTAAACAATATGTAAACTAACTAGATAAAATTTATATAAAAAAAATAATTTTTTTTTTATTTTTATTTTTTTGTTTTAATAAAAAGTCTTCAAGTACAAATATTTAAAAAGAAACAAAACCGATTTTTATGCATAGATAGAACTTTTCTTTTAACATTTTTCAAAACAGTATATTTTGGTTTTATTTCTGTACATTAAAAAAATGACTTTATTTAATTCGATCATAACTTCCTGGCTTTACCAGAATTTTTCTAAAATTAAATTTAAAATCACAAGTTATATTTAGCTCTTAGAAAATCAATTAATAATAAAGATTTTTTTCAAATTTTTTTGAAATCATTTATTAATGGATTGGTTTTTATAAGAAAGAATTAAGAAGAACTTTTTTTTTACCAAGAAATACCAATATATGTCAGCAGATTGAACAGTAATTTTTCAATTGCTTCAACAGTAATAACTTCATATACAATGGGTTTTTTAAATTTTGTTTAAAATAACAGAACAATATGATAAAAAATCTATTAACATTTTTATTAAAACTGCAAAATAAGTTCTTTGGCTGCAAAATGATCTCGTCATCTTTTGAATTCAATTAAATTGAACTTTAATATATTCTAACGATGAAGGTTGAAATTCACAAATATCATAGGAAATCCGTACTTAGCGACTTTTTAAGTGCAGTCTGCATGGAAAGTTGAACCTATTTTGATGTGTGACAACAACTGCTTAGAAGTAACGCGAAGATAAAAGAAGGTCTCTTCAATGCCGTTTTTAATGTTTACACCAAAATAGAACGGTTGGTCATTTGGAAAGCTTTGTAAGTCAATATCTATGTAAGTCTTTCCCATTACATACTGTTAACAGATGAAAAATAAACTCACATTTTTATACCATTTGAATCAACAATTTATGTTTATTTAACTTTTTCAAAAAAAATAATGCTAAACTTTATGTTTTTTTCTGTGCACTAATATGTTCAACTTTCATTATCATATTTATGTGGTGTTTTTTAATTTTCACTTTTTTTATGTGAGTTTAATCCTCTACCTAATCTAAAACGGTGCAATTCGCAGAGATTTTGCAGGCTTTGAAAGATAATGGAACAATTAATGTTGCACCCTGTTGAATTCGCAAAAGTAATTAAAAATAAAAAAAAAAATTAAAAATTAATTTTATCATTGAAGTTTTTTGACACTAAAAGTACAGGAAAAATTTTAGCAATTTTGTGAACTAAAACCTGAGCTAATATATAAAACATTTTACTCATGATTATAAAAAAAACTATTATTGATAATATAAACTTAATTTGTAGCAGACTTCTAATTTTTTTAAACATATAAAAATGAGCTATCCAGTGTTTTAAATATCGTTATTAAAATCTAAATATAATGATTCTAAATTTTTTACATTAATTTTGATAAATTTTGTAAGTATTTATTTTATTAAAAATTAAGAAGCAATTAAAAAATCTTAACATTAAGATCCGAATTTTTTAATACTTTTTAATTTTTTTTTCTCAAATTTTATGCTTTTCAACAATTATTAAACTATTTTAGTTTTGTAATTACATAAAACTGTCCTATTAAAGGATTAAAATGACCAATGTGAAAAAAAAGTTGTTTTCATTTTATCGTTAGTTTTTATACTTTTCGGTTCTTAAAAAAATTGACTCTTTTACTGTAAACTGAATATTTATATGTAGTTTCGCAATGTCACTATACAGTGTTGACATGATCATTAAAATTTACAATTTTTTGACGTTAATTTATTTTAAAAATGGCAAAGCATTAAAAGCCCAAAAAAAAGTCTTTTTTATTAGCTGTTCAAAAATAATAGATTTTTTTGCCTTTTTTTTTAAATTCAAGATTAATTAACTTCAATAAAAATTAAAAAAAAAATTTTAAAACAAATGGATTTTTAAAAAAATAATGAATCCTAATTTTATTAGTAGTTTGATTTAATTGTTTTTTTTATTTGTTTGAGTTTCATTTTAAACTTTTATGTTCAAAATCTTTAGCACCTTTAGAAGATTTTCTACCCTAAATTTTCTACTTTGATTTATTATTTATTTGTCTTTTGGTACAATTTAAAAGAATTAAATGAAAATTTTTTTAAGTATTTTAAAAATAAAATTTAGACCCATTATTTTATTGAGAAAAATCTATCTTGTCTTCGATTTTAACATACTTTGTCAAAAATTTTTAATAAATTACAAAAATTTTCGAAAAAAACAGTTTAAAATAAGTTGATTTTCGATTTAGAATAAAAAGACCAAACCAAATATTATTTTTACTAAAAAAATCAAATTTACGTTTAAACTATTAATTCCAAAATTTCTAAATTGTATTTGAAAATAAATTTTTCTACTGAAGATTTTTTTGATTTTTGCAAAGATTCATTCTAGTAGCCTTAAATTTTATCAAGTATTGAATTTATTTTATTTAGTGAAAAATTCTATTTGTGAGGCTTTTTATCTATTATCATTTTTGCGTAAATTTTCGTAAAAAGGATTAAATTCCGATGATCGTGTCAACCTTGCAAATAAAAGTAAAAAATTAATTTTTACTAAAGATTTTTTAAAAATATTGCGACGGGTCATTCTATTAGCTCCAAATGTCCAAACAAAATGAGCAAGTCCCAACATTTTCCAGAATTTGGTGGGTCTGGCATACAAGGAGTTGGTCCTTTTTTGCTAGGATTACCAGCATGAAAAAATTTAAAGCTAAGCCCTGTGAATAAAAAAAGATGGACATTATTTTTCAATTTTTATTTGTCTCAACCAAAAAGTAATAAAAAAATAATCTAGTTTAAAGACCATTTATAAAAATTTCAACTAGCTTGTTGACTCATATCAATCGGATGCATTTCAATGTTTTTCGCTGTTTACAATTTAGACCGGATTTCTGATGGCCAACTAAGTCTACTCTTAATTAATTCACCTCTCATTCAACGCATTTAACAATAAATTTCGCTCCGAAAACAACCAACACTGCAACTAGGTTAAAACGTTGACTGAATCAATTCAATTGATACACTTAAACATTTTTTTTCATTTTTTTTCTAGTTTTTTTTCGCCTAATTTACTCAAAATCTCTTGAAATCACAGTTAGGAGACGAATTTAGGTTAAATTGAAAAATGGAAAAATTGAAAAATGAAAAAATGAAAAAATGAAAAAAATTCTCATTTAGATTGCCGGCCTTGGTCAAGATAATCGCTGCGTGTTGTCAGGACAATTCGACTAGAACAAAAAGAGAGAAAAAAGAAAAAAGCTTGCTAATCATGCTTGAAATTGGTCACTGAAGCCATCCAAAAAAATGAACGAAATTCAACTGGACAAACTGCACAAGTTCGAGGACCTGCAGAAGGCGAGTTTTATCTTGCGCAAAGCGCTCAAAGACATCAAGTCAATAACAAGCGCTTCCAATTGCCTCAATGTGAGCAGCTCGAGCAACAATTCGAGCCTTGCGGATGAAGCGTGCATTGCATTCGACAACCTGACCTATTCGTCGTCTGTCGAGAGTCTCAACCAGAACAAGCTCAATCCGGAATGGAAGAAGACAACTTTGAAGTCGATAAAAAGAAAGGACAAGCTGAGAAAAGTTCCTGTGCGGGCCGAGTGCAGCATGAGCCATGCCAAGTCCATGCCCAGTCTTGCCTCCGAGCTCATTTCGAACAGCGAGTACGAGAAACAGCTAAGAAGACTGTTCCGGAACAAGTCATTTAACAGAAGCATCAGGAGAGCCAAGTCGGTGTACTACCGGAACAGGCGCTCAAAGTCGTTGGAGGACTTGACTGTTGAGGAAAAAATCAACTTTCTTAGGAACACCAGCTCGAGCTATCTGAAGCTGAACAGCGCCAAGCGCTCCAGGAGCAGATCGATAGACTCGTGCTCTTCGAACACCAGCACTGGTCTTGCCAGCGACATATCGAGCTCTTATTTTCACGAGCTCAGCGACTGGTCGCCTGACTTTAGCTCATCGGACTCGGACTCATCCGAGGACGGTCTTTTCTTTGACTTACAGGCCAATCTATCCGGCTTGGCTTTGGTAAGTATGGCCTCAAAAAGGCCACCAACATTGAACTCACACAATCAAAGGTTGAATAGCCTAAAGGGTTAAGTCCAATACAGTTTTTTGATTTATTTTTGTGCAATTGCCAAAAGGTGAATTTGTTAATTTGTGGTCTCTTTTGAGCTAATGCTCCTTCAGATTAAAAAAAATTCAATTTAAAATTTAATTAAAATAAAAACAAAAAGTGATATAAAGTAAAATTGAAAAAAAATTGAAATAAATTAAAAAAGAGAAGAAGAATAATAAAGGAAAATTTAACTAAGAACAACTTGTTATAGATGTTTAAATATTTGAGGGTCCAGGTAAACAAGAAGAAATTCTGTGGTAGCAATTTCCCAATGAAGTTGAGACATGTCTCTCACTCGACTCAAAAAGTCAGTTTGAGGCCGTTGACTGTATTTTAGTTTTGGGGTAGATCCAACTGCTGAATTTTGAATGACTTGTATTTTTTTGATATTAATTTCTGAGAAAGAATTTAAACAAGGAAAAGAACAGCCCGAAATTGATCCTATTTAGGACTTTAGTAAAGATTTCCCAGTGTTTTGGGTTTTTAGGCTCTGTATTTTAGTTGAGAGATATATTTAATTGTATCAAGCCTTGAATTACTGCATTTTTTAATTCTTTAATTCATTCACCTTTTTTGAGTTTTAATTTAGCATATTTCTAAAAAAACTATTTTAAATTTAAAATTTTCCAGACTTTTTTTAAGTCAAAAATTTAAGTCAGCGTCATCAAAAAAATTTTCAATGTCACGAATTAACTTTTTTTGAATGATAGTCAAGTCACGATCAGTTTTAAGGGCATCTTGAAGTTGATGATCAATTCAAAATATCATTTCAATTCAAAGCGTTTATTTTTGGATACTAAAATTAATCTTTGAATTAATTTCAATAATTTTAGTATAACATGCTTTACATCTTGACTAGATTTAGAAAATAAAAATACTTTGAAAAAATTTTTTATCAATCCATTGGTAAAATCACTTTTTATATCTAAATGTGTTGAGTAATTTTTTATTTCATAAGTATTTGTATCTAGCACTCAAAATTATATTTATGCAAGAAATTTAAATAGTAAATTTCAAATCAATAATAATAAAATGAAAATAAACTTTACAAAAAATCAATCTAATAAATTAAAAATCGATTTATCAATGGCTTGAAAAAATAAATTTTCTAATTGTTTTATTTTCTAAATCTTCATGACATGTAAAGCATGTTACATTAAATTTTTTTAATTCAAAGATTGATTTTAGTTTACAAAAATAAATGATTTGAATTGAAATGATATTTTGAATTGATCATCAACTTCAAGATGCCGTTTTAAGTCAAAATTAATATTGCAGTTGAAATGAAATTTAATTTTTTGCTTTTCCAAGCATTGTGGCGGACACATGAACTTTTGACCAGCAGGAAGGGTAAAAAAATTTAATTGGGAATTGTCTTTGAAATCTTAAATTTAAAAAAAAGACGAAGTCGATGACTAGACTTTATTATTATCAAATATTTTAAGATCAAGATTAATTTTAATTCAAGTTGATACAATGTTTCATTTTACCTTTGAGTTTGAGAAAAATATAAAACAAAATTTTCCAATCAATTGATTATTTGTAATTAAATTGTATGCTAATTTAGAATAGCTTATAATTCAAGTATAAGTTAAATATTTTTTTTGCGTAGCTAATTAATTAAAAAAAAGAAAAATTATTCAAAATATATCTTAATTGATTATAGGTAATAAATTGATATAATTTTTATTATTTCTAATTCAAACCTCATTGGCAAAATAGTAAAATAAAGAAAGGAAATTAATTTTTTTTTTTAAAAAAGAGTATGATTTAAATACAATTCAAAAAAAGGTTTCTTAAAAATTTAATTGTTGCATAAAAATTATAATTAGATAGAAAAGCCAACTTTTAGTAAATCGTTTAAAATTTTAAACATAGAAATAAGTTTTCTTGAAGGTTCGTATGAAAATTCTTAAGCATTAAGATAAATAAATTATTATTGATTTTGGCAGAACTAAATATTAAATAAATTTAGTTATGAAACAAAATGATTAGTTTAAGATAAAAAAATTATATTTATTAATTTCAAGCTGAATTGAATCTTTTTTTAAAGTTTGTTTGATTACTTGATTCTTGAGTTATAAATGACAAAATGACAAAATTCCACCATAACTTTAAAATTGATTTTTGGAACATAGAACAAAATAAAATTTAAATCGAAATAACTTTTGTTTAGGTCTAGCACTTCTAGAAAATTCAGTAATTTCAATTTATTTAAAAAAATTCCATAAAAATAACCAATTTTACTATAAATCTAGCAAAATCCCAAAAAAGGCTTTCCTTTAGAAACTTAGGTTTAGAGAGAGAACAGCTGAAAGTAAAAATCAAAATTTATTTACAATTTTAAAAAATTAATGGTACTTGAAATTTATTTGTTTGTAAAAATTTTTATATCATTTTTTTTAATTTCCTTTTTTTGATCACAAAATGATGGAAGCTTTGACTGTGATCTGTCATTATCACCAAACAAGTGATCAGAGTATGACCACAAAACAAGGTTGACACCCACAAGAAGCTCACTGAATAAAAGGATTTTTGAACTTGCTTAAATTTTTTATTTCCAACAGAGTTAGATGTATGACAAAAATATTAGATACTTATAAGATTGTTGAGTTTTGTTTGGTTCAAGAAGAACGCATTAGAGATTCGAGAAGTGTAATTATTTATGTAATTAATTCCTTTTGTAATCAATTTTAATTGACTCGTGTATTTTCTATTCTTTAGAAATAAAAATAATTTTTAATTTAAGAACAAAATTGTTTTTAAAAGAGACTGAACATGTAATTATGTAAAGTGTGACCCTCTTAATTCTGAAAAAAAATTATAAAAATACGAGACCATCTTAATAAAACTTTATTTTAGCATTATCAACTTTTAGCGCTTTAGGAGCGTTTTCAAAAAAAAATATCCTGCATAAAATTGGTATTAGCTATCAAAAATGGAGAAAGATTCTTTAAAAAACCCTATGGTCTAAAGCTTTTTTCATTTGTCTCAAACCAATTCACTTTTAGATATATTTAAATATGATATTTTGGTTTATATTCGGCTTGAATATATACCAAATAATTCATTTACCCATTCAATGCAAATGATTTCTTTCCCTTTTCTTAATGAATTTTAAAATTAAATTTTATTTTTTTCAATTAATCAAAATTTTCCTTTATCATTACATCTCCTTTTCAAACATTGAAAAAAAAGTTACCTTGAGATGATCTAACATTAAATTTTAAAAAGGAAACCGAGAAAATTCCACAAAATAAATCAAAAATCAGAACCATTTCTTGGAAAACCTAATAATTTTCATAAATTTTATTAAAAAGCGAGTGAAAAATCTTAGCTTTACAAAATTTTAGTAAAAATTCAATAATTCGTTTATTAAAAGTTAAACTAGAGTTAATAGATATCATTAAATTTTTTTTTATTTAAGTATTTAAACATTTCTATACTCTAACTAATTTTACGTCGATTTTAATTTTCTATTTATTTTTATTTTTATTCTTAAGGACAGATAAACAAATTAGTAAATTAATAAATTTTACTAATTTCATTAATTTTCGAGCTTATGCTTATTGAGATTAAAAAATAAAAAGTAAAAAGTAAAAAAGAATAAAGAAAATAAAAAATATATAAAAATGTCGAAAATAATCAGTTATCAGAATATTGAACAATTAAAGATCAGCTTTAAAGATTTTTAAGATTAAAATTTAATATTTTTTAATATTTTTTTTAATTTTAGCTTAGACCCTTAGGAACAAGAATATCACATACGTTTTTGAAAAAAAATCCCTTTAAATAGTTTTTGCATCTTTTATTAAGTAAGTCATTGACTATGAAATTTAAATTATAAAATGTACAATCGAAAAAAAAAGATATATTAATTAATTTTATATTTCTGTTCTAGTAGTACTAGTAGTTTAAATTGCAACCTAGAGGTTATCTAAGCATAGCTTTAATAGCTGTAGCAGTCGCTTCTTTTTGAATCGACATCCAACCATCAAGCCTTGCTTTGAAACTATTAAGGTTCTTTGCATTTACCACATCATCCGGGAGTTTGTTCCATCCATTCACGACTCTATTTGTAAAAAAGTTTTATCTAGGAAGACAATTCTATATTCGTTCAAAATCACTCTGAAAATACCCAAATCCCTTTCGCATTTTGACTTACTCAGGGTTTTTAAACCTATCTTATAATCAAACTACGAATTGTTGCTGCCAATATTTACAACTTTGCATTTGTCTTAATTTAACCGAGTCGATCACTCTTTTGACCACTGGTACACTTTATCGGATCATTGTAAACTGTAACCACAAAAGTGGTAAATTATACCACTATTTTAATAAAACAACCACAAATTAAATTTTCAATCACAGATTGAGTTTTTTCCCACTAATATAGTTATATTATTTATTTTAAAAAAAAAAACATTTTTTTTGATTCAACAGCTTGTCACAAATTTAAAATTCCTTGATATTTTCGAATCTTTTATCATTATAATTTATTACAGCTGAACTGGTAGTTAGAATATCTAGATTCCATTAACTTTTTTTGATTCTTCTTTCCTTGGTTTCTTTGACCATTTCATTTAAGTTTTCAAATGACTTGTGTAGATCGTAAGTGATCGCTTTACTTCGCATTCTAATGATTGAGAGATTTGAGTTCATCGGACAAAGCATGATCAACATCGTCTAATGTTTGGTCAGTTGGACTCTCTAAAATGCTTTCTTTTGATAAGCGTTGACTCATTTTTGAAAGATAATTAAATAAAAAATTTATTTTCTTAGAGGATTATTAATTGTTTATATTGATAATAGATTCCAAGTTGGTCAAAATAGAAGTAAATTTTTTCTTTAAATAATTAAAGACAAAAGTGAACAAAAAAAACCTCTTAAATGATACCAATTTTGTCGCATTTTTTATTGATTTTGGAACTTAAAAAAGTCTGGACTCTGACTTTAAATTTTACTTTTTTAGAAGTTAAAACTAAAATTGTTTTTTAAAAATTTTTATTTTAAAAAAATTTAGTTCTCGAATTTCAATGTTTATAAATTACATTTTTTAATTGTTAATTTTTCTAAGCTATTTGAGTAGTGTTAATCTAGAAAGATGAGGTCTAATGTTATAGCCTGAAAATAATTAAGTTGACTTGACTGGACTCAAGTTAAAGTCAGATTTTGGCTAGAGTCAAACTCTGATTAAAACTCTGGTTTAATCATTAAAAATTCAATTTTTTTAAATAACTTTTTGAGCTACTTTTTGTGTGAATTTAGTGCTAACAATGCGATAATGCGTAAACTAATTTAAAGTTTTAAAGAGCGAGTTTAATTCGAGTGAAGACTCGGACAGTGAATTGGAGGATGATGAGCGCATTTTTAAAAAAGATCTGATGCGTCCAGATCAAGAGTGTTTCAAAGAAATGTTGACTCAAAAATTAGACAATGACTCTAAGACTATTGAGAATATGCTAGGGGAAGTAATGAATCGAATGCTAACTATACACCCTAGGTTACAAAAGAATCAAACAGCAGTGTCGACATCTAATTTAAAGAATGAATGTTTTCAGATTACAACCGACTATTTGAATAGTAAATTAAAGCCATGCCAATTTTATGTAACTCAGCCTTTCTCTTTAGATTCTAATGCACAATCAAACTGTTTTATTTGTATGTCTACTTTTGATATTGATGACGAAGCAGCTAAATTAGCTTCATGTGAGCACGTTTATCACAAAATTTGTGTTCAACTTTGGCTATCCAAATCAAATGTTTGTCCTATGTGCTCGAGCTCAACTGGTCTATTGGAGAGATCTAATAGTATACTTTCAAATCAGCGTTTGATCAAACGTGAAACTTTGTTATAATTTTTGTTTTTCGCATTGAATTTTAGACTTGTTTGTGTTTATAAAAAAATTAATTTTCAATAAAAAAAAATGTTCAAAATTTTTATGATAATTATAAATGTTGAAAATTATTTTTCGATTTACCGTAAATCCTTGCTTGCTTCTCCGAGGTTCTGATATTTTGTCAATACAGGCGAAGAAACTTCTTTGTTAATGGTGATGATATTCTACTTTGGATGACTGGCAAATTGAAGTTTGAGATCAAAATCAAAAGATCAAATTATATAATGTCATATTTAGGGATAAAAAAAATTTTCTAAGCAATTATTTGACATGTTGTTTATAAAATTTTAAAATATCCCTTTTTATTGAACTTTAATAGGCTCGAAGTTTTTAATTGATTTTACTAAAAATTTTTTAAAGACAAAAAACTTGATGTTTTATAATAAACAATTTGTTTAAGTGGAAAAATAAATTATTTTATAATTTGAATCAATGAATATAAAAATTATGAATTTGAATTTCTGAATTTTTTATATTATTGATTGTTTTTGTTGAATAAATTAGAAATCAATCATTTTGACGTTAATTTGAACCAATATTAGACATTGCATGTCTAGTAATGTTTAATATTTATTATTTAAAAATAATCAAAATTATTAGATAATTAAGTTTTGAAATTTTATCTGTAACTTCAATATGCCGACTGACTGGCAAAAATAATCTTTTATTTAACTTTACTTGTGGCACCAAATTTTTGGCGGGAAAAAAACACAGAACAAATCGATAACATAGATTTACCAAATTTACTTTAAAAATTCTTCAAATTCTTCAAAAAAAAAATCTTCAAAAATTTTCAAAATCTTATTTTGTTAAAGAAAAGCGCAACAAAAAAAATTAAAAATTAATCTACATTACATTTGTAATTTGACCACCCACCATCTGTATTAAATTAGCCCTGAAAAATTCATAAAAAATTTTAATAATTAAAAAAAATGGAAAAATAATTTCTCGTTTATTACTACAACCATTTTATACCAGAATCTTATGGGGCAGTATGCAAAAATTGGTTGAGGACTAAAAACACAAAAAAAGTGAAACCAAAAAACAACACATAAATTGAAGATTACAAAAGTAACTATTCTTTAAGTTGAATAGCGCATAGAATTATTTATTTTGATCGATTTATGCCTTTTTTCTTTTTTCAATTTTTCTTTTTTTCAAAATAAATTTTCAAGTGTAAAAAATCATAAACGCATTAATTTTTTTTGGTGAGATTTAAAAATGAGAAATCAGTTTCAACCAATTTCGTCATTCGATTCCAATTTTGACAAGTGTACCATATGGTAAATTGAGAAGCTTCAAATAAAAAAAAATATTAAATTCTTGAGCTTAGTTAATTAAAAAATAGTATTTTTTTAATAAAGTTGAATATAAAATTTAGAGAAAATTTGAAATATTTTTACCTGAAATCAAATTAACAATTAAATTTTTTAAATACGCAAGACAATTTAAAATTTTTGATTATTAATAAAAATAAACTTTTAGTTTTTAATAAATAAAAAAAATAATTTTGAAATTTCTTTTTTATTAAAATTTTTATTAAATAAAATTTTCAACAAAAAAATTTAAAATTTTAACCTGTTTAAATACTTAAAATAAAAAAAATTTAGTGATGGGAGTTTTCTTTTTAGTTTATGTGAATATTTTAAATTAAAATTTGCATGAGAATTTAAAAAGAAAAAGTTTTATTTTAATTTTTGATAGTTTAATAGGGTCTAAATTCAGTGTTGGTCATCAAGTTAAAAAATATCATGCCTTTCAAAAAATTTGATCAATTAATGAATAATATTTCAAATGAAAGTTAATTTTCAGAACTAAAAATAAAAATTAATTAATCTGACTTATCACTAAAGAAATCATTCAACTTTAGAAACAACACTGAAATTTAAAATCAATTTGGTTTAATTTTTTTAATTTTTTAAAATGTATCCACTGTTGAAATAACATTGCAAAAGTCCGATGGTTCAAAATTTTTTCAGTTTCAAATAAAAAAACAATTTTAAGAGAATTGCAAGAATTTTCGTTTTTGAAATTAAACTTTTTGGTGAAATAGAATGAGTTTAATTTTTATCAAAAAATTTTAAATTTGAACTTTAATTAAGAAATATGAATTTAACCATCAAGTTGAATGATTGATAAGTAAAACATTGAGGAATTTTTTATCAATATTTTTAGAATCTTAGGACAAATAACTCAAAAAATGAGCCATTTAGTTAATTTTATAGAAACCTGCTTCATCCTCTTACACAAAATCAATAATTTAAAACCAGATGAAAGCAAAATTTAGAATAAAATTAATTTTTTTTATTTAAGTTTTGGATAAAAGAATTTTGTAAATTATTGAAAGATGAAAACTTTTGGAAGAAAATGAAACCTTGTGAAATATTTTGAACGTGATCGCTCATAAAATTTCAAAAAAACACTCTGTGAATGATGATGACTGTATTCCATTGTTTACCTATTCTTTTATTTCAAAAAAGGTCTTAGAAAAAATATGCAATCTTTGGGGTCTACTTTTTTTTGGTTTGAAACTCAATCTTCTTTGATTCTTTCATTTATTGCCAATTAAAGAACTAAGATACTTTTTTAAAAATTGTTGCAGGAAAAGATTTCCAAATTTATATTTTTCAATTTTCTTTTTTTTAAATTAAAGATTAAAATTTTGAAAAACAAAAACCTTTTTTTCTTTTTTAGCCTTTTTCATTAATTCAAGGAAAAGATGGGTTCCTGGCGAAGCCCCGGTTTAGGGTATCGGGTAATATAAGAGGTGAGAATTTTAGAAAATAGGGGTAATTAATAAAAAAAAATAATTTTTTTTTAAATTTAAAATTATATTGTTTTAAAAAAAATCATGAAAGTCTTCTAAATAAATTTGGCATAATAAGAATTAGGTAAAGTATAAATTAAAATAATTAAACTGAAGCTTCAACTGGAGGTTTCGAGAACATTTATAAATTCTTGAGCCTAGTAAACTGAAAAAAAATAATATGATTTTTGGTTAAGTAGAACAAATAATTTAGAGAAAACTAGAAAAATTTTTTACCTGAATTGAGCATTTTTCATCATTTATCGAATTAGTGATTTTAATGGGAAAAAATTTTGAGAAAACATTCCTGTTAAATTCTCAAACTGAGGTGCTAGTCGCACAATGTTTATGATTTATAATCTTTGAAAGCATTAAAAATATTTAAAAAAATTACTTAATCCATGCAATATAATTTTGGAAAAAAATAAATTATCTTAGGTAATAATTTATGATTGAAAAAATAAAAGAGAGAACAATGAGCAATTAAAAACTAATGATTACTTCTTAATTTAAGTCTAGGCACCGTAGACTTGATCATGCAATTAAACTTTTTTCTGAATATAAATATCATTTGAGCTGTATATTTTTTTATTTTATTTTTAGAAATGAACATACTTGTCGGCTATCCTCCTGCAGCCGTGCCGTGTCGATCAAGATCGACTTCCAAGTCAAAAACAGGTTTCAAGTATGGTACACTTGCCAGTATACGAAAGCAAATAAAAGAGTGCTTGAAGACAAAACGCAAGACACAACCAATCAAGAAAATGCCACCACTTTTTACTCTTAATCCGAGCATCTATGTATTTGACCAAAAGCTAAATAACTAAAGTCAACTGATTAAAAAACTTTGTTTTAGTATGTCATATAGTTTTCAGTTTAAAACTGATTTTAATCAAGTTTAGTTTAGAAATTGTTTACATTTTTATTTAAAATTAGATTTTCTAAATGAAATTATTTTAATTTATTTTGTTTTGAATATCAACCAAAATCTAATCAACCATGCTGTTTTTAAAATGATGTTTGCTATTTTATATGGAATCACTACCGATACCTAAAAATCTCTAAAAAAAATTTATTCTTTGTGGATCTTGTAAAAAAAATACAATAAAAAATAGGCTTAAAGCATTCTCAATTTTAAAATAAAAATTATTATTAAACAATATAATAAAAAAAACTTAAATAATTAATCCAGCTAAATGCTTGATGTTGATGCATTTTCCATAACTGATATGATTAGAATCTTGAGCGAAATTTTGTATCTTTTTTGCCACTTTTGTCTTTAATTAATTTTAATTAATTTGTCTTTAAATAATTTTTTTATAATAAATTTTTTTTTGATTAGTTAATAATAAGCTGAAATATAATTAAATCTCATGATTTTTTAATCTTTTTTAGATTTCGGATTAGTTAAAAACAAGCAATTAAGTAAAATTCCAAAAAATGAAATGTAGTAGTAGTATGATTGCTGTTGGGATAAATCCCGAGGAGTGATGCCAGAAAACATCCTGCTATAACAGCCAGCAACTTTTCAATGGGATCAAAGCAATATGACATTTTTTTCCTTAAAATGATTTTTTTAAAGAATTAAGAATGATTTTCTAGTTTTTTTTTCCACCATTTCGTAGTTCACTTATCTGTCTAGTGTTTTTTTTCAGAATAAATTAGATCTTTGGGCTATTTGATAAATACAAAACTTAACCTATAAATTTTAAAGCTTCCAAATTAATTTACATTCATTTGAAATGATGTAAAATTTGTCTGGAAAATTTTATAAATAAAAAATAACTCTTAACAATTATAACCTCCCTAATAAAAGATTGTTTAAGTAGCGATGGTAGAAGTTTAACATTTAAATAAAATAAATTTACATATTGCAAAAAAATTCAATTAGAATAGATCATAGAGACATCAAAAAAATAAATCTCAAAATATTGATAGTTTATTTGATCATTAATTTTTCTCTGTCAATTAAAATTAATTTTTAGTTGCTGAATTTAGTGAAACTTTTTTAGTTTCTTATTAGTTGATCATCAAAGTTTAAAAATCTCAATTTTTTCAATTAAAACTAAAATAAATTAATTTTATTTTTTTTTGTTGAAAAGTTTGTATGAAAATTCACAATCCCTAAAAATCAATCGTTTATTTTATTTTTACAATATTTACTAACCAAAAGTACACTTATAAAGTGCTGCTACGATACCTTGAATTCACCGTACTTTACGTAAATTATGGTAAATTCACGATATTTTACCATATTTACCGTAAAATATGGTAATCTAAAAAAGGATATTTTTCGTAAAATAACGATAATTATCGTAAAATACCGATAATTACTGTAAAATTCAGTGAAAAAAAAAATTTCCAAAATTTCTCGAAAAAAACAGATTTTAATGAAAAAAATTTTTTTTGAATTTTTGAAAAAGGAAAACAAAAAAATTTAATTGAATTTTGTGACAAATACTGACGTAAATTTCGGTAAATTTTTGTAAAAAAAGGTAAAAAATGGTAAAAATTCAACAGAAAAGGAAAAATGGATTTTTTATTATTTCATTCAATTTTTTTTCTAAAAAAATTATGAAAATTAATATTTAAACATTATTTACAAAATAAATTTCATTTTCTAGCTTTTTTTGCTTTTAAGCTGTAATTATCGTAAAATAACGATAATTTCTTTTCAATAATTATCGTTATTTTACGAAAAATACCCTTTTTTAGATTACCATATTTTACGGTAAATATGGTAAAATATCGTGAATTTACCATAATTTACGTAAAATATGATGAATTCAAGGTATCGTAGCAGCACTGTAATTCTAATTCTGAGTTATAAAAACATAATAATTAGATAGCTGGACTATCAGAGAGAGAGAGAGGCGAATTTCTATTGTTTAGGAATTCGAATATGTTGTAAATTAGAAATCTATTAAAATTAATAATTAAACTTTTTATTAATTTAAAATCTTAAATTTTAATTATCCATTTATTTGACCGGCTAATAACCATCCATATCTAATCTGGCACAGTTATTTTTAAACAGATAATAATAATAAAATGGCTACAAATTATTTTTGTATCTAAATGAATGAATTTAGTATCTAAAAAATAAAAATAATTAATAAAAAAAATTTATAAAGTATCTAATTTATCTAATTAATATCTAAGTTTTTTAGTTAAGTATCAAACAATTAATATAAAAAATAAAAAAAGCAAATGAAAAAAAAATAACACATATATTCAAAAAAAGTTTCAAAACGAAAAAAATTAACGAGTTAACTTTTTAATTGCCACTATTTTAATTAGTTTTTGTCGTTTAGCCGAAACAACCTCAATTAAGTCTGGATTTTTTCTTGGTCTACCACGCTTTTTTGAACTTGAGCTGAACTAGCACTCGCAATCTTAGTGATTGTAATTGAAGAACTTCCCAAAGATTTACTGAATACAAAACAGTTTGTCAAGTTTTTTTTCTATTATTAAATTCTGTAAATTTTTTAAAAAGCTAAATTTTATTTTAATAATTTATTTTACAACTACTTTGTACATATACTTATCATCTTTTTTGTAACTTCAAACAAAAATTAGTTAACAAATGTCATTTAAACTTTTTATTATAAAATTTTTTTTTTAAACATCGCCAAGACAGGCGTAATTTTATGAAAAAAATAAAAATAATAATAATAATAATTAGGTAAAAAATAAAAATACATTTTAATCATCAACAAACAGGATGAAATTTTCTCTTAAATTTCAAAAATAAAAATTTGTGCCACTTCAATCAAAAATAATACAAAATAAAAATTAATACTGAGGTTAATTTAGTTTAGTTTAGAAATTTTTTAATTTTTATTTGTAATAAGAGTATTTAAAAATATTTATTTTTGTTTAAATTTAATTAACCATGCCGATTAATTGCATAAGATGTGAAAATCACAAGGCCATACTGAAACGACCGAAAACAGGCGATGCCATGTGCAAGGAATGCTTTTTTTTTGTCTTCGAAGAAGAGATACACCAAACGATCACGAATGCGGCCATTTTTAAGTCCGGTGAAAAAATAGGAATCGGTGCCAGCGGTGGCAAGGACTCTACCGTGCTAGCATATGTACTCAAGACCCTTAATGAGCGGCATAACTACGGACTCGAACTGATCCTAATTTCGGTAGACGAAGGAATCACTGGCTACCGAGATGACTCTCTGGAAAGTGTCAAACGAAACCAAGTTGAGTATAGCCTCCCGCTTAAAGTGGTCACCTATGACGAACTTTACGGCTGGACTATGGACGAAATAGTGAAAAAAGTGGGCCGCAAAAACAACTGCACATTTTGTGGAGTCTTTCGCCGTCAAGCTTTGGACCGTGGCGGACTCTTGCTAGGTGTTAACAAAATTGTAACAGGTCACAATGCTGACGACTTAGCAGAGACAGTTCTCATGAACATTCTGAGAGGAGACATTGGACGTTTGCAAAGATGTACTTCAATCACTACCGGAAATGAAGGTGCCATACCCAGATGCAAGCCATTCAAGTACACTTATGAAAAAGAGATAGTAATGTATGCCTACTTTAAAAAGCTGGACTATTTTTCTACCGAGTGTGTCTATTCGCCGAATGCGTACCGTGGCTATGCCAGGGCGTTCATCAAAGACTTGGAAGCGATTAGACCTAGGAGTATAATTGACATAATTCATTCAGGTGAGAAATTGGCCGTGAAGAAAGATGCCAAGCTGCCTGTCCAAGGTATATGTGAGAGATGTGGTTACATATCTAGTATGAATTTGTGCAAAGCGTGCAATTTGCTCGAAGGCTTGAACAGAGGTCTGCCTAAACTTGGCATTGGAAAAACTCAGCGTTTGAGGAAAATTTACAATCTAAGTCCTTCTTATTCACTTAATTCTAGCATGAACAACTTGAGCTTGGCATCAAGTCAAATGTCGCTTAATGAAGAGTCATGTTGTGGTAGAGGCCAGAACAATAATCGATCTTGTTGTTCTGACAAAAATGTTTCTTGCCAAAGTAAGCAAACCAGCGAACGATTGGAAATTATACCTGATTTTTAATAAAATTTAACTTTTTAATATTTTTTGTTCTTTTAAACTGGCAACTAGAAGTCATTGATCATGATCATATGATCAAAACTTAATTAGCAAACAATTTAATTTAAATGACGAAATAAGCTTTTATTTTTTGTATTTTTATTTAAACATTAAATGTTTAATGCAAAGTACAAAACACCCTTTGATTCAATCATTAACACGCCAAACTTTTAGCAAAAATTTAATTTAACAATTTTATATTTAATCTTTTATATTCAATTTATATAATTATACACATATAATTAATGCATATCTTAATCATATTGCAAACATGTGGGCTGAAAAGAAGGCTCTGCCATTCGGAACTGCCCTGGAAAAAACTTTTCCTAAATTATTTTTTTAATAAATAAAAATAATAAATGTTTAATGCTATAAAAATACAAAAAAAATTCATTTTTTCTATTTGATCTTTAATTGTTTTATGATATTTTTTTTATAAATTTTTAATGAAAAATTTAAATATCAACATTAAGATGTGAGGGTTAAGGAAAAAGGATCCAAATACTTTATGTAAACTAAATAATGGGTCTAATATAAGCTTTTACACTCAAAAGCCGAAGAAGTTTTTCGGCCCTTTTTGATTTTTTTTTTTACATTTTCTTAAATTAATTAATCATTTTTTAAAAATCAAGTCAAATCTAAATTCAAAAAATATTTTATAACTTGTGTGTTTTAGTGTGAAAATATTTTCATTTTATTGCAAAAATATCTACCTCCGAACACATGAGTGTTTTCCTAGACCCAAAAAGCAAGAAAAATTATAAATTGTAAATACCAAGCTGATAATGTCTTTGATTCCAAAACTCTAAAGAAAAATAATAATTTTAATGAAAATATTTATTTTTTTATATATTTAAATTTAAAATAACCAACTTTCGTCGGTAGGCCGCTTGGAGATCGATCGCTCTCCTTTCGGTAGATTTAGTTTGCTTTTTTTAATTTTTTTTCTTTTATGAGTGTGACAATTTTTATCTTTTTCTTCCCTTCTTTTTGTTAAGTTTAAAACTGTCTGTAAAAAAAATAAAAACAAACCCTATGAATTAATTTGTATAAAAATTAGTCTAAAAATAGAAAAATAAATTGCAAAAAAATAAGGCGTTTACAAAAAGTTATGTTTCTTCTAAAAATATAAAAACGGAATTAAGAAAGCTTATATTATTTTTCATTCATTTTCTTGTTTATTTATTTTTTTCTTTTTGAATGCCTTTCACTTTTGTTAGAAGAGACTTTTTAGTTGCTTGTTCATCCTGTGTGTCAATCAGTTGTTTTATTTCTTGGTCAATGTTGTAAGCTTTATCCAGATACTTGACGAAGAGCTCTTTATGAAAATATTGGATTTACAAGGTTTGCTACAAGTTACACACAAAACTTAGCAAAAATTTTCAAAGAAAAAGTAAATTTTTCTTCTATTTTTATCAAACTTTTCTTACTGATTGTTTCAATTTTTTACTTAAAAATATACATTTCTCTTATAAACAAAAAAACCGATAAAAGACATTTACTTTTCTTACTTCTCTAGCTTTTTTATATATTTAAAATAATAATGTAGTTTATTTTCGCGTATAATATATTTTAATAACTAAAATATGTAATCAAATAACTAAAATACTGAATTTGGAACTAAATAAAAACATTTTATTTTATTTTTGTAATTAATGTCAATTACGTTTAAATTTATCACTTTTCTAATTTGTTAATACATAATTGATTGAAATGAAACTTTTATACAACAAAAAAAAACAAAAATTATATATTAATTAATCTGATAATGTTCAATAAAAATTTCCGCTTTTTACCTTTCTTGCTTCTTTTATCAAATTAACTCTTCACCATTTAAATACAAATGTAACCTTATCCCATAAATCCAAAATTAAAAAAAATGTCCTTAATCGAAGAAATCCCCAATAACATTTCTCAAGATCAGGTTTTTGAACCTAATTCAAAGAGAAAAACTAGAGGAAAAGGTAAAAATATTTTCCTTTCTGTAGTTTTCTTTCTTTGGAGAATGCTAAAGAATGCCTAGATCGAGAATTTGAAGGAAATAACTGGACTATAAAAAGAGCGACCGAAACATTGCAAGCAGATGTAATATGGTATCAATGTACAAAATGTACTATTCGACTTAAAATTGTCCCCTATTTGGAAAGCAACGACGCATTCATGATAGAAATGACTAGAGAGAATCATGAGCACAGTGATTGGGAGTCACGTAAAACATACTCAGTAATTAGAGAACCAGCAAGAAGCAAGATTATAGAATACAAGAAAATGAGTAAGTATTTTTGTAAAAACAAGTTTTTTTAAATTTTCCTTAATGATTGCTTTTAAGATATAAAGCCAGCTACAATCATCGACATGTTACAAGAAGAAAGAATCGAGTGTCCGAGCATTGGCCAACTTAATAACTTTTTATCAAATTTGAGACGTAATCAGCATGGATCCAAAAGCATGACAATGAGTGAATTGGTCGATTTTGTTACCCCAAGATTACAAATGCCCTTAGATGTTGACCAACCGTTCATAGCAGGATATGAATATGACGCTCCAAACATCGAAAAGATGGTTTAGATTGTTTATAACGACAAAGAGACTTATGAGCTTAGCAGTTAAAACAAAACATATTTTGGCTGATGCGACATACAAACTTGTTTATGAAGGGTATCCGTCTTTAACAATTGGAACAACGGACAATAACAAAAAATTTCATCATTTCGGCATCGGAATAATGACATACGAAAAACAAGGGGATTTTGCGTTCATTTTCAGAACAGTCAAGAAAACAGTCGAAAATGTTGAAGAAGTCGAATACGAGCCTGATACATTGATAGCAGACAATGCACCTGAAATAACAAATGGTTTTAAAGATGTTTTTAGTTTGAAAAAGGTAATTTTCGTAATTTTTAAATAATTCTTATAATTATATTAATCAATTTTTTTTAGCGTGTGAATTGCTGGGCACATTTTATACGAAATATTGATAGTGAATTAAATCGTATCGAATTGACATTAAGACAAAAAATTCGACGAGATATTTTGGCTATTCAAGTTGTTGACACAAAAGAGAAGTTTGACAAATCAATTCAACTGTTACAAGAAAAGTGGAAGGCAATCAATGATCAGAAAGTTACAGAATTTTTGGAATATTTTAACAGACAATGGTGCGTTGAAGGTAGAAACGGATGGTTTGAAGGTTATTTAACAGGAAAGCCAAGTACAAGCAATGGTCTAGAGTCATCTCGTCGTGCTATAAAAGATTATCACAACGGCCGTTTACGCAAGAGATTACCGTTAAAGCAATGCCTACAAGAAATGTTCAACTTAGTGTCTAAATGGTCAAACAAGCACTCAAAAGTCTCCGTAATTGAATCAGTCGGTGAAATGACTGAAGTCGAAAACTCGAATTATTTGGAATTCTATGCTAAGCCAGTAATAACAACGCAGGATTGGACAGATGCTTACAAGTGGCAACGGCTAGATAAACGAGTTTTGAAAATTGAGGGCAAATATTATATTCCATCAAAAGAGCAATTAACAATGGAAAACTCTGAAGCAAAGCGTTACGCCAGTCAAAGTTTTGAGACAATATCTAAATTCGATGATTTTATTGATTTTATCTATTCATTCCATGTAGTAAATATCAACCAAGAAGAATGGGAATTGAGTAGATGCAATTGCGGTGGGTGGTTAAAAAACTACAAATGTGATCATGTGATTGCCATAAGCTCTCGATTAAGTAAGTATTTTAAACTTTTTTTAAATATTAATATCTAATTTTTTTATTTAAGAACTCTGTAACTTCAAAGATATTGCGATGAACATTCCTCTTGAAAGAAAAAGACGTGCAGGTCGTCCGAAGCTTACAGCAAAAGCATTGACAAAACAGCCAAATGAAACTCAAGCAATCAATGAAATAGGCATCAGTAGTTGCGAAGATTCTGAAACAGAAGAGATAGCCGAGCCATTAGCAAAAAAAGTAGTGTTGAAGTTATTGAAAAATTACCGAAAAATAAGCGCGGAAGACCAGCCGGATCAAAAAACAAAAAAATAAATTAAGTATTTTTTTTGTATTTAAAAAATATATTTTGATTATATTTTTATTTTTTTGTTCTAATTAGTTAATTTGTGTTACTTTTTTCTAAAAAATAATATTAAATAAATAAATTTGTTCTAAATTCATTATTATAGTTTTTTTTTTGCATAAAATAAACACAGGTAATAATTATATGCCGTTTATTTTATCTAAAATGGATATTTTATTAAATATTTTATCAAGAATATATAATATTTTAATTTTTGGAGTTTAGAAATCATTTAAAGGTATTTAAATCTCTTTTTCAAATTAAAAAAGGTATTTTTATTTTGAGAAAGTATTTTATGTAAAGAAATCATTGTTAATCTTAATAGAATTGTTCTATTCATTAAAATTTTTTTATTTAGATATAAGTAATTTTATATTTTAGATGAAGCTAAATTAGTGATAAAAAAATATCGATAGTCATAAATTGAGTCACAACTATTTCAGATGGCTTTTCAGCGTGAATAATGAAAAAAAAACATCAAAAAAATTATTTTTATTTTTCAAACTTTTGCCAAAAATTACGAAGTTCTCTCGGATTAATATTTTTCCTTAAAATTTTAGCCGATTTTTTGGTTTACTGTTTCCAACACTAAAACTAAAACTTAAAATTCTTACCTATCGTTTATGCAAAAAAATTTAGTATAAAAAATAAAGTAATATTTTTGAGTCATCGAACAAGCAAATTTTAATAAAATTTATTAACAATTCAAAAATTGATAGACAAAACAAAATTAAAAATAGAAAATAGAAAATTCAAGCTTTATTTATTAAACTAATTGAATTTGTCCTTGACTATTAACTGAATCAAAATTACTAAAGATAAAACTAAAATAACTTTGATTACTTTGTACATAACCCGAATGATAGACATATCTTACAACTAGTGGTGTTATTAAAATCAAAGCATGATAGACACCATCATGAACCGGTGGTGTTGTGTAAAAAGGACCAAACCACATACCACGTCTATTGGCATCTCTTATGTGATGACTAAACCACGAAATAAAAAATAAAATTGAAATTTTTTTAGTAATAAAATATAGTCCAAAGTTTATCATAATCATCAAAAGACTGTTGTGCAGAAAGGGTCTTTGCACTAGGGATACAGCGTCTTGAACACGAAAAGACCTGGCCGAGATAAAATGATCAACATCGATTATTGACGAAATAAAAGCGCTTACAACCAGTTCCCGGCTTAAATTCGGATAAGTAACCACCAGCCACGAACCACATCCGATCATGCCGTGTATTGAATTATCCATTAATGCGCGTACCAAACGCTCACTCAGACCGATCAGTGCCGAACTTTTGCGCACCAGAAAATCATTATCAAAAACAAGGTAATCTCCAGCTAGACACAAAAATGCTAAAAAAATCTCACTTAGACCTAAAATAATTTTTTTTTTCATAATTTTAAACTAAAGTATATGCTTAAAAAAAATTTGAATTTATTTAAAAAAAAAAATGAAAGATTTTTTGGGAAGTGTAGAATACAATAAAAGTATTCTTTTTTTCTAGTTTAAATTTTTATTTAAAGAATTCTTTTTTAGATGGAGATCTGTTAATTTCTTCGAGTTGTCTGACATTTCAAGACTGGAGCGGATCATATGCTGTGATTGACAAAAAAGAGTTGACAAAAGTTGACTCTAGCAATTTATTAAGCAATTGTGAGTCTTATAAAAAGGTAAAATCCGGTGTGTGCACAGCTCGGTGGCTCTCCAACGACTCATTTTTGACCGGCACTGATTGCGGAAAGCTTGAACTGGTAAAATGGAATAAAAATTTTGATTCACTGATGAGCAAAGAAGAACACGATGGTCTAGTTACTTGTATAGACAGAAAATTTGATTCCGAAACAGCTGTGTCAGGTTCTTCTGACTGCCGAATAAAAATTTGGGATTTAAATGAAGCGCTGAGTGTAAGAACATTTCGTGGCCATGATTTTTCAGTAACATCTGTTTCATTGAACCCGCTGGACACCAATTGCCTGATCTCGACAGCCGAAGACGGCAAAGCTGTTTTCTGGGACATGCGCAAGCCTAAGCCTGGGTTTAATCTGAAACATGGATTGAATAGTTATCCGACTTGCTCCACATGGTCAGCTCATGATTCAAATTCTATCCTTCTTGGGTTCGTAAATGGACATGTTGGAGTTTTTGATCTTAGAAGCATGTCTCTTGGAATTGTTCATAGAGTCCATGAGCGCCAGATTCGTCAAGTCAAGTCAAACAAGTTGAAGCTGATATCGACTGCCTCTGATGATTGTACTAGCAAAGTTTTTCAGGTCAGGTCTACGGATGAAAAAGATTTAAAATTAATGTAAAATTTTTTTTTATCTTATAAAAAAAAATTATGTTTTAATTTAATTTAGATATTCTTTTAAACATGACGATTATGTGACTGATTTGGATTGGAATCCTGATGATGAGCTTGATTATGTGACTTGCAGTTGGGATGGAACGTTAAAAAATCATAAAATTAATTTAAAAACTTCAAATGGCATTTAAATTCAAATTTTAATAAATTTTATTGAAATTTTTTCTTTTCCTTTAAAAATTAACTCTTATACTTTTAAATTGGCTAAAAACTGGATTGGGAAAAGATTTTATTTTTAAAATTTTTATTACAAAACACTTGAAGAAAAGTTTTTATATGAGTTAATTAAAAAATTGATAATAATTAAATTCTCATAGAAAAAAGAAAAAATTAAAAATTTATTTGTTTGATCGTTCTCTATTCAAGACTTAATTAGAAAATAAAAGTTCATGATCAAATATAAATTTCAAATCAAAATTTTTAGTTTTTGATTTAAATAAAAAGCTATTTTTATCAATTTTTAAAAAATAAATGACTAAACTTTATTAAGTTGACAGCTTGTTTTTTTTTAATTAAAAGACTAAAAAGTTAATCGATTTTAATCGATATTTATCAATTCCTAAATGGCTGGTCTTTAGTACAGTATCAAATTTATGTTATTTAGTATCAAAAAAAAATTATTTTAGTACCTAATTTTGATAGTGTCTAAAAATATTAATTTAATCACTAATATATTTTGATTAGTATCTTAACTTATTAAAAAGTATCTAAATTAATTAAATGAGAATCAATAATTAGAAATTACGATTATTTTTTTAAAAATATTTATTTTAAAAAACTTTCGAATAAAAATTAAATTGTCACGACGCGTTTCGACCAAATGGCCTTCTTCAGGTTTTAAGACTGAAAGAAAGAATAAAATTTAATAATAAAAATTTTAAATAAAAAAAAAAAAAAAGAAAAAGAGGAATACTTTAAATAATAGAAATAATTGCTTTTCAAATTATTATTAAATTATTATAAAAATAGATAATTAGCATAAAGTTAATACATAAAAAATAGTTTTTGAAATTAATGTAAAATTAATGTCGAATTTTCATAATTGAAATTTAATATTTAAATTTAGAATAATTTTTTTACAATTCAAAAAATCAAAGTTAACAAAAATTAAAGATAAAAATTTTTTTATGAAAAACTTAGAGTTTTTATATATTCAATTTTAGGAATTTTTTTGTTCATAATAGGTATATTAAATTTTAAGAAAAAGTTTATAAGATCAGTTTCAGTTGATTTTCGAATAATGTCTTGTTTCAGGTCAGATTTAACTATATAGAATGAAAAATCTTCTTCAACATGATTTATTTTATTAAAGTGAATAGATACTTCTGAACATGAATTAAAATTACTTAGAGATTTTCTAATATTTTTTTTAAATTTCCTAATTGAATATAAATGATCTAATATTCTTATTTTAGCTTTTCTAGATGATTCACCTATATAAAATAATTTACATTTATTACATTTAATTATATAAACTATTCCAATCGATTCACAATTTTGAAAAATAGTGATGGGAGTTTTCTCTTTAATTTAGTTAACTAATTTTTAGTTTTAAACTAGTAGGCTAAATTTCAGTTAACTTAATTTTAGTCAACTAAAATTTAGTTAACTTATTTTTAGTAAACTTAACTAAAATTTATAACTAAAGTTTAATTTTTAAATTCAAATTTTTTAGGGAAAATTTTTACTAATATTTTTAATTAAGACTTAATCTTTAAAGAAATTTAAATTATTTTTTTAGTTTATTATTTTAAATGGCTTTGAGTAGTAAAACTCCTTTCACCAAAATTTTTGAAGAAAATAAGCACAATTTTAAGGCATATGAAGTTTTTTTCATTAAAGCTTTGAATATTTTTTTATTTAATTTTTTTTTGAATTGAAAAAATTGAACAAAAAAATGAATAGGAAAAAAAAATTGAATACGATCAAATTCTTAATTTTTTGCTTTTCTGATTCTACCTTGATAAACCTTAATTCATTCTATAATGAATGTGTGAAATTTTTTTTTTCATTCATATCTGACTATATTCTTCTAAATTTACACTATTTTCACGGAACATAAAGGCTTAAATAAAATTATCACCGCATATAAATATTGAAAAGTACTTAAAAAATGAAAAAACTATTATCGATTTTAAAAACGATAACTAAAAAATCGCTTGCTCAACTAGACGTCATCATCATTTTTTTTCTTCAATAATATTAAATTTTCCATTAAAAATAAGTACAATAAAAATTAGTCGACTTAATTTTAGCCTATTAACCTAAATTAGTTAAGTTAAGACCCATCACTAATGAAAAATTTATTTTTTTTGACATATTATATTCATTTAAACAAAGTGTTCATTTTAACTAATTAAATTTTCATGCAAAAAATTGCATAAAGATTGTAAATTTTTCAATTTAAGAAGAAATTTTGAAAATTTAAAAGTCAAATAAAGCCTGAAATAAAAAGTGCCAAAAATTTCGATGACCAAACATTTCACCAGTTGAATTCCCATTCATTCCTGGTTGAATGCTAAAACTAAGCATTGAGAGAGTCTGGTAAGTGAAATGATAAGCAAGATTCATTATTGTTGCCGGCCAAAATTTCCTCCGAGTTTGCAGAGTCAAGGTCATTTATGTTAATTGCGGTTCAGTCAGAAATTTCACCAGCCAAAATAAACTCTCTAAATTTTCGCAGTTCAAGCTTTCAAAGACAGAGTGGAACGATCTGAAAAAGAAAGGTTACTTGGTACTCAAAAACGAAAAAATAAAAATAAACCGAAAATAAAGCCAAGGGTTGGAGCTCAAACAGTCATCGGTTACGTCGTCGGGTCAAAATGAAGTTCTTCTGAACCCACTCCTGATCAAAGACAGTGAAAATTTTGACGAATATTCCAAATCGCTTCTAAAAAGTTCAAAAGCATCGAGAATTACGTGACGCTAACAATTTGTTGAAGAAAAAGACTGCATCCAATCTTAAGTCAAGTTGCGTGCTGTACTCACCAAAAAAAAAGTCATTGATCGATCGAACAATGAATACCAAGATGAATAAAATAACGAAAAAAAGCAATTAAATAGAAAAAGAACTTGATTTTGAAATTGTAAACTTAATAAAAGAACGCAGGAAAACCAGGAGGTATTTTCAAAGAACTCGCTCCCAATTAGCAAAGCAAAAATTCAACTTTCTAACCTCTCAGTTAAAAATCTGACTTTATCGATAAAATGGGCAAGAATCCCTTATCCAGCAGGCCTTTCTGGAAAAAAATAAATAAATTCAGATCAAAAAAAAGTTCAAAACTTATCCCAACCTTACTGGCAAATAATCAAGAACTAAGCACTGATAGTGAAAAAGGAAAATTCTTTGGAGAATTCTTGTCCTTAACTTTTAGTCCCAATTCTGATTTAATTAATAATAATACAGACAGTGAGATAACTGATTTTAACTCGAACTTCTTTAAAAGCCACAAATCATTCATAATTAATGAACCTATAAGTCTAAAAGAGATCAATGTAGCTATCAGGAAATTAAAAGGAGAAGGGGCATCAGGACCTGACAAAATTCAAAATATCATGTTAAAAAATTTACCACGAACTTGTCTTCTTGATATTAAGGAACTCTTCAACCGAAGTATTCTTCAGGCTAGAATTCCCAAAGAATGGAAAACATCTTTCATAACCATGATTCCTAAAAAATCCTCAGCATTAAATGACCCAACTAACTATAGACCAATAAGCATGACAAGCTGTCTTGGTAAGCTCCTAGAGCGGATTATCTACATTAGAATATATAATCACCTAGAAAAGAATTCATTGTTAATTCAAGAGCAATCAGGCTTCAGAAAATATCGACGAACCGCCGACAATCTTATTTTCTTGATTCAAAAAATTTCTGAATCATTCAATAGAAAGAAAAAGTCAATGCCTTATTTTTTGATATCTCAAAAGCTTTTGATAGGGTGTGGCATGACGGATTAATTTATAAACTAATTAAAATGAACTTGCCTGACTATCTTATCCACTGGATAAAATCATTTCTTGATTCCAGATCATTCAAAGTAAATGTAAATGGTCATATAAGTGATGAATATTTAATAACTGCAGGTGTCCCCCAAGGTTCAGTAATTAGTCCTCTTCTGTTCAGTATATTCATTAATGATATTCCAAAGAGAAATAAAACTAATAGTGAATACTTCCTCTTATTTGCAGATGATCTAGTGACTTTTTTTATTTATAAAAAAAAGGGTAATCTAGAAAATAAGATAAACAAATATCTAAAAGAACTAGAAAAATGGCTCTGCAAGTGGAAAATGAAATTATCATTAGAGAAGTCTTGCTTTATGGTATTTTCCAAGTATAGTAAGGAAAATTCAAATCTTAACTTAGAGATATATGGGAATAAACTCGAAAGTCAAAAAAATGTAAAATTTCTTGGCATTAAGTTTGACCCAAAATTAACCTTTAACCCTATGATTGAAGATATAAAAAAACGCTGTAACTCAAGATTAAATTTAATTAAAATTTTATCAAACAAAAAATGGGGCTTAAATACTTATACATTAAGTAATCTCTACAAATCATTAATAGGCTCGATATTAGACTATTCATTTCCCTGTCTAAACTTATTTTCAGAATCAAACTTAAAAAGAATTCAGGCTATTCAAAACTCAGCAGTTCGATTCATTCTCAATCTAAAATATGATACACCCTCTGACATATTACATAATGAGGCCTTTGATAAACTAAAACTGTTAAAAGTCTCTAACCGACTTTTTGAGTTGGCTGAGAGATATGTTGGAGTAGGACTGAGCCATTCTGTTCCATTAGTAACCAGACTGGTCGAGGAGTACACGAAGGGTTTCGAATCAAGATTCATCGAATACCCAACTCCACTGTGTAATTGCTACCTTACTATTTCTTCTTTTTTCCTGAAACTTGAACTATTTAAACATGTGCCACATGAAACAATCTTTTCCAATTTATGTCTTTTCAACTTTAATTTTTTATTAGCTTATTTACTCTATTTTTTTTTTTTTTTTTTTTATCTAATTTTATTAACTTTAATTTTATTCTTATTTTGTTTTTTTTTATTTTATTTTTTTAATTTATTCTGAAGGAGCTTTAGCTCGGTACAGATAACAAATAAATAAATAAAATTTTTGGATTCATTTTTATCCCAATAACAGCTATTTTTTTAACCAATTTAACTTGATTTTTGTTTACTGTTTATTGATTGTTTCTCTTCTTTGTTTTTGAAAAAAATAGCAATTAAGCAAAAAGAAATCAATCTTCGGATCAATTTATTAAAATGATATCAAAAATATTACTGATCATTGTTTACGTAAATTTATGTAAAAAAAAAGTCCAAAAAATTGAAATAATTTGGAATTTAAAAAAAAAGAAATGAATTTTTGCTATCCTTCAATATTTATATTCAAAATTATGAAAAAAAAAATTTACCATAATTTACGTAAATTTTGGTAAAATGTAATCAATTTAATGGTAAAAAATAGTAAAAAATGATTAATGATTGATAAAATTTTAAATTAATTTGAAAAAAAAATTAATTTACATTTTTTATGTTAAAAAAATATCCTAAATAGTTTTAATGCTTTTTAATTTTTTGACCAGCCTCCTTGATTTTCTTTTACTTTAATTAGTATCTGGTTTAATTTTTTGTGTTTGAATTATTCAAAAAATATTTCAATTTTATTTCAACATTGGATATATTTGAGTAAAAATTTTTGCTTGGAAATATGAAAAAAAAATTCTCTTTTATATTTTTAACAATTCATTTATCTTTTTTTTACCGAGCAAATGCTCCATCAGAATAAAAACATATGAAAAAACTAAAAATAAAGTTAAATAATAAAAAAAAAGATAAATAATTCAGATTAAAGATTTTATTCAGTCGTTGAAAAACTGAGACTTGTCGGTTAGGTGAATCACTTATTATCCGAAAAATTCTTTTTCTCAGATTTTGTGAGCTCCAATTTGGTTCATCCAATTTTTTTGTTCAAAATAGAATTAAGGTGAACCAAAATAGAATAAGACGAATAATTTTTAGATTATGTGAACAAATTGAATAAAGCTGTTTAATAGATTGCTTAATTTTCGAAACTGATGTAAAAATTAGTTAATAGTTTTTTAGGTTTTTTTAATTTGTGAAGGAGCTTTAGAAATAGCTTAGAATTTGCTCTGATCTTTTTGACCTGGTATTTCTCTTTCAACAATTTCAAATAACCCAAATGCGCTCTCTATTTAAATCTTTGCCTTCAACTATAATGAAAATTAAAGAAAATTAAAATAAATTTTTAAGCCTTTAAGTGTTTGACTTTGGCGTGCAAGGATTCATTAATTTCGCAAAATTTACCTCCTCCGCAAAACTTTATTTTTTCCATATTATTTTTTATCATTACATTAGACTTTTTCTAAATAGATGAAGAAATTTCAAAATAGGTGAACAATTTTATATTAGGTCAACTAATAGTTCATAAAACCTGAGAATAAGATTTCACCCAAGAATTTAATTTTAAATATGAAAATGTTTGCAATATTAACTTAAAATATTTTTTTAACGTAAAAAATGTAAATAAAATTTTTTTTTCAAATTAATTTAAAATTTTATCAATCAATAATCATTAATCATTTTTTTCCATTTTTTACCATTAAATTGATTACATTTTACCAAAATTTACGTAAATTATTTTGAAACAAAAATGTAAAGACTCAATTCGATCATTGACAAGTGATACAGGTGAAGTGATTGTTGATAAACTGGAAATAGCCAATTGTCTGAATGCTCAATTTTATAAAGTTTTCGACTACCACAATGCAAAATTAGTCGATTTAACACTACCAAGTCAAACTGAAAATTATTGCTATTTTGATGAACAGGTTTTTTCAAAAATAAAGGTGAGGATGGGCTTTCAAAATTAAATGTACACAATGGGAGGAGATGGTGTCAGTCCATACGTTTTAAATAAATGCGCTTCAAGTTGCTCAAAAATACTATCATTAATATTTATCAAGTCCTTCAAAACTGGTGTTGTCCCACTAAAATGGAAAGAATCCGACATATCGCAAATCCTCAAATCAGGTAAAAAAACTGACCCATCCAATAATAGACCAATCGCCCTCACTTCCGTAACTTGCAAAATAATGGAACGTCTAAAAAAAAACACTATGATAAATCACCTATTTAATAACAATCTAATCACCAAACAACAGCATGGATTTGTGAAGTTTAAATCTTGCGTTACAAATCTAATTGAAACACTTGACTATATAACCGAGACTCTCAATTGTGGTTTTGCGGCTATTATAATATTTTTGGACTTTGCCAAAGCCTTTGACAAAGTAAATCACGCACAACTTATATACAAACTAAGTAGAATAGGCTTCAAAGGTGAATTAATTATATGGCTAACAAACTGGTTAACTGAGAGAAAACAAAGAGTAATAATCGAAAATGAATACTCAGAATGGCGTGACGTCCTTTCTGGAGTGGCACAAGGAAGTGTTTTAGGACTATTTGTGATTTACATGTGAAATGGAGGATATAAAAACTGGAATAAGACACGCGCTAAAAGAAACAACTATTGAAAATGACCTAGGAATTTTAATCTCAAACGATCTAAAAATGTGTGAGCACTCAAAAAAGGCAGCTTCAAAAGCAAACTCTGTACTTGGTCAACTAAAAAGAACAATTAAAAAGTGGGATGTAGCAACACTCAAGACTCTGTATACATCTTTTATAAGACCGCATTTAGAATATGAATCTGCAGCTTGCTCACCATATCGTCAAAAAGATATCAAGATACTAGAACAGGTTCAAAGAAGGTCAACAAAACTTGTTTATGAATTAAGACATCTGCCTTATCTCGAAAGATTACAAAAGCTTGAGCTTACAACCTTAAAAGAGAGAAGAGAAAGAGGAGACGCTATTTAATTCTTCAAATTGGAACTAAAATAAACGTATTTGATTGGTACCATCCTAATAGTATTGCACACTCTGTTTTTGCTGATGGTCCAACAAATAATATAAGAGGTAAAAAAAATAGATACATGAGACAAATTACGAAAAATTGTGACCAAAGAGAGTTCTTTTTCTCGAACAGAAAAGTACCGATTTGGAATAATCTACCAGTTGAAACTACAAATGTAACCAATGTTAACCTATTTAAGAACAATTACGACAAATTTAAGAAGCATAATAAATGAAATTTATAGCACATCTTCCATAGAGTGATATCTATTGTTATCATTCTCCGCAGGAAACTTCGGTTCCTGTTGCAGTTATTGTTATTATTATTATTATTATGGTAAATTTTTTTTTTTCATAATTTTGAAATTGAACGATAACAAAAATTCATTTTTTTACAAAGTGCCAAATTATTTCAATTTTTTGAACATTTTTTTTTTACATAAATTTACGTAAAATGATCGAAATTTATCAAATTTTACGTAAAATCTAGTAAATTTACGTCTTTTTACTTTTGTAAATTTACGTAAATTTACAATATATTACGTAAAATTCGTTAAATTTACTATTTTTTACGTAAATTATCGTAAATTACAAAATCCGGAACACCACTGTATATATTGCAAGCATTTTCATATTTGAAATTTAACTCCTAAGTGAACTCTTTCTAGAATGAGTTAAGTTATTATTTGAATATTTGAAAAAAATATTGAAAATTCTTTTTTTAACTATTTAAAAAGGAATTTCTTTACTGAGCTAATGCTACTTCAGATTAAAAATAAATGAAAAAAAATTTAAAAATTAAAGTTAAATTAAGTTCAATAAAACAATCTCAAATTAGTTGAACAATCTTTACATACTCTAGAATTATCTGAACTTATTGAACAAAGCTGTTTAAATAAATACCTAATTTTCGAAAATAATAATTTAGTTTAATAATATTTTTGTTTTATTTTAATTTGGAGAAGTTTTAGAAATAGAATTTTCTCTGATCTGGTTGACTTGGTTAAACAATCCCAAATACAAAATTGGGTTCTCTACTTAAATATTTCCATTTAAATATAAGAAAAAAAACTTAGATGAACAATGTTTAGATAAGTTGAACTAATAATAAAACCTGAAAACAAGAATTGTTCCAGTAATAAGTGAAACAAAGTACACCTTTCCGATTCGACCCGATAAACTTTGTTTTTATCTTTAAAAATTTTGACTTTTGTGATAATTGACATTAGTTTGACCCATTTTAGCAATAACACAATTTTTAAAAAATAGAATAAAAAATCTACTGTTATTAAATTATCAAAATAGACTATTTATTTTTAATGCATAACAAAAAAATCCCTTTAAAGTATTCTAGGTTACGAACGGTTGAGTATATTAATCGGAATGTACAATTTTCGGTAGAAATTATGTTCGCAAAATCGTCGATCTAAATTATGTTACTTATCTCCTTGATATAAAAATTAGATAGCTTTTTGATAATTCTTATTTTGGGAAAAATACTAAGTCTACATTGTGGGCATTTTTAGCTTAAGAAAAAATTATTTTTATATTTTATTAAACTTATTTTTATATTTAGATTTATGATACAATTTGAACAAAATTTATTTCATTATTCATGTTCTTGATGATTTACCATATATTTAACAAATTATTCAACCTCACTTCCATTTAATGATAATTAAAAATTTGAAATCATCAAGTATTATATAAAATGTTTTTTATACAATTATTTAAATTGATCATTCCATTCGGTTTTATAATTTAAAAATACAAAAGAGCTAACAAATGATAATCAATACCCAGGTTCTCATTTATATATCACTGTAGATCAAACTGAGACACAATGTTGACTTTATCGCGATAGAAAAGAGATTCAGGCTAGATCTCATTAGAAAAACTGTATGAAGATTCGCGTGAGAATCTCAAAAGCTTCTCCAAAGCTTCTCAATTTATTCTAATGAGGATCTAAAAAAATAGAATCTGAGATAAAAAATTATTTGAGTTTTATTATGAGTATGGTTTTGATTAAAATTTTTATTAAAAAAATTAATTAAAAAATGTCATATATATATAAATTTATTTAAAATATTTAATATAATTTTTGGTTCAATTAAATTCTAATAAAAAAAATAGACTTTTATGTATTATAATTTGATTAAAAAAAAAAACAAAAAAATTGATTAACATAATTTAATGTTTAAATTTTTTATTAAAATACAAAACTTTTAAACCTAGCTAATAAAAATTATTCAAATTGTCTAAATGCGTATCAAAATACAATATCGAACAAAAAAAAATAAAAAATAATAATGCTTTGATCTGACAATAATGCTTTGCAGCATCATAACACCTTCTGTTAGCAATTTTTCACACTGAATACCATGTGTCTTCAGTTTTATTTTCTGGGATTTGAAATTTTATCATAAAAGCATATTTTTAGAAAAATGATAATCACTTGTATTTAGAAAATAATTTCTTTTACCTTTTAAAAGTTGAATCGTTGACGGTACAAGCTGAATTCTTTTAGCTGTTGGTTTAACTTTAATCACTAGTCAATTATTTTGTTCTTCATGTGTAAAAAGAATATCCATAATCATCGAAACAAAAGATGTTTGATTTGAAGCTCGTACATTTAAAAGATTTATCCCATTGTACATCTAAATAATTCATTTTTTGGTAAAAATTAGGACAAAGAAAATTAAAAGATATTTGTTTATAAGTTAACTCATTTTTATTTAAAATTAATATTTATATCTAACCAGACTGTATACAACAGCTAAGTTTAGTTTAAAAATTGAGACTGAATTAAAGTTATTGTTAAGTTAATTTAATTGTTGTAAAAAATTTTAAAGAAAACTTTTACGATTTCTGTAGGATAATTGTTGACTTTTTTATTTCTTTTCAAAATTTTCAGAATTTCAGAAAAGTTTTTTCAATCTTTAAAATTTTATCTTCTAGGAAATTCATGATACTTAGATAAGCTTTCTTCGGACTTGATTTACTTCTAGGACAACTGGTTAAGGCAGAAAATTCTGTAGAAGCTTCTGTATCATGGGTTGTTTTGCTATTTGGAGTAGACTGATAAGTTAATGGCTTTAAACAGGATTGCTTGGAAGAATTTGGATAAATTTCAGCGCTAGAGGATTCATTATCAGATGAAATAGGATCAAAATAACTAATATCTGTTTTATCGAGATCAGCTACCTTAATTGACTTGCTTTTAATTTTTTTTCTGAAAAATGTTTAAATAGCTAAGATCCTTGAGAATTTGGATTTGCTATTTAACATGCCGTCTTTTAAAAAAAAAATTATAAATTTGGTTTACAATCTAAAATAAATTAAAACTTCTCTTTAATTGTGTATCTTCTCTATATTCAAAGTTGGTTTCTTCGAAGTCGGTTTCAATTTTGCCTGCATTTAATTTTGATCCGACTTTGTTACAATGGGTAAAAGAACCTATATAAAGTATAAAAAAAACTTTATTTTAAGTATCAAAAAAAATTAAAAAAATTTAATAAATATTTAATTAATTAAATTAAAATTTAATTCCTCGTGTGACCATCTCGCCGGATATTCAATCATTTTCAAATTTAAATTTTGCTGATTTGCATTTTTGAAGCTTATTTTTTGTATGATAATTAACAGGAAATGTATTATCTTTCTTGAAATAAACACAAACGTAATCGTTTCCTGACATTTTAATAAAATAGAAATTTGAATTTATGCTTTAATTTTTTTTAATCATGTTCAAATACGTAGATAAGCTTTAAAACAATTATAAAATCTTCTTTTACAATTACAACTGAATGATACTTAATTTTCTGACACTAAATTATAGTTTTTGAAACGCATTTTTTTAAACACGTATAATATCTTTGATAATATATTTGAAAGTGTTAATTATTTTTGAAATATTTTTGAAATTTTTTAATCCACGCTCTCGACTTTTTCAAAAAAATTCATTATCGGATATATTTTTGTTTCATATTCAAAAAATTTGATACTTTGGCCGACCGATTCCGAGCTTTTTGTCTCAAAAAAACTGTATTATTATCCAAATTACCTTTTCGATTATAAGATATGAAATTTCTAAAGTGATAATTAAAGTTGGTTAAGAAAAAAGTAATCCTTTTCCAATAACAGAAGGAGTCAAACAAGGAGGAATATTATCTCCATTCTTATTTAATTTTTTTATTAATCAATAGTTATCCGAATGTATTGATTTGAAAGTTGGTGCAAAGATTGGTGAGATAAACTTGTCAATTCTTGCCTACTGCGATGATACTATCACCATCGGAAAAACATATCAAAATTTTGCTAAGAACTTGTGAAGAATATGCAAAAGGTAAGAAAATCGAATTTAATGTCTCTAAATCGGCATCAATATTTTTCGAAAAAAAAGCACTGGTTTTAAAACAGAATTTAAATTAAATGGTTCTGCAATTCCTAAAATACAAAGTTTGATTTATCTAGGCCTACCTTTTGGAAATCTGAAATCAATAAATGATTTCGTGGAAAATAAGATGAAAAAAGTTGAAAAGAGTTTTTAATCTATAAATAGTGTTGGATGCAAACAAAAGCGGGGTTGTGAAGATCGTTTCAATTCGCTCATTTCAATTCTATCATTTCAATTCAAAAAAACTTGAATAACTTTTTAACTAAAAGAGATAATTCAGTTCTGTAAAATTCTTAATTATAAGCGAATTTGCTTAATGCAGTAAAATAAGTCTGCAAAATACTTTGCAATTTTCTGCATTTTGCAGCCCATTAAAAAGTATTCCAATCAAGTGTGCAATTACATTGCAGAGTTTTTGAAGACATATATTTTTGGATTAAGCAAAGTTGCTTAACCATTAAGCATTTTACAGAACTAAATTATCTCTTTTAGTCAGCTTACCTAAAAGTATTAAGTTTTCAAATTTTTCTCTGATTGATGGATCGAGCTCTAAAACGGTGCCTATTATTGCCCATATTTTATAACTTTTAGAAGATGTCATTGGAGCGCCGTTCCCATTTAAAGCCAATGATTTTAGTAGATTGGCTTCCTTATTTTGCTCAATTAGATATTTTTTTATATATAATTCCATCTTGAGGCTTATGTATCTGTTTATTTTGTAAATTTTTATAGCTTTCATAAAGAGACTTTTCTATTTGAGATAAATAATTCTTATTAGAAAATATTGAGAAAATTTGTGTTTCTATGTCAAAAACCACAAATTGATTCAAAAAACTGTTAAAATTTAAACAAGTTTGTTTTTTTTCGGAAAAAGTAACTTGTGAATCAAATAATTTGTCACAATTATTTCATACCAAATAATTAATAGAATTTTGTTCATTAAAATTTTTTTTCCATATTTAAATGAGTTTTAGGACACTTTAAGTTACTTTATTTAAGAGCAATCGAAATACAAGAATAAATTTTTTTTTGAAAAAAACCGTTTGGCTAAGTAAATTTGAAAATTAAATTTATAGCGTCATCATGTGATCAAAAAAAAAAACAGATGGAAGATTCGCTCGAAGAGTTTCAACGTTGGACTTTCAAGAATTCGGTTAAACTGAATCTAAAAAAGTTGGAAAGACCTGTTAGTCATCATACCATCTTCCAACAACTGAGAAGCGTACTCAACGAAGCAGAATTCGAACAAATTACAGCTGTTTATAATTTTACATCGAACAAAATATGGATTGTTGGATTCCAACAAGCTTTCCAAGTGTCTTTGAGCGTCAAATATCAGCGAATGGACTCATGTTCAAACTCGAAGATGCGAACAAATTACCAAATACGAAAAAGTACTCGATATTCAGATTCCACTTTTTACCTGATAATTTTAACAAGGAATTACTGCTAAACTATTTCGATGCAATCAAAATCAATGGTCTGAAAGTTGAAGAAATTTCAGAAGAAACATATCGAGACAGTTCCTTAAAGAATGGAGTGAAAAGAGTAAGAATTTCTTATCCGAAAAATGCAACCCAAAATGTTCAAAATTTAACTGGTTCAACAATACTATATCGACTTAAATGCGTAATATCAATTGCTGGACAAAAACAAAAATGCTTCTTCTGCCACGACGAGGGTCATAATATGGTAAAATGTCCTGTAAAAAATCCAGCCTGTAGGAATTGCAACTAAAAAGGACACTTGACTGAAAAGTGTTCTTTTCTGAGAGATTTAAAGCAATTGAACGGACAAAAATTGATTACAGCGATCTTGCTATTCCTGAAGAAGAAGAAGAAAAATGCAAAAATGAGTCAAATTCAAAAAGGTTAAATATTATTAAGATAAGGTCAAATAAATGGGTAAATTTATATAAATCTTTAGTCGGATCAATCTTAGACTATTCTTTTCCTTGCTTGAATTCATTTTCAGAATATAATATCAAAAAACTACAAACAATTCAGAATACAGCAGTCAGATCTATCCTCAAGTTAAAATATAATACTCCTTCCAACATGTTGCATCATGAGGCTTTTAATAAACTTAAATTACTAACAGTCTCAAATCGGCCTTGTGAGTTGAGTGAGAGATATGTTGAAACAGGACTGAGTCATTCTATTCCATTGGTTGAAAGACTGGTGAAAGAATACAAAGAAGGTTTCGAATCAAGATATATTGAATACCCAACTCCATTGTGTAATTGCTACCTTACAATTTCTTCTTTTTTCCCTGAACAATCAATTTTTTAAGATATGTATCCTTTAACTCTCTAGTTCAATTTCTTTAATATTCCTCTATTTTAAACCATTTTATTTTTTTTAATTTTGTTCTATCTTATTTAACGTTATTTTATTTTGATTTTTTTTTTTTTAATCTGAAGGAGCTTTTGCTCGGTACAGAAAACAAATAAATAAATAAATAAAATTAAATTAAATTAAATAAGATAGAATAAAAATTAAAAAAAAATAAAATGGTTTAAAATAGAATAACTTATTTTTTCTGGAAGAATAATTTTAATGAATTTTAGTAAATCATTTGATGCCGAATCAGATAAGCTGTGTTTCTGTCTAATATTGAAAAATAGATCCATAAATTCACTAACCATTAAATTTGAACCTGAATATAGAAAGCTATCACCTGTTGTGTAATCATCTTCGCTTTCATCACTCCCATTATTGTCATAGAATGAGGATTCTGAATTTTTACTGCTAATCGAATTTTCTAGGTTTAAAATGCTATTATCTTGAATTGTAAATAATTTATCCTCTTTTTCATATTCGTTTTGGTTATTTGAATGATCCAATATTGCTTTTTCTTCCACTAACTTAATACCTTGAGAAAGCATTTTCATTTTTTTTTCGGGATTTATTTGTTTGTTCTCAATTTCGCAATTTTAAATATTGAGAATCGACTAAATTTTTCATAAAATTATTCATTTTTTTATTGTTCTAAAAATATTATATAATGGGTTTAGAATAGTATTGAAACATTATTTTATGAAACATTTTTTTCAAATTATTAAAAATATATAATAATATTTTTTTTCATAATTAATATTTTTAATAATAATTAATGGGCAATTTTTAAGGCAAAAAAAAATACATTAAAAAACTAAACAAAAGTCATGAGAAAAAAATATAATTAGCGGTATTTTTCTATAATTGATCAATTACAAAGCAAGCCATCCCAAAGTCATCAATGCGCAATTTTCTAAGGAAAATTTAATCCAGAGTTTTAAGTTTGTTTGACGCTTTATGCTTTGAAACACTGGAGTAATATTACTCTCATCATTGCCCTCTGTGGTTAGTTTAATTACTCTTTCGGCTATAGTCCTAAAATAAAACAATAATTATTATTTTATATCTAATATTTATTATGTTATATTTTACCAATAATTATTATTTTATTATTATTTTCTTTGTTAATTGGAAAGTGAACAGATTGCATAAATATTTTTATTTACTTTTTATTTAAATATAGATATTTTTTAGTTCTTAAAGTCTCTTTTAATAAATTGACAACAAAATTTTTCTTATTGAGAAGTGAGAATTAATTTAGAAATTATGCTTTTTTCTAAATTAGATCTCAATAATTAAATCAACAAGTAATTTTTCCAATTCAGATCTTTAATGAGATAAAACTGAGAATAATTAGAAATTTTTTCATAATTTCTAAGTCAGATCTCAAATGAGAATAAGACCTGGGTACTTACATAAACATCTTTAATTCCTTGATACTCTATTATTGCAGACCATTTGGGAACAAATTGTATTTTTGATATGTCAAAAATACTTTTAATATATAATTTTTACTAAAAAAAATACCATTTAAATTTAAAGTAAAAATTGTTTTCATGAAATAAAAATCTGGCCAAACATAAAAAGCCCATTAAGAACAATTTTTTCCAATTTTTTTTTAAAAAATAGTCTTTTTTCCTTTAAATATTTTCTATGATTATACAACTTTTTTTACTGAGTTTTAGCTAAAAAATGTAAAAAATTAAAAGTAAAGCAAAATAAAATTTTGTTAGAAAAAATATGGATCTAAAGTTTTAAAAAATTCTTTTTTTAAATCCCTTCTCTAAATACTTAAAAGTCATGTTGTAGAAAAGCGCAAAGGTGCAAAAATATCAAAAAAAATCATCTTTCTAACACAAGTGGGTAGGCAAGAACGCCCTTCTTTTAGAAATAAAATTTTTATCAACTTATTCTTGTCAATACCTCTTTTATGGAAGCTAACCTATTCTCTGTAGCGAGCCTTAATAATAATCTATTCTATTTTTATCTATAATTAAACTTCACCTTATAAATTTGATTCATCTATATAAAATAAATTTAAGCGATTTAGCATCGAAGACTTATTGGAAAATTGAGAAACTTGTGCTATGAAAAACGTCCAAGAAAGTTAAGACTTTAAGAAAAAAGAATTAATTTTAAGAGGAGATTTAATTGAACAATTTAAAACAGTAAAAAACTTTGATTTAGATAATTTAATACTTTTTTGTTATGAAACGATTTTAAAGGTAACTTTTGGGACAACTAATCCTTATGCTCGGTGTAAGAATGACTAATTTTCAAATAAATTCTATGAATTTATATATATATTATCAAAATACGGATTATACATATTAAAATTCGATTTAGTTTTATTTTTAATTTTTTAATATTTTTTGACAAAAATCATCTATTTTTACGTAAAATTCAGTAAAAATTTACAATTTAAAGAAAAAAAGAAATTTAAAATTCCTGTAATTATAAAAAAACACTATTAATTTTCTTAAGCTCAATTCTGTCAATGGATTTTTTTATTGTTTTAAAAATAAAAAAAATTCTTTTTAATTTTGACTATAAAGATTTGAATTTAAACTAATTAATTTATTATAACGTTTAATGACAATTAAGATTTATTTGATTGATTAGTAGATATCAAATCATTAACTTTGTTCTTGATACATTCATAATTTGGCGAAGTATTTGCCAAACTGTCAAAAACACGCTCAACTCCATGATTCCATTTATCTGCTAATGAACTCTTTGATGGCAGCTAAAATAAAAACAAAATATTACTTAATCCAAATATTCTAATTTTTGTTTACATCTTTTAACAATTCTGTTGTCTCTGGTAAGGCTTCTTTTACTTTACCAATAGCTTTGTTAGCATACTCGCTTTTGTCCCAAACGCTGTTGTTTACAGTGACGTACACTGCGCCACCGACTATTGCCAATTTAGCTCCGAATCTTAAGAAAAGAAGTTTTTTTTTAAAAAGTCCGTTCTCTGTTTCACCTAGCTCACTATTTACTTGGCTATGGATAGCATTTTAGCAAAAATAAAATTAATTCGGATTCTTTATTTAGAAATATTAACAATAATTGCAAATTTTTATATTTTAATTATTCGTTTAAGACACGCTGAAGTCTTTTTACATCATGCTCATTAATAACTTCACTTTATATTTGCTTTTAAACTAAATTTTAATTAATTAATATTTAATTAAAGAATTTTTTTTTTTTAAATTAAATTTTTTTTTCATTTATAAAAGCTTAACTATCTTTAATTTTAATCGATTGTTTTTTAGAATTAAAAAATTTTAAATTTTGTAATTGTCCAATTTAATTGAAATTTAAAAATTATAAAAAGAATATGTACTATCCTAATCCTAATTTGTTTTACATATGATGACAGATAATGATCATAAATTCCTGTTTGATCAAAAAAAAATTGCACTCGTGCAAATTGCAAATGAGCTTGAATTTTCACAATTAATTCATTAATATAAAAAAAAACGCATAAAAAATTTCAAAAAAAATAATTTTTTTTTAAAGTTTTGACTTAAAAATGCAAGTAGGATACAGACCACAGATGCGCATGCCTATGATGCCTCCCACGGTAAATTTGCCACCTCCAGTTGCAGCGCCAACAGGCCAAATGCCGGCACAGCTAGGCGCTTCGGCAAATATGCCAGCTCAAGTAAACCCCATGATGATAAATCCGATAGACATTGGCTTCGATGGTAAAATGCTTCGAAAGACAGTAGCCAGAAAAACAGTTGATCACAATCCGTCCGTAGTCAAGTACTTGGAAGACCGCATCTGGAAAAGCAACAACCTGGACGACAGATCATTGCAGTCGGACATTTTATACACCCAACTGATGACTTTGCCGCACCATGCCATGGACAACCCGGTCAGCTGTGTCATGAGTAAGTTTATTCGAGCAGCTTTGAACAAAGATCCGCGGCCTGTGTTTTGTGTGTGCTGGACACCGGATGGAAGAAGACTGATCACAGGTGCATCCCGCGGAGAGTTCACCCTGTGGAATGGTCTGACATTTAACTTTGAAACAATTCTACAGGCGCACAATAGTTCAGTTAGATCAATGATTTGGAGCCACAATGAACAATGGATGATGACTGGCGATGACATGGGCTATGTCAAATACTGGCAAGCAAACATGAATAATGTCAAAATGTTTCAGGGACACTTAGAGGCCATTCGCGGCTTAAGGTATTTTATTTTCGAACATTTTACTTGATCTAATTGATTCGACTTTTTTTTTGGTTAATAAAAATCGAATACCAAAGACCGTACGGGGTCAGGGTATCAATTTTTTTGAATAAAATTTTTAATCTTAACTAATTTTCTTTTATTTGATCCCAAGTGAGCGAAAAAATTCGAATCAAATTAGAAAGTTGAATATTAGGTTTAACTCAATTATTTAAGTTTTTCTCCGACTGATCAAAAATTTACGTCCTGTTCAGATGACAGGACAGTAAGAATATTCGATTTTGTGACTTCTAGGGAAGAGACTGTTTTGCAGGGACACGGCTCAGACGTTAAATGTGTCGATTGGCATCCGCACAAGGCGCTCATTGTGTCTGGCAGCAAAGATTCTCAGCAACCCATTATTCTCTGGGATGTCAAAGGTGGCAAAAAAATTACAACTATTCATGCTCATAAAAACACATGTACAGATCTTAAATGGAATCAATTTAATGGAAATTGGCTAATTAGCTCGTCTAGAGACCATTTGTGCAAGCTCTTCGATATCCGCAACATGAAAGAAGAGGTTCAGAGTTTTAGGGGACACAAAAAAGATGCATGCAGTAAATGAATAGTTTATTTTTTAATTAAATATCTAATACTTACAGTAATGCTACAAATTTTTTTTTAACTAATTTTTAATGTTCCTCAATTCAGGTCAAAAAATTCATGAAAATTAAAAATAGTCAAAATTTTACAAAAACAAGCATTTTTGAAGTTGAAAATTTTGTCTTAAATTCAAACAAATTTCGGTAAAAATTTTGATTAAAATCTTACTGATTTAGCAGATTTTTCCTAAATTAGTTAAGAAAAATCATCTTGAAATTTTTAATTCTTGTGAATTTTTTGAACCGAATTTTAGTAGAAAAATTTTTCAGTAAAAAGTGTTAAATTTCACTAATTTAATGTTAAAAATCAAATTTTCACACAATTTATTTTATCAGATTTTTGTCTTAATTTACGAAGAATAGCCGAGATTGATTCTGAAAAATTATACTCTCAAAGAATATTGGAAAAAACTTCCGATTATTTTAAAATTGACAGAAATAAATAAAAATAAATGTATAACAAGTTAAATAATGAATCAAAAGTTAATTTTTTTCTATGAAAAAATAACGTGTTTTAGTTACAATTAAAAATTCATATTTACCACTTTTGAATGAAAAATAATCCAAAAAAGTCAGTTTTATTAAAGCTAAATTGAATCCAAAAAATTAAAAAAACAAAAATCTTTGTTTTCTTCCAAAAATTCTTCAGGTAGTCAATTTTGAGATAAATTTATCGTTAACATTTAGCTGACTTATGATGTAAGAGTTTTAAAAATTAGAAATATTTATGACAAAAAAAATATTCCTACTAAATAGCACTGTTTTTGTTGACAAGATTGTTTATAAAATTTTCAAAAATGGTACAAATGTATTCTAAATTAATTAGTTTTAATGATAAAAAAAAACTCATTCTATATATTTTTTAATTCAAGAATTAATTTTATTTTTTACAATAATTGAAATTGAAAATTTATAAAGAAAAATCCTAAATATGGCTAAAAATTTTTATTTATTTTTTTAATTTTCTAACCATATTGCTATTTTAGTATCTTCTTAGTTCATAAAATTTATTTTAAATTTTTTTTGGGGTGAAAAATGAGATCAGTTGGTTGTAAAGTTGACAGGTCCCAATTTTTATTAGCATTTTTACTATTTACCAAATTTTACGTAATTTACCGCATATTGCAGCATTATTCATGCAAATCGCAGCAAAATTTAGTTAAAATAAAATATTGTAGCAATACTTAAAATAATCAAAATTAATTTTTTGTAAAAATTTTTAACAGCTGTAGCTTGGCATCCAGTTTATGAAAAAGTGTTTGCAAGCGGGGGCGCCGATGGATCCATATTTTATTGGCTTGTGGGGTAAAGCTCTATTATCTTTTATTAAATTATTTTTTATCTATTATAATGATTACATATTAATAATTATTTATTATTAATAATTAATTGAAAGCGAGTATATGTTTGTGAATTTAGGGTTGAGAAAGAGATTGGAAATATGGAAGAGGCTCACGATGGAATGATTTGGGACTTGTCTTGGCACCCATTAGGACACATGTTGGTCTCTGGATCAAATGATCGTAGTACACGATTTTGGACCCGCAATAGGCCAGGTGACACGTTTGTAGACAAAGTTGACGACACCATGACACCCAAAATGGAACGTTCCACTGGAACCATATTCAAAAACCACGAATTGCCGGAGATAGAAAAGCAAAAGGATGGCTCGATACTATTGCCCGGTCTAGGCTTTGAGCCAGGCATGTTAGATATGTTGAATGAGGACTTTAAAGAAGAATCGTCTCAGGACAATAATATGTTTTCACCAACAAGTAAACAAGCACAACGAAATGCACCGTTGTTTGATGCAGATGAAGACGAGAAGCGGAAAAAAGCGCCATATTCAAAACCCATTCCGAAAGAATTTGAAAAAGCCTGGCAATCAAACAAACCAGTTTCGCAGTCTAGCTCAAATCAGCCGATGAGTTTGATGTCACAACCACTTCTAAACGGGCCTAGCTCAAGGCCACCCAGTTTGCTCGCTCTTAATTGTGAGCCTGTCGGAAATTCGGGCTTTAAGCGAAAGTTGAGCCAAGACTTGGACACCGAATATGATGAACGAAACTGGAAGAATAGAAATAAATTCAACTATGAAGACGATGATAACGACTATGAGGATGAATACGATGAGTTTCGTGATAACAGGCGAAATATGAGGGACTCTTATAATGAAAACGATTCATTTGACGATGCCGACTATTACGATGACAGAAATAGAAACTACCAAAGAGGACGTAACTCAAACAGAGGCTCAAATTTTAATGCACCATACTCTCGCAATAGAAATTAATATGATTTTTAATTATTTTTTGTCAATAAAAATTGTCTAAAAATTTTGTCTATTGTAAAATTTGTAAAATAAAAAATTTTAAAAATTAATTTTTAATCTATTATAACATTCTTAATTTTATAGAAAAAATGAATAGCTTTTTTTTTTGACCAAAAATATGTAATTAAGGCAGAAGCTCGGATGCATTCCAAGAATGAGGTTGATGGAACTCATCTATACCGAAGTTTCAAATAGAAGTACAATTTTTTTTTCTTAGTTCTACATCAAATTTTTGCCGTTATGAGCATTAACACTAAAAGCACCAACGAGTCAAGATGACCTTTTTTCGATTTTTAAAATAACCATGGTAAGTAATTATAGCTTAAGTCTGATACATTAAAAATATTCAGCAGCTATAAAATTTGTTACGGTTACTTTTTCTTTCTTCAAAAAGAAAATTTTCGCTACAGGGGCTCAAAGAGTTTTTTAATTGTCAAAAGTATGCTTCGGTCCGATGAGAATATCTTTTGCAAACATATACAAAAAATATATAAATCATATACCATCTTGTAGAGCAAAAATTTCTCTAGTTTAAAAAATCAAATATTTATCTTTCTAATATGAAGATTTTTGACTAGAAGGTCTTGAAGTTTGATAGTTTTTGAAAACATTGGTTTAGGTCTTTGAAATTTTTGAGATGAGTTTTCATTCAAAAAGTACTATATCTATATATATTTTTAAAGAGCGCAAAATTCTCTATTAAATGATATATTTTTCAAGTATTTTAAGTAAAAAAACACATTTTTTTGTGCTTTTTTCCAGTTTTTTTGATTCTCGTCGGAGGATTGACCCAAGACCCTAACTTTTTTATTTAAATTATAAAACTAGACAAAATTCTGAACCAATCTCAGGTTTAATTTTTTTTTTAAATAATAAAGAAATTTTATAATAAAATCCAAATAAAAATATAAGTTAAAAAATAAGAATTAACTTAATCTTGAAAAATAATAATGATCATTATTTTTCAATTTTAATCTCTAACAGAATCTTTTAGAAAACTTAAAACACTAAAAGACTTAAGGTAATAATAAACCTTAGAATTAGACATGTTAATTTTCAATATTATTGAAATTTAAACTTGAGAAATGAATTTTTTTCTACAAAATATTCTCCAAGAATTGTGGAAGAATTCGCCAGTTTTATTTAAAAATATCAAATGAGACAGATTATTATATTCAAAACTTATAAAACAACGGTGTATGATTTGGGGCACAATTCAAAGACTGTATTTAACTTTTTCGAAGATTAAAATTTTCAAAATATAACAAATTTATGTTTTGACAATGTTTTGTAAAATTATGTTAAAACCATTTTACAAAAATATAATATCTTGAAAACAAAGTAACTTTATACTATCTAAAAGATGTCATTTTTAAATATTGAAAGTTAAGTTTTAAAACTTGATTTGAACACGCCCAATGTAATAAAATAATCTTTTATTTATCCTTGCTTGTGTCACCTAATTATTGGAATGACATTTGCATACATTGGTATCTATTAATATATTTGAAATGCTTAACAAGAAATTTTCTAATTTTTTATTTGATTCAATTAACGCCAATTCTGGCGATGTAAAATTATAAAAATAATGTGAAAATATAAAAATAAAATTTTTTTTTCTCAAAAAAAAAATAATTTGAAAAAAGAAAAGAAATAAACTTAAAAAAGACTAAAGAATTTATCAATTAACTTTGCAAATAAATCGGAATAAGCGTTGGTGAAATGTCAAATTCAAAATAAGTTTAGGAAGAATATCTACAATGAAATTATAGATTTCTAATTTTATTTCATTTTTAATATTTTATTATTTAACTCATACAATATAGTAATTTTACAAAATAATTCAAGTTCTTATCTAATCAACCGGTTTTCAGACCGCTCTTTTTAAACTGTCTTTTCAGGCAAATATGGTCACTGTCAAATAATTTTGATTTTTTGTTCAAAAGTTAAGCGTAAAAAACACCATAATTAAGACACTAAAGAAAAATGTATATTCAAGGTTAATTAACAGGCTAGTGCCCTTATCTTTTTCAAGACTGATTAACACTTCATTTAATTAATAATTTTAAAAAAATTTTTAAATAAAATACAAAATATTCTTTTTTAAAATAAAATTCAAATTTTACATAAAAAATAAAAAAATATAAGAAATCTCATTTAAATCTAAATTATATTTTTTTCAGTTAAATTTAAAATTTTTGTAAAATAAATCAAATTTATCGAATAATTTACACGCTTTTTTGTAAATTAAGTTTATATTATTAAAAACAGACATTTTAAAGTGATTAAAAGTTAGATTGATTTTTTCAATGACAAAATTATTAATTAATTTTGGAAAAAAATAAGAAAGTGTCATTTCACCAAATTTAGATCTAGCCCCATTCTGTACCAATTTATCCAAATTCCGTAAATTCCATTTTAATTTTCTTGAATAATTTGTTTGAAGTTGATCTTTTAAGATTGTAGGTGCATTATCAAATTTCATAATTTTAAATGAAAAAGTTAATAATTTTGATAAAAAACGATGTTGAAAGGAAAATAAATTATATTTTTCTAAGAAATTATTTACATAATTAAAGTCTTGACCAAGAAAAATCAAATTTAAAAAATTTGTGTAATTATGGTCACTGTCAAATAATTTTGATTTTTTGTTCAAAAGTTAAGCGTAAAAACACCAAAATTAAGACACTAAAGAAAAATGCGGCTTTAGAGCAGTGTTGACAAATGGGACCGCTCTAACATTGGCGTTGTTATCTTTAAAGTTTTCGAATTTGATTAATTAATAATAAACAAGCCTATAGATGCAATTTATCGATTTTGATAAATTTTGTAGCTTTTTGACCCATTTAAAACCATTCACTTAAGCCATTCAAAAACCATATCATAAAAGAATATCAAACACTCCTTTTATTTAAATCTTTATAAATAGTTTAAAATTATATTAAATAAAAAATAATTTAAATTTTAAATATTAGGCAATTTATTATTTAAAAAAATTAATTTATTAAAAAAATTTAAATGTTTAAAAATGGATAACAAAATAGAGCTGGTGATTGATATTAGATAATGGATTCAAATTTATTCTGTAACTTTTTGGAATTGAGTAAAATTAAGGGAGAAAATTATTTGGGAAAATATTTGGCATCGAATTTCATCTAAAAGTTAATTTTTCACATTAAAAAATTTAAACAATTTTAACAAATGCATGATTTTTTTTGTTTTTTTTGAAAGAATTTATCATTTGAATAATGATTTATTCCTTATTATGTTTTCAGACATCAATTAAAAATATAAACATAAAATTTATTAGGCCCTTATTATCCAATTTTATTTTAACTAAAAAAGAAAAAAATTTAATTAAAATTTATTTTGTAACTGATTCAAGATTTAAAAGCGAAAAACAAATTTTATTCACTTCTGGATCATAAAATTCAGTATGCTGTGAAGGTTGATTGATTCCAGTAAAAAGCTTTTCCGAGCAAATATACCTTTCTTCATCCTTATTGTTTTTCGAGCCGGTAATTATCGTTTGCTCATAAATATGCATCTTAACATCAGTATCTTCGTTTACATTACCATCTGATCTAAATGTTCTATTTACTTCAATTTGTACATTGGGTAATGCTTTGCTGCTAAAATTGACATTATCTTTGTCGCCATAAAGAAAAAAATTCGCCGTGCTTCTTGACTCATCTTTGTTTTTAATACTAAATTCTACTTCAATATCAGTGTTGCAGTATCCTAGCTTTTTTTTAGGCTTTTCTTCTAACTTTTTTTTGTCCGAAAAAATTAAAATGTTCTTAAAAACAATTTCAATTTTTATTTCAAAATAATTTTTTTCTTACTCTTTTTTTTGTATCAAAATCACTATCTGATTTCTCTTCATCATTAACAAAATCTTGATTTTCTTAAAACAAATTAATTAAAAGAAAAATAAAAGTTAATTTTTTACCTAGTATTTCGACCATTGGGTTTACAAAATTTGTGTCTTGTGAATCCATTTTTTAAATTGAATCAAAAAATTTTGAAATAAAACAATTGATAAATTTGGGTATCCATGTATTTTATTTATTACTTGGTGATGGGCAATTAATGGTACTATGAAGACCTTGTGTCTCAAAATTTGCCTTCCTCAAGTCATTGTCTTCTAAACTAATTAATTATCTATTTATACTCAATTAAATTTATTTTAAAAGATAAGATCAATATTTTTTTCATCCGATAGTGATTGATATCATTCTAAAAAGCTTTTATTTGCTTATATTGACTGATCATTAATCTTAAATTATAATTACTTTGTCTTTGAATCAATGTTTGTTTATTTAAAAAAAAAGAAATGTTTCTTTTCTTTTAAAATATTTAAAATTTGGACAGGAACTAATCGCCGCCTTTTCATAAAAAAATACTAAACTTATCATTTTAAACGGAAGATAATAAACAAAATAAATTCTAAATGTCATATTTTAATTTTGTTTACACGATTTTTTTTCAAAGTTTAATGTAAAATGAGATTTAATAAATTAATATTTATTTCCTTCTCGGTCGATCAAAGATCAAAGTGTAATAAAATTCTTAAAAAGGTAAATACATAAAATATAAAATCACTTGTCAAAATTTTTTATTTATATTTGCTTCATTAACCTAAAACTTCAATCTAATTAATTATACAGATAAGAGTCAAAATTTGATTTAATACTAAATCGACGTTGAGTAGAGTTTACCTTGAAATAAGTGAGTCTAGAGATGCATCTGAAATTTTACAAGCCGTAAAACCGAGTCATTCAAAAAAAAACACATAGGTAACTGAATAAAATTTTGTATTATTTGTAAGTTTTAGTAAATAAATTATCTCAAAATAAAGTATAATAACACCTAACATTTTTTATTTGAAAATATTAGAATAAATTCTATCCATTTGCCGATACGATCACACTAAGCTCAATATGAAAATTTCTCGCGCCACATATGACAAAAATGTTCTATAAATTTTGTTTAATCAAGCAATATGTTTACTTTTATTTCCGCTATTGATTTAACAAAGAGTATATTTTATAAATTTTGGATAATGTATTTTGTTTAACACATTTTTTTCAAACCAATATCCTACAGAAATTTATCAAATTTCACTCTCATGAGCCACCATTAATAAAAAAAGAGTGCTTGAATTTAAAAAAAAATAAAGGTTATTAGAGAGATAAACGATCATGTTTTTACTTATATTTTTTGTTTATATTTTAAATTTTGTTCTTTATGACCACCTCCCAAGTAATATTTAATAATATTAAAATGTAGTCTTTTTGATTGAACATTTTTTAGAATTAAATTTAGTTTAAAAAAATTAACTAATTAAAAATAAATTTTAAATTTTAGATAATTATTTTTGTGATTTTATGATTAAAATATTTCAAATAAATAGTTAAGCTTTTAATTATTTTTTCAACTATGTCTTTTAAAAAATTGATAAAGCATGAATATTTATCTTTTTAAAGAGATTTAATTTTTATTTTTTTTCAAAGCCTTTTAGAAAAGACCTGATCCTCATTTTAATCTTTCATAGTTGAAGTTTTTTTTATCTCATGGTAAAAAATAATGTTTGAAGATTAGTTTATTAGTTTGATATGATAATATAAATGTTTAATTAAGAATTAAGAATAAAATAATCAGTTAAAAATTATTAATTACGGCGCAAATTTTAAGAAGAATCAAGCTTAATAATTTCTTGAGATAAACTATTATTTTGAAATTTATTTACCTGAATGTAAGTCAGTAAAAAAATAGTGAATGAAATAACTTTAATTTACAACGTTTATCAAATATTTTCCAATTTCAGATAAATGCCAACCGAGCATTTAATTTGAAAAATTTTATTTGATCGAGAATTTTCTTTCTAATGTTTAGAAAGAAAATATGTTTTCATTTTAAATGTTTTTTATTTTTGACTTTTTATTTTTTTATTTCTTTTCTAGGAAAAGTGACTTTTAATTTAAAAATAGATTCGGTTAGAGAAAAAAATAATTGATATTTTTCTTGCCTCAAAACAATATTTTTTTAATCTTTTATGGCTTTAGACTTCTTTACATCATCATGAGGAGTAAATTGAATATCATTAATGTATCATAATAAAATTTTAGTGTTTTATTGTACTGTCTCATTTGTCTCTTAACTTTAGAAATAAAATTACCGACTTTTTAAAATAAATTATTTTTCAATTAAACTTTTTTCTCTTTGATACAATGACTAGTGCCACAATTTATTATAAAAATCAAAATTATTTTATCATAAAAAATAGGTGGTCTATTAATTTTCTTTCAATGTTTAAATCCAGAATATTTTATAACTTTTTAAAGTTTTTCTATTAATGTATTTTATGGGTGTTCATAATTTAATAGTCTAATTTAAAATTTAAGTAGCGAGTAATTGATAAGGATAATTTTGAAGAAAATTTTAATTTAATTTTATTTTCTATTTTATTTTAATTTTTTCTTTAATTATTAAAACATAATTTTAATATTTATTGATTAAAATAACTTAGGGATTTTTTTACTTTTTTAAGACATCTTTTAGGGTGGTCTTTAAAGTCACGTGACGAGAAAATATGAAAAAGGTCCTTTAGGCCATGGATATTTAATGCAGTTGTCAATTGGTTTAATAAACAGAATTTTGAAACCAAGTTTTTTTTTTAATATAAATAATATTAAGTTTAAAAAAAAGATGTTTATGTAGTTTTTATTATTAGTTTGAGACAATTTCTTGCATCTAAATCAAACCAAGGTCAATTTTTTGATGCTGGTTTTATTTCAAATAAGAAATTTAGAATTGTCAACGAGTGTTTTAATTCACAAAGCAAAATTTACATTTTTAAAATGAGTATTTAATTCTGTTGATAAATGTTCTCATCTGGCTTTTAAGTATTTTTGTCCTAAGAGCATGAAAAACGCTGTTTTCCGCATTTGGTGCTTGAATTTGATTTTTTTTTTTTTAATTTTTTGTTTGATTTTAGGCAAGAAATTTTTCCATGTGCTGGTTCATTCATTTAATAAAAGAAATAATTTTTTTGATGGTTTATGGCTTAATCCATAGCATCAATGTATTTAGAGAGTTGTTCTAAACAGTGGCACTCTTGGGTCTTACTGAATTTTTTATTTGCTTTCTAGATTTTTTTTTTAAAAAGCGGCAAATAAAATTAAAGAAAAACTGAACATAAATTATATTTTTTTATATTTATCAAATTATAATTATAGCTTAATTTTTAATTGGATGGGTATACTAAGAAAATTTGATTAGAATTTAGACTTAATGTGGACCAATGGACATTTCGTAGAAAATAAAAATTAAATGGTCATAGTATACATTTTTTCAAAAAGATATTGAAAAAATCAGATAAATAAAAAAGATTTTTTTTAATTTTAAATGAATGCATATTTAAGCTTCTCGAAACAACTATTTAAACTATTAAGAAAAAAAAAGCCTGGCAGATTTTAATAGTTATAGATAAATAGAGTAATTAGTAAATTGAATGATTGAGATTTATTATTTTCTTGGAAAAAACACCACAAATGCAATGCAATAATAAAAATAAAAAAAGGATTAAAAAAAGATTAAAAAAGTAGTCTTAATTTATTTGATTTTTTTGTATTTATTAATGTTCATAATTTAAATAAAAACGGGTTTTTATTTATTTGTTTGAAAGTCACCTTCCATTAAGAAGATTAAAAAATTTTTACAAATATAATAATTAAAAAATAATAAAATAAAAATAGAATTTCTAGTTGTTACTTATTTTATTTTTTTTCAATTAGATTTAAATCAGTAATGGTAAAAAAGACTTTATTTATCTTTTGTTTTAAAATAAAATGATGTGGGATTTCCCAAGTATTTGCTGAAAAGCTATTTATATTTTTTCTGAAATATTGAAATTTTTTTCTGAAATGATTAATAAAAATTGATCGTGTATATGATAACTTTTGATTCTTAGGTTTTAGTGCACACATAAGCGACCATCGACACCATGTTTAAAAAATTTTAATCTAAATTAAGTTTTCGATAATATTTCAAAAAAATTTTAAAATTTTTTCTTTAACAATTTTTTTATTAAAAGCTTCTTAAAAATTCTATCTTATAATGAACAATCATCTTTTATGATCAAGATGGTTTAAACAATGGCCTAAGTAATTCGAGCGAACTCTGGAGTAAATAAAATTTTATTAATAAATTTTGTTTAAAAAAAAAAGTTTATATCAAAATATGCAATTGACAAGAATTGATTTCGGTTAATTTTATTTATTATTTATTTTGGAATTCACATTAACAATTAAGTGCAATATATTTAAGTTAAAAAATATCAGGATAGAATTAAAAAAAATGGAAATTTCACTTTAAAAAATCAACTTGAACAAAAAAATTCTTATACTTTTTTCTTAATATTTCTGAAGAATTTACCTAAAAGAACCTTCCCAATGTACATTTTTTTGTCCCCATTTTATAGCAAGATGAAATTCAACAAAATTGAACAAAATTGTTTAATTTTTACTTTTATTTAAGTAAGCGAAAAAAGCAGAATAATTTAATTAAAGCAAAACGATTTTTGTCTACAAATTAAAATTAAATTTATTAAATTTTTTATATGTTATAATCAAAATGAGTTTTCGAGTCCCAAAAAATAAAATAAATATTTATTATTAGTGGTAGAAGTTCTTGCTGCGACACTAAACATGTAGAGTGTCTGAGCCCATCACCAACATTTGGCATTGTGGAGCTGTAGCAACCGATTACATTAAATCTATCTAAGGCCGCTTTGAAGCTAGCGGTTGACTTAGATATTACCACATTTTCTGGCAACTTATTCCACTACCCTGCTTGAGGAAAAGGCATGTCTTGAGTTCACCGCAGCTGCAAGACCGTTTCTAAATTGATCATGGAGACTCTCTCTATTGACACTGAGGCTATTTCCTCTTGGCGTCTTGTTATTTTAGTTTAAAAAAGTCTTGATTTAAAATTAAAATTTTCCATTGGTAATGAAGAATAATGAGTTGTCGGATTTCATTAAGTTAAATAATTAATTTAGAATTTGAGCTTTAAATAACCTTTGTTTAAAATAAATTCTCTTTAAGTGATAATAAAATTGAATATTAGGGTTCTTGAATCAAAAAAATTATGATTCTAAATAATGTAAAAAATAATTTAGTCAAGATTAAATTCAATCAATTAAATTAGGGAAAATTTTGAGTTGAAAAAAAGTTAATTTAAAAATTGAATTTTCTATTTGTAGTAGTAGTAGCTGTATGCTGCGACCCACACAGGGTTAAGCTATATTATAGCTATGGCAGTAACTTGAGCTTTTCTGAACCTTGATTGATCATCCAGTCATCAATTCTAGGTTTGAAACAATTAATCGTAGTAGCATCAATCGCATTTTGAGGCGGTGCATTCCACACATTCACAGCTCAATTAGTTAAAAATTATGACTTTATAGACAATTCTTGACATTTTCTTTAACTAAAATTTTATTGTGTCTTCTCAAATTGTATACTTGATTGACTGAGGATAAATTTAAGCTACACAAATCAATAGTCTTAAAGACCTGTATTAAATCACCTCTTTATTAAATCATCCGACAATTTAACAGCTTCAATCTAGTCTGATAATCCAAATCTCTGATAGAAATTAAACTTATTAAAATATTAAATTAATCATTAATTTTTTTATTTATTTATTCTTATTTTCTATTGTAAAAATTTTTAATCTTATTTTTTTTTTACATTCAATGCCTATGAGGCGCTCTTTTGAATAAATAAATTAATTAATTAAACTCTTCGTTCTTCTATTAGAGATAAATGCAAATTGAATTTTTCGGTTCCTATTAATTAAAAATAAAAATTAATTTTAAATTGAATAAGTCCTCTTTTAGTGACAAAGAAATTTGAGTTTCTATAAAATGTAAATATTTCTATGAGAAATGGCAGTAAAAGAAAAAATAACTAAAAGAAACATGGCCTAATTTGTGGAAATTTTTTTTTTCTATTCAGTTTCTTTTTTCTTAATAATAATAATAATAATAATAAAGAGCTACAGCAAGCGAACTCGGAAGCCATCTATGGTAGCTAATTGCGCAAAAATCGAGAGATTAATTAAGGAGCTACAATAAAAGTTACAGAGACGAAACTGAGGTACAAAACGAATACGAGAGATTATAAAGATTGATAAAGAAGTAATTCAAAAAATTTGTCATTAATAAGAAATTAATAAAAAATAAATTAAATAATTGTACAATAGTATAAAAAACTAATAAGAGATGAGTAATTTCATATATAGGTATAATTGATTAAGAAAAAAGAATTTATAGAGACATTACAGGTAAAGAAAAAGATGAATAGAAAATAATTTACAGAAAAAATAGCTACAATTTTAAATATAAATATAAATTTCGAAAAAATAGTTACAATGTAGAAGATTCTTTTCAGTTTGATTTAATAATTGATCAATTTTGTCAAAATTATAAAATTTAATAAGAATTTTCAGAAAGAAAGCAATCTTTTAAGAGATGAAATTTTAGAAAATTTTAAATGTTTTTTAAACAATAAGTTTAATAGTAATTTGGATAGATTAAAAATAAAATTCTTTAAAAAAATTTTTAAAAGAGAAACCTTTTAAAGTTCTTCAATGTGATTAAAATGTAGGTACTATTTTAATTTGTAATGAAGGTTTATAAATCTTACTAAAGAACATTTAAATAATATATCTAATATATCTACTTTTTTTTTTTGTAGCAGAAAGATAGCTACCATAGCGAAACTACATCTAGTCTCGCCCCACAGGTCTCCTGCTATAGCTTATTATTATTATAAAAAAAAAACAAATGAAAATTATCTTATCAATACAGAAATATTTATAAATGATAAGCTAAAAAAATTTAAATAATGAAAAATGCTTGTCTAAAAGACTTTTAAATAAGCTTTTAGTAAAAAATAGTAAAATTGGCACTTTTTAAAATATGCAGAGATTTTGCAGAGCTGAGAATTTTTTGTTTCAATTTGAACAATCGAAGAACCACTTAGGTACATTTGGAAAAGTTATTATAAGGTTTTTCCTTTTTGAGCAAGTGAGCAAATTTAAATTTGAGCAAAAATTTTACTTTGCCATTTGACGGTTCACCTTTTATTTTAATCTCAAAAATATAAAGAGAATATTTTTTTCAGAATAAAAATATTGAGAATTATTTGATCATGATTAAAAAATATTATTAAAAAAAAAAAAATTTTTTTTGTATATAATTAAATGTAGAAGCATATTTTTAAAATGAAATCAAGTGTCTAATTTTATGTCTAAACTAAGGACTTTATTTTTAGTTAGTATATTATTTGTGCTCTATCAAATATTTAAAATATCTTATTTAAAAAAAAACTTATGAGATAATAATTTTATTTTAAATTTTTTTTGGAACATTTTATATAAGCTTGGCAAAGGAGCGAAAGCCCGAGCCAATATTTATTTATTTAAACAAAGACGTTTATCATCATGGAAAATGGCATATCAAAAAACTTTTTATTAAAAATTAAATTTTCTCTTGAAAATAAAAAATTGAGTAATAAGTTGTTGGTGAATCATGTAATATTGATTTTGAGTCGGAAAGAGCCGGACTAAAAGCGAACCATAAATTGCATAAGAAATAATTAGCCGGCACACAGAGCGCTCTAACTCCAGTTTGTTTAAACAAAGGCTTAGGCAATAAATGGCCAGGTCTGGAGGCAAATACAAATAAAAGACACAAAAATTGATGATTAATTCGAAAATAAATCTCCTATTTAAGATAAGTCTCAATTTTCGGATAAATAAAACAAGCATTCTTTTGTTTATTTAATTCGAGCTGGAGCGATCGAAAACATGATCGATCGAAATCGATTTGGCCAATCGAGCCCCTGCTCATTTAAAATGCACTAGATACAATTGGTAGACGGCATTAATTAAACAACAACAACAAAAGTAATTATCAAGAAACAAGTAGTCGTCGTCGAGAGTTGGAGTTGTTGCCAGACTCGTAATATTTATCCCAAAATTGATTTTATGTTCGAATCATAAACTAAGAAAAAGAACCAAAAAACATTTTTTTCAAGAGATTACTTTCTACCTGCGTAGTGTGCCCGGGCTGATTAGACACGATCAAACATGTTCATTTGGAAAATCATCTTCAAGTGGCCAAAATTGAGTTTTCGGCTTGTGCAAATTTCAAAGAAAAATCTAGTAGAAATTTATTTTGCTTTTTATTTGAATCTAGTTCGAATTGGGTTTTTATTTTTTCCTGCCAAAGTAAATGTTCTTAAAAAAGGAAAAAATTTAAACTTTTCTCAGCGTTCAAACAATTTTGTTCCACTGACTGAAGTTGTAGATTTTTCTGGAGGATACGTATTTATCAAACAGTTCGGTGTAGTGGGCAAAACAGCAGATTATTGTGACTGAGGGTCCGGCTCCAAATCCTAATCAAGCCACATAAATGACAAAAATTAATCTAAGATATGAGCTCGTGCTTCTATTTTCCACCTGATTGAGTCAATTGCCTAACCATTACTCTGGATGGATGTTACCATTCTAAAATGAGAACTTTTCAGGACTCGTAAGTCAAGGGGGCTATAAATAGTATTAAAAAAAACTCTCGTAATTTTCTTTTGACTTTTTTATCCTTTTTTTTTTATTTTTTTTTTTTCCTATTTCACCTTATTTAACTTTATTTTAATTTCATTTTTTTTTTTTTTTCTGAAGGAGCATTAGCTCGGTACAGATAAACAAATAAATAAACTCTGTTAAAAACTTATATTCAAGGTAACCAGATATAATTTGTGTTGTTCTTCAAAGGGAAACAATTGTCGAAGAAAAGAGTAATATTTAATATACCGTCACCAGGACTCGATTTTAAAGTTAAAAAATAAAAATAATTTTTTGAATAATGCATTTGGTGCAGCACTACCAAATCAAGAAATAAAAAATATCAAAAAATTCATTTTTTGTTAGAAGAAGGGGTCGACCAAAAGGTTCAAAAAACAAAAAAACAACAGTTTAATTAAAAAATTAATTTTTTAAATTTTTTAGGTCTTTTTATTGAATTTTTATAAAAATAATGCAACAGCAGAACTTGAATTTTATTAATTTTTTAATCGAAAAATATAAAAAATTAATTTTTTAAATATTTTTTATTTCTTGATCTGGTGGTGCTGCACCAAATGCATAATTCAAAAAAAAAAATTTTTTTTTAACTTTAAAATCGAGTCCTGGTGACGCATTAAACTAAGGCTTTCAGTGTTTGACGCGGATCTAAACGCGTTATTACGCAATTAGAGCTTGCGCCTTAAGTTAACAATATTATAGCATGGGCGAGATGTACTTTGGTGCATGGTCCAGAGGCGTGTTTTAACTAGTGGTGCAGCATAATCTAACAAGGGAATGCGGTACTACTAGTACTAAATTAAATTTATTAAATTGTCTATAATTGAAAATAAAAATATAATTGATTTTGAATATGTTTGAATAAGTAATCTAGAATTTAGGTAAAAAAAAAACTCTGGTGAGAAATAACTCGATTTATACGGGTCCCATAAATTACAGAAAATAATAATTTGGAATTGATTTACCTCTCTATAAGTGATTAAAAATCTAGTTAAAATTGAAATTTTTTTTTAAATTTCAAGAATTGAGGTAAAAGTTTTTTTTAATAAAATTTAAAATCTTCGACAAAAGCAAATCGAAATTGAATCTATTAAATCCTCTCTAAAAGTAAAAATTGAGTTCAAAATAATTAATTTAGAAATGAAGTTAAAAAATTTTTTTTTATTAAAAATAAAATTTAAGATATTTTTTCATTTATATTATGGAGTAATTAAGGAAAAGAAAATCCCAAAAATTTTTATTATCTAGATTTAAATTATTTAGGAAAAAATAGTTTTTAGAAAAAATATAATTAAAAAAGTTCTCTTCAAATAAAAACTAAAAAAAGCATTTGTAAGAACGATGTGGAGAGAGAGAGGAGGGGGGGATTAAAAAGATCAAACACGGCAATATAAAAAATAAAGGTAAAAAAGCCCAAAAAAAAAGGTATTCTATTACAAAAATATGTCGTTTTGTTAAATCTCATAAAATATTTAACTTGATGATGATAATAAAATAATTTAGAATGTCAATGACTATCGCACTTGCGCGCTACCAAGCTAAATGACTCGACTAATTTTTACGGCTAGTTTTACGACCGTAAACCTAGGCCCAGTTCGAAGACTCTTCTCTCCAATTTGTAGGCTAACTCCGGGCTCGGATAAACTCAATTTAGCGCTTAATTGACCGTTTGAGAGAGAGAGCGGCGCATCTACTCGTGCGTTCTCGCTCGACTTTCTCAAACCCATTAAGTTGAGAACAATGCCATAAAACCGTATGATTATAAATTAAAATGATAATAAAACTGCTTTATGGCAGCCAAATCTCAATTGAGATCTTTTTTTTCTTCTTCTTTTTTTTTTGACAGATTTTCAAACTAAACAGACTGTGATGAATTATTTTTTATTTTTTCCAATAGATAGTTTTATATGTGTGATAAATGGACTCGAACTCGTCGACGTCGTCATCAGCCTCTTCTTCAGCCTCGTCCTACTTGCCCTCGACAAACGCGTCCAACTCGTACTCGTACTCGACTCAGCCGTACCCGAGCCAAAGCTACACGATGCCCTTCGACACCAACTACTACCCGCAGCAGCAGTTTTCGTCGTCGTCGTCATCGGCGTCCTCACCCCCCGCCTCCGCCTCCCCGCTCGCTGCCAACCCGGCCGCCTACTACGCCGAGCCCAGCCACTATTACTTCGCCTCGTACCAAGGCCAGCCCTACTACCCATCCAGTTTGGCCACTTTCAACGAGTTCAACTACGAGCCCGCCGAACAAACTGCCCACTACCCGCAGTACTATCAAAATTATCAAAGCGATGCGTTCACTGGCTGGACCGGCTCTGGCCAACTCGTCTATCAGAACAATTCTCAAAGCGGCGAGGCTTTTCAAGCTAAAAACGAGCTGTATGCGACCAATTTTGCGGCTTTCGATCAGCCCACCACAAGTCACGACTATTCGGCTACAAAAATGCACAAGAAATGTAAGAGTCCAGCTGCCAAGCCAAGCCTCAAGCGAAAAGTCAAAGATGGTAATATTTTATTTTTAAATTTTTTCATGAATTAATTTTAAAAAAAAATTTAACTTAAAAAATTAAAAACCAAAAAATTCATTGTTCATTTTTATTTTTTTAAATTTTGAGCAATGGACCCTTCTGAACGACTTCTTTTTAGGCTCCATTTCATAGCGTTAAATAAATTAGTTTCTGAATTTAAATAAAAAAATATTTTTTAAAGCACACAAATACATAAATTTAAATTCAAATTTTTTTTTATTATACCCCATATACATGATTGATTAACCCTTTATCATATACCATATTAAATAATTAGGTAATTCTTAAGAGAATGTGAAATTATCTTCAATTTAAAATCTCTTCGGTGTAAGTAAAAAAATGTGCCGGTTTTTAATTTTTTAGTAAAAGACATAAATCACACTTTATTTGTCATTCTCGTTCATTTTTTAAAAATTTTATGGCACTATAAAAAATCAGCCAGGCACATAAAAATTACTATAAGAATTAATTGTGTGAATGAACAAAAAGAATAAAAAAAAATTGAAACAATATTGTAAAAAAACTATATTTACAATCTAAATTTGATCCGGTGGATTTTCCGGCTATAAAAGTTGCAGATAAATTAATTTTTTTGCTTAAGATTTACCTATACATCATTAGTAGAGTGTTTTTGGAAGACAATAAAAAAATATTCGAAAATTATTTGAAGCATGCTATACCAATTGTATATCTCTTAAAAGCTATAATTTTTAATTAAAATAAAATAAACAAATAAAATAGATTTTAGGAGAAAATAGAACAAAAAATATTAGAAGATAATAATTTTTGTTCTGAACATTAAGACTAATTCTGTTTTTTATGTTTTTATTGTTTTTAGGCAAAAAAAAGTCAACTAAAAATTTCATTTACAGTTTGGTCCGTTTCTGTTGACTTGTCTGCTTTGCCTTTGTCAACTCCTCAAACTTTTGTTCTTTTTCGTTGATTTTTTAGACTTTCAAAATTTTTTAGAAAAAATTTTTGCATCAATTCACCTAATTAACTCCTTGAATTTATACCCATTAATCTGGACCTTGATTTTTTTATTAATATAAAAATTTCACAAAAATAGATTGCCAAGAAAAGTTTTTTTTTCAGAAATTGTAAATTTAGAAAAAAATAATCAGTTTAATTTTAAAATCATGTCTATTATCTGACCCTAAATAAGCAGACAAATACTAAAATTGATCTTTTAAGAGCTTTACATATTTTTGTGCCATTTCCACGACTCTAGTCGGCATAATCAAATAAAATCAAAGGATAATCATTAGGACTCGAGTTGAGTTCTTGAATTTTTTTTACATATGTTTTTAGATAAGGATAAAAGCAAAGAAAGAGATTCAAAAAATTTTATTATTTCTCAAATTATAAGTCTCATTGACTATAAATAATTATTATAAAATAAAAAAAAAATTCTTGCCGACAGTACAAATTATTTTTGTTGATTTATTCAGTTAATTTTTCGTTTCCATCAAGAATTTAGCTCGTTTTGCAAATGAGTGATTTAGTCCGGCTGGCTGATTGCTTCTCTCAACTCTTTGACAATCGACAAGCTTTTTTGGTATTTTTTTTCATAGTCTCTTCATCAAGAACAGTTTTCTCTTTGTAGTTTGAGTGACCATTGGTTCAGTATCAAGTGTGTTTTCAAGTTTTCTTCAAATTAAATGAATATTTTTCTAAGCCGATACAGTAGTGGTACTATTTTCTGTAAAGATTATGTTTAAGCCATCAAAGACTGCTTTGAGTAAAACAAAATTATTTAATACTTGATTCATTTGTAGTTAAATGACTTTTTTTTTTATTTTTAAACAAACTAATTTATTTTTTGATATAATTTAACTAAAAATTTATTCTTTTTATTCTTAACTTGAAAATAATAATTTAAACAATACCTTGGAATTTATTGTATTTCAGCCACATTATAATAATTTTGGAAAAAAAAAATTTAATTAAAATTTTAATGATTTTATTAAACAAACATAGAAAAATATGAAGATTACAATGATAAACAATTTATCACTAAATAGAATTTCACTTCAAGTCAATACTTAAATGCGCTTTTAAAACCAGTTACTCTACCATTTTCACGGTGTAAAGAAAAAATAATAATTTTGAAATCAAATGATTCTTATTGTAGAATAAATTAAAAATTTTGTTTTTTCTATTATCTCGTTATTCGATTTTTAACAGCATTTTCGAACATAGAAGACTTTTCATAAACTTTAAAAAAAAATTAGTTCCATTTTTGAAGTGAATTAAATTTTTAAAATAAAAAAATAAAAAAAATTATTGTCTTAAAGAATTGATGAAAATAATTTTTTATCATTTAATAAAAAAAAATTAATTTCAAGATATAATACCCTATCATTTTAGCATCCATTTGTGTTAAAAATAGAATTCATATAAGAAATTATATATCTTGTCAAGTTTATAAAGTAGTATATTAAATCAAAGAAAAAAAAATTGATAAAATCATCCAAATCATATGCATTTGATAACAGATTAAAATCATTTTCATCTTTATTTTATTTATTCAACTTCAAAAATGAAAAATTCTCCGTTTGTGATACATTTTTATTTTATTTTTTTTAATGTTTTTTAAGATAATATAATTGTCAATTTGGCTTAAAAATCTAAATAGATAATAATAATATCCACATTGTACGGCATTGTGAATTTTCATACAAAATTCAAATTCTAAACAGAAATACGAATTTTTTACTACATATTTTTTTGTTAGCTTTAAAAGGTGAAACAAACAATGTTCAGTACCAAAAAATTCTAATTAGAATAGATCATAGCGGAAACAAATAAATAAATCTCAAAATATAGATATTTTGATGATCAATATTTCTCTGTTAATTAAAATTAATTTTGTTCTTTGAATTTAGTGAGGCTTTTTTGTCTCATATCGTTTCATCATTAAAATTGAAAAAGCTCAATTTTGTCAATTTAAATTAATGAAAATGAATTTTATTTTTAAAATTTTTTTGAATTCCATTTAGCACAATAATAGAAACAACCTTAAGATTAAATCAGTTTAAAAAAAAATTTCAAAAGTTTTTTTTTGAATGAGTGAGACAAAATTATTCTAAAAAATTTCAGTATTTTACCTTTTAATTTTTGAACAAAAACTACCAAAATTATTCTAACTCCAAATTATTGTCCCTTGATTATTAATTTTTTTTTTCAAAACAAAGAAACCAAGCTGATTACATGTGTGTGCACGGTATGCGAAAAATCAAATGTCCTCGAATACAATCAAACATGTGAAGATTGTAGATCATTTTTTAAAAGAGTTTCCAAGCGACAAATGAGACCAAGCATGTGTCAACATGTAATAAGCGATTTAAACTGTGAATACTGTAAATTTGACAAGTGTCTAAAAGCAGGTCTGATTGCCAAGTTCGAAAAACCCAAAGATGAATTGGACTTTTTGGATGACGATCTTGGATCATTTGAAATGGACAACCTAAATTTAAAGCAAGTAAACTCGTTTGTACTAAACGAGATAGAAAACAAGCGCCAATTGATCCGAACAGCTAATTCAGAGCTGAAAGTAAAAGAGTACATGACAGACTTGATCCGCAACGTGGTCAGCATTTTCCACAATGGTCAAAAGACTGGATTCAATGAAACACAATACCAGGAGAAAATAAGCCGCTCTTTGCTGGTGGCTTATTCGTTCCTGGTCGATCAGCAAGTGGCCAACAAGTCCAGCGTGCTGTTGCTTTTGTCTTGCCAGCTTAGTGCTTATGAGCTTAAAATGCTGGAGCAATTGCAAAAGATCTATGCGTCAAACAATCAAGACAAAGCTTTTGTGGACAATTATTCTTATTCTACCCGGGACGCGATGTACCCGAGTTTTGGGACATACGATTATTATCAGTATCAGGAGACTAGCGATCAAGTAGCGATGACTAGTTATGAGTGCGTCAAAAGCGCTGATTTAAATGAGCTTAAAATATTTCATTTTTTACTTATTCTATTTAGTTCTTTTTTGAACATAGATCAATTCATGCAAATGAGCATTCAATCGACTATGAACGATGTTGATGCCTGCTATTGTCAAAAGCTTATTTTAAGACTCATTGACAATGTATGCAAGGATAAAGTAATTAAGACGAAAATTTTATTGAGCGTTTCGGATATTGATTTAATTTAGATGTATTTTTGTAAGTTATATGTTTTTGTTTTTAAATTCCATTTATGTATTTAAATAATAAAGCTATTCAACAACAAAAATAACTTTGATTAAAAAAACACTTATTCAAATAAAAATGAAAACTGATATTCAAATAAAATTAATTTTTATGCATTCATAAAATTTGATAATATCGTTTCTTTGAAAAAAAAATTTATTCTACAAATTTGATCAAATTTTGATTACAGGGCTAATTTGATACTAGGGTTTTTGGTAAATTTAAGCAATTCACCAATTACCATTTTTAGTCCATTTTAAACTTTATTCAGTAAATTGAACAAATTAAAAAAATTGAGAAAAAAAATTTGACGTAAATTACTTAAAATGTGGAAAAAAAGTTGATAATCTGAATTAAAATGTGGAATTGTTTTTTTTTTTTGATTCATTTCTTAACTTAAATACTTTTCCGTATTTTTAATCTTAATAAACGACTAATAAGATAATGATTAAAAAAAAATATAAGAGTAGAACCATAAAATTATTTCTGTTGATATTTTGAATTAATAATTATTTTTGAGAAATTTAGTTCGAGTACTACAAATTTTGAATAAAATGTCCCAAATTTTTTATTTTCTTCCCCAAATATTAAATAAATTCCCCGATTATTAAGTTTATACATAAAAAAATAATTAACACTAAATTAAATAGAAATCCCTTATTGACACTTTTTTATTAAAAATGTTAACAAATTTAAGAAAAAGTACCTAAATTATGAGAGTGTTTGTATGAAAAAAGATAATATTCAATCGAGTTTTATGCTGAAAATCATACCAGTCATATTTTTCTAGAAAGTTGTTTATGTCATTGAAGTTATTAGCTTCAATTTTAAAATTTAAATTATTTAAAAAAATCGAAAAATAATAACCTTTGGCAAGTTTGATTATTGCATTTTCTGAAAAATAACATTCAAGAGTTGAACAGTTAGCAAAATAAATGAGTATATTTTTACGGATGAAGTTAGCTAGAAAAATCTTCTCTTAGTAAGTTTTGAAAAATTTCGAAAATAAGATTTAGATTTTACGTCTGATTTCACGTTAAGAGCTTTGCCGTCTTCGAGCGAGTTAATTGTAAAATGTTACTTTACTATATAACCAAAATATGATAACTAATTTAAGAAAAAGTACCAAAATTTTGTAATAAAAATAAAGTAATCTTCCACTTTTTGTTTTACCCAAAATTTACTAATTGTTCGATTTTTTTAAATTATCTAAATTTAAAATTGAAAAAATTTGAATTAAAATTTTTTTTAATATAAACTTAATAATTGGGGAATTAATTTTATTTGGGGTATTTTATTTGAAATTTTGTGGTATCGATTTTAATCGTTCATTTTTTATATAATGCTTTTATAAAATTTTAAAAGGCTTTTTAGTCTAAATCTTGCAAATTTTTAATATTGCCAAAAAATATTAAAATTTTAATTCTAATTGATTTTTTAATAATGTTTTCAAGGCTTTTTTCTGACCACCACTTGGATCTGGGTTTGACTTTCTTTTTTTATTACACGTATGGGTGCTTTTATTATTTATTGTAATTTTAGACCTACAATTCAGCTAAATTAAAAAAAAAAATTAATTTTTCAAAATTTATTTTAATTTTTAAAAGATAATGTCTGATAAGAGTCAATTTTTTCTCTTGCTCGAGTAAAAAATAAAAATAAAGGACAAAAAATAGTACAGCTCTTTAATTTTAAATCCGTCCTTTCACCTTAAAACTGCTTCGAAAGTTGCCAAAAATAAAGTTTTGAACAACTTTTAAAGGTCAAAGGCAAATTTTAAAATATAAGAGCTGTTCCTTGTCTCAAGAGCTTCAAAATGAGTTTTAATTTGTTTACTAACACTTGGATAGACTTCGAGCAAGAGAAAAAATTGACTCTTATCGGGCCCACTCCTTTACAAATTATATATTTGATTAAATTTTATTTTTTTACTTTTCACAATAAAATTCTTTAAGAACTATTTAAAAAATTTAAAATTATTAAAGTTAAACTATTATCAATTAAGTTTTCTGTATTCAAAATTACCTGAACCTTTGATTTATTCTTATAAAAAAGGGTTTTTCAATAATTTTTGAAAAATGCTCAATTGGTTTCAAATTTTAGAGAAAATAATGCTTGTGTTCTTTCAACATTTTTGGAGTATTATCTTTGTGTGTTAATTATAATTATTTGTTTATCTTTATGAACCAAGCTAAATGTATTAAAAAAAAGTTATATTGAAGTTCCCTTACAGTAAATCACTGACTCCAGTCAACTCAAGTCTCTTTAGCTTCATAGTGCAATACTATGATATCATGCACCTATTAATTTGTAAGTATTTAACACTGGGAAAAGTAATATTCATGTGGGATTAGTTATACTATAACTAATCTATTATTACTAATTGAAATAATTGTATTATTTTATTTGTTATTTGTTTAGGCTAATGGTGGATATTTATTACGTAAAAAAATTATTATTTATAATCAAATTTCTCTTATTATTTTGTGTTATACAACAAGCTACCTTTCAACTTTCATAGAACTAAATTCTTGTTTTATAACAGTTAACATATTAAAAATTAAAAAGAAGAGAATAAAGAAGAAATAAGATAAAATTTGATTAATTGAATTGAAAAGTGACAGCTAACACATGTTTGATATTTGTAAATATTTAAGAGTTAAGGAAAAAAGTAAGAAATTGTAAGTTTTTTCCTAAAAGACGGATTATTTTTACTCGATTTAACGCTGGTAAAAGACAGATCTTGATTTTAAGTATTTATGCTAAAGAACGAATTCAGATTAAAAAAAATATCTTATAAAAAAGTTATTAATACAAATTTTTGCAAATTCAAAAAGGAGTGTTTCAATGTACATTTAATTTTTTTAAATTTTTTAATTCTTATTAGTTTATTTTCAAATATAAAGGGTATGGGAAAATTAGGATCCATATTTATCTATATTGGAATTTCTATCAAAAAAAGCTTTATTTTTTCAAAATATTATTTAGAGGTTATCCTCGTGTCAAAAGTAATTTCCAAGAATTTTAATTTTTTAATTTTGGTTTTTTCCATATTAAGATCAAGATTAAGATTTCTCCTTTATATCCGTAATCACTTCTCATTCATGTTTAATTAGCGAGAGTTATTTCCTTGACCTAAACCTATTTACTTTTCTCCAAAAAGGCCTACTGGTAATAATTATGCTCTAATCCATTTTGTTTCGATACCCCATCAATATTGTTTTTCAATTAATTTACTGAATACTGATGATGCTTAATAGTCATCAAAGTTTGTAAAAATTTTTACAATTCTTATATTTCTTATGAATAGTGAAATTGGAATATTGTCGAAAATATGCTTAGGGTGGTTTATTAGTTGGTAAAACAAATGCCATCGATGAATCGTATTTCTCTCGACTCAAATTAAAGCATTTTTTTTCTATAAATAAAGAAAAAAATTTGCCATATTTGGACCAAGCTTATATTTTTAATATTAATTCATTTTTTAAAAGTTGGAGTAATTCTTGTTAATCTTTAATAACACTTCAAAATTTTTTACGTTTGGTTAAAGACAATTTTCGGAGCTGATCAAAACAACAAATTCCTGTACGCTAAATTTACGTCCATTTTTTACATTGTAATTTCTAATTTTTTTCACTATTTTATTTTATTTTATGTTTACATTTTTGATTTTTAAAAACTCCAGATTAGTAAATAAATAAAATAAAACATTTAAATTCCAATTTTTGAAAATTAAATAATCCTTTTTAGATATTAAGTTAAATTTTAAAATTCTTTTAGTAAAATGAGGTTGAGAATTTTTATCATTTGACTCAGTTCAAAAAAAATCTGAAATTAAAAGGAAAAAACAAGCATTTTTATTTAAATATAATTTCTCAATTAATCTAAAGCAAGTAATTTTAAATTCAAATTTTAAATTCGAATTTTGGAATAATCTAGATCATTTTAATTTTTTTAGGAACAAATTATTTGAAGTTTGTTGAACGAAAATTCAGATCTGATATCCAAATTGAAAAGTTTTGATTGTGTGAAAAAATTGCCAGAACATAATAATCTCTAATCCATTTTTAAAAAATTTTTTATCACGTAGATCATTATTATTTGTTCAATCTTTGACAATTTCCTCGATCCGATTGCGTTATCTTTGATTTTGTTTGAGATATTTGAAAAAGAAATCAATTCCTTTTAAAATTCTTATTACTATTATTTATTTATTTATTTAATTGTATTTCTGTACCTTACGAGCTTAAGCTCCTTCAGATTATAAAAAAAAAAAATTAAAAGAAAAAATAAGAAAAAAATAAAGTAAAAATATTAAAGTTAAAAATAGAGAAACATTAAAATTAAAATTAGATAAATTTTGATAGAGAGTAACAGAATACATGTTGTAAATATTTGATGGTTCAGGAAAAAAAGAAGAAATAGGAATGCAGCAATTACACAATGGATTTGGGTTCTCGATATTTCTTGATTCGAAACCTTTGTTATATTCTTCCACCAGTCTGACAACTAGTGGAACAGAATGGCCCTGTCCTGACATATCTCTCACTCAACTCAAAAAGTCGATTTGGGACTTTTAGTAGTTAAAGTTTATTGAAGGCTTCTTGGTGCATAATATTGGAGGGAGGAATAATAATTCATGCTGAATTTTGAATAACTTGTATTTTTTTGATGTTAGTTTCTGAGAATGAATTTGAACAAGGAAAAGAATAGTCCAAGATTGATCTATTCAAAGATATGTAAAGATTACCTAATGTTTTTGGTCTAAAACCCCATTTTCTATTTGAGAGATATTTTATTAATTTAAGCCTTGGATTACAGCGCTTTTTTGCTATCATCTACCATTGAACCAAAGGTAAGCTTTGAGTTCAATGTGATGCCTCAGAATTTAACTTTTTCTTCATTATTTAAATTGTATCTTATCATTAATAATTCCAAAATAAAAGGATTTATATACTTATTGACAGCACGATCCAAAAGAATCCTTGACTGGAAAATTATTATGCTTTCTAAGTGAAAATTTACAATTTTTTATTAAAAAAAATGAGTAAAATTTATTAAAATTTTTTAT